>OV050031.1:38388550-39611050 GCA_920105625.2 Clusia tigrina | reverse complement strand
CCACGATGCGTTAAATGTACAGGTAACCACCTTACTTCCGAATGTTCCCGCAAACTCGTCGCACAAGACGTTCGATGTGTGCTCTGCGAAGGCAATCATCCCGCTAATTATAAAGGTTGCACTGTCTATAAGGAGCTGCAACAAAAGTCGTTCCCAGCACTCAGGAACAGAGACGCGAGGAACATTAACCAGGAAGCGCCTCAAAGATCCGCTCCACGAACAACAACGTCGTATGCAAATGTTGTACGTAACAATACTCCGGTAGAAACCAATACGAACCTAACCACTCCGCTCAACAATCCAAATACTCAACTGAATGAGGATATGACCGAGCTAAAAACCATGCTTAAAGCATTGATGGGTCAAGTGAGTACTCTACTTAATCTACTAACCACAGTCGTAGCAAATATGTCGAAATGAATAAATTATTAAAAATCGCAGTCTGGAATGCCAATGGGCTCAGTCGTCATATCCATGAAATATCAGCTTTCTTAGCAGACAAAAATATTGACATTATGTTGATATCTGAAACCCATTTCACTGAAAAAAGTTACGCAAAAATTCCGCAATATGACCTATACTCCACAATCCACCCAGCTGGCACTGCGCGTGGGGGAACTGCTGTAATTATTCGCAACAGTATTGCACACGTGGAGCACGAATGTTATAAAAAGAAATACCTGCAATCAACGGTTATAACAATTGATGATTATAAAGGCCCCATAACAATTGCAGCGGTATATTGCCCTCCCAACCATCCAGTTAGCTGCGAACAGTTCCAAGAATTTTATAACTCCCTAGGATCAAGATTCATCGCTGGGGGTGATTATAATGCTAAGCATCCACAATGGGGGTCTAGAATAACAACTCCTAGATGCCGTAACCTATATAAAGCTATGCAACAAAACAGCCTGTCCCACCTATCAACGGGTGAGCCAACCTACTGGCCAACGGACAGAAACAAGCTTCCAGACGTTATCGACTTTTTTGTATCCAAAGGTGTACCAAAAACAAACACTTCCATGGAATCGTGCCTGGACCTGTCATCAGATCACTCACCGATAGTTCTAACAATTAGCTGTGAGGTTCAGATCAGAGCAAGAACAATCTGTCTGCACAACAAAAGCACAAATTGGGAGCTGTTTAGACGAAAGCATTATCGAGACTCTAGTCACCAATATTCCTTTAAAAAACAAAACAAATATAGACGATGCAGTAGAACTTTTGAACTCAGCCATTCAGCATGCTGCATGGACTTCCACATTGGAGCCCATCTGTATAAGTAATTATCGTGATGTAAGCCAGGTTGTAAAGGAGCAACTAAAAGAAAAGCGGAGACTGCGTCGAATTTGGCAAATGACCAGAAGCCCCTATGACAAAAACCGGTTCAATTGCGCTACAAAGCAACTCAAAAACGCCCTACGGTCAACAAAAAATTCAGAAATACAAAGCTATCTCAGCAGCTTGTCACCTTCACAGGCTTCAGGTTATTCTCTATGGAAAGCTACAAAAAAACTAAATCAACCAACATCACATGTGCCACCTATTAAAACGAAAGATGGCGGATGGGCCAGATCTGACAAGGAAAAAGCACAGTCATTTGCTCTTCATTTATTAGAAGTATTTGCGCCGTTTCCAAGCAAATATCCACAAGAAGACATAAAAATAGCTGAATTACTTGATGCCCCATACCAAATGGATTTTCCGATCCAGCATTTTAAACTAAAAGAAATTAGAGGGATTATCAAGAATACGCTAAAAGACAAAAAATCGCCGGGATATGACCTTATTACGAGCAGAATCCTAAAGGAGCTACCAGATTGCGGCTATAAATTCATTGCACAACTATTCAATGCGATTATCCGATGTGACCACTTCCCAAGCCAATGGAAAGTGGCTCAAATTATCCTTGTTCCCAAACCTGGGAAACCGGCAGAAGTGGTCACTTCATATAGACCAATTAGCTTGCTTCCGATACTTTCCAAAATGTTTGAGAAACTTCTTTTGAAGCGACTCCTCCCAATCATCGAGTCAAAACAACTTATACCTTCCCATCAATTTGGATTCCGAAAGCATCATGCTACGATAGAACAAATAAATCGAGTATATGCATTTGCACAGAATGCACTAGAAAATAGAGAATACTGTTCAGCTGCATTCCTGGATATCACCCAAGCATTCGACAAGGTGTGGCACCAAGGGTTACTGTACAAATTGAAAATGCATTTACCCTATCACTACTTTGCCATATTAAAGTCCTACTTAGAAAGCAGATTCTTCATGGTCAAAGTTAACAGCGACGTAACTTCCCTCCATCCAATCAAAGCTGGTGTTCCACAAGGGAGCGTTTTGGGACCTGTGCTCTACACACTATTCACGGCTGACCTGCCGCTGACTGTTACCACATATACCGCAACTTTTGCAGATGATACTGTTGTAATGGCCTGCAACAAAAACCCCGTGTTAGCCTCGAAGCATTTGCAGGAGAACCTGAACCAAATTGACTTATGGCTAGACAAGTGGCGAATAAAAGCAAATGCAATAAAATCAGTGCAAACGACTTTTACCCTACGTGCAGGTTCTTGCCCTCCAGTGACACTAAGTAACTCCCAATTGCCACAAGCAGACCATGCAAAATACCTTGGGGTGCACCTGGATCGGCGGCTTACGTGGCGCTATCACATCTTCTCCAAACGGAAACAACTTGGAATAACGCTTAGGTCTTTGTTCTGGCTACTTGGACGAAGGTCAGCCCTAACACTTGGAAATAAAGTCCTGATATATAAGGTAATACTGAAGCCCATATGGACTTATGGTATTCAAATTTGGGGATCAGCATCCAAGTCAAACCTGGACATCCTACAACGATTCCAATCAAAAGTCATACGACTGTGTGCTAATGCACCTTGGTATGTGAGCAACGACATCATTCATCGGGATCTAAACATCCCAAAAGTAAATGATGAAATCATGAAATATAGCCACTCATATCGCAAACGTCTTAGAGTCCATCCTAACAACCTAGCGGTAGAATTGATAACCAGCGATACCAGCGCGCGAAGACTAAAAAAATATGTACCATCGGACTTACCATTCAGATTTACCACCTAAGATCAAATTAGAAATAAAATAAAAAATAAAAAATAAAAAAATAAATAAAAAAAATAAAATAAAAAAAAATTTAAAAATAATAATAATAAGGAATGAATGAAATTAATATATATAGAATCTAACTTTGTTAAATTAATGTACCTAATGTATTGAATGTTACTGAAAATTCATACACATGTTTATAACCAAATATAACATAAGTAGTACTGAATGTAGCTGGACAGATTGTAGTTAAATAAATGGAGATAAAAAAAAAAAAAATAAATAAAATAAAAAAATAAAAATATATATATATATATATATATATATATATATATATATATATATATATATATATATATATATATATATATATATATATGTATATATATATATATATATATATATATATATATATATATATATATATATATATATATATATATATATATATATATATATATATATATATATATATATATATATATATATATATATATATATATATATATATATATATATATATATATATATATATATATATATATATATATATATATATTTTTATTTTTTTATTTTATTTATTTTTTTTTTTTTTATCTCCATTTATTTAACTACAATCTGTCCAGCTGGACATTCAGTACTACTTATGTTATATTTGGTTATAAACATGTGTATGAATTTTCAGTAACATTCAATACATTAGGTACATTAATTTAACAAAGTTAGATTCTATATATATTAATTTCATTCATTCCTTATTATTATTATTTTTAAATTTTTTTTTATTTTATTTTTTTTATTTATTTTTTTATTTTTTATTTTTTATTTTATTTCTAATTTGATCTTAGGTGGTAAATCTGAATGGTAAGTCCGATGGTACATATTTTTTTAGTCTTCGCGCGCTGGTATCGCTGGTTATCAATTCTACCGCTAGGTTGTTAGGATGGACTCTAAGACGTTTGCGATATGAGTGGCTATATTTCATGATTTCATCATTTACTTTTGGGATGTTTAGATCCCGATGAATGATGTCGTTGCTCACATACCAAGGTGCATTAGCACACAGTCGTATGACTTTTGATTGGAATCGTTGTAGGATGTCCAGGTTTGACTTGGATGCTGATCCCCAAATTTGAATACCATAAGTCCATATGGGCTTCAGTATTACCTTATATATCAGGACTTTATTTCCAAGTGTTAGGGCTGACCTTCGTCCAAGTAGCCAGAACAAAGACCTAAGCGTTATTCCAAGTTGTTTCCGTTTGGAGAAGATGTGATAGCGCCACGTAAGCCGCCGATCCAGGTGCACCCCAAGGTATTTTGCATGGTCTGCTTGTGGCAATTGGGAGTTACTTAGTGTCACTGGAGGGCAAGAACCTGCACGTAGGGTAAAAGTCGTTTGCACTGATTTTATTGCATTTGCTTTTATTCGCCACTTGTCTAGCCATAAGTCAATTTGGTTCAGGTTCTCCTGCAAATGCTTCGAGGCTAACACGGGGTTTTTGTTGCAGGCCATTACAACAGTATCATCTGCAAAAGTTGCGGTATATGTGGTAACAGTCAGCGGCAGGTCAGCCGTGAATAGTGTGTAGAGCACAGGTCCCAAAACGCTCCCTTGTGGAACACCAGCTTTGATTGGATGGAGGGAAGTTACGTCGCTGTTAACTTTGACCATGAAGAATCTGCTTTCTAAGTAGGACTTTAATATGGAAAAGTAGTGATAGGGTAAATGCATTTTCAATTTGTACAGTAACCCTTGGTGCCACACCTTGTCGAATGCTTGGGTGATATCCAGGAATGCAGCTGAACAGTATTCTCTATTTTCTAGTGCATTCTGTGCAAATGCATATACTCGATTTCTATCGTAGCATGATGCTTTCGGAATCCAAATTGATGGGAAGGTATAAGTTGTTTTGACTCGATGATTGGGAGGAGTCGCTTCAAAAGAAGTTTCTCAAACATTTTGGAAAGTATCGGAAGCAAGCTAATTGGTCTATATGAAGTGACCACTTCTGCCGGTTTCCCAGGTTTGGGAACAAGGATAATTTGAGCCACTTTCCATTGGCTTGGGAAGTGGTCACATCGGATAATCGCATTGAATAGTTGTGCAATGAATTTATAGCCGCAATCTGGTAGCTCCTTTAGGATTCTGCTCGTAATAAGGTCATATCCCGGCGATTTTTTGTCTTTTAGCGTATTCTTGATAATCCCTCTAATTTCTTTTAGTTTAAAATGCTGGATCGGAAAATCCATTTGGTATGGGGCATCAAGTAATTCAGCTATTTTTATGTCTTCTTGTGGATATTTGCTTGGAAACGGCGCAAATACTTCTAATAAATGAAGAGCAAATGACTGTGCTTTTTCCTTGTCAGATCTGGCCCATCCGCCATCTTTCGTTTTAATAGGTGGCACATGTGATGTTGGTTGATTTAGTTTTTTTGTAGCTTTCCATAGAGAATAACCTGAAGCCTGTGAAGGTGACAAGCTGCTGAGATAGCTTTGTATTTCTGAATTTTTTGTTGACCGTAGGGCGTTTTTGAGTTGCTTTGTAGCGCAATTGAACCGGTTTTTGTCATAGGGGCTTCTGGTCATTTGCCAAATTCGACGCAGTCTCCGCTTTTCTTTTAGTTGCTCCTTTACAACCTGGCTTACATCACGATAATTACTTATACAGATGGGCTCCAATGTGGAAGTCCATGCAGCATGCTGAATGGCTGAGTTCAAAAGTTCTACTGCATCGTCTATATTTGTTTTGTTTTTTAAAGGAATATTGGTGACTAGAGTCTCGATAATGCTTTCGTCTAAACAGCTCCCAATTTGTGCTTTTGTTGTGCAGACAGATTGTTCTTGCTCTGATCTGAACCTCACAGCTAATTGTTAGAACTATCGGTGAGTGATCTGATGACAGGTCCAGGCACGATTCCATGGAAGTGTTTGTTTTTGGTACACCTTTGGATACAAAAAAGTCGATAACGTCTGGAAGCTTGTTTCTGTCCGTTGGCCAGTAGGTTGGCTCACCCGTTGATAGGTGGGACAGGCTGTTTTGTTGCATAGCTTTATATAGGTTACGGCATCTAGGAGTTGTTATTCTAGACCCCCATTGTGGATGCTTAGCATTATAATCACCCCCAGCGATGAATCTTGATCCTAGGGAGTTATAAAATTCTTGGAACTGTTCGCAGCTAACTGGATGGTTGGGAGGGCAATATACCGCTGCAATTGTTATGGGGCCTTTATAATCATCAATTGTTATAACCGTTGATTGCAGGTATTTCTTTTTATAACATTCGTGCTCCACGTGTGCAATACTGTTGCGAATAATTACAGCAGTTCCCCCACGCGCAGTGCCAGCTGGGTGGATTGTGGAGTATAGGTCATATTGCGGAATTTTTGCGTAACTTTTTTCAGTGAAATGGGTTTCAGATATCAACATAATGTCAATATTTTTGTCTGCTAAGAAAGCTGATATTTCATGGATATGACGACTGAGCCCATTGGCATTCCAGACTGCGATTTTTAATAATTTATTCATTTCGACATATTTGCTACGACTGTGGTTAGTAGATTAAGTAGAGTACTCACTTGACCCATCAATGCTTTAAGCATGGTTTTTAGCTCGGTCATATCCTCATTCAGTTGAGTATTTGGATTGTTGAGCGGAGTGGTTAGGTTCGTATTGGTTTCTACCGGAGTATTGTTACGTACAACATTTGCATACGACGTTGTTGTTCGTGGAGCGGATCTTTGAGGCGCTTCCTGGTTAATGTTCCTCGCGTCTCTGTTCCTGAGTGCTGGGAACGACTTTTGTTGCAGCTCCTTATAGACAGTGCAACCTTTATAATTAGCGGGATGATTGCCTTCGCAGAGCACACATCGAACGTCTTGTGCGACGAGTTTGCGGGAACATTCGGAAGTAAGGTGGTTACCTGTACATTTAACGCATCGTGGGCTACGGTTACAGTATCGCTTGGTGTGTCCGTAACGTTGGCATCGGACACATTGAGGAATCTTACGTTTCTTCCTAGGTGGCTCAATTTTTATTCGTGTGTTTAAAAGTGTATTACATTCGTATATGCCTTTGTTATTGCTGCATTGCTTCAGACTGATGTAAAACATAGGAAGCGGTTTTTTTGTAGTTCTTTGCCTAATATTACAAACATTAACAACTGTATAACCTAACTCCTCAATTGCTTCTCTTATTTCGTCGATTGGGGTTGAACAGTGCATACCCCTTAGTACTACGTTAAAGTCTCTTTCCTGCTTCAATTTAAAAGTATGAACCTCAGTGTTCTTTTCGGTGAGAGCCTTTGTAATGGCTGAGTATTTTTCAGACGACTTTGGTTGTATTTTGACAACGTCTCCATTTATAACTCTGAGTTCATATTCTTTCTTAGCAATTACTTCAAGTAATTCTTTTAGGGGAATTATATTACTCACGCCTGAAACAAAAATAGGTGGAGGTTTTGGTTCTCTCCGGACGTCAGTTGTTGCATCTTGACGTGCCTCTTCTTGGTCTAGTGCAGCGAATCTATTCGAGCTCTTTAAAGAAGGTGTTCCGAGCCAGTAGTTATCCAATTTGGATTGTTTTGGAGTGGGACGCGATGTTGCGCCTGGGCTAGATCTATTCCTCTTCGAGTTTGCTTTCTGCCATATTCCAGATGCCTCCACTCCCAATTGTGGGAGTTTAAGGCTCGTTGAAGCCACCATACCAGTGATGTTTTCGCCTCGATAACCTTCGCTTCTATTTTTTCCCTATTATATATATATATATATATATATATATATATATACATATATATATATATATATATATATATATATATATATATATATATATATATATATATATATATATATATATATATATATATATATATATATATATATATATATATATATATATATATATATATATATACTTCGTACATGATGTAATTTCATTTTCGGAAACATGGCTAAGCCCATGTAGCCTTTCGTCAGAGGCTTTTGCTGCTAATTTCATAGTATATAGGAAAGACAGGGCCTCTGTTTCTTCAATGTCTACTCTAGTAAGGGGGGTTCTAATTGCAGTAACTACGGCCCTGTTCTCGGAAGAATTAGTATTCTTGGAAGCTGTTAGTATTGAAATATGTTGCGTTCAAATCAGAGTGAAAAACGTGAATATTTATGTGTCCTGTTCGTATATACCACCGCGGTCTTCTCCGGGAATATACCAGCTTCACTTGGATGTTATCTCTTTATGGGCTAAGAAACTAAAGCCAATGATAAAATCCTAATTTTGGGTGATTTTAATTTGCTAACTCCCTGTTGGGAACATTCAAATAAAATCTGGGAGTTGCCCGCCATCGGTCTGGGGTCCCAGTGTGACTTCTTGATCCCCCATCTTATTCTTGAACCTTGTTTCATCATAAAGTCAAGACCTAGGAGTAGGTAATCTGTGGACTCGGGCATCATTAAGCAGCCCAGTTCGGAAACTTGTTCTCCTAGCTGTATGTTCACCCTGAGTACTTCTGTGATTTCTCGAGTGCACCCGTCTGCCATACGTGCGCGTATGTGTGTGGGGGTTACCCCACCTGTGATTGCACGTAACTCGCGGGTAAGGCGTTCGCTGACGAAGCTCCGCGTAGCTCCGGTATCGATGGTGGCTGTGACTTGGATGGCGCCAATGGTGACCGCGGTACAGCTACGCTGTCCACCGTAGCGTAAAATACTTAGTGGTTTTGAGGACTGTTGTTGGTGGGCTGCATCCTGCCTCGCTCCTGAAGGCAGCCCCGTTCGTTTCCCCCCTGTGTCCAGCAACATTCTAGTGTCCTGTTTCCAGTCTTCCCGTAGTCCCAGCAGAATAGGACTTGCGCATTGCGACAGAGGCGTGCAATGTGTCTACCTTGTCCACATCGTTGGCAGGTGGTCTATTGGTGTCTCGGCTGTAGTGCTATTGGTTGGAAGGATTTGTCGGTTTCTCGTTTCTCGTGGAAGAGTACGGTCGACTCTGGGCTGTGTCGTGGGTATTCTGAGTGTATCTCGGTTGGTTCGTATGCTCTCTAGGTCTTCCGCCATTTCCATTAACTCGCCTAACGTTGTGAAATCTTTCCTATGTACGTACCATTGGTACTCCTCTAGGTTGTTCCGAAGTATACGTTCCAGTTTTTGTTCCTCTGTATGCTCGCATGTCTCATGAGGTTCTGGAGTTCCACAACATATTGTTTAAATGTTTCTCAAGGGCGTTGTAAGTGTTTCCTGATCTCCTCCTCCAATTTCTCCCAGTATCGTGCTGCAAGAAGAACTTCAGAAAATCCTTTTTGAACGTAGTCCACTCAGTCCAGCTGCGATTGTTGTTTCGGAACCAGAGTAGCGGGCGTTCCTTCAGTAGTTCCGGCATCGTTCGTGGGAGCTGATTTTTAATTATTCCGTAGATATCCGACAACTCCTCTATGCGTTCGATGAACGCTAGCGGGTCCCGTTCTCCGTCGAATTTCACTCTCCACTTTGTTACATGATCAATTACGGTGCAGTAAAAGCTAGCGACGCCCCAGGGGAAATCGGGTACTGCTGTGCGCAGGGTATCACGTGACGTCCCGGCCTGTTCGTCTCTCGGCAGTAGTAGTGATTCTCGACTCATACTCTGGAGTTTATCAGGAACTTCTGGTCGTTCCATACTGTGCGGAGCTCGAGAATGCCTGACTGGTGTGGGTGATAAACTCTTCATGTGGCGAGCCTGTAGTTCGGCCACACGACGCTCCTGCTCTAACGTGAGTGTTGTGGCGTTCATAAACTCCACCAGTTCCTTTCGTAGCTCTTCTACTATTCCTGAGGCCTCTAGTCCAAACTCGGTATTATAAATCACCAGCTGCTCCTTTCGAAGTGTGTAACTTGTCTTCGCCATCCTATGTTATACTCGGCTGATGCAGAAGGCAGCGGGAGGGTCTACTTGTGTGTAATGGGCTAGTGCTCAGCTTATTCTCGCTGTCGGTACGGTGTGACTGTGTGTACGTTGTTTAGCTTCTCTTTGTGCTCACACGTTTTAGGCTGTAGTTTTCTGCTGTTTTTCTGGTCTGATGCCTTGAATTTTCTTGTGATTTATATTTTTATTTTCTCAAGTCCCTGCTCGGACGCCACTGTAACGACTCTTTTCTATAGCTGGTGTAGATCTTAGGTCTATCACTTGGGGTACTTCTCTTCGCGTACCTAGCTAAGGTTTTATTTTGTAGTACTATAGGCGAACTGTCATGTTGCAGATCTATGTGTCTCAGTGAGAAAACAATTGAAAACCAGATGTTCTCACTGAGCCTCTAAATTCTAGTAGCGTATAGGTCTTAGCGAGAATACGATTGAAAACCAGATGTTCTCACTTAGTCTCTAAGTCTCTGTATTGTACATGTGTCAGTGAGAAAGCGATTGAAAACCAGAAGTTCTCACTGAGTCTCTAAGTCTCTGTATTGTATATGTCTCAGTGAGAAAACGATTGAAAACCAGATGTTCTCACTGAGTTCGTAGCGTATGTGTCTAGTAGAATAGCGTATGTGTCCAGTTGGCGGTATGTAGAAAAAATAGATCTAATCTCGTCGGCGGAATGTAGCAAAAGAATCTCCGATCTATTCGGCGGTTTGGAGTACACAAGAGATCTGATCTCGCCGGCGGTAAGCAGCAAAAGAGGTCTGATCTTGTCGGCGGAATGCAGCAAAAAGAGACTCTGATCTAGTCGGCGGTATGAAGCAAAAGAGGCTCTGATCTAGTCGGCGGTTTGGAGTACACGAGAGGTCTGAATTCATCGGCGGTATGCAGCAAAAGAGACCTACTCCTTGAACTACACGGCTTATATAGTATAATCTACCAACACTGACAGTATATAGTGTTGTTGGCGAGCCGCTGTTTAAAGTTCCACTCCCGTTGGTCGGCTTCGCTTGTTGCTAAGCCGACCAACGAGTATATATATATATATATACTTCGTACATGATGTAATTTCATTTTCGGAAACATGGCTAAGCCCATGTAGCATTTCGTCAGAGGCTTTTGCTGCTAATTTCATAGTATATAGAAAAGACAGGGCCTCTGTTTCTTCAATGTCTACTCTAGTAAGGGGGGTTCTAATTGCAGTAACTACGGCCCTGTTCTCGGAAGAATTAGTATTCTTGGAAGCTGTTAGTATTGAAATATGTTGCGTTCAAATCAGAGTGAAAAACGTGAATATTTATGTGTCCTGTTCGTATATACCACCGCGGTCTTCTCCGGGAATATACCAGCTTCACTTGGATGTTATCTCTTTATGGGCTAAGAAACTAAAGCCAATGATAAAATCCTAATTTTGGGTGATTTTAATTTGCTAACTCCCTGTTGGGAACATTCAAATAAAATCTGGGAGTTGCCCGCCATCGGTCTGGGGTCCCAGTGTGACTTCTTGATCCCCCATCTTATTCTTGAACCTTGTTTCATCATAAAGTCAAGACCTAGGAGTAGGTAATCTGTGGACTCGGGCATCATTAAGCAGCCCAGTTCGGAAACTTGTTCTCCTAGCTGTATGTTCACCCTGAGTACTTCTGTGATTTCTCGAGTGCACCCGTCTGCCATACGTGCGCGTATGTGTGTGGGGGTTACCCCACCTGTGATTGCACGTAACTCGCGGGTAAGGCGTTCGCTGACGAAGCTCCGCGTAGCTCCGGTATCGATGGTGGCTGTGACTTGGATGGCGCCAATGGTGACCGCGGTACAGCTACGCTGTCCACCGTAGCGTAAAATACTTAGTGGTTTTGAGGACTGTTGTTGGTGGGCTGCATCCTGCCTCGCTCCTGAAGGCAGCCCCGTTCGTTTCCCCCCTGTGTCCAGCAACATTCTAGTGTCCTGTTTCCAGTCTTCCCGTAGTCCCAGCAGAATAGGACTTGCGCATTGCGACAGAGGCGTGCAATGTGTCTACCTTTTCCACATCGTTGGCAGGTGGTCTATTGGTGTCTCGGCTGTAGTGCTATTGGTTGGAAGGATTTGTCGATTTCTCGTTTCTCGTGGAAGAGTACGGTCGACTCTGGGCTGTGTCGTGGGTATTCTGAGTGTATCTCGGTTGGTTCGTATGCTCTCTAGGTCTTCCGCCATTTCCATTAACTCGCCTAACGTTGTGAAATCTTTCCTATGTACGTACCATTGGTACTCCTCTAGGTTGTTCCGAAGTATACGTTCCAGTTTTTGTTCCTCTGTATGCCCGCATGTCTCATGAGGTTCTGGAGTTCCACAACATATTGTTTAAATGTTTCTCAAGGGCGTTGTAAGTGTTTCCTGATCTCCTCCTCCAATTTCTCCCAGTATCGTGCTGCAAGAAGAACTTCAGAAAATCCTTTTTGAACGTAGTCCACTCAGTCCAGCTGCGATTGTTGTTTCGGAACCAGAGTAGCGGGCGTTCCTTCAGTAGTTCCGGCATCGTTCGTGGGAGCTGATTTTTAATTATTCCGTAGATATCCGACAACTCCTCTATGCGTTCGATGAACGCTAGCGGGTCCCGTTCTCCGTCGAATTTCACTCTCCACTTTGTTACATGATCAATTACGGTGCAGTAAAAGCTAGCGACGCCCCAGGGGAAATCGGGTACTGCTGTGCGCAGGGTATCACGTGACGTCCCGGCCTGTTCGTCTCTCGGCAGTAGTAGTGATTCTCGACTCATACTCTGGAGTTTATCAGGAACTTCTGGTCGTTCCATACTGACTGGTGTGGGTGATAAACTCTTCATGTGGCGAGCCTGTAGTTCGGCCACACGACGCTCCTGCTCTAACGTGAGTGTTGTGGCGTTCATAAACTCCACCAGTTCCTTTCGTAGCTCTTCTACTATTCCTGAGGCCTCTAGTCCAAACTCGGTATTATAAATCACCAGCTGCTCCTTTCGAAGTGTGTAACTTGTCTTCGCCATCCTATGTTATACTCGGCTGATGCAGAAGGCAGCGGGAGGGTCTACTTGTGTGTAATGGGCTAGTGCTCAGCTTATTCTCGCTGTCGGTACGGTGTGACTGTGTGTACGTTGTTTAGCTTCTCTTTGTGCTCACACGTTTTAGGCTGTAGTTTTCTGCTGTTTTTCTGGTCTGATGCCTTGAATTTTCTTGTGATTTATATTTTTATTTTCTCAAGTCCCTGCTCGGACGCCACTGTAACGACTCTTTTCTATAGCTGGTGTAGATCTTAGGTCTATCACTTGGGGTACTTCTCTTCGCGTACCTAGCTAAGGTTTTATTTTGTAGTACTATAGGCGAACTGTCATGTTGCAGATCTATGTGTCTCAGTGAGAAAACAATTGAAAACCAGATGTTCTCACTGAGCCTCTAAATTCTAGTAGCGTATAGGTCTTAGCGAGAATACGATTGAAAACCAGATGTTCTCACTTAGTCTCTAAGTCTCTGTATTGTACATGTGTCAGTGAGAAAGCGATTGAAAACCAGAAGTTCTCACTGAGTCTCTAAGTCTCTGTATTGTATATGTCTCAGTGAGAAAACGATTGAAAACCAGATGTTCTCACTGAGTTCGTAGCGTATGTGTCTAGTAGAATAGCGTATGTGTCCAGTTGGCGGTATGTAGAAAAAATAGATCTAATCTCGTCGGCGGAATGTAGCAAAAGAATCTCCGATCTATTCGGCGGTTTGGAGTACACAAGAGATCTGATCTCGCCGGCGGTAAGCAGCAAAAGAGGTCTGATCTTGTCGGCGGAATGCAGCAAAAAGAGACTCTGATCTAGTCGGCGGTATGAAGCAAAAGAGGCTCTGATCTAGTCGGCGGTTTGGAGTACACGAGAGGTCTGAATTCATCGGCGGTATGCAGCAAAAGAGACCTACTCCTTGAACTACACGGCTTATATAGTATAATCTACCAACACTGACAGTATATAGTGTTGTTGGCGAGCCGCTGTTTAAAGTTCCACTCCCGTTGGTCGGCTTCGCTTGTTGCTAAGCCATGCTCGTTGTTGTTGTAGTGGTTTGTTCTTTGATCACCTTCGCTGCTTTGTTATTGTTCTTCTGTTTGTTTGTCCTGAGTATTTGTCCTTTGATCACCTTCATCGCTTTGTTGTTGTTCTTCTGTTTGTTGTTGTCCTGAGCATTTGTCCTTTGGCGACCTTCAATAGTATTTGTTATTGTGGACATTTGCCCTTCGTTCACCTTTACAGCTTTGTCGATATTTTTCATCGCTCAACATATTCCAGTGGTACAAATTATTTTATGTATAGTTTTCTTCTTTTTACACCCTTTACCTTTAAAAAAGGTAAATAGGGTATACTAACTTTGTGCTTTTGAGAGGGGTTGCAATTTCAAGAAGGAGGCGTGGTAGGTATGATCATATATATATACAGATATGATCAGAATCACTTTCTAAACGTCTGTCCGTCTGTGGCCACTTTTTTCTAGACCGTTATAGCTATCTTAATGAAACGTTTCAAAAGTACAATCTGGACAAAGATACATAACCAGATTGCTGCCCATATAAAGAACTGCAGCTAGTTTTCACATCTCATGTTTTCAGGGATTTTTGCAAACAGCGTAGAATCCACCACCTTTAAGTTACAACAGTACGTCGGGGAAACTTGAGCGAGTGTATCGTATGTTAGCAAAACTATACGCGAATCAACCAGAACAATGGTATAGATTTGTCGATCAAGTTCAGCACTGTGCAAACAATATGCCAGGAAAACACGAAGCAAAAACGCTTCCTCATTACAAATAGTCACTGTGTGCGACATGCGAAATATAATATTTCGCCAGACTTAAACGAACTATATTTACGTGGTGGAATACATCTTTCGGATAAATGCTCCATAAGGACACCTGAATCACAGACAACGTAGTCATGACTACTTGTTTGTGTTAGTGCTATTGCAGATGTTTAAGAAATTGTTTAGAAATGAAATAAATTAATTTTTTGAGGTGAAACATCATCCTGAACCTTTTTTATTGGTCGGCAAGTGGCTCCGGAAGCTTTTTTTGCATATGTTCTGACACACGTAAACAACTTTAACTTAAAGCTCCAAGGTAAAAACTTAATTTCTGATTTCTTCACGCAAATCAAAGCATTCAGGCCAAAACTGACAATGCTCGAAAGTCAGATATATTCCCGTGTTGTGAAGATTTGAATACAGAAACTGATGAGCAATTTCCAATTAGATTTGCAGTAAAAGTCATACCGGATTTAAAACAAGAATTTCAAAAGTGATTTTTTGATTGTGACATGAAGTCAAAGGAAATTCGGTTATTTCAAAATCCATTTGACTGCAACATTACTGGTGTTTCAAGTCAGTGTCAAATGGAAATTTTGATCTTCAAGAGTCTTGACGAAACAAACGTAACAAAATGAAACAAACGTGTCGTTACAAAAACCTCATGTGTAGCGTATAGTCTTGACGTGTAGAAAACGAACGTATGTCAAAACAAACATTTTGTGTCTGCTCTAATTTTCAGTTATAAATGAATAATGTGAAAATAAATTGTTGGCGATCCGAGCGTAGTGTTTGCGGAAATTTAAACACCAAATTAAATCCAAAGAAAGGCTGCTAAGAACGTTGGGTTTATTTTATATAATAAAAAAATTATATATATATATATATATATATATATATATATATATATATATATATATATATATATATATATATATATATATATATATATATCACCCCTTATTGCATCCACCAGCGACATAGTTGCTGGTAATAAGAACAAGTTGCTCAACATCGCTGACGGCTGATTTGCGGGCATTGCAATATTGGCACATATCGTTCGATATATGGTATCCGCACGAGGCGCTGATTCGGCTAAAGCATGCTTAGGGCTAGTTTAGTTTAAGTTAATGATTGTACGTATTTTTAGTTAGTTGATTTCTGATTATTAAAACGATCCGTCAAGTGGCTGAGGACTCACATTTAAAGTCTGAATTAAATAAGTTATTTAATGAATGAATTGAATTGATTGTTTTAATTAAATAAGTTATTCAATTGGCTCCCAACCTACATTTAAAGACTGAATTAAATAAGTTATTTAATGAATGAATTGAACTGAATGTTTTAATGATATAAGTTATTTAATTGGCGCCCAACGCGAATCAACTCAAATAAAAGTATTAGTAATAATAAAATTAAATCAGCTTTTGGAGACGTCAACACCGACGCAACGAGGGCTTCAATAATAAACAACAACAGAAATTTGTAACGTCACCACCGACGGCAAAAAAATATATACATCTATAAAAAGGAAGAACCAACAGTGAATAGAATACCAGAAGACGAGACGTCAACACTGACGCAAATTCATAAATAAACAACAGCAGAAATTTGCAAAGTGAATACCAACAAACACCAAAAAAAAAAACGACAAACAGCAGTAAACAGAATATAGGAATGTAAATAAAAGAATGTAAGTAGAGTGCTCATAATTATTTTCAAAATTTTTTTACTTTTTCTCAAAAAACTTATATTAAAAAGTTCAACAACTTTTGTAAAACATTTTTAAAAAATACTATGTATGTGTTCTATAAACACTTATGAGTGGAAGAATAAAAATCGATAAAAGAAATAGTGGAAATAGTGAATTACAGTGGTGGACGAATAATAAGAAGAACACACAAACAGAAATGGCTTTAAGTGCGGATCAACTCAAAGAAATAATAGAAGGCGCCGTCAACAGTGCACTTGCTGAGCAAGAAAAAGCTTTCGAACAAAAATGAGCTACCATTAATAGCCGGTTGAGTAATATTACTGTAACTACACCTGAGATATTATTATTATTATTATTATTATATCTTACATCATAATTAATTATGAGTGCAAGGTGTTCGGGGAATGAGTACTAGCTACAGAGGCTTTCGACTCGAAGAGAAAAGGGTTTTATAGAAAGAAGCATTTTGGAGACCAAGCCCGTGGCAGGATTTGAACCTGCGACCCTCGGGGTGTGAGTCTAGCATGCTTACCACTAGACCATAGAGGGTGGCTACACCTGAGATAGAAACATACAGAGAGGGTGAAATCATAGACAGCGTACAGTGTAACGAGACATTAGACATATTAACATTATTACCAGACTTTGATGGCAAGCACGAGACTTACGTTTCATGGCGAAAAGCGGCACACACCGCAAAATTTTTTAAAAATTCGAGGGTTGCTCCAAACACTATCAGGCTCTCGGAATATTAAGAAAGAAAGTAAAGGAACCAGCCGACATGGTACTGGCTTCTTACAATACGGCTTTAAATTTCAAAGCAATTATAAGCCAGCGTGAATTGAAACATGCTGACAAACGTCTGGTATATCTAATAGAGCAGGAACTATCGGCTCTTCGGTAGGGAAACATGATCCTTATACAATATTACGATGAGGGCGAAAATAAACTTACACTGCTTATAAATAAAACAATAATGACCTACGACTAAGTTGACCAATCAATATGCTTCCAGCAACGTGCTTGTTATCAAAACAATCAAATTAATGCAAGCAACCAAAGCCTACGGCCAGCAAAATTTCAAAATAATCAAGGTCAAACACAAACAATGAAAAGACCAAATAGCGGCACTGCTAGGTTCACAGGGCCAAAACAACAAAGAATTAACTATTTGTCTCAGGAAGAAAACCCAGTCGATCATGAAGAATATGAGTACCACACGGGAGCAGACGCAGAGGTAGCGGATATTGGTGACGATTTAAGAGAATACGATCAGGTCAATTTTTTAGAGAAAACTTCCTGCTACCATATATAGAAAGAACAATAGCAGGGAGGGTAAGAAAACTTCTAAAAATTATATAAAACCATTAAAAGAATTAAAACACGTAAAACTGGTGGATTTTAGTGAAGTCACTCCATGACTTCAATCCAGTAAAACAGAAATGCACCATTAATATATTTGAAACAGGGACTACCTTTTTCATACTACCAAACATCTCGACATTTGACGGAATAATTGGACTTGATTTACTATACGAACGTTATATTTTAAAAACAGAGAATTGAGAACCGCCACGGATGTTGAAATTATACAGTTTTTAAAATGTGCAAGTGTGAACTTTACAAAAGTGGAAGATATTAAAGTACCCCAGACTATATCAGAAAATTTCCACGAAATGCCAAGAAACTGAATGGGTGCCTTTGCAGAGCCCGATGACACACTCCCTTACAACACTAATATCATCGCCACTATCCGAACCAAAAATGAAGAACCCATATATTCAAAATTATACCCTCCTTTGGGCGTAACAGATTTTGTTAACTCAGAAACGCAGAACTTGTTAAAAAATTGCATAATCGGCCATCAGGATCACCCTACAACAACTCTGTATGGGTGGTGGACAAGAAAGGGACCGATGAGCAGGGAAATACAAAAAACTCTTAGTTATAGATAGCTTAGTTGAAATTAAATTCGAACACAATAGACGATAAATACCCCATTCCGAATGTGACTGCAATCTTATCAGACTTGGGCAAAGCGAATTTTTTTACAACACCTGAAGTCAGAATTTCACCAAATCCTTCTCACGGAAAAATATAGAGAAAAAATGCTTTCTCGGTAGGGAATGGGAAGTACGAATTCTGCAGACTTCCTTTTGGACTGGAAAATGCACCTAGCATTTTTCAGAGAGCCATCGATGCTGTGCTCCGAGAGCAGATTGGGAAATCATGATGATGTCATCATCTTCTCCGAAAGCATGGATGACCACGTTAAGCACATCGCATGGGTATTGGACAGTCAACATGAGGGTTTCGCGCGAAAATTCAAACTTCTTCAAAGAAAAAGTCGAGTAAATAGGTTTCATAGTGTCACGATGTGGCATTTCAACGAGCCCGAATAAGGTAGAAGCTATTCGAAATTACGAACTATTCAATGTGAGATCTTTTCTCGAACTGGCAAATTACTATAGCCATATAGAACCAGCCAGGCAAAGCATCTAATTGCCCCTCACTGGGAGGGGCTAGAGCGATCCTGGTGTGGGACACCCTCAAGAAGAATCACTGCCTCCACGTGGCGGCCACGGGCAATGGCACACCAGCACCCGCTGATGGCCAGCTGAAGTGAGCAACACACCCAGAGATAGCGATGACCCCCTCATGGGTCGGCTGTCTCGGCAACGGGGGACAACGAGGGATCAACGATGGAACAGCGAGGACCATCGTGGGACCACAAAGGGACATCGTGGGATCTGTTGTACTCCAAATCAAGGCCGAGACCGGTAAGCCCTTGATTATGGCATACCGGAAACATAGAAAATAAGCTGATGCTTGTGGGCTGACGATTGCGGTATGCTGCCACCTCAGTAAGTAAGAGTGAAATCTTACAGAAATGGCTGGTAGCTTAATGCCGCAATCGCCCCCGTCCCGTTAAAACCACGGCAGGTCTCAGGAAACGCTCGATGCTCGTCACCATTAAATTGGCAGTGAAGGCTCGGATGTAACATTCCCGACTAGCGCAGGTCTGGCTCTGAACATAAGCGCCCATAAGGACTTGTGTCAACCCTCGCATGGCCTCCCTGCTGCGGCAAAGATAACCATGGGACCATTAAGGCGACTGCACTACGAGCAAAGATAATGGTCCTGAGCGGGGACCCAAACAATAAATGAATACCATCAATACCAACAAAACAAACAAAGACGACGGTGCGATGAAGGATCCCTTCAGCAGGAGGTCTACTATTCAGAGGACCCCTCCTCCTGTAATAAGAAAAACGGTGGTGCGGAGAAACACACTGGCAGACACCAGTGAGCTTCAGCGAGTGATGGGCATGAGGGCCGATCCAACGGCAATGGCGGTCATCCCTCCCGATGAGGTCATTGCCAAAGGCAAAATGGCGGTGCTGGAGTGGCACATTGAAGCACTCATAGCTTTCCTTGTGCCAAGTCACAATGTACATGCCGACATCAAGCGGAAGGTATCCAAAATCCGAGATGTCTGCTTCCAGGTCGTCGAGCAGCAGGACGCAGGTACGGCTGCGAGAGTGCAAGCCGACAGGGCAGTCCAGACTGCTGGGCGGACGGAGAAGGTGGACAAGGAGGTGCAGGTTGGCGGCCCTCCTGTGGACAACCAGGGCAAAGCCGCTGCGTCTTCGCGGGCACCCCCTGCCCAGGCGAAGAGCTACACGGCCGCAGTCGCAACGCCAAAGCGCCCCCGTGAGAAGGGGGATCCGGAGCAAGTAAGTCCGACTAGCCGAGCGGTAGCTAAGAGGAGGAGGGGGGATGCCCCGACACTGGCGGCCGAGAAAACGGTAACGCGGCCGAATCCTAAGACCCATAAGCCTATGGCAGGAAATGCGGAGGGTGCAAAAGTTGAGTGGACCACAGTTCGTTCCAGACCCCAAGCGAAGCGGAAGGTCCCGAAGCCTAAGCCACCGCGCCCCGATGCCATCGTCATCAGGGAAACTGGCACCGTGAGCTACGCGGACATCCTCCGCAAGATCAAGAGCCTCCGCAGCTGTCAGAGCTGGGAGAGAGCGTCCGCAGGATCCGAAAGACGGCCAAGGGTGAACTGCTGCTGGAGTTGACCGTGGCGGCAGATCCAAAGACACCCCAGTATCATGAGGCGGTGGCGACTGTCCTGGGAACCAGTGTGGAGGTGCGTAAGCTCACACAGGAAACCCTAGTGGACGAAGTCACCACGGTGGAAGATGTCCACGAGGCGCTGTGTAAAGCCAATCTCTCGGAGAGGCCTCCCGTGGATGCAATCAGGTCCCTCAGGAAACCGTACTGTGGAACACAGACAGCGGTCATCAGTCTGTCGCTACAGGCAGCCGCAGCCCTTCTGAAAGCTGGCAGGCTGAGAGTCGGATGGACCTCATGCCGGGTGCGCGAAAAGGTGACTCCCCTGCGTTGTTACAAATGTATGGAGTTCGGCCACACGGCGCAGAAATGCGGTAGCAAGGACGATTGGCGCCACAAGTGCTACAGATGCGGCACAGAGGGCCATAACGCACGGGAGTGCCACAAGGCCCCCACCTGTGCCCTCTGTACGGCCAGCGGCCGCAAGGATGTGGAGCATCCGACTGGATGCAGCTCATGCCCATCCTACAAGCGAGCCGCGGAGAAGAGGTCCAGGCGCAGGAGATGAGGTTGTTCCAACTCAATCCCAACCACTGCGAGGTTGCACAGGATCTCCTGGAGCAGGCCGTTAGGGAACAGATGGTCGATGTTGCAGTGCTTAGCGAGCCGTGTAGGCGCAAGCACCAAGGAGTATGGGCCGAAGACACCACTGGTGGTGCCGTACTGTGGGTGTGCGGAACCAAGCCTATACAACTAAGCAACAAAGAGAGAAGCGATTGCTACGTCAGAGCGACCATTGGAGGGACCACGGTGTGCAGTTGCTACATGCCGCCGAGCCTAACTGCGGACGAGTTCGAGTCAGTGGTAGAGAGACTTGCTCTGGACGCGCAAGGCAGGAACCCCGTAGTGATTGCCGGCGACTTCAACGCATGGGCAACTCAATGGGGTTATGCCCGAACCACACCGAGAGGTCATGTCCTCATGGACGCGTTTGCGGCTCCTGACGTAGTCGCCACGAACGCGGGAGAGGCGACTTTTGTGAGAGGAGAAGCCACATCTGTGATCGACCTTACGTTCCTCAGCAGCGGTTTAGTCAGAAGAGCCAGGTGGATTGTGAGTTCCGCGTACACCCACAGCGACCACAATGCCATTTGCTTTGACTTGGAATGGAACAAACAACGGCGGAGGACAGGCCCGTGGACGAAAGTCTGGAGAGCGGACGCCCTCGACGACGGCGCACTCGAAGTCATGTTGGTGGACTTTGAGCTGCAAGGCAGTGCGGCGGAAATGGCGAACCAGCTAGCGAGCCAGCTAGAGAGCGCCTGCGATGCGGCGATGCCCAGGCGGGCCTATGGTGGAAACTATAAATCCGTTTATTGGTGGACGGACGAGATCGCCGGCCTACGCAAGGAATGCCACGCAGCAAGGCGAAGGCACCAGCGTGCAATAGGCAACCCAGACTGCCTGCAACTGCGCCAGTTGTACAAAGAGGCTAAAAGAAGGCTGAAGACGGCCATAAAGGCGAGCAAGCGCAGGAGTTTCACCGAGCTATGTGCACAGGTTGAAGACAACCCGTGGGGCACGGCATATAGGCTCGTGAAACCGAGGCCTGTCTTAGGGAAGGAGTCTTCCCGAAACGGTGGAAAAGGCAGCGGTTGGTATTGATACCTAAAGCCGATAAGCCAGCAGGGGACCCATCGGCCTACCGTCCCCTGTGCATGTTGGACATAGCAGGGAAGGTCCTGGAGCGGATTATATGCGACCGGATCGACGAGGCGATAGTGGATGCTGGAGGGCTGGCGAGGCGCCAATATGGCTTCCGAAAGGCCAGACCACCGTGGACGCCATTGACGAACTCGTCCAAACGGCGAAGGAGGCGATTCAGGGCTAGAGATGGAAGGGGGCTGCCAAGAGGTATTGCCTCGTGGTCACCCTAGACGTCAAGAACGCTTTTAACTCGGCCAGCTGGGCGCGCATAGCAGAAGCGCTGGCAGAGTTCAAAGTTCCCATCTATCTAAGGCGAATCATCACTAGTTATTTTAGCGACAGGATGCTATTATACGAGTCCGATAGAGGTGTAGAAACGTACAAGATCACCGGAGGAGTTCCCCAGGGGTCTGTACTGGGGCCACTTCTCTGGACCGTTATGTATGATGGCATTCTCCGCATACGGGTGCCCGATTACGTTAAAATAATCGGATATGCGGACGACATAGCGCTAGTGATCACGGCGAAACACCTGGTAATAGCAGAGGCCAATCACACAGTGGCCACTGTTGGAAGATGGCTGGCGGTTGTTGGACTGAAGCTGGCAGAGCACAAAACGGAGGCTATCCTTGTGTCAGGTCGAAAGGTACACGAGGTGGTGGAGACAAGAGTTGGTGACTGCACCATTACCACGACCCCACATCTCAAATACCTAGGCGTCTGGATTGACGCAAGACTGAAGTTCAAGGAGTACTTTCGGCGATTAGGTGAGAAGGCAGCGCGGACCTGTTCCCAGCTCTGCCGGATAATGCCAAACCTCGGAGGGCCACGGCACTGGAAAAGACGGCTCATCTCAGGGGTCGTCAAATCCATTATCCTGTATGTAGCGCCCATATGGGCTGAGAAGTCGAGTGTAAAGGCCTACGTTCGCACCATAGAGGCGGCGTATAGGAGATGTGCGCTCCTCACGATCTCAGCACACCGTACTGTGTCTGCAGCCGCCGCGCTGGTAATAGCCGGTATGATCCCGCTGGACCTGCTGGCCAAGGAGGCGTGGAGCCTATACTACGGCGAAAGTACGCACGAGCTGAGTGCGGAAGATCGCGTAGCAGGCATTAGGCAAAGCACCAAACAGGAGTGTCAAGCCCGATGGGATGCATCCGAAAATGACCGTTGGACGAGGAGGTTGATCCCTGATCTCCAACGCTGGATGGATAGGTCGCATGGCGAGGTGAACTATCACGTCACACAGCTGCTGACCGGGCACGGAGGTTTCCGGGCGTACCTACACAGATTCCGGCTGGAGGAATCCCCCTGCTGCGATAATTGTGGAGGCACGGAGCCCGAGGACGCGGAACATGTCCTTTTTTCATGTCCACGGTACAGCGGTGCCAGAGCGGTACTGCAAAGAGTCTGCGGAGAACCTGTGACACCGGACAACCTCGTGCACTATATGCTCGAGTGCCCGGAGAAATGGGACGTGGTGTGTGACACCTCGGCCGCAATTATGCGAGACCTCCGCCACTTGGAGTGGCGGCGACGTTCAGGGAATCAATAGGAGGGGTCCGTTGACAGACCCACTCCCAGACGAAGTATTGCTTAACGGCTATGTAGCGTCTGGGAGGCGTCTGAGGAGGTGGTTTTAGTGGGTAAGAGCCCCACACTACTGGTGCGAGAGCGCCCAGTGTCTGTTTGCAGATTTCCACCTCCGAACCAATAAAAAAAAAAAGCAGTATGACATGCATCTGTGCTGTGTCCCCGGGCATAGGAAAATTGAAGGAAATTGTGTGTGTAGACGATTAATTAGGCCAGAAAATAGATCAAGAGGCAGGGATACCACTAGTCAAACGCAAAATGCTACAGAAAACTGATTACCTCAAGAAGATAAATGCGAAATGGATACAAGAATCGACTTTGAACACTGGAAGGTAAATCTGGCCTAAAATCGCCCCAAGCAGGACCATCGAACTGATACTACTAAACAACCCATTTATCAGATTATTAGTAAGCAACGTAACGGGACACATTCTTACTGACGTGGACTCTCTTATAACGACTTCTGCAGAAGCTGCGAAAACGAGTAGGAAGAAGAACGTGTAGAATACCTTTTATGCAAATGCCCAGTGGTGACAAAGAGCAGCTTCCACTATATGGGAAAGTACCTTTTCAACCACCTTTCGGATCTAGATGAGGTAACAGTACGAAGTATATTTCTCTTTGACAGAGCCAGTAAACTGTTCGTAGACGCTGGAAGTTGAGTAGGAGAGAGCTTCTCGTACTAATATAATCAGCCTAAGGTCTAAGTGATGTGTTCTGACAGCGACATCAACTCAACATCCATGATTATGTCTCTTTTTTAGTAACAAAATAGTTCATTATTATTGTTAGAGTAGCCTCCCATCGTAAGTTTTTAAAGAGTCAAATATTACGTAAGGGATAATCAAATACGAGCTATATATTTTAAATTAGAAATAAAAAAAAGTACAAGATATGATTTGTTTTTTATTTTATATATTGGTTCATGACATTTTTATTTAAACATGATTTTATGCAAATGACCACCTCTGTAATTTAAAAAAAAATCGATTCTGGAACACAAATTTATGGTAAATTTTTCACAAAAATCTGTCCTTATTTTATCAATAATACGAATAGTGCTGGCTAAGAATTTGTTTTTTATTAAGTAAACCAATTATATAACATAACCCAAACAAAAAAGTCCAATGGATTTTTATCGTATTATCTTTTTGCCAATTCACATCGGCATTTCTAAAGATTGCATGATCGTTGAACTTCTCTCCGAATAAATTGATTGTGACACGAGATTTATGGCATGTTGCACCATCTTGTTGGAACCACATATTGTCCAAACCGATTTCATCTAATTCATGCAACACAAAATCAGTAATCATGTTTCTGTAACGATCTCCATTGAAGGTACAATGCCTTTTTCATTTTCAAACAAATACCGTCCAATTGCTTCTCCAGACCATAATCAACCCCAAACTGTTAATTTTTGGAATATAAAGATTTTTCATGAACAGCATGCGAATTTTCTCCACTGCAAATGCGATAGTTTTGCTTTTTTACGATGCCATTTAACCAAAATTAATTTTTCAAGTTCCTCTAAACCCCAATCTACAAAACTCTACGCAAAAAATGGTTTAAATTCTTGTGTCAACTAAATTTTATACGCCTTGAATTGGAAATATTTATGAAGAATTCCATGTGGAGTCATAAGAAACTCCTTGAGAACGACGGCTAATTGTGTTTTCTCGATTTACTTCCACACTTTGGTTCATAGCATCGACATATTCAGCAGTACTTTTACATTTTTAACGGGTTGGATTCTTTACCATACATTCAAAACACTATCATTTGAACCGAATTTTACAATTATATATTCTAGGTTTTGGTAATAAAAGTTAACAATCTCTATTCGCTGTAGAACTGTGTATCTTTCAATTGTAATTTGCCACTCAATACTGATAAAAAAAAAGCTACTACACCAATCAAACGAAACGGCCCAGTTCAATGTTCTAATTGCCAAGAATTTGGGCACACAAGGTCCTACTGCACTCTTCGTAGTGTATGTGTTGCCTGTGGTGATTTACACCCCACATCAGAATGTACGAAGACTAAAACTGATAGAGCTGCTAGAAAGTGCAGTAATTATAGTGGTAACCATACTGCCAACTACAGAGGTTGTCCTGTTTACCAGGAAATTAAGAACAATGACCCTCAGTTAAATAATAAGCGCACTCAACCTAGTCCAAATATACCGCCCATTGCACAACCACAGAAGTCAATCCCATACCCCGACATAGGGATGACGTATGCAGGGGTACTTAAGTTAGGGAAGGATCAGCGGCCCGGGACTGGTTCAAATCTGCACAATTTTGAAGGAATGATATGACGCAGTTCATGACCTCCATACAAACAATGATTCAAGAAATGAGGAAAAACCAAAACCAGCTCATGCAGCTTCTGCTATCTACGAAATGAACGTACTTAAGATCTGTCAATGGAATTCAAACGGTGTAAGCCAGCACAAGTTAGAAATCAACAAATTTTTACTCACCAATGAAATCGATATATGTACTTCTTATATCCGAAAACCATCTAATGAAAAACACAATTTTTACATACCGGGATATAAATTCTATGATACAAAGCATCTCGTAAAGCACATGGTGGCGCTGGAATTTTAATCAAAAATAGAATTAAACATTTCGCTATGGAAGAATACAACAAGGAGTACCTACAAGCAACATCAATTTGTCTGGACGGATGGGAGGATAACTTTACAATATCCGCTGTGTACTGCCCACCTAGATTTAAAATAACAAGTAACCAGTTCTCAGATTTCTTCTCCACACTTGGAAGGCTTGCGTCTAGAATCGTCGTCTGGACCAATATATCCAAAACCTTACTCCGACTGACGTCACCAACTACTCTCTGTGGAAAGCTGTCAGAGAAATGAAACCATCTATACGCGGAATTCCACCGATTCGTACATAAAACGGAAACTGGGCAAGAAGCGATGATGAAAAGTCTGCTGTTTTCGCAGAACACTTAAGAGATGTTTTTACCCCCAACCCACCTCGCAATACTAATAACGTAATATTAATCCCCTCGCCAGATACAACATGCTCGCCTATTAAATTAAAAACAACAAAAGCAATTAGTAACCTTGCTCTTAACAAAGCCCCAGGACATGACCTCATTACTGGAAAAATGATCAAGGAATTGCCCCAAATGGCTATCATCTTACTTACTTCACTATTTAATGGCTTGTTGCGCTTAGGATACTTTCCTAATGCCTGGAAATTTCAGTAATCTCAATGATCCCGAAACCAGGAAAAGACCTTAACCAATCGTCATCATATAGATTAGCCTCCTGCCTATCTTATCAAAACTCTTAGAAAGGCTTTTTCTTGCAAAACTAATGCCGCATATAAACGAAAAATGCACTATTCCCACTCCCCAATTTGACTTCCGCGAACACCATAGTACAATAGAGGATGTTCATCGAATAGTGAACGAGATAAAAAATGCATTCGACAAAAATCAATATTGTTCAGCCGTATTTTTAGATGTGGCGCAGGTGTTTGACAAGGTCTGGCACGAGGGGCTTATTTATAAAATCAAAAAACTGTTGCCCACAAAAGTACAACAAATATTTCAATTGTAACTGAGGCAGAAAGTTGAAGATAAGGTACAATAATGCTTACTCTATGCTATGACATTAAAGCTGGCATACCAGAAGGAAGCGTGCTAGGTCCGGTGTTGTATCTACTATATACTTCAGATCTGCCTACCAATAAATACTTAACATCAGCAACTTTCGCTGATGATACGGCTATCCTTAGCATTCATCCAAATTCCATAATCGCGTCCCGTAACTTAGATGATCATCTGGTCCTAGTAACAAATTGGTTGGCTGACTGGCGACTTAACGTTAACGAATCGAGAAGTACGCATATTACGTTTACTATAAAAAAAGGTACATGTCCAGCCATAAAACTAAATAACGTTCCTATTCCACAAGCATAGGAGGTGAAGTACCTAGGAATTCATCTTGACTCACGTTTGACCTGGAAGCGCCACATCGAAGCAAAAAAAAAAAATAAATGACTTTGAAAGCAAATAGCCTACACTGGCTCATGCACAAAAATTCCAGGTTGAGCCTAGAATACAAAACACTCCTGTACAAAGCCATTATAAAACCAATTTGGACTTACGGTGGCCAGTTGTGGGGCGGAGCAAGTAACTCTAACATCGAATTGATACAAAGAGCACAGTCCAAAAATCTAAGAACCATTACTGGCGCACCTTGGTTCATAAATAATACCAACATTCACAACGATCTGAACATTCCGCTCGTAAAAAAGGAAATATTCGACGCCAACTTAAAATATACACAAAAAATCAAAGAGCATCCAAATCATCTAGCTAGAATACTAGCATGTAACAGGGTTCCAAGTCGTCTAAAACGTACGAAATCACCAGCACAACTAACATCAACACCTTAATTATGTACAAACACTAATATAACATTTATTACATTAACCAACATATAACATTGTGATTACTAAAAAGCACTAAACATTAGCAAGGTGTATTATTATTAATTATTTAGTTTGTAAGATATGCTTACTTATTGTTAGTCTAAGCTTAGAAGATACAATAAATAAATATATGGAAAGAAAAAAAAATAAAAGAAAAATACTGAACACAAATGTCAATTTGCCGGGAAGAAGAACAAAAAATTCATTATTATTATGACGTTTAAAATATAAATATAATTGCCGCCCTCTGTGGTCTAGTGGTTAGCATGCTGGACTCACACCCCGGTTCAAATCCTGCCACAGGCTTGGTCTTCATAATGCTTCTTTCTATAAAATCCTTTTCTATTCGAAAGCCTTTGTAGCTAGTACTCATTTTTCCAACACCTTGCACTCATAATTAATTATGGTATAATTAATAATTATAATAAATATATTTGTTCTATTGTTAATGATCATTTTATCAAATGTCTAAGTAGTGCAAAATTACAATTCAAATCTAAATTCCTTATTGACATCATAAACGGAATTGTTTTCTCAAATATTAATTGATGGTCTGCACTATGGCAGCTGTTTTCAATAGCGAAGTATCTCAGTAGCCGATTTGCGGCATTTAAGTGGACTGAAATATAAAATGAAATTAAGGATATTGGTGTCAATTCCATATGAAATTAAGTCTTGTGAGTTCAAAATATATACATATTTTCTACATTTCTATAAGTTTTCAGGCCATAGTTTATTTAATTGATGAATTTGCCTTTAGTTGTATTCATTCGTTCTGTATTCATTCGTAATCATTCGTAATTCTCAATAAAGCAGTAAAAGTATGGTATTGAATTGTTGACAACAACTGCTTAATTGATTAGAAATAAGTTTTTTATAAAATAAGTAATTTTGCATATCTCACATAGTGTCGGCGTTCTTCAGTTCACTTCGTTGTACAGCGCCTATATTTATTGTACTGGCTTTAGATAGTTTTTTTTGCAATAACTTGTAATTTTTTCACTGTTGGAATATATATATATATATATATATATATATATATATATATATATATATATATATATATATATATATATATATATATATATATATAACTAGCTGACCCGGCAAACGTTGTTTTGCATAAAAATGTTCCATGATCTGTACTATAGATGTACATATATGTATTTAGGACTAAAACATACATTGATCATACCCCTCCACCAATGAAACTGAAATGAAAAATGCAGATATAAATTGATATCTGTCTCCGTCAGTACTATATATCTTCAGCCTTCTTGCTCTAAACAACTCATTTGCCACGTCCCTCCGCTGACGAACCTAAAATAATAATAAAATCCGGCTTTAAACTGATACTCCTCGTCGCCAATACTTTATGTGTACTTACTCGTATGAAATTATTTTTGCATTTATTGAATTGTATTTCCCCTCATTGAAGCACTCGGTGATAAACGATATTTTTCGTTTTGTTGTCAGGTGCGAAAACGATCAAAGCATATGGTTTTCCGACACGGGAATATGCAACATAAAGTTGTAAAGAAAAAGTGCAATAGTGCAGTGATCGAGTAGAACGAATCTACCGGTCACTTACTGGGACACTTCTTTTAAAATAGAATAAAATAAGAACAAATCACAAATTTATAATGAGTGTGGCTGACACACTTAAACAAAAAACAGCAACAAAAAGAAACGCATATTTTTCTTTCGTCTCAAACGAAAACAACGGCAACTCCAAATTGCCGGTCGAAGTGACAGAGAGCAGAGCACGATCTTGCTCTCCCGCTCTACTAGGTGCCAGCAATTCCCTACCTTGGAGTGTCCAATGCGCGACTCCCACTATGGAGTTTTATCCACCAGTTACTACTTCAGCAACCACAATAACAACTCAAAGCTCCTCTACCACAACTGTAACACCGGTGACTGCGACGGTAACGATTAGCTGCAACTCACCAATAATGGCAATCGGAACAGCAACAATTTCATCAGCAACGACAAACACGCAAGTAAGAAAATGTAAATATTAAAACCAGTAACAAAATTACCGAAAATAAAAACACAAAACGAAACCGCGAAAAACAATCGCCGAACAAGTTAAATGAACAAAATACTAGTAACAAAAGACCGAAAAATAAAATGTTCAACACAACACAAACATCACTCCAAAAATATTGGCTGAGCAAGCCTATCCCTCCAAACACAACAAACAGATTCGAACTATTAGCAGTAAATGACAAAACGGTCTCTCAAGACAACAGTGAAGAACAAAACAACAGTGGGACAAATGCGAACATTAATACACAAAAATCAATTGCGCAACGTTTACAAAAACCGCCTCCTATATATGTTCAGAATGTTGAAAATATAAAAGCCTTATCTGAAGCACCAAATTCCATGCCAAATATATTGTACGAAATGAAAATTCTAAGCAAGAACGAAATAAAAATTCAACCAAAAGAATCCACACACTACACAAAAGTAATTGAATTATTAAACCAAAAAGGGACAAAGTATTACACATTTCGACCAAAATATGAGCGAGGCTTTAGAGTGGTATTACGAAATATGCACCATTCAACCGACACAGAAGACATTAAAAACGAATTAGCCGAACTAGGCCATGAAGTGACAAATATCCATAACATCCAAATAGCTAATGGTGCCAAAATAAAACAACCACTTTCACTATTTTCAATTGAATTGAAAATAAAAGATAACAATAAAGGTATATACGACATTACTCACCTCCTACACTGCAAAATTAGCTTTGAGTCACCCCGACAAAAGAGAACTATTCCCCAATGCACAAATTGCCAAAAGTACGGCCACACAAGAAACTACTGCCAGATAGACCCGGTGTGTGTCAAATGTGCTGGAAAACCCAAGACAAACATGTGCACAATTAAAATCGACGCTGATAGAGTAAATATTAAATGCGTACATTGCGGTGAAAACCACACGGCAAACTACAGAGGATGTGCGATATATAAAGCTCTAAGTCCAGATATACCCTACACTTCGCAATAAAGAAACAAATGAACAAATCAATATTGAAACAAACCAAAACAATCACAATACAAAAATAAATGGCCAGAAAATCATCTCTGGTATTTCATACGCTCAAGCTGCACAAATGGAAACAATATCACAGGAGCCAAATCAAATAAAAAGCAACAGCACATATGAAATAATATCAAACAATGACGATCTATCCGAATTAAAAACAATGATGAAACAACTAATAAATCAAATGACCAGTATGATGAACATAGTAACTATGCTTGTATGCAAAATAGGTGAACGCAGTAAATAAAATAAATTTGGCAATATGGAATGCAAATGGACTGTCGCGCCATGAACTAGAACTAAAGACTTTCCTAATAAATAATTCAATAGATGTGATGTTAATCTCGAAAACACATGCTACATACAAAACATATGTTAAATTCCCTAACTTTGACATCCATTACACAAATCATCCTGACAACAAATCTCACGGTGGAACGGCGATCATTATAAAAAAAAATATGAATTACATTGAACTTGACGCATATAAAAAAGAAAACCTTCAAGCAACCACAATAGCACTAAAAGACTCGAAAGGACAAATCGTAGTATCTGCTGTCTATTGTCCACCAAAATATAACAACACAAAAGAACAATATCTAGACTATTTAAAAAAACTGGGGAATCGCTATTTAGCCGGAGGTGACTATAACGCTAAAAATGTTTTATTGGGATCAAGGTTGACAAACGCAAAAGGACGCGAGTTACTTAAAGCTATACGATCTAGTAATGGTCGATTCATTAGCACTGGTGAACCAACATATTGGCCAACAGATACAAAAAAACAACCAGATTTAATAGACTTCTGCATCACAAAAAATATTCTTCATAAACAGCTAACTATTAAATCATGTTTAGAATTATCCTCAGACCACTCCCCAATCCTAATGACATTACTAGGATCAATAGAGACAAGACTTTTCTCAGGCATCTATAACAATAAAACTGACTGAAATAATTTTCGTCTAGCACTGGAAAAACAACTAAAAATAGATATACGATTAAAAACAAAAAATGAAATCGATTCCGCAATCGCATACTTCAATGATAGCGTCATCGAAGCAATCACAGCTTCAACACCAAAGCTAACGTTAGCAAATACGGACACTACACCAGCGTTCATCAAGGGAAAAATTAAATGGAAAAGGAAGCTCCGGAAAACATGGCAAATCACTAGGAATCCGGAAGATAAACGCAACCTAAACAAAGCAACAAATGAATTAAAAATTTTACTTTAGAAAAACAGAGAAAAGGAACTAGAAAAACATATGCTGAACTTGGGAACGACCACATCAACAAATTACTCTCTTTGGAAGGCTACGAAAAAACTCACTGGTGCAATAATACACAAACCTCCTATCAAAACACAAACCGGTACATGGGCGAAAACAAGTAAACACAAAGCCAACACACTGGCCAAACATTTCCTTGAAATATTTACAAGCGAAATGGACAATCAAACCACTCATCTTGACAATGTAATAAATATCCCACAATCCAAAACAAAAAAGATATCAGTAGCAGAAATCAAAAACAAAATTAAAAAATTACAAGACATAAAGGCGCCAGGATATGATCTGATAAGCGGGAAAATGCTAAAAGAAATGCCTGTTATAGCTATAATATATATCCGAAATATATTTAACTGCATGCTAGAAACTAAGTATTTCTCTCGCTTACGGAAAGTTGCACAGATAACAGCCATCAGCAAGCCAGGAAAAGATGCCACCAAAACAACTTCTTACCGACCTATCAGTCTATTGCCAATACTATCGAAAGTATTTGAAATGATACTACAGGATAGATTAGAGCCAATCTTAACAACAAAAAATTTAATACCCAGCCATCAGTTTGGATTTAGAAGACAACACTCAACTGTGCAACAGGTCCACAGGGTTGTAAACAAAATCCTTGAAAGTATAGACAACAAAAAATACTGCGTAGCTGTATACTTGGACATTGCAAAAGCATTCGGCAAGGTGTGGCAAAAAGGACTTCTATATAAACTTAAGCGAATATTTCCACAAAATTATTATGACATTTTAAAGAGCTATATAAGCGAACGACAATTCTACATAAAATATGACAAGGATTACTAAGACATCCTACCAATAACAGCTGGAGTACCACAAGGCAGCGTATTAGGACCTCTACTATACTTAATATTCACTGCAGATATACCAATTCCAACGAAAAGCAATGCGATGATAGCAACATTCGCAGACGACACAGTTTTAATGGCATCACACAATGAAGAAAAAAAGGCAACAAATACAATCCAACATATATTGGACAATGTAGTAGCATGGTGTGACTTATGGGGAATAAAGATAAATAAAGACAAAACTGTACAAGTTGTATACACAAACAGAAAATCGACTAAATACAGCCTTGCTATAAAGGGCAAAAAAATAAAAACTCACTCTCCTGCAAAATATCTTGGAATAACCATAGACGAAAAATTTACTTGGAAGCAGCGCATCATTAACAAGCGAAACGATGCAAAAAATAAGTACCGACAATTAAGCTGGCTACTTGGACGAGCATCTAGACTATCTCTCTACAACAAACTAATAATATACAAGACAATAATAGCGCCTATCTGGAAATATGGAATCGAGATATGGGGCACAGCTAGCCTATCAAACTTAAATTTAATACACCGAATGCAGTCAAGAATACTACGAACAATTACAAATGCTGAATGGTATATCTCGAATGAGGTTATACACCGTGACCTACACATTGAAACCATCACGGACACAATCACAAAATGCAGCACCAAACATATACACCGACTGATAGGCCATCAAAACCTGGAACTGCGTAGTGCAGCAGACACGGAGGGTGCAACTCCAAGAAGATTGAAGCGAATTACCCCTGCAGAACTTACAGGAAGGTTTAAAAAAAAATAAATACATAACAATAACAAAATAAATAATTAATTATATACATAAATAAAATGATGGATAAATAGGGAAAATTTAATAAACAAATAAATAAAAGAAGTTCTTTTGGCAAGAGCATATTCAATCCAAACCGGCACAAAATATTACTTAATATTATTGTTATAGATTGTAATATATAGAGGAAGAAATAAAAAAAAAAATACATTTGTCCGTGTGAAAAACATTCATTTTCCAGATTCAGGCCACCAACACTCAATGATTGGCCTTGTGATTTATTAATTGCATGGCGAATGCGAGACGAATTGGAAATTGTATTCGCTTAAACTCGAACGGCATATCGGTTGGGATCATTGGAATTCTCGGAATGAGAACTTCCTCACCTTTGAATTTTCCTTTTAGTAGTCTCGCGTGAATCACATTGCTCATGAGTTTTGTGACCGCTAAACGCGTTCCGTTGCATAATTTTGGTTGGTTGAGATTGCGAAGCATGATAACGACTGAACCAACCTTCAATTATAAATTGTGCGGCGGCAAGCCAGGCACATCCAATGAATTCAAGAACTCAGTTGGGTAGTTGGTTGCTTCGTCTTCGTTTGTTACACAGTCGATAGATTTGAAGGAATGCAGTGACCCAACGATTTGATTTTGAATTGTGAAGCTTAAGTGATCCACATCCTTGTTCTTTGCCGCTAAAATTGCTCTTTCACTCAACCAATCGTAGTTTTGGTGGTTAGCAATGATGTTCGGAAACACTTTGTTGATGAGCTCCTCTTTTGTTGAGACGAAATTGCAAAAATTTGACGGGAATGAAATCAATCCATTCGACCACGACCATTACCGATAGTTAGCAGTTGATTGGAGAACACTTCGGCAGATGGATCGTTTAGCAATGCAACTCGCATGTTTGTCGTCAGCCGAAGTTTCTTCACATAACGCCACAATGGTGATGATTTCAGGCAAGCATTGATCTCATCGGCAGCGGTCGACCGTGGTATTACTGGTAATGTTTGCCGGAAAACGCCTGAGAGTAAAATTAATGCACCCCCAAAACATCTTGCGTCATTACGCAGATCTTTCATAGTGCGATTCAGAGCTTCTAATGCACGTTTATGCGACATTGTGCATTCGTCCCAGATAAAAATTTTGCTTGCTACCAAATCTTTGGCCATTGCTGAATGCTTCGCTATGTTACATGTTGGTTCTTCAATCGATTGAAGGTTTAATGGCAATTTTAATGCAGAATGAGTGGTTCGGCAACCTTCCAGCAGCGTAGCTGCTATTCCAGAAGAAGCAACTGCTACAGCAATTTCTGATCTTGCACGAACTGTAGCCAAAATCAATGATATGAGAAATGTCTTGCCACTGCCACCAGGCGCATCAAGGAAAATCATGCCGACATTTCCAACATCAATTGCCTTCATCACCGTATCGTACACTTCTTTTTGTTGGGGATTCAACTAAGGTACATTCGTTCGAACCAATTGGCTTAATGCATTTGTGTCGTATTCACGCTCACGCTGCAATTCTCGTTCGATAGCGTCGTTTATTCCACGATCAGGCGATGTCATTCCTCACCTGACTAACAAACTGCCGCACATTAGGTAACACTTGTCTTCTATCAAAACCAAAGCCTGGTTGTGCATCTCTTTATTCATCTCAAGATGTGGATTCTCTGAATTGACACGAACTCGATGCAAAATGTCTTCTGACATGTCATCCTTGTACTTCTCCCACAATTCACGTGGATTCGATGGCAAACATGTGGAAATAATGATTGAAAATAATGTGCGTATCTGACTTGGAGATGCGGAAACAGTTGCTTCAGCGATTGTCCTGTCCCAATGCGTATCGTTTTCTAGCAAATTAAGCTCCTGACATACTGCACGAAATGTTGGCAACACTACACCATTGACAATTCGAAGAGATTCAAATGATGTCGGGCCACCCACATTCACCAGCAATAGTCGCAAGTAAAAGCATTCATCATTTTTCGGATGAACTGTATAAATACGGCCAAGAGCTTCAGTAAAACGCACATCCGGATGACCACGAACTACATCGCCTTGCTTTCGACGTTGAAATTTCTTCGATGAAGCATTCCAAGTGTAATAACCCGGCATCTCTGAATAAAGTAACGTACGTGCAAACGGATCACTTTGGCAAATCGAGAAGAAACTGGTCAATGCTGTCGCTGGTGGGTTTTGTGCACGTTGAGCGGCATTTGCTGCAGTGAAATAGACTCGTTGACCGTTCTCCAGATGCACTGCCAATGTGTAACAGTCGGATAGCGTTCGTGAATGGGAAATGAGAATATACGCCAAATCGCCTCATTGCAGCATACGTACCGACTAACTTGATCGCGCGTGATTTCATCATTGGGGTCAGGAGCTTGAAGACGAAAAGCCGCCATGTCACTGCCCTTCGTGACATATTTGCAGATGTATTTGATGGACTTTACTGAATTGCAATACTCCACGTTACAATGCGCCTTGAATGCTTTGAAAAGAAGTGGCGAATACAACCCAAGAGTTGTCGACCACAAAATCATTTCCTTTTACTTTGACTGTAATTGTTCTACCGCCATCATCAGATGATCGACGCCGATACAGTGGATAACGCTTGGAACACTTGCCGTCAACCATGGATGGTGATTGTGGGTTAATGGAGCCACACGGTCCATGAATCATGTTTGTAATTGCGACATCATGCAGGTCTAGATCGGTTTCGGGATCAAGAATCTGGGCACATATGATGTCATCAATTTGGTGTGGCTGTATTTCTATCCACTTTGGATTGCACGTGAAGGTGATGAACAGGTCTGGACGGCCGTAATGACGTACATATGTCATTGCATCTTGCGTATATTCATGCATATGACGTGGGCTGCCGACGAACGTCGCCGGTAAAACCGACCAAAATCAGATGCAATTCCTTCGGTGCAAATTGCATCGCGTATATAAATGTACTCCTCCGTACGTAGTTTGGTTTGATTTAAACTGATAAAAAGGAGGCGCTCTGCTTCTATTTTGGCATACATATCGACGCAAAATTGCTGAAACAATCGGTGAAATCGAAGCAAATAGTTGTCTACATTTTGGCGAATCATCAAACGATACGCGTAAAAATTCATTGCGCTGCCCTTCCTGGTAGTTTCCTCACCTAAATGATATCAGTGACATTAGTGTCATATTGATATGAAAATTATTTTGATATCTATACTCACCGGTCGATGGATTTATCATCTTGATGTTGGTATAATATCCATCGTCTCCTTGGCAAAACATCAGTGGGTATTGCAATGCATCGTATGAACGATGTGTTTCGGATATTCGTTGCAATTGCCCAGAGTCCCGACGTGTGATCGCAATATCGCGTGATTCCCGGTTTTCGCCAACAATCACAACTGCAACCTCATCTATTGTTGGAGCGTTAAATTGGCATTCGTGCGTTCCTGCAGGTCATTTATCCGCTCTGATCACGACTTTATAGTCATCAGTTGGCATGCGATCCAACGCAGTTTTGAATAAACGAACCAATGCATGATGTTCATGAAGCAGCTGCTGCAGATCTCGAAGAATTCCTCTTCTCATGTCCGTATTGATTGTTAGGCGCTGATCAAGTTGATGTTCCCCATTGCCCATGAAGTAGATTTGGAGGAATTTATGTTGTGCGTCTTCAAGTGGTAGCAATGATCCAATTCGATGGTGAATTTGGCCTTGGATCTGTAGAGTCAATGACGAAATTAGATTCAAAATTTTTTGTGCATCAAAAGAAAATGATTGGTTAATTTATTACCTTGAATGTCGGATTGAATCCGCGTTCATGAATAATATCTGCTCCAAATGAAGTCATTTGAAAGCATCCGTTGTATTTCTGAGCTTTCGATAGAAAATGACGTGATTCTGGTGTTTCACCATGAAGCAAAGAGCGCAATGGCTCTGTTGGCAAGCGCAATGGTGGTAATTTAACCTTGCCACTGAGACAGCACAATCCAGGTGTTTCTCCAGCAAACTTCAATGCACCGCAATGGTTGCACACAACCTCCATTGGGCCAATTTGAACGAAAGGATGCGAGCTGTAGTCAATTCTGCAATCGTAATGAAACGCTACTCGATTCAAATCAACACTTGAAGCAGTTCTTCTTATGCGCTGATTTAGATTATCACGTTGTTGAGTTGTTTGGTTTGCCCGACGATTTCTCATTGTTAACTGAGCCGTTTCAGTTGCGGCCTGTCTTTCTTCTTGTGTTTGTGATGCACGAAGTCAGGCCATACTAACACGGCGCTGTTCTCGTGCGATTTCTTGTTCATCCGTCGTCAATTGATAGGCGATATGCCGAACTCTACTTGCATTTCGTGTTCTACGCGAAAGATTAGATCTTCTGGCTCGCGGCATTGTGAATTACACTGAGAAATGAACACACAAAACATGTGCTCTTAACCTCACAAAATAAACAACTTTCATTGCAACTTACCGTTTGAAAATAGAAATCCACACTAAAATGATCACTCTGAAAGAAATAATCAGCGAATAAGAATTGATTTTCAAAGTAATCTACCTAAAAATTAATTGCACAATCCGAAATGAACGTCTCTTTTCGCTGGTAATAGCAAATTCACAAAAAATCGTTTCAAACAATAAATGTATTTAATCTAATTTATTTAAAATAACTGTCATAAGCTGATACAAATTTGAGAAACTGTTCAACTGTTCTGTTTGTCAGAAGTTGATGCACACAACGCCATCTACTGGCAATACCGGAACCAGCATTTGAAATAATGTTCGTTTTTATGGGTTCTTGAGTTAAGATGGCGTTGTAAAATCGCTCCATACGAAATGTATGGGAAAATGAATTTTCTTCATAATTTTTTTTTTCGGGAAAATTTCCGGAATTTTCTTGGGTATTCTTCTTGTTTGAGTGGAGACCTAACCGAATTGGTGCTCATCATCGAAATCGGTCCAGGTGTTCTTGAGTTATAAGCGTAGTAACTAACATCACTCTCTTTTATATATATATAGAAGATGGAATATAAAAAATATATTTTTATTTTGTCCGTCCGTCTGTCCGTGTGTCTGTCTGTCCGTCTGGCTGTCTGTCCGTCTGTGGCCACTTTTTTTCTACACCGTTAGAGCTATCTTATTGAAATTTGGCAAAAGTGTAGCCTGCACAAAGATACAGAAGCAGATTGCTATATGGGCCGATTTGGACAAAGACCACGCCTACCGCCCATATAAGGAACTTTTTTCACCTTTTTCAAAATGACTATAACTTCGGTCCATTTGACGGAATCGTGACATTATTTGGTAGTTATGGAGATGTGGGTCCTACTAAACACTGCAAAAAGTGGGCGGTATATATTAACTGCCACGCCGACTATCAACAAATATTAATAACTTAAGATCTGGTAGAGAATTACGCATGAAATTTTACGGGAACTAACATGTGGACATTATAAAGATATCTGCATGGGGCTGATCAGAGAAAAGACACGCCCACTTTTGATATAGGGAACTTTCGGGTCTAAAATTCAAATTAGCCTACCGATGCTCGTATTGATGCCAGAGGAATAAAAATTGGTAGAAATATACATGGGGTCCATAATAGTGTGTGTGCAGAATATGGAGATCATAATAGAACTGCCACGCCCACAATTTGCCAAAAATAATTACTGTGTTCCTATTAAATATTTATCAATGAAATTTCACAGGAAGGTTGCGGGGACTAACATTAAACACCACACAAAAAATGGGCGCGTAATTTCTACAGCCACGCCCACTATTGGCATATTATTATAACTTGCGACGTATACAATATTTTTGGACGAAATTTTATATTAGTACTCGTACGTATATGGACCCTACAAAGCCATATACAAGATTCGGGGTCGATCAGAGGAAGGATACGCCTCCCTCTCATATAATGAACTTTGTGGACCCCACTTAGAGACAATTGCCCTATCTATGCTTCTAGCGATGATATATGAAATCAAATTGGTATATGTATACACTGGGTCTGTACTAGCATGCATTCCAAATATGGGCAGATTAAAAATCATTACTAGGTTCCTATTAAAGATTTTTCAAATAAATTTCACAGGAAGGTTGCGGGTAGTAACATTAAACACTACACAAAAAATGAGCGTGTTATTTTTACAGCCACGCCCACAATCTACATATTATTATAACTTTCGACCTACACAAATATTTTTTGACGAAATTTTATATTATATTGGTTATATTGACACTAGAAAGCCATACACAAGAAATGGGGTCGATATAATCATTTCAAGGTATCCTACCAAAAATTACCGTGAATATGCTCCTAATTATGATTTATGAAGAAAACATCCTCATTGTTGAACTCGCATGCACCAGAAAAGGTAAAGGGTATTTCGAAGTCGGTATAACCCGACTTCAGACTTCTGTACTCGTTCACTTTGTGTTTTGTCCGTACTGGTGGGATGCGTAGCGATCGTTCTGTCGTGCTACTTTTGTGTTTTGTATTCGTTTCTACATGTCGTTGATATATTCTTTAGCGAACGAAAGTATTCGGCCAGCTCGGTTCCTACTGGGTATTCAACTTCTTGGCTTTACGTGTATTTGTTGTAATAATCCATATGTATTAATTCAATGTTGCGTTGCATTAGTCGTGTAGACTTTTGCTATTTTCTTAAATGCCATATTTGGGTTTGTTATTCATGGCGTTCCTAGACGGCGTTCGTTGGTTTTGTTGTGAAGCAAAATTTATGTTTGTAAGTTTTGGTCCTCACAGTGGATGTAATTTCAAAAAGGCGCTGAGGAGATAGGGAACAAAGAAGAGAGCATAAAACAAATATTAGTGTTGTACTTCTTAATTTGATTGTTACTTTCTATATTTCAACAGTATACGAGTATATACCGCGCTATCACGTCGCTAGTCCACAAGCTAAAATACACATACAATTTTAATTTGATATGGCAGTCACAAACAATTTCAATTATTCTATACCGTTATGAGCATGTAACTTCAATTATTTGATTTAGGTTTGTTCCGTGAACTCCTGTGGTCTAAGAATAAGCTTGTAGGCCATAGAAACCTTATGTATGTGGGATACTTCAAAAAGTAAATTATAAATAAATACATCAAAAATATATAAATATATGAAAAAATTAAATAATTATATAAATATTATGAAAAATTAAATCAAAATAGAGAAGCGTATACAATTGTACGGAGGTAATAGCAAAATAATTTAGAAGATAATAATCAAAGTAAGAAGGCAAATAAAATCTGTTTTCGGTCTACAATTTCCTCCATAATCTTCGAAGATTTTATAAGTATGGTTATTGTATGATATATAAGTACGAATCTGCATTTCATCTAATAGAATAACTAAGATTCGTTCTGTATCCGTCATAGTAGCTACCTGCTTTTGGAGGTTGTCCATTCCAATTGGATCAGTTTGAACAATATTCACTGGTCTCCAGCGTTGTAATGTTTTCACAGCTGGCATTTTGAAACCAAACTCATCTCGCATTAATTTATTTCCCGCATTGGATCTGTAGTGGATATTTGGCACTACTTTTTGTGCATTAACGGAGTACCTCTGACTGTCTGACAATAACATTTCTGAAAATTATACTGCAGCAGGAGAGGCATTGCTGTGTGGTGTAATACTTTTAGTTAAAACTTCTTTAGTTTTTTTTACCTCATTCATAGAATAATCTTATTTACATTGTAAATTATTAATTTTATTATTTTTATTTTTAATTTTAATTTTTTTTTTTAAATATAGTATGACTGTTTCTTCCTTCGTGAAGAGCAATCACCTTGTCGGGGTACGAAGGCTTAAATGATTGCAATGACGCAATGGGTTAAGATGGCGGAGTTTCGGCTCTTATGGGATTACCCTAGCCGGACTGACTACTGTGGAGTAATCCAACTAAGAACTGTCTCCCTCCTAATCCAGGGTGTTCTTGGGATCGTGCCCATTGGATGTTGTTTTTGCAGCCAGGAGGTTAATTAGGCTGTATCCTAACGGAGCTCCCCTTCCGGACACCAGGCCGCCTCAGGTAGTAACGGTGGCCTTGCTATGGTACGGGGCGCTGCCACAGTTGACCAACCCCTTCCCCTTTCAAATTTTTGGCTGCCTTAGCTTGATCAATCGAGCGGGTGGCCGTAAGAACCAGATGAACAAATTAAACAAAACAAAAAAACTGACGTGCGGTCTCTAAACGCTATTTCGGATGGGAATCCAAAATACTCCGCACACTCTGCGGCGGCTATTGTAGCTAAGGACGACCAGCCTGGCACAAGCAAAGCCACGTGCTGCGATAGTGTTGCTCTCCGGACGGTGGAACGCTTGTCGCGGATCCCAGAAAAGGAGAGGACGGTGAAGCAGAAGGCCTCCCTCGAGTGGGCGACGAAAGTCGTGAAGGAGTCTCCAGGTCCAACACAACAGGCTATTAAACGTCAACGGTCCCTAGAAGAGACCACCCACCCGGACCCAAAGAAATTTAAAAAGCGCGGTACTGTCACCACGAAGTCCTTCAGCGAAGTGCTGAAAGGACACCAGGTCATGGCGGTCATAGATCGTAATGACCCAGATGGCAGTATTGCTCCTGAGTGCTGGAAAAAGGTAGAAGTAAGCCTTTCAAGGCTCTACCTCCAGCTTTTGAAGGAATTCACAGGTGGTTTTCCCTCTTTTCGCGACAGCGGATGAAGCTGATTGCCTGCGCGGATCAAAGGTCAGTCGACCTTTATAGGATTGCGATCTCTAGGATCGGGGAAGCATGGCTAGGCGCAAGGCTCGTACCTAGGGAGTCGTACCTAGGGAGTTGATCCCTAGTAGACCTAGAGCGCGCGCGTGGATCCCAGCCGAACCGTCTGACCTTGAGGCTATCTTGGAGATCTTTAGGTTGAGCAACCAGCAGCCCCCGACTAATAATTGCAAGGTTACTAAGGTAGAGGAACCAAGAGGGGATTACAGGTCAATAACCCTTGTGGTGAACGCCGAATCTCTGGCGACTCTAGCGAAATCCAATTGGGTCGTGGGCTATGGCTTCTCATCCACAAGCCTCAAGGTCTACAAAAAGGACGGGCAACCGTCTGACACGGATCAAACGGTAGTGCATCCTTCAGGGGTAACTGCTGATCCTGCTGCTGCTTAGGACTCCGCCATGCACCCGAAACGCAGTGACTCTATTTCAACTGTGGGGGGTTTGGAGAGTCTCCTAGTGACAACCACACTCAGTGAGGAGGAAGTCCTTCTGGAGTCAGACCCGGAGTCTGAGGCTGATGTCACGGTGGTGGAGGTGACCAGCGCTACAAGTAGCAGAGATGCTACGAATAGTGCAGATTAACCTCCATCACCCGAAGGCGGCGTCTGCCAGCCTTCAGCTCCGTCTTGCAAAAGGCGGAGTAGACGTTGTGCTGATCCAAGAACCCTGGAGACACGGGGACTTGGTATGTGGTCTCAGGACTGAAAATTACAGCCTGCTGTATACCGTAAGTGAAGGAAGACCTAGGTCTTGTATTCTCATTAGGAATAATGTTAGCTCATTTATTCTCCCCAATTACAGTAACAAGGATCTAACGGCCGTCTGCCTGGAAACTGGCAAGGGACAGATCCTTCCAGAAGCCAACCTACAGAAGCTTGTTGTAGATGCAAAGGCTCAACGGATGGCTATTATTATTGGATGCGATGCCAATGCGCACCATGACATCTGGGGAAGCACGGATGTCAATGGACGAGGTGAGTCATTATATGAATATATTGTAACGCCTAACCTTTCTGTATGCAATAAGGGTTCAGAACCCACTTTCATTACTGCTAATAGGCAGAAGTCCTTGACTTAACCCTTGCCTCCGAATCAGTTTTTGATCGGAGCTCAAATTGGAGAGTTCTAGAGGAACATTTCTTTTCGGATCATAGGTTAATTCAGTTTGATCTTCTAGATAGTCTACCTAGCCCTAAGGCTTTTAGAAATGTCAGGAAAGCAAACTGGGACCTCTACAAGGTGACTGTAGCTAGACTACTTCCTCAGAACCCCACAAGCACAAGCACGTGTGACGAAATAGATAGGTCTGTGGAGGTTCTAACGGTTGCTCTTAATAAGGCTCTATTGGTCTCTTGCCCCCTCAGTAGACCCAGGGGCAAACAAAACCCCACATAGTGTGGTGAAGAAATTAGGGGACTCAGACAAAACTGTAGGAGACTTTTCAACAGCGCAAAGAAGTAAAGAGATAGTGCAGACTGGGCTTATATAAGGCAGCACTCAGAGCCTTCAAAAGTAAGCTTAGGGAGGCACAGAGAGAATCGCGGAGACCTAGAAGATATCTCTGAGACGTCCAGGTTGAGGAAGATACTATCAACTGCTCCAATGGTACCTGGTTACCTGAGGAGGGAGGATGGATCCTGGACTTCAAATAGTAATGAGACTCTAGAGCTTCTTCTGGAGACTCACTTCCCTGGTTGCTCGAGCACCATTCCGCGGAGAACGAAGCCCAGCGGGAATGTAGTTGAAGTCAACTCAGACATAGTCACGAAACCAAAATTGCAATGGGCTATCCATAGCTTCAAACCATTTAAAGCATCTGGCCCAGATGGTGTAGCTCCAATTGAAATTCAGCAGTCAGAGAATCTTATAATAGAGTGGCTGTTAAAGATCTATAATAGTTGTCTTGAATTAGCGTATATTCCAGACTCATGGAAGCATGTGAGGGTAATTTTTATACCCAAGGCCGGCAAAAGCTCGCACACAGCTCCAGGGGACTTAAGTCCCATTAGTCTGTCCTCCTTCTGTCTAAAAATCCTGGAAAGGTTGTTAGATATTCATCTGAGGCTCACAATAGACAGACAGAAGCTGTCAGTCTCTCAGCATGCCTACTTTAAGGGTAAATCGGTGGAAACCGCTTTACACTCCTTGGTCTCTAGGATTGAGTGCTCCCTGCACAACAAGGAGTTCTCCCTAGTGGCTTTCCTGGACATTGAGGGAGCTTTTAACAATATCAAATCAGACGCAATACTCGGTGCGATGCGAGACTTGGAGGTGGAACCCGCCTTTAGCAGGTGGATTGAAAACATGCTTAGTAGCAGGATAATCAATTCACAGCTGGGGCCGGCGTCGGCCAAGAAGTCCATGTGCATAGGCACACCTCAAGTTGGAGTTCTTTCACCCCTACTCTGGAATCTTGCGGTAAATTAGCTGCTTGTTCGACTGGAGAGGGAAGGGTGCAAGGTGGTTGCGTATGCGGATGATGTTGCTATTAGTATCTCGGGTAAATATATATCTACTTTGAGGGACTTGATGCAAAACATGCTGAACATTCTCTCTAAATGGACTACTGACTGTGGGTTGGGGGTTAATCCGACCAAGACTAAGCTGGTACTCTTCACTAGGAAGTATAAAATTCCTCAATTTATTGCTCCAAAACTAATGGGTGTAGATATTGACCTTGTAGAGGAGGCTAAATATCTGGGCGTGATCCTAGAGAGGAAGCTGAACTGGAAGGCTAATATAAGCGAGCGCATTAGGAAGGCTCAGGTAGCTCTGTACTCTTGCAAAAGAGTTATAGGCAAAAAATGGGGGTTACAGCCTAAGGTAGCCTATTGGATATATACAGCTGTGGTACCACCAGTCCTGTTCTATGGGGTGCTTGCTTGGTGGACAGCCCTAAGTAAGTCCACATACAATAGGCTGATAACAAAGGCACAAAGAACGGCAGAGGTATTCATAAGTAGTGCCATTAGAACGACTCCAACGGCAGCATTGGACATTTTGTTCAATCTGCTGCCTGTTAGGCTTTTTGACGAAAAAATGGCTGCAAAATCAGCTATGAGGCTAAAAGCTACGCATCAATGGGATGCCAGGAATGTAGGTCATGCGTCCATTTTAAGACATTTTGAGGGTATTCTTGACTCTTTCGACTACATCACACCAATGTACGCCTTCAATGGTATGTGCAAGATCTCCATTCCCTCCAGGGACGAACGGAAGGATGGCATCCCCCTCATGAAGAAGGGGTTCGCATCTACACAGATGGATCCAAACTACAGAGTAGGGTGGGAGGTGGTGTATTCTCAGAAAATTTGGACATTAACATGTCCTTTAGGATGCCCGAACACTGCAGTGTTTTTCAGGCAGAGGTCGCGGCTATAGAGGCAGCACTGTCTTGGCTAAGGAAGAAGAAGATATCTGGACTTGATATTTGCATTCTGTCCGACAGCCAAGCTGCTTTGCGCTCCCTGGATTCGGTTAAAATTCTCAAAAGCCGTCAAGAGCTGCCGCAAATCTTTAGATGAGATAGCTAAGCAGACACGTCTGCATCTGTGCTGGGTTCCCGGTCACAGAGATATTCCAGGGAACTGCAAGGCGGATGAAACTTGCCCGTGAGGGTACTACCATACCGATTGAACCAGATAGCTCGCAATTCGGTATTTCTATTGCCGCATGTAAGCTCTAAGTAAATACAATATCCATAGGAACAGCGGGCAGGTGCTGGTCTGAACTTCCATTAGTCTGTCCTCCTTCTGTCTAAAAATCCTGGAAAGGTTGTTAGATATGCATCTGAGGCTCACTATAGACAGACAGAAGCTGTCAGCCTAGGTTTTGTATCCTCATTAGGAATAATGTTAGCTCATTTATTCTCCCCCAGTAACAAGGATCTAACGGCCGTCTGCCTGGAAACTGGCAAGGGACAGATCCTTCCAGAAGCCAACCTACAGAAGCTTGTTGCGGATGCAAAGGCTCAACGGCTCGTATATAGAAGATAGAATATAAAAAAATATTTATATATTTTTTGAAATACACGGAACAGAAATACGGGATTGATTTCTATTTGAACCGGTTAACAAAATCAGAAAAGTTAAAAAAACAAATTTGAGAATTAGAAAAATTTTTTTTTTCAGTGCACACGATGCATATGTAATGGCATATCCAGAAATGCACAAAGAGAGTATGCGAAACTGTGCCAGGCAAATATTTAAATTTCAATGCAGACTTTATGCTTCCACGAAAAATTGTTTAAAAATCCGTACGGGACACACATGCATACATACTAATACACAATGGTTTACAATATAGAGTTGTGTACAGAGTTAGTACCGTATTGTGAAAGGTATATTATATATGTGCATATATATATAAATATATATATATATATATATATATATATATATATATATATATATATATATATATATATATATATATATATATATATATATATATTTATATATATATATATATATATATATATATATATATATATATATATATATATATATATATATATATATATATATATATATATATATATATATATATATATATATATATATATATATATATATATATATATATATATATATATATATATATATATATATATATATATATATATATATATATATATATATATATATATATATATATATATATATATATATATATATATATATATATATATATATATATATATATATATATATATATATATATATATATATATATATATATATATATATATATATATAGCTCACAGAAGCTACCATATATATATATATATATATATATATATATATATATATATATGGTGTGATGTAGTCGCTGTCCACCAAGCAAGCACCCCATAGAACAGGACTGGTCGTACCACAGCTGTATATATCCAATAGGCTACCTTAGGCTGTAACCCCCATTTTTTGCCTATAACTCTTTTGCAAGAGTACAGAGCTACCTGAGCCTTCCTAATGCGCTCGCTTATATTAGCCTTCCAGTTCAGCTTCCTATCTAGGATCACGCCCAGATATTTAGCCTCCTCTACAAGGTCATTATCTACACCCATTAGTTTTGGAGCAATAAATTGAGGAATTTTATACTTCCTAGTGAAGAGTACCAGCTTAGTCTGGGTCGGATTAACCCCCAACCCACAGTCAGTAGTCCATTTAGAGAGAATGTTCAGCATGTTTTGCATCAAGTCCCTCAAAGTAGATATATATTTACCCGAGATACTAATAGCAACATCATCCGCATACGCAACCACCTTGCACCCTTCCCTCTCCAGTCGAACAAGCAGCTGATTTACCGCAAGTTTCCAGAGTAGGGGTGAAAGAACTCCACCTTGAGGTGTGCCTCTGCACATGGACCTCTTGTCCGACGCCGGCCCCAGCTGTGAATTGATTATCCTGCTACTAAGCATGTTTTCAATCCACCTGCTAAAGGCGGGTACCACCTCCAAGTCTCGCATCGCACCGAGTATTGCGTCTGATTTGATATTGTTAAAAGCTCCCTCAATGTCCAGGAAAGCCACTAGGGAGAACTCCTTGTTGTGCAGGGAGCACTCAATCCTAGAGACCAAGGAGTGTAAAGCGGTTTCCACGGATTTACCCTTAAAGTAGGCGTGCTGAGAGACTGACAGCTTCTGTCTGTCTATAGTGAGCCTCAGATGAATATCTAACAACCTTTCCAGGATTTTTAGACAGAAGGAGGACAGACTAATGGGACTTAAGTCCCCTGGAGCTGTGTGCGAGCTTTTGCCGGCCTTGGGTATAAAAATTACCCACACATGCTTCCATGAGTCTGGAATATACGCTAATTCAAGACAACTATTATAGATCTTTAACAGCCACTCTATTATAAGATTCTCTGACTGCTGAATTTCAATTGGAGCTACACCATCTGGGCCAGATGCTTTAAATGGTTTGAAGCTATGGATAGCCCATTGCAATTTTGGTTTCGTGACTATGTCTGAGTTGACTTCAACTACATTCCCGCTGGGCTTCGTTCTCCGCGGAATGGTGCTCGAGCAACCAGGGAAGTGAGTCTCCAGAAGAAGCTCTAGAGTCTCATTACTATTTGAAGTCCAGGATCCATCCTCCCTCCTCAGGTAACCAGGTACCATTGGAGCAGTTGATAATATCTTCCTCAACCTGGACGTCTCAGAGATATCTTCTAGGTCTCCGCGATTCTCTCTGTGCCTCCCTAAGCTTACTTTTGAAGGCTCTGAGTGCTGCCTTATATAAGCCCAGTCTGCACTATCTCTTTACTTCTTTGCGCTGTTGAAAAGTCTCCTACAGTTTTGTCTGAGTCCCCTAATTTCTTCCCCCCACTATGTGGGGTTTTGTTTGCCCCTGGGTCTACTGAGGGGGCAAGAGACCAATAGAGCCTTATTAAGAGCAACCGTTAGAACCTCCACAGACCTATCTATTTCGTCACACGTGCTTGTGCTTGTGGGGTTCTGAGGAAGTAGTCTAGCTACAGTCACCTTGTAGAGGTCCCAGTTTGCTTTCCTGACATTTCTAAAAGCCTTAGGGCTAGGTAGACTATCTAGAAGATCAAACTGAATTAACCTATGATCCGAAAAGAAATGTTCCTCTAGAACTCTCCAATTTGAGCTCCGATCAAAAACTGATTCGGAGGCAAGGGTTAAGTCAAGGACTTCTGCCTATTAGCAGTAATGAAAGTGGGTTCTGAACCCTTATTGCATACAGAAAGGTTAGGCGTTACAATATATTCATATAATGACTCACCTCGTCCATTGACATCCGTGCTTCCCCAGATGTCATGGTGCGCATTGGCATCGCATCCAATAATAATAGCCATCCGTTGAGCCTTTGCATCTACAACAAGCTTCTGTAGGTTGGCTTCTGGAAGGATCTGTCCCTTGCCAGTTTCCAGGCAGACGGCCGTTAGATCCTTGTTACTGTAATTGGGGAGAACAAATGAGCTAACATTATTCCTAATGAGAATACAAGACCTAGGTCTTCCTTCACTTACGGTATACAGCAGGCTGTAATTTTCAGTCCTGAGACCACATACCAAGTCCCCGTGTGTCCAGGGTTCTTGGATCAGCACAACGTCTACTCCGCCTTTTGCAAGACGGAGCTGAAGGCTGGCAGACGCCGCCTTCGGGTGATGGAGGTTAATCTGCACTATTCGTAGCATCTCTGCTACTTGTAGCGCTGGTCACCTCCACCACCGTGACATCAGCCTCAGACTCCGGGTCTGATTCCAGAAAAACTTCCTCCTCACTGAGTGTGGTTGTCCCTAGGAGACTCTCCAAACCCCCCACAGTTGAAATAGAGTCACTGCGTTTCGGGTGCATGGCGGAGTCCTAAGCAGCAGCAGGATCAGCAGTTACCCCTGAAGGATGCACTACCGTTTGATCCGTGTCAGACGGTTGCCCGTCCTTTTTGTAGACCTTGAGGCTTGTGGATGAGAAGCCATAGCCCACGACCCAATTGGATTTCGCTAGAGTCGCCAGAGATTCGGCGTTCACCACAAGGGTTATTGACCTGTAATCCCCTCTTGGTTCCTCTACCTTAGTAACCTTGCAATTATTAGTCGGGGACTGCTGGTTGCTCAACCTAAAGATCTCCAAGATAGCCTCAAGGTCAGACCGTTCAGCTGGGATCCACGCGCGCGCTCTAGGTCTACTAGGGATTAGCTCCCTAGGTACGACTCCCTAGGTACGAGCCTGGCGACTGGCCATGCTTCGCCTATCCTGGAGATCGCAATCCTATAAAGGTCGACGGACCTTTGATCCGCGCAGGCAATCAGCTTCATCCGCTGTCGCGAAAAGAGGGAAAACCACCTGTGAATTCCTTCAAAAGCTGGAGGTAGAGCCTTGAAAGGCTTACTTCTACCTTTTTCCAGCACTCAGGAGCAATACTGCCATCTGGGTCATTACGATCTATGACCGCCATGACCTGGTGTCCTTTCAGCACTTCGCTGAAGGACTTCGTGGTGACAGTACCGCGCTTTTTAAATTTCTTTGGGTCCGGGTGGGTGGTCTCTTCTAAGGACCGTTGACGTTTAGTAGCCTGTTGTGTTGGAGCTGGAGACTCCTTCACGACTTTCGTCGCCCACTCGAGGGAGACCTTCTGCTTCACCGTCCTCTCCTTCTCTGGGATCCGCGGCAAGCGTTCCACCGTCCGGAGAGCAGCCCTTTTTACCTTATAGAACCTTTTGGTTCCGTGGTTAGCAACACTATCGCAGCACGTGGCTTTGCTTGTGTCAGGCTCGTCGTCCTTAGCTACAATAGCCGCCGCAGAGTGTGCGGAGGATTTTGGATTCCCATCCGAAATAGCGTTTAGAGACCGCACGTCAGTTTTTTTGTTTTGCTTAATTTGTTCATCTGGTTCTTACGGCCACCCGCTCGATTGATCAAGCTAAGGCAGCCAAAAATTTGAAAGGGGAAGGGGTTGGTCAACTGTGGCAGCGCCCCGTACCATAGCAAGGCCACCGTTACTACCTGAGGCGGCCTGGTGTCAGGAAGGGGAGCTCCATTAGGATACAGCCTAATTAACCTCCTGGCTGCAAAAACAACATCCAATGGGCACGATCCCAAGAACACCCTGGATTAGGAGGGAGACAGTTCTTAGTTGGATTACTCCACAGTAGTCAGTCCGGCTAGGGTAATCCCATAAGAGCCGAAACTCCGCCATCAACCCATTGCGTCATTGCAATCATTTAAGCCTTCGTACCCCGACAAGGTGATTGCTCTTCACGAAGGAAGAAACAGTCATACTATATTTAAAAAAAAAAATAAAAATTAAAAATAAAAATAATAAAATTAATAATTTACAATGTAAATAAGATTATTCTATGAATGAGGTAAAAAAAACTAAAGAAGTTTTAACTAAAAGTATTACACCACACAGCAATGCCTCTCCTGCTGCAGTATAATTTTCAGAAATGTTATTGTCAGACAGTCAGAGGTACTCCGTTAATGCACAAAAAGTAGTGCCAAATATCCACTACAGATCCAATGCGGGAAATAAATTAATGCGAGTTGAGTTTGGTTTCAAAATGCCAGCTGTGAAAACATTACAACGCTGGAGACCAGTCAATATTGTTCAAACTGACCCAATTGGAATGGACAACCTCCAAAAGCAGGTAGCTACTATGACGGATACAGAACGAATCTTAGTTCTTCTATTAGATGAAATGCAGATTCGTACTTATATATCATACAATAACCATACTTATAAAATCTTCGAAGATTATGGAGGAAATTGTAGACCGAAAACAGATTTTATTTGCCTTCTTACTTTGATTATTATCTTCTAAATTATTTTGCTATTACCTCCGTACAATTGTATACGCTTCTCTATTTTGATTTAATTTTTCATAATATTTATATAATTATTTAATTTTTTCATATATTTATATATTTTTGATGTATTTATTTATAATTGACTTTTTGAAGTATCCCACATACATCTACGGCCTACAAGCTTATTCTTAGACCACAGGAGTTCACGGAACAAACCTCAATCAAATAATTGAAGTTATATGCTCATAACGGTATTGAATAATTGAAATTGTTTGCGACTGCCATTTCAAATTAAAATTGTATGTGTATTTTAGCTTGTGGACTAGCGACGTGATAGGGCGGTACATACTCGTATACTGTTGAAATATAGAAAGTAACAATCAAATTAAGAAGTACAACACAGCCACCCTCTATGGTCTAGTGGTAAGCATGCTAGACTCACACCCCGAGGGTCGCAGGTTCAAATCCTGCCACGGGCTTGGTCTCTAAAATGCTTCTTTCTATAAAACCCTTTTCTCTTCGAGTCGAAAGCCTCTGTAGCTAGTACTCATTCCCCCAACACCTTGCACTCATAATTAATTATGGTGTAAGATATAATAATAATAATAATAAGAAGTACAACACTAATATTTGTTTTATGCTCTCTTCTTTGTTCCCTATCTCCTCAGCGCCTTTTTGAAATTACATCCACTGTGAGGACCAAAACTTACAAACATAAATTTTGCTTCACAACAAAACCAACGAACGCCGTCTAGGAACGCCATGAATAACAAACCCAAATATGGCATTTAAGAAAATAGCAAAAGTCTACACGACTAATGCAACGCAACATTGAATTAATACATATGGATTATTACAACAAATACACGTAAAGCCAAGAAGTTGAATACCCAGTAGGAACCGAGCTGGCCGAATACTTTCGTTCGCTAAAGAATATATCAACGACATGTAGAAACGAATACAAAACACAAAAGTAGCACGACAGAACGATCGCTACGCATCCCACCAGTACGGACAAAACACAAAGAGAACGAGTACAGAAGTCTGAAGTCGGGTTATACCGACTTCGAAATACCCTTTACCTTTTCTGGTGCATGCGAGTTCAACAATGAGGATGTTTTCTTCATAAATCATAATTAGGAGCATATTCACGGTAATTTTTGGTAGGATGATGATTATATCGACCCCATTTCTTGTGTATGGCTTTCTAGTGTCAATATAACCACTAATATAAAATTTCGTCAAAAAATATTGTGTAGGTCGAAAGTTATAATAATATGTAGATTGTGGGCGTGGCTGTAAAAATAACACGCCCATTTTTTGTGTAGTGTTTAATGTTACTACCCGCAACCTTCCTGTGAAATTTATTTGAAAAATCTTTAATAGGAACCTAGTAATGATTTTTAATCTGCCCATATTTGGAATGCATGCTTGTACAGACCCAGTGTATACATATACCAATTTGATTTCATATATCATCGCTAGAAGCATAGATAGGGCAATTGTCTCTAAGTGGGGTCCACAAAGTTCATTATATGGGAGGGAGGCGTATCCTTCCTCTGATCGACCCCGAATCTTGTATATGGCTTTGTAGGGTCCATATACGTACGAGTACTAATATAAAATTTCGTCCGAAAATATTGTATACGTCGCAAGTTATAATAATATGCCAATAGTGGGCGTGGCTGTAGAAATTACGCGCCCATTTTTTGTGTGGTGTTTAATGTTAGTCCACCTTCCTGTGAAATTTCCTTGCTAAATCTTTAATAGGAACACAGTAATTATTTTTGGCAAATTGTGGGCGTGGCAGTTCTATTATGATCTCCATATTCTGCACACACACTATTATGGACCCCATGTATATTTCTGCCAATTTTTATTCCTCTGGCATCAATACGAGCATCGGTAGGCTAATTTGAATTTTAGACCCGAAAGTTCCCTATATCAAAAGTGGGCGTGTCTTTTCTCTGATCAGCCCCATGCAGATATCTTTATAATGTCCACATGTTCCTTCCCGTAAAATTTCATCCGTAATTCTCTACCAGATCTTAAGTTATTAATATTTGTTGATAGTCGGCGTGGCAGTTAATATATACCGCCCACTTTTTGCAGTGTTTAGTAGGACCCACATCTCCATAACTACCAAATAATGTCACGATTCCGTCAAATGGACCGAAGTTATAGTCATTTTGAAAAAGGTGAAAAAAGTTCCTTATATGGGCGGTAGGCGTGGTCTTTGTCCAAATCGGCCCATATAGCAATCTGCTTCTGTATCTTTGTGCAGGCTACACTTTTGCTAAATTTCAATAAGATAGCTCTAACGGTGTAGAAAAAAAGTGGCCACAGACGGACAGACGGCCAGACGGACAGACAGACAGACGGACAGACGGAGGACAAAATAAAAATATATTTTTTTATATTCCATCTTCTATATATATAAAAGAGAGTGATGTTAGTTACTACGCTTATAACTCAAGAACACCTGGACCGATTTCGATGATGAGCACCAATTCGGTTAGGTCTCCACTCAAACAAGAAGAATACCCAAGAAAATTCCGGAAATTTTCCCGAAAAAAAAAATTACGAAGAAAATTCATTTTCCCATACATTTCGTATGGAGCGATTTTACAACGCCATCTTAACTCAAGAACCCATAAAAACGAACATAATTTCAAATGCTGGTTCCGCTATTAGCAGTAGATGGCGTTGTGTGCAACAACTTTTTTAGAACGCCATCTTAACTCAAGAACCCATAAAAACGAACATTATTTCAAATGCTGGTTCCGGTATTGCCAGTAGATGGCGTTTTGTGCATCAACTTCTGACAAACAGAACAGTTGATTAGTTTCTCAAATTTGTATCAGCTTATGACAGTTATTTTAAATAAATTAGATTAAATACATTTATTGTTTTGAAACGATTTTTTGTGAATTTGCTATTACCAGCGAAAAGAGACGTTCATTTCGGATTGTGCAATTAATTTTTAGGTAGATTACTTTGAAAATCAATTCTTATTCGCTGTTTATTTCATTCAGAGTGATCATTTTAGTGTGGAATTCTATTTTCAAACGGCAAGTTGCAATGAAAGTTGTTTATTTTGTGAGGTTATGAGCACATGCTTTGTGTGTTCATTTCTCAGTGTAATTCACAATGCCGCGAGCCAGAAGATCTAATCTTTCGCGTCGAACCCGAAATGCAAGTAGAGTTCGGAATATCGCCTATCAATTGACGACGGATGAACAAGAAATCGCACGAGAACAGCGCCGTGTTAGTATGGCCCGACTTCGTGCATCACAAACACAAGAAGAAAGACAGGCCGCAACTGAAACGGCTCAGTTAACAATGAGAAATCGTCGGGCAAATCAAACAACTCAACAACGTGATAATCTAAATCAGCGCATAAGAAGAACTGCTTCAAGTGTTGATAAAAATCGAGTAGCGTTTCATTACGATGGCAGAATTGACTACAGCTCGCATCCTTTCGTTCAAATTGGCCTAATGGAGGTTGTGTGCAACCATTGCGGTGCATTGAAGTTTGCTGGAGAAACACCTGGATTGTGCTGTCTCAGTGGCAAGGTTAAATTACCACCATTGCGCTTGCCAACAGATCCATTGCGTTCTTTGCTTCATGGTGAAACACCAGAATCACGTCATTTTCTATCGAAAGCTCAGAAATACAACGGATGCTTTCAAATGACTTCATTTGGAGCAGATATTATTCATGAACGCGGATTCAATCCGACATTCAAGGTAATAAATTAACCAATCATTTTCTTTTGATGCACAAAAAATTTTGAATCTAATTTCGTCATTGACTCTACAGATCCAAGGCCAAATTCACCATCGAATTGGATCATTGCTACCACTTGAAGACGCACAACATAAATTCCTCCAAATCTACTTCATGGGCAATGTGGAACATCAACTTGATCAGCGCCTAACAATCAATACCGAAATGAGGAGAGGAATTCTTCGAGATCTGCTGCAGCTGCTTCATGAACATCATGCATTGGTTCGTTTATTCAAAACTGCGTTGGATCGCATGCCAACTGATGACTATAAAGTCGTGATCAGAGCGGATAAACGACCTGCAGGAACGCACGAACGCCAATTTAACGCTCCAACAATAGATGAGGTTGCAGTTGTGATTGTTGGCGAAAACCGGGAATCACGCGATATTGTGATCACACGTCGGGACTCTGGGCAATTGCAACGAATATCCGAAACACATCGTTCATACGATGCATTGCAATACCCACTGATGTTTTGTCAAGGAGACGATGGATATTATACCAACATCAAGATGATAAATCCATCGACCGGTGAGTGCAGATATCAAAATAATTTTCATTTCAATATGACACTAATGTCACTGATATCATTTAGGTGAGGAAACTACCAGGAAGGTCAGCGCAATGAATTTTTACGCGTATCGTTTGATGATTCGCCAAAATGTAGACAACTATTTGCTTCGATTTCACCGATTGTTTCAGCAATTTTGCGTCGATATGTATGCCAAAATAGAAGCAGAGCGCCTCCTTTTTATCAGTTTAAATCAAACCAAACTACGTACGGAGGAGTACATTTATATACGCGATGCAATTTGCACCGAAGGAATTGCATCTGATTTTGGTCGGTTTTACCGGCGACGTTCGTCGGCAGCCCACGTCATATGCATGAATATACGCAAGATGCAATGACATATGTACGTCATTACGGCCGTCCAGACCTGTTCATCACCTTCACGTGCAATCCAAAGTGGATAGAAATACAGCCACACCAAATTGATGACATCATATGTGCCCAGATTCTTGATCCCGAAACCGATCTAGACCTGCATGATGTCGCAATTACAAACATGATTCATGGACCGTGTGGCTCCATTAACCCACAATCACCATCCATGGTTGACGGCAAGTGTTCCAAGCGTTATCCACTGTATCGGCGTCGATCATCTGATGATGGCGGTAGAACAATTACAGTCAAAGTAAAAGGAAATGATTTTGTGGTCGACAACTCTTGGGTTGTATTCGCCACTTCTTTTCAAAGCATTCAAGGCGCATTGTAACGTGGAGTATTGCAATTCAGTAAAGTCCATCAAATACATCTGCAAATATGTCACGAAGGGCAGTGACATGGCGGCTTTTCGTCTTCAAGCTCCTGACCCCAATGATGAAATCACGCGCGATCAAGTTAGTCGGTACGTATGCTGCAATGAGGCGATTTGGCGTATATTCTCATTTCCCATTCACGAACGCTATCCGACTGTTACACATTGGCAGTGCATCTGGAGAACGGTCAACGAGTCTATTTCACTGCAGCAAATGCCGCTCAACGTGCACAAAACCCACCAGCGACAGCATTGACCAGTTTCTTCTCGATTTGCCAAAGTGATCCGTTTGCACGTACGTTACTTTATTCAGAGATGCCGGGTTATTACACTTGGAATGCTTCATCGAAGAAATTTCAACGTCGAAAGCAAGGCGATGTAGTTCGTGGTCATCCGGATGTGCGTTTTACTGAAGCTCTTGGCCGTATTTATACAGTTCATCCGAAAAATGATGAATGCTTTTACTTGCGACTATTGCTGGTGAATGTGGGTGGCCCGACATCATTTGAATCTCTTCGAATTGTCAATGGTGTAGTGTTGTCAACATTTCGTGCAGTATGTCAGGAGCTTAATTTGCTAGAAAACGATACGCATTGGGACAGGACAATCGCTGAAGCAACTGTTTCCGCATCTCCAAGTCAGATACGCACATTATTTTCAATCATTATTTCTACATGTTTGCCATCGAATCCACGTGAATTGTGGGAGAAGTACAAGGATGACATGTCAGAAGACATTTTGCATCGTCTCCATTCAGAGAATCCCTATCTTGAGATGAATGAAGAGATGCACAACCAGGCTTTGGTTTTGATAGAAGACATGTGTTACCTAATGTGCGGCAGTTTGTTAGTCAGGTGAGGAATGACATCGCCTGATCGTGGAATAAACGACGCTATCGAACGAGAATTGCAGCGTGAGCGTGAATACGACACAAATGCATTAAGCCAATTGGTTCGAACGAATGTACCTTTCTTGAATCCCCAACAAAAAGAAGTGTACGATACGGTGATGAAGGCAATTGATGTTGGAAATGTCGGCATGATTTTCCTTGATGCGCCTGGTGGCAGTGGCAAGACATTTCTCATATCATTGATTTTGGCTACAGTTCGTGCAAGATCAGAAATTGCTGTAGCAGTTGCTTTTTCTGGAATAGCAGCTACGCTGCTGGAAGGTTGCCGAACCGCTCATTCTGCATTAAAATTGCCATTAAACCTTCAATCGATTGAAGAACCAACATGTAACATAGCGAAACATTCAGCAATGGCCAAAGATTTGGTAGCAAGCAAAATTTTTATCTGGGACGAATGCACACTGTCGCATAAACGTGCATTAGAAGCTCTGAATCGCACTATGAAAGATCTGCGTAATGACGCAAGATGTTTTGGGGGTGCATTAATTTTACTCTCAGGCGTTTTCCGGCAAACACTACCAGTAATACCACGGTCGACCGCTGCCGATGAGATCAATGCTTGCCTGAAATCATCACCATTGTGGCGTTATGTGAAGAAACTTCGGCTGACGACAAACATGCGAGTTGCATTGCTAAACGATCCATCTGCCGAAGTGTTCTCCAATCAACTGCTAACTATCGGTAATGGTCGTGGTCGAATGGATTGATTTCATTCCCGTCAAATTTTTGCAATTTCGTCTCAACAAAAGAGGAGCTCATCAACAAAGTGTTTCCGAACATCATTGCTAACCACCAAAACTACGATTGGTTGAGTGAAAGAGCAATTTTAGCGGCAAAGAACAAGGATGTGGATCACTTAAGCTTCACAATTCAAAATCAAATCGTTGGGTCACTGCATTCCTTCAAATCTATCGACTGTGTAACAAACGAAGACGAAGCAACCAACTACCCAACTGAGTTCTTGAATTCATTGGATGTGCCTGGCTTGCCGCCGCACAATTTATAATTGAAGGTTGGTTCAGTCGTTATCATGCTTCGCAATCTCAACCAACCAAAATTATGCAACGGAACGCGTTTAGCGGTCACAAAACTCATGAGCAATGTGATTCACGCGAGACTACTAAAAGGAAAATTCAAAGGTGAGGAAGTTCTCATTCCGAGAATTCCAATGATCCCAACCGATATGCCGTTCGAGTTTAAGCGAATACAATTTCCAATTCGTCTCGCATTCGCCATGACAATTAATAAATCACAAGGCCAATCATTGAGTGTTGGTGGCCTGAATCTGGAAAATGAATGTTTTTCACACGGACAAATGTATTTTTTTTTTTATTTCTTCCTCTATATATTACAATCTATAACAATAATATTAAGTAATATTTTGTGCCGGTTTGGATTGAATATGCTCTTGCCAAAAGAACTTCTTTTATTTATTTGTTTATTAAATTTTCCCTATTTATCCATCATTTTATTTATGTATATAATTAATTATTTATTTTGTTATTGTTATGTATTTATTTTTTTTTAAACCTTCCTGTAAGTTCTGCAGGGGTAATTCGCTTCAATCTTCTTGGAGTTGCACCCTCCGTGTCTGCTGCACTACGCAGTTCCAGGTTTTGATGGCCTATCAGTCGGTGTATATGTTTGGTGCTGCATTTTGTGATTGTGTCCGTGATGGTTTCAATGTGTAGGTCACGGTGTATAACCTCATTCGAGATATACCATTCAGCATTTGTAATTGTTCGTAGTATTCTTGACTGCATTCGGTGTATTAAATTTAAGTTTGATATGCTAGCTGTGCCCCATATCTCGATTCCATATTTCCAGATAGGTGCTATTATTGTCTTGTATATTATTAGTTTGTTGTAGAGAGATAGTCTAGATGCTCGTCCAAGTAGCCAGGTTAATTGTCGGTAATTATTTTTTGCATCGTTTCGCTTGTTAATGATGCGCTGCTTCCAAGTCAATTTTTCGTCTATGGTTATTCCAAGATATTTTGCAGCAGAGTGAGTTTTTATTTTTTTTACCCTTTATAGCAAGGCTGTATTTTGTCGATTTTCGGTTTGTGTATACAACTTGTACAGTTTTGTCTTTATTTATCTCTATTCCCCATAAGTCACACCATGCTACTACATTGTCCAATATATGTTGGATTGCATTTGTTGCCTTTTTTTCTTCATTGTGTGATGCCCTTAAAACTGTGTCGTCTGCGAATGCTGCTATCATCGCATTGCTTTTCGTTGGAATTGGTATATCTGCAGTGAATATTAAGTATAGTAGAGGTCCTAATACGCTGCCTTGTGGTACTCCAGCTGTTATTGGTAGGATGTCTGAGTAATCGTTGTCATATTTTATGTAGAATTGTCGTTCGCCTATATAGCTCTTTAAAATGTCATAATAATTTTGTGGAAATATTCGCTTAAGTTTATATAGAAGTCCTTTGTGCCACACCTTGCCGAATGCTTTTGCAATGTCCAAGTATACAGCTACGCAGTATTTTTTGTTGTCTATACTTTCAAGGATTTTGTTTACAACCCTGTGGACCTGTTGCACAGTTGAGTGTTGTCTTCTAAATCCAAACTGATGGCTGGGTATTAAATTTTTTGTTGTTAAGATTGGCTCTAATCTATCCTGTAGTATCATTTCAAATACTTTCGATAGTATTGGCAATAGACTGATAGGTCGGTAAGAAGTTGTTTTGGTGGCATCTTTTCCTGGCTTGCTGATGGCTGTTATCTGTGCAACTTTCCGTAAGCGAGAGAAATACTTAGTTTCTAGCATGCAGTTAAATATATTTCGGATATATATTATAGCTATAACAGGCATTTCTTTTAGCATTTTCCCGCTTATCAGATCATATCCTGGCGCCTTTATGTCTTTTAATTTTTTAATTTTGTTTTTGATTTCTGCTACTGATGTCTTTTTTGTTTTGGATTGTGGGATATTTATTACATTGTCAAGATGAGTGGTTTGATTATCCATTTCGCTTGTAAATATTTCAAGGAAATGTTTGGCCAGTGTGTTGGCTTTGTCTTTACTTGTTTTCGCCCATGTACCGGTTTGTGTTTTGATAGGAGGTTTGTGTATTATTGCACCAGTGAGTTTTTTCGTAGCCTTCCAAAGAGAGTAATTTGTTGATGTGGTCGTTCCCAAGTTCAGCATATGTTTTTCTAGTTCCTTTTCTCTGTTTTTCTGAAGTAAAATTTTTAATTCATTTGTTGCTTTGTTTAGGTTGCGTTTATCTTCCGGATTCCTAGTGATTTGCCATGTTTTCCGGAGCTTTCTTTTCCATTTAATTTTTCCCTTGATGAACGCTGGTGTAGTGTCCGTATTTGCTAACGTTAGCTTTGGTGTTGAAGCTGTGATTGCTTCGATGACGCTATCATTGAAGTATGCGATTGCGGAATCGATTTCATTTTTTGTTTTTAATCGTATATCTATTTTTAGTTGTTTTTCCAGTGCTAGACGAAAATTATTTCAGTCAGTTTTATTGTTATAGATGCCTGAGAAAAGTCTTGTCTCTATTGATCCTAGTAATGTCATTAGGATTGGGGAGTGGTCTGAGGATAATTCTAAACATGATTTAATAGTTAGCTGTTTATGAAGAATATTTTTTGTGATGCAGAAGTCTATTAAATCTGGTTGTTTTTTTGTATCTGTTGGCCAATATGTTGGTTCACCAGTGCTAATGAATCGACCATTACTAGATCGTATAGCTTTAAGTAACTCGCGTCCTTTTGCGTTGGTCAACCTTGATCCCAATAAAACATTTTTAGCGTTATAGTCACCTCCGGCTAAATAGCGATTCCCCAGTTTTTTTAAATAGTCTAGATATTGTTCTTTTGTGTTGTTATATTTTGGTGGACAATAGACAGCAGATACTACGATTTGTCCTTTCGAGTCTTTTAGTGCTATTGTGGTTGCTTGAAGGTTTTCTTTTTTATATGCGTCAAGTTCAATGTAATTCATATTTTTTTTTATAATGATCGCCGTTCCACCGTGAGATTTGTTGTCCGGATGATTTGTGTAATGGATGTCAAAGTTAGGGAATTTAACATATGTTTTGTCTGTAGCGTGTGTTTCCGAGATTAACATCACATCTATTGAATTATTTATTAGGAAAGTCTTTAGTTCTAGTTCATGGCGCGACAGTCCATTTGCATTCCATATTGCCAAATTTATTTTATTTACTGCGTTCTTCTATTTTGCATACAAGCATAGTTACTATGTTCATCATACTGGTCATTTGATTTATTAGTTGTTTCATCATTGTTTTTATTCGGATAGATCGTCATTGTTTGATCTTACTTCATATGTGCTGTTGCTGTTTATTTGATTTGGCTCCTGTGATATTGTTTCCATTTGTGCAGCTTGAGCGTATGAAATACCAGATATGATTTTCTGGCAATTTATTTTTGTATTGTGATTGTTTTGGTTTGTTTCAATATTGATTTGTTCATTTGTTTCTTTCTTGCGAAGTGTAGGGTATCTCTGGACTTGTAGAGCTTTATATATCGCACATCCTCTGTAGTTTGCCGTGTGGTTTTCACCGCAATGTACGCATTTAATATTTACTTTATCAGCGTCGATTTTAATTGTGCACATGTTTGTCTTGGGTTTTCCAGCACATTTGACACACACCGGGTCTATCTGGCAGTAGTTTCTTGTATGGCCGTACTTTTGGCAATTTGTGCAATGGGGAATAGTTCTCTTTTGTCGGGGTGACTCAAAGCTAATTTTGCAGTGTAGGAGGTGAGTAATGTCGTATATGCCTTAATTGTTATCTTTTATTTTCAAGTCAATTGAAAATAGTGAAAGTGGTTGCTTTATTTTGGCACCATTAGCTATTTGGATGTTATGGATATTTGTCACTTCATGGCCTAGTTCGGCTAATTCGTTTTTAATGTCTTCTGTGTCGGTTGAATGGTGCATATTTCGTAATACCACTCTAAAGCGTCGCTCATCTTTTGGTCGAAATGTATAATACTTTGTCCCTTTTTGCTTTAATAATTCAATTACTTTTGTGTAGTGTGTGGATTCTTTTGGTTGAATTTTTATTTCGTTCTTGCTTAGAATTTTCATTTCGTACAATATATTTGGCATGGAATTTGGTGCTTCTGTGAATCTGTTTGTTGTGTTTGGAGGGATAGGCTTGCTCAGCCAATATTTTTGGAGTGATGTTTGTGTTGTGTTGAACATTTTATTTTTCGGTTTTTTGTTACTAGTATTTTGTTCATTTAACTTGTTTGGCGATTGTTTTTCGCGGTTTCGTTTTGTGTTTTTATTTTCGGTAATTTTGTTACTGGTTTTAATATTTACATTTTTTTACTTGCGTGTTTGTCGTTGCTGATGAAATTGGTGTTGTTCCGATTGCCATTATTGGTGAGTTGCAGCTAATCGTTACCGTCGCAGTCACCGGTGTTACAGTTGTGGTAGAGGAGCTTTGAGTTGTTATTGTGGTTGCTGAAGTAGTAACTGGTGGATAAAACTCCATAGTGGGAGTCGCGCATTGGACACTCCAAGGTAGGGAATTGCTAGCACCTAGTAGAGCGGGAGAGCAAGATCGCGCTCTGCTCTCTGTCACTTCGACCGGCAATTTGGAGTTGCCGTTGTTTTCGTTTGAGACGAAAGAAAAATATGCGTTTCTTTTTGTTGCTGTTTTTTGTTTAAGTGTGTCAGCCACACTCATTATAAATTTGTGATTTGTTCTTATTTTATTCTATTTTAAAAGATGTGTCCCAGTAAGTGACCGGTAGATTCGTTCTACTCGATCACTGCACTATTGCACTTTTTCTTTACAACTTTATGTTGAATATTCCCGTGTCGGAAAACCATATGCTTTGATCGTTTTCGCACCTGACAACAAAACGAAAAATATCGTTTATCACCGAGTGCTTCAATGAGGGGAAATACAATTCAATAAATGCAAAAATAATTTCATACGAGTAAGTACACATAAAGTATTGGCGACGAGGAGTATCAGTTTAAAGCCGGATTTTATTATTATTTTAGGTTCGTCAGCGGAGGGACGTGGCAAATGAGTTGTTTAGAGCAAGAAGGCTGAAGATATATAGTACTGACGGAGACAGATATAAATTTATATCTGCATTTTTCATTTCAGTTTCATTGGTGGAGGGGTATGATCAATGTATGTTTTAGTCCTAAATACATATATGTACATCTATAGTACAGATCATGGAACATTTTTATGCAAAACAACGTTTGCCGGGTCAGCTAGTTTATATATATATATATATATATATATATATATATATATATATATATATATATATATATATATATATATATATATATTCCAACAGTGAAAAAATTACAAGTTATTGCAAAAAAAACTATCTAAAGCCAGTACAATAAATATAGGCGCTGTACAACGAAGTGAACTGAAGAACGCCGACACTATGTGAGATATGCAAAATTACTTATTTTATAAAAAACTTACTTCTAATCAATTAAGCAGTTGTTGTCAACAATTCAATACCATACTTTTACTGCTTTATTGAGAATTACGAATGATTACGAATGAATACAGAACGAATGAATACAACTAAAGGCAAATTCATCAATTAAATAAACTATGGCCTGAAAACTTATAGAAATGTAGAAAATATGTATATATTTTGAACTCACAAGACTTAATTTCATATGAAATTGACACCAATATCCTTAATTTCATTTTATATTTCAGTCCACTTAAATGCCGCAAATCGGCTACTGAGATACTTCGCTATTGAAAACAGCTGCCATAGTGCAGACCATCAATTAATATTTGAGAAAACAATTCCGTTTATGATGTCAATAAGGAATTTAGATTTGAATTGTAATTTTGCACTACTTAGACATTTGATAAAATGATCATTAACAATAGAACAAATATATTTATTATAATTCTTAATTATACCATAATTAATTATGAGTGCAAGGTGTTGGAAAAATGAGTACTAGCTACAAAGGCTTTCGAATAGAAAAGGATTTTATAGAAAGAAGCATTATGAAGACCAAGCCTGTGGCAGGATTTGAACCGGGGTGTGAGTCCAGCATGCTAACCACTAGACCACAGAGGGCGGCAATTATATTTATATTTTAAACGTCATAATAATAATGAATTTTTTGTTCTTCTTCCCGGCAAATTGACATTTGTGTTCAGTATTTTTCTTTTATTTTTTTTTCTTTCCATATATTTATTTATTGTATCTTCTAAGCTTAGACTAACAATAAGTAAGCATATCTTACAAACTAAATAATTAATAATAATACACCTTGCCAATGTTTAGTGCTTTTTAGTAATCACAATGTTATATGTTGGTTAATGTAATAAATGTTATATTAGTGTTTGTACATAATTAAGGTGTTGATGTTAGTTGTGCTGGTGATTTCGTACGTTTTAGACGACTTGGAACCCTGTTACATGCTAGTATTCTAGCTAGATGATTTGGATGCTCTTTGATTTTTTGTGTATATTTTAAGTTGGCGTCGAATATTTCCTTTTTTACGAGCGGAATGTGCAGATCGTTGTGAATGTTGGTATTATTTATGAACCAAGGTGCGCCAGTAATGGTTCTTAGATTTTTGGACTGTGCTCTTTGTATCAATTCGATGTTAGAGTTACTTGCTCCGCCCCACAACTGGCCACCGTAAGTCCAAATTGGTTTTATAATGGCTTTGTACAGGAGTGTTTTGAATTCTAGGCTCAACCTGGAATTTTTGTGCATGAGCCAGTGTAGGCTATTTGCTTTCAAAGTCATTTATTTTTTTTTTTTTGCTTCGATGTGGCGCTTCCAGGTCAAACGTGAGTCAAGATGAATTCCTAGGTACTTCACCTCCTATGCTTGTGGAATAGGAACGTTATTTAGTTTTATGGCTGGACATGTACCTTTTTTTATAGTAAACGTAATATGCGTACTTCTTGATTCGTTAACGTTAAGTCGACAGTCAGCCAACCAATTTGTTACTAGGACCAGATGATCATCTAAGTTACGGGATTCTAAGTTACGGGACGCGATTATGGAATTTGGATGAATGCTAAGGATAGCCGTATCATCAGCGAAAGTTGCTGTTGTTAAGTATTTATTGGTAGGCAGATCTGAAGTATATAGTAGATACAACACCGGACCTAGCACGCTTCCTTCTGGTATGCCAGCTTTAATGTCATAGCATAGAGTAAGCATTATTGTACCTTATCTTCAACTTTCTGCCTCAGTTACAATTGAAATATTTGTTGTACTTTTGTGGGCAACAGTTTTTTGATTTTATAAATAAGCCCCTCGTGCCAGACCTTGTCAAACACCTGCGCCACATCTAAAAATACGGCTGAACAATATTGATTTTTGTCGAATGCATTTTTTATCTCGTTCACTATTCGATGAACATCCTCTATTGTACTATGGTGTTCGCGGAAGTCAAATTGGGGAGTGGGAATAGTGCATTTTTCGTTTATATGCGGCATTAGTTTTGCAAGAAAAAGCCTTTCTAAGAGTTTTGATAAGATAGGCAGGAGGCTAATCTATATGATGACGATTGGTTAAGGTCTTTTCCTGGTTTCGGGATCATTGAGATTACTGAAATTTCCAGGCATTAGGAAAGTATCCTAAGCGCAACAAGCCATTAAATAGTGAAGTAAGTAAGATGATAGCCATTTGGGGCAATTCCTTGATCATTTTTCCAGTAATGAGGTCATGTCCTGGGGCTTTGTTAAGAGCAAGGTTACTAATTGCTTTTGTTGTTTTTAATTTAATAGGCGAGCATGTTGTATCTGGCGAGGGGATTAATATTACGTTATTAGTATTGCGAGGTGGGTTGGGGGTAAAAACATCTCTTAAGTGTTCTGCGAAAACAGCAGACTTTTCATCATCGCTTCTTGCCCAGTTTCCGTTTTATGTACGAATCGGTGGAATTCCGCGTATAGATGGTTTCATTTCTCTGACAGCTTTCCACAGAGAGTAGTTGGTGACGTCAGTCGGAGTAAGGTTTTGGATATATTGGTCCAGACGACGATTCTAGACGCAAGCCTTCCAAGTGTGGAGAAGAAATCTGAGAACTGGTTACTTGTTATTTTAAATCTAGGTGGGCAGTACACAGCGGATATTGTAAAGTTATCCTCCCATCCGCCCAGACAAATTGATGTTGCTTGTAGGTACTCCTTGTTGTATTCTTCCATAGCGAAATGTTTAATTCTATTTTTGATTAAAATTCCAGCGCCACCATGTGCTTTACGAGATGCTTTGTATCATAGAATTTATATCCCGGTATGTAAAAATTGTGTTTTTCATTAGATGGTTTTCGGATATAAGAAGTACATATATCGATTTCATTGGTGAGTAAAAATTTGTTGATTTCTAACTTGTGCTGGCTTACACCGTTTGAATTCCATTGACAGATCTTAAGTACGTTCATTTCGTAGATAGCAGAAGCTGCATGAGCTGGTTTTGGTTTTTCCTCATTTCTTGAATCATTGTTTGTATGGAGGTTATGAACTGCGTCATATCATTCCTTCAAAATTGTGCAGATTTGAACCAGTCCCGGGCCGCTGATCCTTCCCTAACTTAAGTACCCCTGCATACGTCATCCCTATGTCGGGGTATGGGATTGACTTCTGTGGTTGTGCAATGGGCGGTATATTTGGACTAGGTTGAGTGCGCTTATTATTTAACTGAGGGTCATTGTTCTTAATTTCCTGGTAAACAGGACAACCTCTGTAGTTGGCAGTATGGTTACCACTATAATTACTGCACTTTCTAGCAGCTCTATCAGTTATAGTCTTCGTACATTCTGATGTGGGGTGTAAATCACCACAGGCAACACATACACTACGAAGAGTGCAGTAGGACCTTGTGTGCCCAAATTCTTGGCAATTAGAACATTGAACTGGGCCGTTTCGTTTGATTGGTGTAGTAGCTTTTTTTTTATCAGTATTGAGTGGCAAATTACAATTGAAAGATACACAGTTCTACAGCGAATAGAGATTGTTAACTTTTATTACCAAAACCTAGAATATATAATTGTAAAATTCGGTTCAAATGATAGTGTTTTGAATGTATGGTAAAGAATCCAACCCGTTAAAAATGTAAAAGTACTGCTGAATATGTCGATGCTATGAACCAAAGTGTGGAAGTAAATCGAGAAAACACAATTAGCCGTCGTTCTCAAGGAGTTTCTTATGACTCCACATGGAATTCTTCATAAATATTTCCAATGCAAGGCGTATAAAATTTAGTTGACACAAGAATTTAAACCATTTTTTGCGTAGAGTTTTGCAGATTGGGGTTTAGAGGAACTTGAAAAATCAATTTTGGTTAAATGGCATCGTAAAAAAGCAAAACTATCGCATTTGCAGTGGAGAAAATTCGCATGCTGTTCATGAAAAATCTTTATATTCCAAAAATTAACAGTTTGGGGTTGATTATGGTCTGGAGAAGCAATTGGACGGTATTTGTTTGAAAATGAAAAAGGCATTGTACCTTCAATGGAGATCGTTACAGAAACATGATTACTGATTTTGTGTTGCATGAATTAGATGAAATCGGTTTGGACAATAGGTGGTTCCAACAAGATGGTGCAACATGCCATAAATCTCGTGTCACAATCAATTTATTCGGAGAGAAGTTCAACGATCATGCAATCTTTAGAAATGCCGATGTGAATTGGCAAAAAGATAATACGATAAAAATCCATTGGACTTTTTTGTTTGGGTTATGTTATATAATTGGTTTACTTAATAAAAAAACAAATTCTTAGCCAGCACTATTCGTATTATTGATAAAATAAGGACAGATTTTTGTGAAAAATTTACCATAAATTTGTGTTCCAGAATCGATTTTTTTTTTAAATTACAGAGGTGGTCATTTGCATAAAATCATGTTTAAATAAAAATGTCATGAACCAATATATAAAATAAAAAACAAATCATATCTTGTACTTTTTTTTATTTCTAATTTAAAATATATAGCTCGTATTTGATTATCCCTTACGTAATATTTGACTCTTTAAAAACTTACGATGGGAGGCTACTCTAACAATAATAATGAACTCTTTTGTTACTAAAAAAGAGACATAATCATGGATGTTGAGTTGATGTCGCTGTCAGAACACATCACTTAGACCTTAGGCTGATTATATTAGTACGAGCAGCTCTCTCCTACTCAACTTCCAGCGTCTACGAACAGTTTACTGACTCTGTCAAAGAGAAATATACTTCGTACTGTTACCTCATCTAGATCCGAAAGGTGGTTGAAAAGGTACTTTCCCATATAGTGGAAGCTGCTCTTTGTCACCACTGGGCATTTGCATAAAAGGTATTCTACACGTTCTTCTTCCTACTCGTTTTCGCAGCTTCTGCAGAAGTCGTTATAAGAGAGTCCACGTCAGTAAGAATGTGTCCCGTTACGTTGCTTACTAATAATCTGATAAATGGGTTGTTTAGTAGTATCAGTTCGATGGTCCTGCTTGGGGCGATTTTAGACCAGATTTACCTTCCAGTGTTCAAAGTCGATTCTTGTATCCATTTCGCATTTATCTTCTTGAGGTAATCAGTTTTCTGTAGCATTTTGCGTTTGACTAGTGGTATCCCTGCCTCTTGATCTATTTTCTGGCCTAATTAATCGTCTACACACACAATTTCCTTCAATTTTCCTATGCCCGGGGACACAGCACAGATGCATGTCATACTGCTTTTTTTTTATTGGTTCGGAGGTGGAAATCTGCAAACAGACACTGGGCGCTCTCGCACCAGTAGTGTGGGGCTCTTACCCACTAAAACCACCTCCTCAGACGCCTCCCAGACGCTACATAGCCGTTAAGCAATACTTCGTCTGGGAGTGGGTCTGTCAACGGACCCCTCCTATTGATTCCCTGAACGTCGCCGCCACTCCAAGTGGCGGAGGTCTCGCATAATTGCGGCCGAGGTGTCACACACCACGTCCCATTTCTCCGGGCACTCGAGCATATAGTGCACGAGGTTGTCCGGTGTCACAGGTTCTCCGCAGACTCTTTGCAGTACCGCTCTGGCACCGCTGTACCGTGGACATGAAAAAAGGACATGTTCCGCGTCCTCGGGCTCCGTGCCTCCACAATTATCGCAGCAGGGGGATTCCTCCAGCCGGAATCTGTGTAGGTACGCCCGGAAACCTCCGTGCCCGGTCAGCAGCTGTGTGACGTGATAGTTCACCTCGCCATGCGACCTATCCATCCAGCGTTGGAGATCAGGGATCAACCTCCTCGTCCAACGGTCATTTTCGGATGCATCCCATCGGGCTTGACACTCCTGTTTGGTGCTTTGCCTAATGCCTGCTACGCGATCTTCCGCACTCAGCTCGTGCGTACTTTCGCCGTAGTATAGGCTCCACGCCTCCTTGGCCAGCAGGTCCAGCGGGATCATACCGGCTATTACCAGCGCGGCGTCTGCAGACACAGTACGGTGTGCTGAGATCGTGAGGAGCGCACATCTCCTATACGCCGCCTCTATGGTGCGAACGTAGGCCTTTACACTCGACTTCTCAGCCCATATGGGCGCTACATACAGGATAATGGATTTGACGACCCCTGAGATGAGCCGTCTTTTCCAGTGCCGTGGCCCTCCGAGGTTTGGCATTATCCGGCAGAGCTGGGAACAGGTCCGCGCTGCCTTCTCACCTAATCGCCGAAAGTACTCCTTGAACTTCACTACTAGGTATTTGAGATGTGGGGTCGTGGTAATGGTGCAGTCACCAACCCTTGTCTCCACCACCTCGTGTACCTTTCGACCTGACACAAGGATAGCCTCCGTTTTGTGCTCTGCCAGCTTCAGTCCAACAACCGCCAGTCATCTTCCAACAGTGGCCACTGTGTGATTGGCCTCTGCTATTACCTTCCGCTTGATGTCGGCATGTACATTGTGACTTGGCACAAGGAAAGCTATGAGTGCTTCAATGTGCCACTCCAGCACCGCCATTTTGTCTTTGGCAATGACCTCATCGGGAGGGATGACCGCCATTGCCGTTGGATCGGCCCTCATGACCGTCTTTCTTATTACCGGAGGAGGGGTCCTCTGAATAGTAGACCTCCTGCTGAAGGGATCCTTCATCGCACCGTCGTCTTTGTTTGTTTTGTTGGTATTGATGGTATTCATTTATTGTTTGGGTCCCCGCTCAGGACCGTTATCTTTGCTCGTAGTGCAGTCGCCTTAATGGTCCCATGGTTATCTTTGCCGCAGCAGGGAGGCCATGCGAGGGTTGACACAAGTCCTTATGGGCGCTTATGTTCAGAGCCAGACCTGCGCTAGTCGGGAATGTTACATCCGAGCCTTCACTGCCAATTTAATGGTGACGAGCATCGAGCGTTTCCTGAGACCTGCCGTGGTTTTAACGGGACGGGGGCGATTGCGGCATTTAGCTACCAGCCATTTCTGTAAGATTTCACTCTTACTTACTGAGGTGGCAGCATACCGCAATCGTCAGCCCACAAGCATCAGCTTATTTTCTATGTTTCCGGTATGCCATAATCAAGGGCTTACCGATCTCGGCCTTGATTTGGAGTACAACAGATCCCACGATGTCCCTTTGTGGTCCCACGATGGTCCTCGCTGTTCCATCGTTGATCCCTCGTTGTCCCCCGTTGCCGAGACAGCCGACCCATGAGGGGGTCATCGCTATCTCTGGGTGTGTTGCTCACTTCAGCTGGCCATCAGCGGGTGCTGGTGTGCCATTGCCCGTGGCCGCCACGTGGAGGCAGTGAGTCTTCTTGAGGGTGTCCCACACCAGGATCGCTCTAGCCCCTCCCAGTGAGGGGCAATTAGATGCTTTGCCTGGCTGGTTCTATATGGCTATAGTAATTTGCCAGTTCGAGAAAAGATCTCACATTGAATAGTTCGTAATTTCGAATAGCTTCTACCTTATTCGGGCTCGTTGAAATGCCACATCGTGACACTATGAAACCTATTTACTCGACTTTTTCTTTGAAGAAGTTTGAATTTTCGCGCGAAACCCTCATGTTGACTGTCCAATACCCATGCGATGTGCTTAACGTGGTCATCCATGCTTTCGGAGAAGATGATGACATCATCATGATTTCCCAATCTGCTCTCGGAGCACAGCATCGATGGCTCTCTGAAAAATGCTAGGTGCATTTTCCAGTCCAAAAGGAAGTCTGCAGAATTCGTACTTCCCATTCCCTACCGAGAAAGCATTTTTTCTCTATATTTTTCCGTGAGAAGGATTTGGTGAAATCCTGACTTCAGGTGTTGTAAAAAAATTCGCTTTGCCCAAGTCTGATAAGATTGCAGTCACATTCGGAATGGGGTATTTATCGTCTATTGTGTTCGAATTTAATTTCAACTAAGCTATCTATAACTAAGAGTTTTTTGTATTTCCCTGCTCATCGGTCCCTTTCTTGTCCACCACCCATACAGAGTTGTTGTAGGGTGATCCTGATGGCCGATTATGCAATTTTTTAACAAGTTCTGCGTTTCTGAGTTAACAAAATCTGTTACGCCCAAAGGAGGGTATAATTTTGAATATATGGGTTCTTCATTTTTGGTTCGGATAGTGGCGATGATATTAGTGTTGTAAGGGAGTGTGTCATCGGGCTCTGCAAAGGCACCCATTCAGTTTCTTGGCATTTCGTGGAAATTTTCTGATATAGTCTTGGGTACTTTCATATCTTCCACTTTTGTAAAGTTCACACTTGCACATTTTAAAAATATAACTTTGCGTTTTATTCGTATAGTAAATCAAGTCCAATTATTCCGTCAAATGTCGAGAGGTTTGGTAGTATGAAAAAGGTAGTCCCTCTTTCAAATATATTAATGGTGCATTTCTGTTTTACTGGATTGAAGTCATGGAGTGACTTCACAAAAATCCACCGGTCTTACGTGTTTTAATTCTTTTGATGGCTTTATATAATTTTTAGAAGTTTTCTTACCCTCCCTGCTATTGTTCTTTCTATATATGGTAGCAGGAAGTTTTCTCTAAAAAATTGACCTGATCGTATTCTCTTAAATCGTCATCAATATCCGCTACCTCTGCGTCTGCTCCCGTGTGGTACTCATATTCTTCATGATCGACTGGGTTTTCTTCCTGAGACAAATAGTTAATTCTTTGTTGTTTTGGCCCTGTGAACCCAGCAGTGCGCTATTTGGTCTTTTCATTGTTTGTGTTTGACCTTGATTATTTTGAAATTTTGCTGGCCGTAGGCTTTGGTTGCTGGCATGAATTTGATTGTTTTGATAACAAGCACGTTGCTGGAAGCATATTGATTGGTCAACTTCGTCGTAGGTCATTATTGTTTTATTTATAAGCAGTGTAAGTTTATTTTCGCCCTCATCGTAATATTGTATAAGGATCATGTTTCCCTACCGAAGAGTCGATAGTTCCTGCTCTATTAGATATACCAGACGTTTGTCAGCATGTTTCAATTCACGCTGGCTTATAATTGCTTTGAAATTTAAAGCCGTATTGTAAGAAGCCAGTACCATGTCGGCTGGTTCCTTTACTTTCTTTCTTAAGATATCGAGAGCGTGTGTTTGGAGCAACCCTCGAATTTTTAAAAAAATTTGTACGCGGTGTGTGCCGCTTTTCGCCATGAAACGTAAGTCTCGTGCTTGCCATCAAAGTCTGGTAATAATTTTAATATGTCTAATGTCTCGTTACACTGTACGCTGTCTATGATTTCACCCTCTCTGTATGTTTCTATCTCAGGTGTAGTTACAGTTATATTACTCAACCGGCTATTAATGGTAGCTCATTTTTGTTCGAAAGCTTTTTCTTGCTCAGCAAGTGCACTGTTGACAGCGCCTTCTATTATTTCTTTGAGTTGATCCGCACTTAAAGCCATTTCTGTTTGTGTGTTCTTCTTATTATTCGTCCACCACTGTAATTCACTATTTCCACTATTTCTTCTATCGATTTTTATTCTTCCACTCATTAGTGTTTATAGAACACATACATAGTATTTTTTAAAAATTTTTTACAAAAGTTGTTGAATTTTTTAATATAAGTTTTTTGAGAAAAAATAAAAAAATTTTGAAAATAATTATGAGCACTCTACTTACATTCTTTTTTTTACATTCCTATATTCTGTTTACTTCTGTTTGTCTTTTTTTTTTTGTGTTTGTTGGTATTCACTTTGCAAATTTCTGCTGTTGTTTATTTATGAAGTTGCGTAAGTGTTGACGTCTCGTCTTCTGGTATTCTATTCACTGTTGGTTCTTCCTTTTTATAGATGTATATATTTTTTTGCCGTCGGTGGTGGCGTTACAAATTTCTGTTGTTGTTTATTATTGAAGCCCTCGTTGCGTCGGTGTTGACGTCTCCAAAAGCTGATTTTAGTTTTATTATTACTAATACTTTTATTTGAGTTGATTCGCGTTGGGCGTCAATTAAATAACTTATTTCATTCAAACATTCAGTTCAATTCATTCATTAAATAACTTATTTAATTCAGTCTTTAAATGTAGGTTGCGAACCAATTAAATAACTTATTTAGTGAAAACAATCAATTCAATTCATTCATTAAATAACTTATTTAATTCAGACTTTAAATGTGAGTCCTCAGCCACTTGACGGATCGTTTTAATAATCAGAAATCAACTAACTAAAAATACGTACAATCATTAACTTAAACTAAACTAGCCCTAAGCATGCTTTAGCCGAATCAGCGCCTCGTGCGGATACCATATATCGAACGATATGTGCCAATATTGCAATGCCCGCAAATCAGCCGTCAGCGATGTTGAGCAACTTGTTCTTATTACCAGCAACTATGTCGCTGGTGGATGCAATAAGGGGTGATATATATATATATATATATATATATATATATATATATATATATATATATATATATATATATATATATATATAATTTTTTTATTATATAAAATAAACCCAACGTTCTTAGCAGCCTTTCTTTGGGTTTAATTTGGTGTTTAAATTTCCGCAAACACTATGCTCGTATTGACAACAATTTATTTTCACATTATTCATTTATAACTGAAAATTAGAGCAGACACAAAATGTTTGTTTTGACATACGTTCGTTTTCTACACGTCAAGACTATACGCTACACATGAGGTTTTTGTAACGATACGTTTGTTTCATTTTGTTACGTTTGTTTCGTCAAGGCTCTTGAAGATCAAAATTTCCATTTGACACTGACTTGAAAGACCAGAAATGTTGCAGACAAATGGATTTTGAAATAACCGAATTTCCTTTGACTTCATGTCACAATCAAAAAATCACTTTTGAAATTCTTGTTTTAAATCCGGTATGACTTTTACTGCAAATCTAATTGGAAATTGCTCATCAGTTTCTGTATTCAAATCTTCACAACACGGGAATTTATCTGACTTTCGAGCATTGTCAGTTTTGGCCTGAATGCTTTGATTTGCGTGAAGAAATCAGAAATTAAGTTTTTACCTTGGAGCTTTAAGTTAAAGTTGTTTACGTGTGTCAGAACATCTGCAAAAAAAGCTTCCGGAGCCACTTGCCGACCAATAAAAAAGGTTCAGGATGATGTTTCACCTCAAAAAATTAATTTATTTCATTTATAAACAATTTCTTAAACATCTGTAATAGCACTTACACAAACAAGTAGTCATGTCTACGTTGTCTGTGATTCAGGTGTCCTTATGGAGCATTTATCCGAAAGATGTATTCCACCACGTAAATATAGTTCGTTTAAGTCTGGCGAAATATTATATTTCGCATGTCGCACACAGTGACTATTTGTAATGAGGAAGCGTTTGTGCTTCGTGTTTTCCTGGCATATTGTTTGCACAGTGCTGAACTTGATGGACAAATCTATACAATTGTTCTGGTTGATTCGCGTATAGTTTTGCTAACATACGATACATTCGCTCAACTTTCCCCGACGTACTGTTGTAACTTAAAGGTGGTGGATTCTACGCTGTTTGCAAAAATTCCTGAAAACATGAGATGTGAAAACTAGCTGCAGTTCCTTATATGGGCAGCAATCTGGTTATGTATCTTTGTCCAGATTATACTTTTGAAACGTTTCATTAAGATAGCTATAACGGTCTAGAAAAAAGTGGCCACAGACGGACAGACGTTTAGAAAGTGATTCTGATCATATCTGTATATATATATGTTCATACCTACCACGCCTCCTTCTTGAAATTGCAACCCCTCTCAAAAGCACAAAGTTATTATACCCTATTTACCTTTTTTAAAGGTAAAGGGTGTAAAAAGAAGAAAACTATACATAAAATAATTTGTACCACTGGAATATGTTGAGCGATGAAAAATATCGACAAAGCTGTAAAGGTGAACGAAGGGCAAATGTCCACAATAACAAATACTATTGAAGGTCGCCAAAGGACAAATGCTCAGGACAACAACAAACAGAAGAACAACAACAAAGCGATGAAGGTGATCAAAGGACAAATACTCACGACAAACAAACAGAAGAACAATAACAAAGCGGCGAAGCTGATCAAAGAACAAACCACTACAACAACAACGAGCATGGCTTAGCAACAAGCGAAGCCGCTCAACGGGAGTGGAACTTTAAACAGCGGCTCGCCAACAACACTATATACTGTCAGTGTTGGTAGATTAGACTATATAAGCCGTGTAGTTCAAGGAGTAGGTCTCTTTTGCTGCATACCGCCGATGAATTCAGACCTCTCGTGTACTCCAAACCGCCGACTAGATCAGAGCCTCTTTTGCTTCATACCGCCGACTAGATCAGAGTCTCTTTTTGCTGCATTCCGCCGACAAGATCAGACCTCTTTTGCTGCTTACCGCCGGCGAGATCAGATCTCTTGTGTACTCCAAACCGCCGAATAGATCGGAGATTCTTTTGCTACATACTGCCGACGAGATTAGATCTATTTTTTCTACATACCGCCAACTGGACACATACGCTATTCTACTAGACACATACGCTACGAACTCAGTGAGAACATCTGGTTTTCAATCGTTTTCTCACTGAGACATATACAATACAGAGACTTAGAGACTCAGAGAACTTCTGGTTTTCAATCGCTTTCTATATATATATATATATATATATATATATATATATATATATATATATATATATATATATATATATATATATATATATATATATATATATATATATATATATATATATATATATATATATATATATATATATATATATATATATATATATATATATATATATATATATATATATATATATATATATATATATATATATATATATATATATATATATATATATATATATATATATATATATATATATATATATATATATATATATATATATATATATATATATATATATATATATATATATATATATATATATATATATATATATATATATATATATATATATATTTATATATTTATATATATATATATATATATATATATATATATATATATATATATATATATATATATATATATATATATATATATATATATATATATATATATATATATATATATATATATATATATATATATATATATAATGTATAGCCGGGTCGTCTTTAACAGCTAAAACAAACAATAGTCGAAGTTAGGTATATCCCACTACTGGAGCAAAGGTTTCTGCGTAATCGGTACCCTTTTGTTGACTATATCTCTTTACAACCAATCTCGCTTTGCATCTAGTTACTTTACCGTTGGCGTTGATTTCATTCTTATAACACCCATTTGTACTTAATAGCTTTCCTTCTGGGTGGAAGCGCTGTAAGCTGCCATGTTCGATTAGCCACACCTCCAATCATCAGCATTTATGCAAGATAAAGCTTCTTCAAGTGTTTGGGACTCATTGCACAAAAATTATTTGACTTAAGCATCTGATTAATTCGTTGAGATCTACGTACCTGCATATCTTTTGAAGTAATATTTTTGTCCGGCTCATTTGTTTCATCTCTGCTATCGACGCGTCGATTGTCTGGCTTCTCCTGTCTTCAATTAAAGTGCCGTCGCTGCTTTCTGGGATCAGCGAATCATCGGTGCTTCTCTGCTGTCGTTTACCGCTGTGGTTTCTTCTTCTTCCAATGTTGTCGATTCCGAAGGTTTATTTCGCCTCTCTGAATCGTCATCAGTTTCTATGGACTGTTGGCAAAATTCGTTGTAATAAACTTTTCAAGGAAGGAAATTTCATTTCTTGAGCATTTTTTATATGAAGTTTTCGATTTTCTTGAGAGCTACATACCGGCCTTAAACAATCAATATACTTGAGCAGTATTGCTTTACCCAACAAATATGCATTCAAGTGATTTGACGCGAATTTACTTTAGCGTTTTTCCTTCGTATAATGGGCTAAAGCCTGGCACCCAAATACTTGCAGGTGGTTCTCAGCTGCTTGCCTGACCAAAGCTCCTCAGGACTCGCTGCTTTCGACTTACGTGCAATACGGTTTAGTACATACACCGCCGTATTCGCGGCATCTGCCAAAAACTTCTCATTTAAGCCACTATCCAAAATCATACACCGGATCCGTTCTATTAGCGTTCGGTTAATATGCTCTGCCACCCCATTTTGATCAGGCGTGTACATAGTTGTGGTTTGATGTAAAATTGCACTTCTACCGAGATACTTGTCAAAACGGCCGTTTACAAACTTCGCACAATTGTCTGAGCGTAAAATTTGTATGCTTTTCGAGCACTGCTTTTCAGCATAATTCATGAATTTTACAAATTCCTCGAACACATTGGATTTCGATTTGATCGGTATTGCAAAAACTTTCCGTGTGTAGTCGTCGACGAAGGATAGTATATATCGCGCGCAAGCAATCGACGCTACTTGAAATGGTCCAATTACATCTGTATGTTTAATGTTTAACACACCTTCTACAAACTTTTGCAGTCACTAAATGGTGCACTAGCGTGTTTGCCCTTAACACAAATGACACACTTTGACTTGCCGGATTATTTAACATTGAAACTGCTCGCCATCCCCGTTGCATCCACAAGCTCGTTGTTCACAATTCCAAGTCTTCTGTGCCATAATTCGTTAATCATAGCCTTATAAACAGGTGGAAAAATTATATCCACGACCCATAATCAATAACGATTTATGTTGGTACAGATCTTTAGCCAATTCTTGCACTTTAGTATCTAATTTTAAAACTTCTCGAATTTGATCACCGAGATTGGATAAAGCCTTGATGAGTTCCAAACGTCGCTGCTGTAAGGATAATCGGTCTTCAGACATTACCAAACCAAACATAACCAATGAAATAAACTGTGAGGTGTATGCTTTAGTAGAAGCCACACCAATCTCGGGTCCTGCATTAATATGTACACCACAGTGTGATTCTCGACAAATACTGCTTCCGACAGTGTTGGTGATACCAACAATCAAAGCACCACGCTGCTTACAGTAGCCATAAGTAGCCATAAGTGTATCGGCGGTCTCCCCCGATTGTGATTTGAAGAAGCATACATCGTCACGGAAAATTGGAGTATATCTATCTAGAAAATCGGACGCTAGCTCGACCATAACCGGCAACTCAGTCAGCTCCTCTAGAAGTTGACGTGTGGCAACCACACTATGATATGAGGTGCCACAGCCTATCAGCATCAAACGACGACAACGCTTTATCTCCGGTATGTAATCTTTAATACCACCCAAAACTATAGTGTTCAATCACAGCCGATGCATCTGATGCGAAAAAATATTCAACTTCTTTATTTTGATCCAGCGGTGCAAATTCAGATGTGCTCTCGGTACGCGGCAACACTGGCAATTGACGAGTTTGTCCATGCGGACGATGTTCTTTGTGGTTAAAATTTTGCATTCATGTTTCATGTCGAAAAGCACAAGCGTTCAATGTTTGCGTTTTATATGCAATTGCGGTAGTTTATATACAGAATCGTGTATATATATACATATATATATATATATATATATATATATATATATATATATATATATATATACATATGTATATGCATATGTATATATATCATATATATATATATATATATATATATATATATATATATATATATATATATATATATATATATATATATAGATATGTATGCATATATATATATATATATATATATATATATATATATATTTATATATTTGGAAATTTGTATACAAATATATGAGCGGCATGACGATAAACGACGATGATATGTTCCGTTTTACAATAGTATACGAGGATTAGAAAAGTGGATTAAATAATGAAATTGAAAAATGTAATAAAATATAATTGTTTTTGTTAAAAAATATATGTATCTCGAATATATTTGTGTTTATATATTATGTTAGTACTCAGATTTATTATTATGAAATTTAATTACAAATAAAGTTAGATATGATTGTTATCATTAGCTCAAAAAAATATCGGATACTAAAATAAAAAGCGTGAAGAACCAAAGCATCACAGTTTGGAAGTTCAACTACAAGAACTATTGAAGCAACATAACACCCTCTTCTTCTGGTGTCCATCTCATGCCTGCGAATATATTCTCTTCTCCCTCAAACACGTTCAAAATATCTTTACGCGTCGCTATAATGTTTGTCTCCTCTTCAAACTTCTGCTTTGCACATTCTGGTAACTTCTATTGTTTACTTAGATTTAACTTAGATTAGAGGCTGATCGGAATAGGGCATGCCGTTCAATATACAGACAGAATTGTAATGCTTTTGTAATTATTGCTGTCGAAATCCCATACTTGATTACTTTGGGTACTGTTGAATCACTATCCCAAGTAATCAAAACTCTCGACTTCGGAGGATTCCCACTCCGCAAAATCACAGCGAATCATCCCAAAATTTTAGAAAATATCCCACAGTCAGAACTACTCGATTCTGACTTTTTGAAATTTGAGAATGCTAGCTCTACAAAAACGCTAGGAATACGATGGAACGCTCTAGCGTGTGTACCGTCCTCAAGCAGAAGGTCCGCTCGCAAATCATGGCAGCCTTGCCACCCGAACGTTGTACTTTATCTGTTTCCTTCACAACCACCGGTGTTGGCTTTGGAGGTCCTTTCCTCATTAAAGCGTCCCAGCTTCGGTCAGCGACGTTCTGCAGATATCGTCAAACTGTACGCGCCACAAGGCTTGAACTGGGATTTCATCCTGCCCAGCGCACCCCATATGGATGGTCTTTGGGAATCCGCTGTCAAAAGTTTCAAAACCCATTTGAAAAAGATTTCCGGCGTTCATAAATTTTACTATGAAGAATTTACCACCCTACTTAGCCGCATAGAGGCGGTCCTAAATTCTCGGCCGCTTTCTCCGCTCTCCCAAGATCCTAATGAACTTTTAGCTCTCACTCCAGGTCACTTCATACGAGGCGCCCCCCTCCTGGCGATCCCCGAACCCAATTTGGAGAACGTGTCTCTCATAAACCGTTGGGAAAAGCTGAAGGCTCTCCATCACCAATTCAGCCGGAGATGGAAGGACGAGTAATTGAAGGAACTTCATAAGCGATACAAATGGCGACATCTACATGAAGAGTTACAGACGGACCAACTGGTAATAATCAAAGACGAGCTGGTGCCTCCGGCTGATTGGCGATTGGGCCGAGTCAGCGCGCTACACCGCGGGACCGATGGCCACGTCCGAGTCGCGGATATCCGCACGCAGGCTGGTGTTCTCACCAGGCCCGTCGCGAAACTCTGCGCCCGCGTGACGCAACTACAAACCTTGGAATTTCGTTCCTCCCAAACACCAGACTTCCCTGTCTGCCCATTCATTTACTATAATATTTAATTCTGTTTCCATCTCTTTACAGACCAACAACAAAAAATGGACATTCACCAATGCGCGTTGTGCCACCTTCAGCATTCCTTGAGATACTGCAAGGGGCTCTTATCCATGGGCATGAGCCAGCGGAGATTAGTGGTCATAGCGCATAAATATTGCAATAATTGCCTTGCCCAGTCGCATACTGTTGTGGCATGCCAGTCCAAGAACAGATGCCGAATATGCCAAAACAAGCACCACACCCTTCTGCATCCGGATGAGAGCCTCGTTAGCGGCCTACGTGGTGCCAAAAGGAGCATGGCAGGCCACCCGACCACCCAGCAACGACCATCGCTTTCCAGAGGACGCACGCGCAAGACCCCACGCGAGACAACGGCGCCCCAGACACACGGACGAAGGCAGCGATCACCGAGCCCCCACCGTATCGGCAATCGTACCGGAAGTTTGGCGGTACCATGTAGGTACCTTCGCAACGGAGGGTAACTTGCAGTAAGTCTTAGTATGGCCGAATTCTTGGCAGTTCAGGCATTGAACTGGTCCTGCACGTTTATGGGGTTCTTCTACAGTAACTCTACGGTGCACCAAATATTTTAGGTTATAAATGGGTTGAGGTTCGTTCTTCTTCAGTTTCATGGTACCCGGTTCTAGTTCCACCCGAAATAGTGGTTGTGGGACTCTGTCTCTGTTTCTGATGTTGGTAACATTTTTAACTTTAAAGCCATTGATTTGCAAGCCCCCCTTACCTCCTCTGGAGCCACGCAGGAGTCAATGCCTTTTACAACAATCTATAGACCCGTAGGGATGCTTAGCTGGTAAGTGAAGAGGTTTTTGTTTTGTTCTTCAAAATCTGACACAATTTTACGGTAATCATTTTCCTGGTTTACCTGGATTTTCGTTTCTAAAATATTACCACGTTTTATTGGAGTTACGTAGAACGCCTTTTCACCAATTAATGATAATAAGCTCTTTATTAGCTCGTTAGAGTTACGCTCCCTCCCGAACAGATAGCGAGCTCAACTTATCGCACAAAAATAAATCTCAAATTGTCGTCAACCCTCGGCGTACGATCACTGACCTTTCTATTAATTCCAGTTTTTTCTATACACTCTGCAATTATTTACACTTTATTTCCTTATATTTTGCCTCAAGTATCTTTAAGTTTTGCTTTTGATTTCATAATTTCTGTCTTATTAGGTGTTTATGTTAAGAGTAAAGACACACAAAAAAAAACACAAAAGAAGAATAATGTTTTTCCTCGCAAAAGTTAAACGCAACATCTGGACGCACTGCGTACACAAATACCAAGTTGTTCAACACTTCCAATTAAAAAAAAAACTCCCGCTACCGGACCCATCCGACAAAAATTCAAAACTGCACAGAGCCCGTTTTGTCCCTACCACCGCCTTAAATGTCTTTTCGCTTTTTTCTTTAAAACAGTTTCCATTCTAGTTCCTCGGCCTCTTCCGCTATTCCATCATTGACCGCTCCAGCGGTCAAGTCGGTCAGTTACCTCAATTTCGAATTTTGAATATTCTGAGGCAGCTCTCTACCTCAGACTGTGCCTGGTTGCATTCACCAGAATAGCGGACAACATGGAAACAAGAAAAAGAAGGAAAAAAAACCAAATAAAAAAAATGAACATACAGACGGTGGCGGCTAAAGGAACGATCGCAACAATTTATTTCAAATTGCAACTATTTCTATTGGAAAACCGACCATCATAAAAATGTTCAATTGAATAAATTAGCTATGCTAACAAAATGCAGTGTATGTATTTTTCAGTTAATAATAAAAGTAATGTTAACAATAATAATAGTATAGTATTAATAATAATACTATAAGAGTCATAATAAAAAAACTATGTTAATAATATTTCACAAAATTTTCTTTTTCTTTGACTCTTCAAATTTTTCAATGTTCTGCTCGTACGGTGCAGAATGGTTTTTTTTCACTCTGCTTGCAAATCTAAAACAACTTTAAAAAAAATGTAAAAGTGCGACAGGACGTTTAATTGGCATTTTTGTGTCTTGACAAATGATATACAAACATACATACATGTGTATGTACGTATTTTTGTTTCGATAATTTTGGCATGTAGCGAATTGTGCCATAAAAAGAATGAAAGAAATGTAAATGAAAGTGCCCTCATGTCTGGTGTTTTTATTTTAGGTGCTGTTTGGATTCTTTAAATATAATGAATTCAATTTTGGATATTTGAATTTTTTCAGAACAGACAAATCTCCGCAAAGTTTATTCTTTTGATTTTATATTTTCGCTTTAGCAGGATCCGATCAAACATTTTTTGAGTGAATCTAAAGAAAGAATAATTATGCACAAAAGACAAATTTGGCTAAAATTAGTGTTAATATTTTAATATTCATATGTTCGTCTGTTATCTATTCCATCAGAAAATTTATCTAAATAATTTTTAGATTTAGAGTACAGTCAACAAAATCAAGGCTTTAAACGCCGCATCAGCGATGGTATGACTGCCTGCAAGAATATCATCCACATAAGTTTCCTTGAGTAGAACTTTTTTTGCGAGTGGAAACACGTCCTCAGAGTCCTCGGCTAATTGACGCAGAGTACTGATGGCCAAGTATGGAGCACAATGTACGCCGAAGGTCACTGTTTTTAGTTTGAAATCCTGTTTTGGGCTATTGTTGGACTTTCGGAAGAGAATGCGCTGAAATTCTCGGTCGTCTTGGTGGACAAGTATTTGCCGATACATCTTCTCTACGTCTCGGTTGAAGACGAACTCGTCTGAACGTCATTTCAGTATGAGAGTCATGAGATCGGGTTGTAGGGCGGGTCCGATATGCAGGACATCACTGACAGACTGTCCTGATCCTGTCTTCCTAGAAGCATTAAAGACGACGCATATTTTTGTTGTCGCTTTATCGGGTCTGATTACAGCGTGATGCGGCAAATAGAACGGCAAGTGGCTACTTGTAGTGACAATTTCTTTCGAAGTTGTCGGTTCCATGTGGTTAAGAGTGAGGTATTCGTTCAGCACCCCTTCGAACTTTGTTTTTAGTTCTTCTTTCCTGGAAAGGTTTTTTTCCATGCTTAAAAAATTGGCTGTAAGCTGTAGCACGTGAGGGTCCCAACGTCGGCGAATTCGGGAAACCTGCTTTGAAGGGGAGCCTGACCATTTACCGACCATCCGTTGCCCGAAATGTGGTTCGTTTGTAGTGTTCCTCACATATTTTGTCTTCTTCGGAGAGAGGAGTCTGTTGATACACTTTTTCCTGCTCCCAGAACTGTTTTAACTGAGAGCTAAGTAGTTCATCAGAAACTCCTTCCACTTGCGTCGAGAAGGTCGCTACTTTCTGAGTCAGTGGACCACTTACAATCCAACCAAATATGGTGTTTTGCGCTAGTAGACGGCCGCAGACTTTTTTATGAATTCCCTCCAGGAGAATTTGTGGAATCAAGTCACTTCCTATGACCATATCGATTTGGGCTTGCGTGAAGCAGTTAGGATCTGCAATGCTAAGTGTTTCCAATCTGGCTGCTTAATTCTGAAAGGCGTTAAAAATTTCGTTAGTTGAGGAAGTACTATTGCTTGAATTGGAACTTTTTCACCAGTTTTGTGGGCACACAGCGTGAGAGGGCAACTGTGACTGGCGTTCTGAACCCACCCATACCAGAAATTTCGAACTGAGCTCGTTGGGTTGGGAGTCTCAGCCGTTTTTGAACTTTGGAGGCAATGAAAGTTCTTTGAGAGCCTTGGTCGATTAGCGCTCGTACCTTATGAAGCTCACCAAGGTGCTCTATGGATACTAGGGCCGTGGGAAGCAGCACTCTTTCTTCATTTGTAGTGAATAAAGATTGCACTTCTGATTGGTTGTCTGATTTTGTTGAGCGGGACTGCGCCCTGGTGGTGTTGTGAAATTGGTTGCGTTGACGTCTAGGGGGCGTCTCATTCCGTTGGAGGTTCGGAACGGTATCATTTTGGAGATGGAGCATTGAGTGATGCTTTTTTTGGCAATGCATGCAGGTGTGCTGACTAGAGCACTCTTGTTTAGTGTGAGAAAATGCTAAACAATTCTCACACATCTGGTTCTCTCTTACGATTCTCACTCTTTCACGAGCGGACAACTTTTTGAACTTTTGGCAGTATCTGATCGCATGAGTTGCGAGACAGATTGGACACGAGTAGGCCATATGACTCTTATTCGGATGTTGTATGGTCCTACATGGTTTCGCGTTCTTCAGTCGCTCCACAATCTCGAACCTACTAGTTTGGAACTCGATCATTTGATGCCATGTTGGAAGTTCTTTTCGGGAACTAAGGGATTGTTCCCACAACGCTAGGGTTTCCTCGGGGAGTTTAGTAGAACAAACACTGATCAGAATTGGATCCCAATTGTCTGTCGGGACGCCTTGTGACTTCAAGACTGACAGAGAGTTATTTATAGAACTCTGACGTCTTTGTAGTGCCTCGCTACTTTCAAAATTTACTTGAGGGGGGTTCAAAATGGATTTTACTTGTTTGTCCACTAGTATACGCCTGTTGTCGAACCTTGTTCTTAGTGCGTCCCAAGCCAACTCGAAATTTTCATTGCTTAAGCTGTACTGTTTGACTATTGTTCCAGCTTTTCCGACGGTTTTGTATCGAAGATGATACAACTTTTGTGCGGGAGTGAGTTTAGGGTGATTAATATATACCGCCGTAAACATAGCATAGCGCAGTTCCAAATTGTTCTAATACAGGCGTTGGGGCTCGCTCAGTTAGACGTTGTGTCTCAACTTGTTGAGGCCTGTGTAGTTCCAAAAGATCTGAGATTTGGGCCTTAGTGCTATATGCACGGTCTTGGGATCGCTCCATTTTCTTTCGCGCTACCATCTTGAAGCCAATGGGTTTTTAAAATGTATTTCCCCTCATTGAAGCACTCTGTGATAAACGATATTTTTCGTTTTGTTGTCAGGTGCGAAAACGATCAAAGCATATGGTTTTACTACACGGAAACATGCGACATACAGTTGTCCGTGTGAAAACTCAATGATTGGCCTTGTGATTTATTAATTGTCATGGCGAATGCGAGAGGAATTGGAAATTGTATTCACTTCAACTCGAACGGCATATCGGTTGGGATCATTGGAATTCTCGGAATGAGAACTTCCTCACCTTTGAATTTTCCTTTTAGTAGTCTCGCGTGAATCACATTGCTCATGAGTTTTGTGACCGCTAAACGCGTTCCGTTGCATAATTTTGGTTGGTTGAGATTGCGAAGCATGATAACGACTGAACCAACCTTCAATTATAAATTGTGCGGCGGCAAGCCAGGCACATCCAATGAATTCAAGAACTCAGTTGGGTAGTTGGTTGCTTCGTCTTCGTTTGTTACACAGTCGATAGATTTGAAGGAATGCAGTGACCCAACGATTTGATTTTGAATTGTGAAGCTTAAGTGACCCACATCTTTGTTCTTTGCCGCTAAAATTGCTCTTTCACTCAACCAATCGTAGTTTTGGTGGTTAGCAATGATGTTTGGAAACACTTTGTTGATGAGCTCCTCTTTCGTTGAGACGAAATTGCAAAAATTTTACGGGAATGAAATCAATCCATTCGACCACGACCATTACCGATAGTTAGCAGTTGATTGGAGAACACTTCGGCAGATGGATCGTTTAGCAATGCAACTCGCATGTTTGTCGTCAGCTGAAGTTTCTTCACATAACGCCACAATGGTGATGATTTCAGGCAAGCATTGATCGCATCGGCAGCGGTCGACCGTGGTATTACTGGTAGTGTTTGCCGGAAAACGCCTGAGAGTAAAATTAATGCACCCCCAAAACATCTTGCGTCATTACGCAGATCTTTCATAGTGCGATTCAGAGCTTCTAATGCACGTTTATGCTACATTGTGCATTCGTCCCAGATAAAAATTTTGCTTGCTACCAAATCTTTGGCCATTGCTGAATGTTTCGCTATGTTACATGTTGGCACTTCAATCGATTGAAGGTTTAATAGCAATTTTAATGCAGAATGAGCGGTATGGCAACCTTCCAGCAGCGTAGCTGCTAAGTCCAGAAGAAGCAACTGCTACAGCAATTTCTGATGTTGCATGGACTGTAGCCAAAATCAATGATATGAGAAAAAAGGAAAAGCATGCCGACATTTCCAACATCAATTGCCTTCATCACCGTATCGTACACTTCTTTTTGTTGGGGATTCAAGAAAGGTACATTCGTTCGAACCAATTGGCTTAATGCATTTGTGTCGTATTCACGCTCACGCTGCAATTCTCGTTCGATAGCGTCGTTTATTTCACGATCAGGCGATGTCATTCCTCACCTGACTAACAAACTGCCGCACATTAGGTAACACATGTCTTCTATCAAAACCAAAGCCTGGTTGTGCATCTCTTCATTCATCTCAAGGTGGGGATTCTCTGAATGGACACGAACTCGATGCAAAATGTCTTCTGACATGTCATCCTTGTACTTCTCCCACAATTCACGTGGATTCGATGGCAAACATGTGGAAATAATGATTGAAAATAATGTTCGTATCTGACTTGGAGATGCGGAAACAGTTGCTTCAGCGATTGTCCTGTCCCAATGCGTATCGTTGTCTACCAAATTAAGCTCCTGACATACTGCACGAAATTTTGGCAACACTACACCATTGACAATTCGAAGAGACTCAAATGATGTCGGGCAACGAACATTCACCAGCAATAGTCGCAAGTAAAAGCATTCATCATTTTTCGGATGAACTGTATAAATACGGCCAAGAGCTTCAGTAGAACGCACATCCGGATGACCAGGAACTACATCGCCTTGCTTTCGACGTTGAAATTTCTTCGATGAAGCATTCCAAGTGTAATAACGCGGCATCTCTGAGTAAAGTAACGTACGTGCAAACGGATCACTTTGGCAAATCGAGAAGAAACTGGTCAATGCTGTCGCTGGTGGGTTTTGTGCACGTTGAGCGGCATTTGCTGCAGTGAAATAGACTCGTTGACCGTTCTCCAGATGCACTGCCAAATGTGTAACAGTCGGATAGCGTTCGTGAATGGGAAATGAGAATATACGCCAAATCGCCTCATTGCAGCATACGTACCGACCAACTTGATAGCGCGTGATTTCATCATTGGGGTTAGGAGCTTGAAGACCAAAAGCCGCCATGTCACTGCCCTTCGTGACATATTTGCAGATGTATTTGATGGACTTCACTGAATTGCAATACTCCACGTTACAATGCGCCTTGAATGTTTTGGAAAGAAGTGGCGAATATGGAACAACCCAAGAGTTGTCGACCACGAAATCATTTCCTTCATCAGATGAACGACGCCTGTACAGTGGATAACCATCGTTGCAAGTGATGGTCTCATCAGTCAAATTTCGTGGATAACGCTTGGAACACTTGCCGTCAACCATGCATGATGATTGTGGATTAATGGAGCCACACGGTCCATGAACCATGTTTGTTATTCCGACATCATGCAGGTCTAGATCGGTTTCGGGATCAGGAATCTCGGTACATATGATGTCATCAGTTTGGTGTGGCTGTATTCTTTCGAATAACGAAATGAGAATGTGCGCATGCGGCAATCCTCTTTTTTGCCATTCAATTGAATACATCCAACATCGAGTATCCCCAAAGACACGATGCCTAACAATATAGTCCATGAGCGACCGGATTTTTTGCCTGAATACACGAGCGGTGATATCATGCCGATCACTTGATGTTTGGCCAGGAAGCAGCAGTTGAATAATTTCTATCCACTTTGGATTGCAAGTGTAGGTGAGGAACAGGTCTGGACGGCCGTAATGACGTACATATGTCATTGCATATTGCATGTATTCATGCATATGACGTGGGCTGCCGACGAACGTCGCCGGTAAAATGGTCAACCGACCAAAATCAAATGCAATTCCTTCGGTGCAAATTGCATCGCGTATATAAATGTACTCCTCCGTACGTAGTTTGGTTTGATTTAAACTGATAAAAAGGAGGCACTCTGCTTCTATTTTGGCATACATATCGACGCAAAATTGCTGAAACAATCGGCGAAATCGAAGCAAATAGTTGTCTACATTTTGGCGAATCATCAAACGATACGCGTAAAAATTCATTGCGCTGACCCCCCTGGTAGTTTCCTCACCTAAATGATATCAGTGACATTAGTGTCATATTGAAATGAAAATTATTTTGATATCTATACTCACCGGTCGATGGATTTATCACCTTGATGTTGGTATAATATCCATCGTCTCCTTGGCAAAACATCAGTGGGTATTGCAATGCATCGTATGAACGATGTGTTTCGGATATTCGTTGCAATTGCCCAGAGTCCCGACGTGTGATCACAATATCGCGTGATTCCCGGTTTTCGCCAACAATCACAACTGCAACCTCATCTATTGTTGGAGCGTTAAATTGGCGTTCGTGCGTTCCTGCAGGTCGTTTATCCGCTCTGATCACGACTTTATAGTCATCAGTTGGCATGCGATCCAACGCAGTTTTGAATAAACGAACCAATGCATGATGTTCATGAAGCAGCTGCTGCAGATCTCGAAGGATTCCTCTTCTCATGTCCGTATTGATTGTTAGGCGCTGATCAAGTTGATGTTCCACATTGCCCATGAAGTAGATTTGGAGGAATTTATGTTGTGCATCTTCAAGTGGTAGCAATGATCCAATTCGATGGTGAATTTGGCCTTGGATCTGTAGAGTCAATGACGAAATTAGATTCAGAATTTTTTGTGCATCAAAAGAAAATGATTGGTTAATTTATTACCTTGAATGTCGGATTGAATCCGCGTTCATGAATAATATCTGCTCCAAATGAAGTCATTTGAAAGCATCCGTTGTATTTCTGAGCTTTCGATAGAAAATGACGTGATTCTGGTGTTTCACCATGAAGCAAAGAGCGCAATGGCTCTGTTGGCAAGCGCAATTGTGGTAATTTAACCTTGCCACTGAGACAGCACAATCCAGGTGTTTCTCCAGCAAACTTCAATGCACCGCAATGGTTGCACACAACCTCCATTGGGCCAATTTGAACGGAAGGATGCGAGCTGTAGTCAATTCTGCAGTCGTAATGAAACGCTACTCGATTTTTATCAACACTTGAAGCAGTTCTTCTTATGCGTTGATTTAGATTATCACGTTGTTGAGTTGTTTGGTTTGCCCGACGATTTCTCATTGTTAACTGAGCCGTTTCAGTTGCGGCCTGTCTTTCTTCTTGCGTTTGTGATGCACGAAGTCGGGCCATACTAACACGGCGCTGTTCTCGTGCGATTTCTTGTTCATCCGTCGTCAATTGATAGGCGATATTCCGAACTCTACTTGAATTTCGGGTTCGACGCGAAAGACTAGATCTTCATTGTGAATTACACTGAGAAATGAACACACAAAACATGTGCTCATAACATCACAAAATAAACAACTTTCATTGCAACTTACCGTTTGAAAATAGAATACCACACTAAAATGATCACTCTGAATGAAATAATCAGCGAATAAGAATTGATTTTCAAAGTAATCCACCTAAAAATTAATTGCACAATCCGAAATGAAAGTCCCTTTTCGCTGGTAATAGCAAATTCACAAAAAATTTTTTCAAAACAATAAATGTATTTAATCAAATTTATTTACAATAACGGTCATAAGCTGATACAAATTTGAGAAACTGTTGTCAGAAGTTGATGCACACAATGCCATCTACTGGCAATACCGGAACCAGCATTTGAAATAATGTTCGTTTTTATGGGTTCTTGAGTTAAGATGGCGTTCTAAAATCGCTCCATACGAATGTATGGAAAAATGAATTTTCTTCATAATTTTTTTTTTCGGGAAAATTTCCGGAATTTTCTTGGGTATTCTTCTTGTTTGAGTGGAGACCTAACCGAATTGGTGCTCATCATCGAAATCGGCCCAGGTGTTCTTGAGTTATAAGCGTAGTAACTAACATCACTCTCTTTTATACATATAGAAGATGGAATATAAACAAATATATTTTTATTTTGTCCGTCCGTCTGTCCGTCTGTCTATCAGTCTGTCTGTCCGTCTGGCCGTCTGTCCGTCTGTGGCCACTTTTTTTCTACACCGTTAGAGCTATCTTAATGAAATTTTGCAAAAGTGTAGCTTGCACAAATATACAGAAGCAGATTGCTATATGGGCCGATTTGGACAAAGACCACGCCTACCGCCCATATAAGGAGCTTTTTTCACCTTTTTTAAAATGACTATAACTTGGGTCCATTTGACGGAATCGTGATATTATTTGGTAGTTATGGAGATGTGGGTCCTACTAAACACTGCAAAAAGTGGGCGGTATATATTAACTGCCACGCCGACTATCAACAAATATTAATAACTTAAGATCTGGTAGAGAATTAAGGATGAAATTTTACGGGAAGGAACATGTGGACATTATAAAGATATCTGCATGGGGCTGATCAGAGAAAAGACACGCCCACTTTTGATATAGGGAACTTTCGGGTCTAAAACTAAAATTAGCCTACCTATGCTCGTATTGATGCCAGAGGAATAAAAATTGGCAGAAATATACATGGGGTCCATAATAGTGTGTGTGCAGAATATGAAGATCATAATAGAACTGCCACGCCCACAATTAACCAAAAATCATTACTGTGTTCCTATTAAAGATTTAGCAAGGAAATTTCACAGGAAGGTTGCGGGGACTAACATTAAACACCACACAAAAAATGGGCGTGTTATTTCTACAGCCACGCCCACTATTCAAATATTATTATACCTTTCGATCTATACAATATTTTTGGACAAAATTTTACATCAGTACGTATATGGACCCTACAAAGCCATATACAAGATTCGGGGTCGATCAGAGGAAGGATACGCCTCCCTCCCATATAATGAACTTTGGGGACCCCACTTACAAACACTTATAAACACTCAGCGGGTTCCAGGGTCACTTTACAGAAATTTATTTCAATAGCTTTAGTTTTTATAAGTGTTTTATTTTTTTATAAAATTTTAAACTTATTATATAATTATTTTCTTAATTATACCCTACACTGTGTGCTCGTGGTAGTGTCCGTGGTGAGTCGGTCAAAACCATAAACTCCACTGGCTCTGTCTGCGTTGCGTATGTGTCCCAGGGAGAGTCGGTCAAAACCATAAACTCCACTGGCTCTGTCTGCGTTGCGTATGTGTCCCAGGGAGAGTCGGTCAAAACCATAAACTCCACTGGCTCTGTCTGCGTGGATTTATTGTCAATAGTCAAAGTACCTAGTTTCGATGCTTGGTGCGTCTCTAGGAGCTTGGTGTGTTGTATAATCACGAAGCGATGCTGGATCAAAGAGGCTTGGTGCGTTGTATACTCATGGAGCGATGCTGGATCAAAGAGCCTTGGTGCGTTGTATACTCATGGAGCGATGCTGGATCAAAGACCCTTGGTGCGTTGTATACTCATGAAGCGATGCTGGATCAAAGAGGCTTATTGTTTGGTTCACTCTGCTTATATAGCGAAAGCTTGCCATGGGATCAGTGCTCGTTGTTGTTGTGGTCCAGTTGTCCTTAGGCCACCTTCAACTTCCGCTGGTTAACCACCTTGTTGTAATTCCCCTAGTTGTCCATCGTAGTTGTTGCTTGCAGCAGTGTGGCCTGATTGCTGCTGTTGGTTGTCGCTTTGCTGTTGTTGTAATTAATATATCGGTTCACACTCCGCTTGCTTACGGTTCTGTGTTTACGATCGGTGCGCTCTCGTTGTCATCCGTGCTCCGCCTTCGGTCGCTATAGTGTTGTTGTTGTTAATATATTGTTTCACTCTCCGCCTGCTTACGGCTTTGTGTTTACGATCGGTGCGCTCTCGTTGTCATCCGTGCTCCGCCTTCGGTCGCTGTAGTGTTGTTGTTGTTAAAATATTGGTTTCTACTTCACTGTGTTTACGATCCGCTCGCGTATGTGTGGTGCGCTCTCGTTGTCATCCGTGCTCCGCCTTCGGTCGCTGTAGTGTTGTTGTTGTAAAAATGTTGGTTTCTACTTCTTTGTGTTTACGATCGGCTCGCGTATGTGTGGTGCGCTCTCGTTGTCATCCGTGCTCCGCCTTCGGTCGCTGTAGTGTTGTTGTTGTAAAAATGTTTGCTTTCTGTTTCTTTCGGTTTCTGCGCTCCTCACCACCTGTACGTTTATTGGTCCGATCGTCTGTGCGTAAATGTTTTGTTATACTTATCCGCTGTCTTTGTTGTTGCATTTAGCGTGGGAGGTGGTTACCTTTTTAAGCTGCATGATATCGGGGATGGTTGCATGCTTGAATATTGTTGGTGGTTAAAACAAATAAAATATGGTGGACATCGTTATTTGTTTTTGGAGTTAACACGGTCTCTGGTGGTAGCATATAGTTTTTGTTGTATTCATTGTAGGAGGTGTATGCGGAAAATACTTCTGGTACTTTCCGTCTTTACAATGTATACACTGGGTCTGTACTAGCATGCATTCCAAATATGGGCAGATTAAAAATCATTACTTGGTTCCTATTAAAGATTTTTCAAATAAATTTCACAGGAAGGTTGCGGGTAGTAACATTAAACACTACACAAAAAATGGGCGTGTTATTTTTACAGCCCCGCCCACAATCTACATATTATTATAACTTTCGACCTACACAAATATTTTTTGACGAAATTTTATATTAGTGGTTATATTGACACTAGAAAGCCATACACAAGAAATGGGATCGATATAATCATTTCAAGGTATCCTACCGAAAATTACCTTGAATATGCTCCTAATTATGATTTATGAAGAAAACATCCTCATTGTTGAACTCGCATGCACCAGAAAAGGTAAAGGGTATTTCGAAGTCGGTATAACCCGACTTCAGACTTCTGTACTCGTTCACTTTGTGTTTTGTCCGTACTGGTGGGATGCGTAGCGATCGTTCTGTCGTGCTACTTTTGTGTTTTGTATTCGTTTCTACATGTCGTTGATATATTCTTTAGCGAACGAAAGTATTCGGCCAGCTCGGTTCCTACTGGGTATTCCACTTCTTGGCTTTACATGTATTTGTTGTAATAATCCATATGTATTAATTCAATCTTGCGTTGCATTAGTCGTGTAGACTTTTGCTATTTTCTTAAATGCCATATTTGGGTTTGTTATTCATGGCGTTCCTAAACGGCGTTCGTTGGTTTTGTTGTGAAGCAAAATTTATGTTTGTAAGTTTTGATCCTCACAGTGGATGTAATTTCAAAAAGGCGCTGAGGAGATAGGGAACAAAGAAGAGAGCATAAAACAAATATTAGTGTTGTACTTCTTAATTTGATTGTTACTTTCTATATTTCAATAGTATACGAGTATGTACCGCGCTATCACGTCGCTAGTCCACAAGCTAAAATACACATACAATTTTAATTTGATATGGCAGTCACAAACAATTTCAATTATTCTATACCGTTATGAGCATGTAACTTCAATTATTTGATTTAGGTTTGTTCCGTGAACTCCTGTGGTCTAAGAATAAGCTTGTAGGCCGTAGATGTATGTGGGATACTTCAAAAAGTCAATTATAAATAAATACATCAAAAATATATAAATATATGAAAAAATTAAATAATTATATAAATATTATGAAAAATTAAATCAAAATAGAGAAGCGTATACAATTGTACGGAGGTAATAGCAAAATAATTTAGAAGATAATAATCAAAGTAAGAAGGCAAATAAAATCTGTTTTCGGTCTACAATTTCCTCCATAATCTTCGAAGATTTTATAAGTATGGTTATTGTATGATATATAAGTACGAATCTGCATTTCATCTAATAGAAGAACTAAGATTCGTTCTGTATCCGTCATAGTAGCTACCTGCTTTTGGAGGTTGTCCATTTGAATTGGGTCAGTTTGAACAATATTCACTGGTCTCCAGCGTTGTAATGTTTTCACAGCTGGCATTTTGAAACCAAACTCATCTCGCATTAATTTATTTCCCGCATTGGATCTGTAGTGGATATTTGGCACTACTTTTTGTGCATTAACGGAGTACCTCTGACTGTCTGACAATAACATTTCTGAAAATTATACTGCAGCAGGAGAGGCATTGCTGTGTGGTGTAATACTTTTAGTTAAAACTTCTTTAGTTTTTTTTACCTCATTCATAGAATAATCTTATTTACATTGTAAATTGCTAATTTTTTTATTTTTATTTTTATTTTTAATTTTTATTTTTTTTTTTAAATATAGTATGACTGTTTCTTCCTTCGTGAAGAGGAATCACCTTGTCGGGGTACGAAGGCTTAAATGATTGCAATGACGCAATGGGTTAAGATGGCGGAGTTTCGGCTCTTATGGGATTACCCTAGCCGGACTGACTACTGTCGAGTAATCCAACTAAGAACTGTCTCCCTCCTAATCCAGGATGTTCTTGGGATCGTGCCCATTGGATGTTCTTTTGCAGCCAGGAGGTTAATTAGGCTGTATCCTAACGGAGCTCCCCTTCCGGACACCAGGCCGCCTCAGGTAGTAACGGTGGCCTTGCTATGGTACGGGGCGCTGCCACAGTTGACCAACCCCTTCCCGTTTCAAATTTTTGGCTGCCTTAGCTTGATCAATCGAGCGGAACAAATTAAACAAAACAAAAAAAACTGACGTGCGGTCTTTAAACGCTATTTCGGATGGGAATCCAAAATCCTCCGCACACTCTGCGGCGGCTATTGTAGCTAAGGACGACCAGCCTGGCACAAGCAAAGCCACGTGCTGCGATAGTGTTGCTAACCACGGAACCAAAAGGTTCTATAAGGTAAAAAGGGCTGCTCTCCGGACGGTGGAACGCTTGCCGCGGATCCCAGAGAAGGAGAGGACGGTGAAGCAGAAGGTCTCCCTCGAGTGGGCGACGAAAGTCGTGAAGGAGTCTCCAGCTCCAACACAACAGGCTACTAAACGTCAACGGTCCCTAGAAGAGACCACCCACCCGGACCCAAAGAAATTTAAAAAGCGCGGTACTGTCACCACGAAGTCCTTCAGCGAAGTGCTGAAAGGACACCAGGTCATGGCGGTCATAGATCGTAATGATCCAGGTAGAAGTAAGCCTTTCAAGGCTCTACCTCCAGCTTTTGAAGGAATTCACAGGTGGTTTTCCCTCTTTTCGCGACAGCGGATGAAGCTGATTGCCTGCGCGGATCAAAGGTCAGTCGACCTTTATAGGATTGCGATCTACAGGATAGGGGAAGCATGGCCAGGCGCAAGGCTCATACCTAGGGAGTCGTACCTAGGAAGCTGATCCCTAGTAGACCTAGAGCGCGCGCGTGGATCCCAGCCGGACCGTCTTACCTTGAGGCTATCTTGGAGATTTTTAGGTTGAGCAACCAGCAGCCCTTGACTAATAATTGCAAGGTTACTAAGGTAGAGGAACCAAGAGGGGATTACAGGTCAATAACCCTTGTGGTGAACGCCGAATCTCTGGCGACTCTAGCGAAATCCAATTGGGTCGTGGGCTATGGCTTCTCATCCACAAGCCTCAAGGTCTACAAAAAGGACGGGCAACCGTCTGACACGGATCAAACGGTAGTGCATCCTTCAGGGGTAACTGCTGATCCTGCTGCTGCTTAGGACTCCGCCATGCACCCGAAACGCAGTGACTCTATTTCAACTGTGGGGGGTTTGGAGAGTCTCCTAGGGACAACCACACTCAGTGAGGAGGAAGTCCTTCAGACCCGGAGTCTGAGGCTGATGTCACGGTGGTGGAGGTGACCAGCGCTTCAAGTAGCAGAGATGCTACGAATAGTGCAGATTAACCTCCATCACCCGAAGGCGGCGTCTGCCAGCCTTCAGCTCCGTCTTGCAAAAGGCGGAGTAGACGTTGTGCTGATCCAAGAACCCTGGAGACACGGGGACTTGGTATGTGGTCTCAGGACTGAAAATTACAGCCTGCTGTATACCGTAAGTGAAGGAAGACCTAGGTCTTGTATTCTCATTAAGAATAATGTAAGCTCATTTATTCTCCCCAATTACAGTAACAAGGATCTAACGGCCGTCTGCCTGGAAACTGGCAAGGGGCAGATCCTTCCAGAAGCCAACCTACAGAAGCTTGTTTTGGATGCAAAGGCTCAACGGGTGGCTATTATTATTGGATGCGATGCCAATGCGCACCATGACATCTGGGGAAGCACGGATGTCAATGGACGAGGTGAGTCATTATATGAATATATTGTAACGCCTAACCTTTCTGTATGCAATAAGGGGTCAGAACCCACTTTCATTACTGCTAATAGGCAAGAAGTCCTTGACTTAACCCTTGTCTCCGAATCAATTTTTGATCGGAGCTCAAATTGGAGAGTTCTAGAGGAACATTCCTTTTCGGATCATAGGTTAATTCAGTTTGATCTTCTAGATAGTCTACCTAGCCCTAAGGCTTTTAGAAATGTCAGGAAAGCAAACTGGGACCTCTACAAGGTGACTGTAGCTAGATTACTACCTCAGAACCCCACAAGCACAAGGACGTGTGACGAAATAGATAGGTCTGTGGAGGTTCTAACGGTTGCTCTTAATAAGGCTCTATTGGTCTCTTGCCCCCTCAGTATACCCAGGGGCAAACAAAACCCCACATGGTGGGGGGAGGAAATTAGGGGACTCAGACAAAACTGTAGGAGACTTTTCAACAGCGCAAAGAAGTAAAGAGATAGTGCAGACTGGGCTTATATAAGGCAGCACTCAGAGCCTTCAAAAGTAAGCTTAGGAAGGCACAGAGAGAATCGCGGAGACCTAGAAGATATCTCTGAGACGTCCAGGTTGAGGAAGATCCTATCAACTGCTCCAATGGTACTTGGTTACCTGAGGAGGGAGGATGGATCCTGGACTTCAAATAGTAATGAGACTCTAGAGCTTCTTCTGGAGACTCACTTCCCTGGTTGCTCGAGCACCATTCCGCGGAGAACGAAGCCCAGCGGGAATGTAGTTGAAATCAACTCAGACATAGTCACGAAACCAAAATTGCAATGGGCTATCCATAGCTTCAAACCATTTAAAGCATCTGGCCCAGATGGTGTAGCTCCAATTGAAATTCAGCAGTCAGAGAATCTTATAATAGAGTGGCTGTTAAAGATCTATAATAGTTGTCTTGAATTAGCGTATATTCCAGACTCATAGAAGCATGTGAGGCTAATTTTTATACCCAAGGCCGGCAAAAGCTCGCACACAGCTCCAGGAGACTTAAGTCCCATTAGTCTGTCCTCCTTCTGTCTAAAAATCCTGGAAAGGTTGTTAGATATTCATCTGAGGCTCACTATAGAAGGACAGAAGCTGTCAGTCTCTCAGCATGCCTACTTTAAGGGTAAATCGGTGGAAACCGCTTTACACTCCTTGTTCTCTAGGATTGAGTGCTCCCTGCACAACAAGGAGTTCTCCCTAGTGGCTTTCCTGGACATTGAGGGAGCTTTTAGCAATATCAAATCAGACGCAATAATCGGTGCGATGCGAGACTTGGAGGTGGAACCCGCCTTTAGCAGGTGGATTGAAAACATGCTTAGTAGCAGGATAATCAATTCACAGCTGGGGCCGGCGTCGGACAAGAGGTCCATGTGCAGAGGCACACCTCAAGGTGGAGTTCTTTCACCCCTACTATGGAATCTTGCGGTAAATCAGCTGCTTGTTCGACTGGAGAGGGAAGGGTGCAAGGTGGTTGCGTATGCGGATGATGTTGCTATTAGTATCTCGGGTAAATATATATCTACTTTGAGGGACTTGATGCAAAACATGCTGAACATTCTCTCTAAATGGACTACTGACTGTGGGTTGGGGGTTAATCCGACCAAGACTAAGCTGGTACTCTTCACTAGGAAGTATAAAATTCCTCAATTTATTGCTCCAAAACTAATGGGTGTAGATATTGACCTTGTAGAGGAGGCTATATATCTGGGCGTGATCCTATATAGGAAGCTGAACTGGAAGGCGAATATAAGCGAGCACATTAGGAAGGCTCAGGTAGCTCTGTACTCTTGCAAAAGAGTTATAGGCAAAAAATGGGGGTTACAGCCGAAGGTAGCCTATTGGATATATACAGCTGTGGTACGACCAGTCCTGTTCTATGGGGTGCTTGCTTGGTGGACAGCCCTAAGTAAGTCCACATACAATAGGCTGATAACAAATGTACAAAGAACGGCAGAGGTAGTCATAAGTAGTGCCATTAGAACGACTCCAACGGCAGCATTGGACATTATGTTCAATCTGCTGCCTGTTAAATAATATATATATATATATATATATATATATATATATATATATATATATATATATATATATATATATATATATATATATATATATATATATATATATATATATATATATATATATATATATATATATATATATATATATATATATATATATATATATATATATACAGTTTGTCAAGTAATTGTTTGCAAAATAAAAAATTTTCACTTTAATATTGATCCAAGAAATGAAGCAAGAAATGCATATATTTAATTTAAAAAAATATTATAATTTAATATTTGCCAATCTTCCTCAACAGAAAACATGAAAAAAATTCTTAAATAATTACAAATAGAACCGTTTCTGATGCAAAAGAAAAAACAATAGCCACTTCATGGTGTCAAATAATTCTTTGCAAAATTCAAGGAACATACAAATAAGATATTAAACTAATAGTAAATATTTGAATACTAAATGTGACTACCAATAGAATCAATAACGGCTTACAACCTTTTTGGAATAGACGCAATAAGTTTTTGTATATCGTGTTATTCGGGCACCTTTTCCCATTCCTCCCTCATAACTATTATTAGAAGCGTTTTTATTAGTTGGAACCTGTTTTGCAACTGTTTTTTTAAGGTGTGCCCATAAGGAAGGCTCAGGTAGCTCTGTATATATATATATATATATATATATATATATATATATATATATATATATATATATATATATATATATATATATATATATATATATATATATATATATATATATATATATATATATATATATATATATATATATATATATATATATATATATATATATATATATATATATATATATATATATATATATATATATATATATATATATATATATATATATATATATATATATATATATATATATATATATATATATATATATATATATATATATATATATATATATATATATATATATATATATATATATATATATATATATATATATATATATGACATTCTGTTATATGGAAACATTTTTTTGATCAAATTTTTTAAGTCTCACCCCCCAAATCGGTTGTTTTATGAAAAAAAATTACAAAAAAATTTCATAGCGATAAGTTCAGTTTTGGGCGTGCGCACGCCCTTCAAAGTTTTATATGAGCCTTACAGTATGAACTATATTGATATTTTGGTCATATATTTTTAAAATGTCTTTTGAGCCTAAAATGGTATTATTATAAGTTGTTCCTTTGATTTTTAAATTATTTAATTTAATTCTAGTCAAAAAGCAGCAAGATTTCAAATCATTTATAGCCTCCCACCTAAAATAAACGTTATAAACGCGACTTGTATAAATGACGTCTGCCATTCAATGGAAAAAAAATTTTGTGCAACACATGAAAAAAACAAAATAATTTTTATGTTAAATACGCAAAAAATGATCAAGCAATAATGTTAACAAAAAGCAAGTACCGCTATTTTCCATTGAAGCAAAAGAAACGTAGCAAAAATTGTGATTTATGTCATGATTAATTCATTCGAGTATATTCTTTCCTATTGTTCTGATAAAATAAGATTACTAAAATGAGTGCAAGATCATTACGCGAAAAATATTATTTGATTGGCTATGCCTCTAATCAACTTACGGGTTCCAAGATACCTTCAAAAAAAGAAGTAAATATGAGTTTACGAGAAAGTGCCAAGTTAGTTATTGAAGAACTTTTGATTTTTTGGGAAAAAGCGCGCATACCCACAAGAGAAAAGCAACATTGCATTGCAAAACTGGAAAAATTACATACAGAATGGACGAATTTAAAAAAAAGTTGTGGAAGAAATACAGATAACCAGAAAAACAAAGAAAAGACCTGGGTTGAAAGCTTAGAACAAATTTTTGACGTGGCGCATTAATAACTGTGGAGGAAGATAAAGCATTCTTGATAAGCCAGAGGCAGGAAGGTCGACCAGGACATATGTACGGAATTGATTATAAGACACTTCAAATGGAGATTCAAGCTGAACACCGCGAACAGATTAAGTTAAAGCGAGTTGAATGTAATAAACGTGAACAAAATATTATAAGTAAGATTAATAATGAACTTAGATTATTAATGAACTTTTCTATAATAGAGGTAATTTTTTTTTTATGTTCAAGGTGAAACCGTGCAATTTCAGTCATCATCTGAAACTGTTCAAATTTTCAAGCCACAGAGTCCCACGATGAAATTGTTAAAGTTCGCTCAAAAAATGCAAGAGTAAAACAAACAATTATCACTCCAAAATTAGCTATTGCATTAGATTATTGCAAAATAAGTAACAGAAATGCTGTTCACATTATTCCTGCTGTATTGCAATCATTAGGAAAAGACATTGCTGACTACATCATTAATAGATCTTCAATTCATATGGCAAGAGAAAAGATGCGTAAGAAAAGAGCGTTGGAACTACAAAAGAATTTTAAATTGAATAAACAAGACATTATAACATTACATTGGGATGGTAAACTTTTACCAGCATTAACGGGCAATGCAAATGTTGATAGACTTTCTATATTCATATCTAGTGGAGAGATGGAACTGTTGTTGGAAATACCTGCAATGAAATGTGGTTCAGGAACAGAACAAGCCAATGCTGTTTATAATTGTATTTCCAAATAAGGTCTACAAAGAGAAATTAAATGCATTGTGTTCGATACAACTGCGGTCAATACTGGGCGCTTGAAAAGTAGATGCACGTTACTTGAAAAATCCTTAAATAGAGAACTTTTTTGGCTGCCTTGTAGACATCACATTTACGAAATTATATTGAAAAGTGTTTTTGAAACCAAATTTGACTGCAGTACAAGTCCCTTCGTAAAATTATTTGAAAATTTTAAAAAATCGTGGAACAATTTGAATATAAAGAATTGGCAGGCTGGAATTCAAGATGAATTAGCTATGTATCATTTGCAAGGGTCAAAAACCAGAATAATAAATTTTGTAAATAATGTTTTGAGTGAAAAGCAGCCTAGAGAAGATTATAAAGAGCTTTTGGAGCTTGTCCTGATGTTTCTTGGCGAAAAATTGAACAAGTCCAAAGCAAGCGTAATGATAAGATCACCAGGAGCTTGAAAATATTTTTGTTGCGGAAGGAATTTGCTTTATCAGAGATTCAACTGGCAGGATTGCGTAAAATTTGTATTTTTATAATCCAAATATACATAGAGGCTTGGTTTTCTGCTCCTTCAGCCATAAAAGCACCAAATACGGACTTTACATTTTTAAATAGGCTTCATAATTTGGAAAAAATTGATACAGATATATCGCAAGTATCTATAAAAAAATTTTTAAATCATCTATGGTACTTAGGCTCAGAATCTATAGCATTTGCTTTCTTTGACAATAATGTTTCTGCTGACACAAAAAAAAAATGAAAGCTGCTTTGCAAAATGAAAATGCAAAAATAACAAAACGCGTGATTTTAAAAAAAGAAAGAATTGCAGATGTAATTGATAATGGACTTGAACAATTTGTTTCTTCCACAACAGCAAGATTTTTCGAAAGATTTAATATTGATAAATCTTTTTTGGAATTAGACCCTTCAATATGGCCAACCGATGAATGCTATCAAAGTGCATTTGTATATCTAAACAAATTAAAAGTAGTAAATGATGTGGCAAAAAGAGGAGTTAAATTAATAGAAGATTACAATAAACTTCTGACTAAATACGAAGAGCAAACACAATTTCTTATGCAAGTTGTGACGGACTATCGCAAACGTTTCCCAAATTCAAATAATAATTTTTTTTTGAATTTGGGAAATTTTAATTTTAATAAACATTTTATAAAAAATGAATATAGAATTTTTTCTACTTTCTTGTAAAACAATTTAAATAAAAATAAAAAAAATATATGAACAAAATATCAATATAGTTCATACGTTAAGGCTCGTATAAAACTTTGAAGGGCGGGCGCACGCCCAAATCTCAACTTATCGCTATGTCTTTTTTTTTCATAAAACTGAACCGATTTGGGGGTGAGACTTGGTAAAATCTAACTTTTGAAAATTAATGTCAACCTAATATATATAAAATAATACATTTTTAACATTTTAGGGACTTACCTAACTACAGTTCAGGAATAGATCCTTTCTTTAAAATACGTTATCCAATCAATTCCTATCTGAAATGGTGTTCACACACAAATAAATTTTTACCATATATATTTTTTTAAATATTCAATCACATATACAAATTCTTTATTTAAAATATTTTTTTTTTTAATATTTTCAAATGTATAAATAAAATCACTTAAATTTTTGACGAACCTTTAAAAACAATTTTTTTATATATATAGATTATTAGAATAAATTTTTTTTTATTATTTTAACAATTATAATATAAATCCTTTTTGAAGAAGTACTTGTTTTAGTTTGACTACTCACTTCAAACTGTAATATTAAACTGAATAAATTTATCTTGTTTCAAATAAAAATATTATATTCGTAATATGTATACGAAGAAGATCATTAGTATGGATGTATGAAAAAAAATACATCTTCTGCGACTAATCTACCATTTTGGAAGCCAAACCAAATTTAATATAATGCATTTAAAAATATACATATTTAGAATTTTCCTTTTAAATTATTAACTAAACATATAAAAACATAGCAATTTAATTTCTTCCTACCAAAATTAACGCAATGCATATAAATACATTCATATGTACGAGTACATATGTACATGTTTATGCTAGCTGAATTTGAATTTTCTTAAACATTTTAGAAAATTAGCAACACTAACTTTTTCCCCAAATAATAGAATATTGGTTTCTAATTTGTATTTCGATTCATTTATTTTCTTTATTTATATAATAATTAATTTATTTCTATATTATAAACATAATAACCTAAATCTACATATATGTATTTTATATATTTCTAAAAATTTATTTAAAGTCGAAAGTGTATCATTTAATTTAATCACTGGGAAGTTACAAACATGCATATGTGGGATCACTACCCTGTTCTGGTGTACGTAGATGCGGTATGATATTGCTGTAAGCATCGAAACTTCGATTACCTTGAGGGCAGTCTACGGCATTTGTCTTCTTAGCAAAGTTGTGTCCTATGATTACTCATCAGGGTTAGCATGTAACAGTAAGATAAATTTACTCAAAAGGGTTGATTTCTTAAAGGAATTACGAAAATATATCTAAATCAGAACATACTGAAATACAAAATATTTCCATCTTATATTAGTCCACCAATAAATTGTTGGAACTGTACAATATTTTAATTTTTGATGTACATACGTACATACATGAAAAATTTATAATTAACGTAAAATATAAATAAATTTACTTATTTTAGTTCACCAATGATTTATACAACTGTTGATGGATTCCATATGCATGCAAGTACGTCGAAATTTGTAATTTATTTTTAACTGTGATTGCATATATATTTCATATATAAAACGAGTAAAGGAGTCTGAAGTCGGGTTAGACCCACTTCGAAATATCCTTAAACTTTCCTTGTGCGTGCGGGGTCAATAATGGGGATGTTTTCTTCATAAATCATCATTACCAAAATATCTACGGTTCTTTTCGGTCCGGTACCTTGAATTGATATTAGTGGAAGGCGTGAACTTTATCTGATCGACCCCATTTCTTGTATGTCTTTGTAGAATCAATATATGTACTAATATAAAATATCCACCAAAAATATTGTATTGGTCGTATGGTTTAATAATATGTAAATAGCGGGCGTGGCTCAAAAAAAATACGCCCATTCTTTGTGCGGAATTTAATGTTACTACCCAGAACCTTCCTGTGAAATTTCGTTGATAAATCTTTAATAGGAACCCAGTAACGATTTTAGGTTAATTGAGGGCGTGGCAGTAGTAATAATCTGCCCATATTTGGAATGCTAGTACAGACCCAATGTATGCATCTACCAATTTGTATTCATATGTCATCACTAGAACCATAGATAGGGTAATTGTTTTTAGGGGGGCTCCACAAAGTTCATTATATGGGAGGGAGGCGTATCCCTCATCTGATCGACCCCGAATCTTGTATGTAGCTTTTTAGGTTGCATATACTCGTACGTACTAATATAAAATTTAATCCAAAAATATTGTATTGGTCGCAAGTTATAATAATATGGCCATAGTAGGCGTAGCTGTAAAAGTAACACTCCCAGTTTTTGTATGGTGTTTAACCCGCAACCTTCCAGTGAAATTTCGTTGCTAAATCTGTCCATGTATATTTCCACCAATTTTTTTTCAAATTGCAACCGTCTCAAAATCACAAAATTAGTACACCCTATTTACCTTTTTCATATGATAAATTATGATAAATTATGAAAATATGTTAATATATTATATAAAAAATATACAGTTGAATAGAAGAATTTATGATAGCAAAAAATTTGAAAATAAAGCCGAAACGAAGTCCCTAATATTATTCACGAATATAGGTCACGGGTAAAGAAGTCTAAAGTCGGTTTGTTTGTGTATGCCAGTTCAATAATGGGATATTTTCTTCATAGATCATCATTAGGAGCACATCTACGGTAATTTTTTGGTGGGGTACCTTCAATTGATTATATCGAGCCAATTTCTTGTGTATGGCTTTGTAAGGTCAATATACGTAATAATATAAAATTTAGTCCAATAATATTGTATAGGTTGTAAGTTATAATAATATGTCAATAGTGGGTGTGGTTCTAAAAATTGTTCGCCCATTTTTGTGTGCTGTTTAATAATAGCACCCGCAACCTTCCTGTGAAATTTCGTTGATGAATCTTCAATAGGAACCTATTAATGGTTTTTGTTTAATTGTGGGCTTGGAAGTAGTCTGCCCATATTTGGAATGCATGCTAGTATAGACCCATTATATACATCTACCAATTTTTTTATTATTTTTCTTTTCAGTTGGGAGGGGAAATCTTCAAAAAGACACGAAGGGATGCGCACCACCCAAGAGTGTGAGATTTTTACTCACTAAAACCACCTCCCTAACCTAACAGTTACGCTAAGACTCAAAGGCCTGATAGCGATTTAGGAAGGGTATTAAACAGATATACAAAGATATACAAAGAGAACTACTCATGGTTTGAAAGAAAAAGTATTATTTTCGATTTCAACATATGATTGGATTCATTAAAAAAAATCATCTCCGAAACTAAATTGAAATCATAACACACACTACGAAACGGCGCAAAATCTAAGTAGTTCCGTTTACAAGAAGGGAGATACAAGGGAGTGAAGTTCTTGAAGAATTGAAGTTGAGTGAAGAATTAAAGTGGATAATGCTAAGCAAAAAACTACTTTTTATTTTACCACGCATGAGTTTAAACCCGAAACATGCATTAAGCATAGTTCTACGGGCTTTAAGAGAGGGGAGAAGAATTAGTTTAAGACGACTCACATAAGAGGGAAGTTGAAAATTGGAGTTCCATGTAAAGGGACGTAGGCAAAACAATAAAAACCGCTTTTGAACTGATTCAATAGCATCAAAGTAACAGGCATATCTAGGACACCAAGCAACACTTGCGTATTCTAATGATGGGCGTACCAGGGAAGTGTACATAAGTTTGGTAATAAAGGGTCTTTGAACTCCGTTGCCCAACGTTTTATGAGGCCTAGAATCAGAGAAGCTTTGTTAACTATAATTGCAACGTGTTTACCAAAAGTAAGTTTTTGGTCAAAGGTCAGACCTAAGTCGCACATATGATCAACGGATAACAATGGTTGGTTGACAATGATGTAAGCATGAGCAGAGTGGGATGATCTGGAAAAACACATATGTTTGCATTTCTTGTAGGTAAGTTGCATACAATTTATGTTGCACCAGTCACCAAGAACATTTCAATCATCTTGAAACAACTGCGAATTGTTAGGGTGATTAAATAAATGAAAAATTTGTATGTCATCAGCAAACATAAGAATGTTGCAATGGAAGGTCGTTTATAAAAATTGAAAATAGTAAAGGACCAATGTGGCTACTTTGCGGCACTCCAGAAGACACAGGAAATTCATCAGATAATATTCCTTTAAATAACACCTGTTGGGTACACTGTGACAAATATGACGTTATCCATTTTAAAAGTAATTGTGGGAAACCAAACCTAGAGAATTTAAGGAGGTGAAGTCTATGGTTTACTACATCAAATGCCTTACTAAAGTCAGTATAAATAACGTCCGTTTTCATTCCGACAGATTAGTGACAGTTGTTTTTCCTGGCAGGAAACCATGCTGTTGGGAACTGATAAACGTATGAGCATAGAACGAAATTTGGGATGTTACGATTGCTTCCAGTAACTTAGGTAGAATACTAAGTTTCGTAATCCCACGGTAATTGGATATTGCAGATTTAATGCCCAATTTATGCAGCTGTAAAATATATGACTTTTCCATATATCGGGAAAATGAGTAGCACTAAAAAGCGAAATAATCGGTGAGACAAGCTCAAGACAACACTGCTTAAGAATAAAAGAATGGATTAAGTCGGGACCTGGAGTAAAAGATGATTGCAGCTGAGACATTGCACAATGTCCTCATCAATTTTTTTTTTTTTAATATCCAAATCTTTTATTGCAATCTGTTGCATTGAATCACATTCAGCAATATTTAATAACTTAAGACTAATTTTTGTATTTACTGTCTTTTATGGACTACACCCAGTGGTGCAGCCATTGCCTATTAGCACAGGAGATCTGTTGTGGATTTTCTCTTCAGTCGGATGAAAGTAAAGGGGTTGGAAGTGAGTTCCGATATCAGTGGATTTGGGTGGACTAGGAGTCTCAGATTGTGCGAAGTAGAGAGCTTTTTTATTTCTTGAGCGACTGTTGGAACTTTGAGGTCACGATGGATTTGGTTGTTTGTAACATAATAGGGCGCGTTGACAATCATTCTTAGGGTCTTTGATTGGAATCTTTGAAGTATTTCAACATTGGAAGTTGCCGCAGTGCCCCACAGCTGAATACCGTATGTCCAAACTGGTTTTAAAATTGCTGAGTACAAGAGCAATTTGCTATCGATTGAGACTTTGGAGTTTCGATTCAAGAGCCAGTGTAGATTTCTGAGCTTTATACCGAGTGATTTTCGTTTTGTAAATATATGTGTTTTCCAAGTTAATCTTCTGTCGAGGTGCATCCCAAGGTATCTAGCCTCATTACATTGGGGTATATTTATGCCGTTGAGTTTAACGGGTGGGCAGGTGTTTCGTTTGAGAGTGAATATAACCTGGACTGATTTTGTTTCGTTCAACTTGATTTTCTATTTTTTTTAGCCAGTCAGTAATTTTGTTTAGCCCACTCTGGATTTTAGAGGAAGCTAAGTGTGGGAGAGTGTCAACAGCTAAGACAGCAGTGTCATCTGCAAAGGTACCTATGGTGACTCCTTCAGCTGATGGTAAGTCGTACGTGTGAAGTAGATAAAGTATTGGGCCCATGACACTTCCTTGGGGTACACCTGCTGAGCTTTCATGGAGCTCAGATTGTTCCTCACCTTGCTTTACGAAAAAATATCTATTTGTAAGATAGGACTTGATTAACACATAGTAGTTAATGGGGAGTGTAGTTTTTATTTTGTAAAGCAAGCCATCGTGCCAAACGCGATCAAATGCTTGCGAGATGTCAAGAAACGCTGCTGTACAATATTGTTTATGTTCGAATGCAGTGTGTATATACTCAACAATCCTATGAACCTGTTCGATTGTGCTGTGTTTTTTCCTGAATCCAAATTGATGATTTGGAATTAGCTTTCGCTCTTCTATAATTGGGAGTAGTCTTTTCAGGAAAAGGGTTTCCATGGGTTTAGAAGCAATCGGTAACAAGCTAATTGGGCGATACGATTCAACTTTATCAGCGCTTTTTCCGGGTTTGAGAATAATTTTTAATTGTGACACTTTCCATTGTGGAGGTATAAAGCCAGATGTTAGTACCGCGTTAAATAAGTAGTTCCTTCTTCTGGAAGTTGTTTTACTATTTTTCCAGTGATAAGGTCGTACCCAGGGGCTTTCTTATTATTTAGCTTATCAATAGCTGCTTTCACTTCAGCTTTGGAAAATTTACGTATGGGTAGGTCCATCTGATGGGTATTACTCAGAACACTTTTCACTTCTTCTGTTACACATGCTGGGGGCTCGATTTCCTGTGGGGTAAATACTTTTTTTAAGTGTCGGGCAAATGTGACTGCTCTTTCAAGGTCACTTTTAGCCCATTCGTTATTTTCCATTCGTAAAGCGGATTGGAACATTGTGGGTCTCTTTAGATTCCTAGTTGCTTTCCAGAGAGAGTATTCTGTAGCAGCTGTTGCATCGAGATTACTGAGGTAATGATGGAGTTGGGTGTTTCGTTCGTTATTAAGGATCTCTTTAAGTTCTTTTGTAAGCGCATTTAATTTTTTCTTGTCCTCAGGATGTCTAGTTTGTTGCCACTTTTTTCTTGCATATCGCTTTTCTCTCAGTTTTTCTTTTATAGGTTTGGAGATGTTCGTTGATTTTCGCAGAGTCCCACGCAGCTTCTTGCAGGCAGTTGTTGAAGTGTTCAACAGCCGCAATGATATCTTCTTCAGATTTCAGTGATAGTTTTAAATCAATTGTGGAAGATACCATATATCGGAAGCGATTCCACTGGGAAGAAGGGCAAGATTGTTGTTAAGCTCGACGAGAACTGGACAGTGGTCAGAAGACAGCTCAAAACATGGGCTACATTTAAGATCACTAAGCATGATACCTTTCGTCACACAGAAGTCAATCAAGTCGGGAATTTTTCTTACATCTGGTGGCCAGTATGTTGGTGTACCTGAAGAGACAGGGAGTAAATTTAATTTTCCAATGGCCGCATAAAGCTGTCGACCTTTTGGTGTAGTGAGACGGGAACCCCAGTATGTGTGCTTTGCGTTATAGTCTCCTCCAGCTAGGAATCTATTGCCAAGGGTCTTAAAGAATTTCTCATACTCCTCCATTTTTATTGTGTGTTTAGGTGGGCTGTAGACAGCGGAAATTGTAATTGGCCCTTTCCAGTCATCAACAATTATATTCGTGGCTTGTATAGCTTCAGTGCGATAAGATGTGCTCTCACAGTGTTTTATGTTATTGCGTATTAATATTGCTGAACCTGCATGAGCCTTATTATCTGGGTGCAGGGTGTGATAAAACTTAAAGTTCGGAATCTGAAAATGGCTTTTGTTGGTGAAATGGGTTTCAGATATTAGGAGTATAACTATTTCGTATGTTTTAAGGAATTTTTTAATTTCTAATAAATGTTTTGACAGCCCATTAGCGTTCCATAGAATGATTTTTATGGGATTGAGGATGAGCAATTCTTAGTCGTGAGGGTCACTAATAAGTTCATCATTGTTGTGATTTGTTGCCTGACTTGCCGGAGTAGCATTATCATTTCTCGCATTTCGTTCGGAGCTTGGGTTTCTGCAAGAACAGTATTAATTGGTAGGGCCGTTGTGTTTTCATTAGTTGCTTGTGTTGAGTGTTTCAGTGCCTGAGCGTATGAAAGTACATTTTGAGTTTGTTTTGATGTATTGGGATTTACCAGAACTTCCTGTTGTTGAGTAGGATTCATGGGTAAATTGTCGTTTTTCCTTAATTGTGGGTATTTCATTTTCTGAAGATTTTTATAGACTACACAACCTTTGTAATTTGCTGGGTGATTACCTTCACACAAGGCGCATTTGACTTCATCTGATCTGCTTTTATGTACACAATCTGAAGACGTGTGGCTTCCGGCGCATTTAATGCACATTGGTTTCCTGCGACAGTACGTTTTTGTATGCCCATACTGCTGACAGTTAGCGCATTGGGGAATATCTCGAGTCGGTCGGGGGGGCTCAAAAACAATTTTTGTATGAAGCAGGTATTTGACTTCATAAATTTCTTTATTGTTTGAGTTTGTTTGAAGTTCAATGATAAACATTGGCAGAGGCTTTTTTGTGTTTCTTCGCTTTATGTTCCAAATATTCGTGACAGAGTGACCGAGGTTTTGCAGGGCTTGGGTTATTTCATCTGTGCCTATAGATGGGTGCATATTTTTCAGTACTACTTTGAAGCCTCTTTCTTGTTTTGGCTTATAGGTGAAAAATTCGGGTGTTTTTTAGCTCAAGCTGGTTGACTATTGTCTTGTAGGCTTCTGGAGAAAATGCCTGGATTTTAACTTGTTAACATTGTTTATGAGCTTTAATTCGTATGAATTTGGAGCAGCTTCAGACAATAGTCAACAAATATTGGTGGGGGCTTAGACACTTTTTCTTTATGTTCTGTGTTTTTTTGGTCACATTCTTCAACTTCTTCTAGGGACGAAAATCGATTTTCGGTTCCTTTCGGATCTCCTAGCCAGTATTTTTCAAGTTTAGCTTGTTTTTGAGTGGTCTTTGTCTTACCTGGACTCTCTCTCTGCCTTTTCTTGTTTAGAACCGTTTTCCAGTCCTCGTCGTGGGAGGGTACACTTACTGTGACTTGGGGAGAGGCAACTGGTTGCTGTTGTTTGTATAGCAGCTGAAGCTGGCGTTGAAGCTGATCAATTTGTTGTTGGACAGTTTGTTGAGAGCTGTTTTTATTTGGAAAAGTCGAGCTTGATTGTGGCGAGGGGCATTGAGGACTCCAGGAATTTTGGAGCGGATTCTGAAGAAGGGGTTTCTTTTGTGTTTGCAGTTGTTGATGCTGCTATTGTTGTTCCTGATGTTGTTTTTCTAGGTGTTGCTGTTGTTGTTGTTGTTGCTGCTGCTGCTGCTGTTGTTGTTGTTGTTGCTGCTCTTCTTGTTGCTGACCTTCCCCTCTAGGTGGGGTACGGTCTACACCCATTTTTTTTTCTTTATTATTTATTTTTGTTTAAAATTAACTTTGGCAACTCTACACTAGATACTTGCTAAGCCGCTTTTAATTTAACGTATTTGTGTACATACATAACCGTATAATAGCAGTGCTATTTTGCGGTTGTCTCACTTTGTGATTATTTGTTGTTTCTCACTTTATAATTTTGTTGTTTTTATTTTTGTATATTTTGTTTTTGTTTTTACACTTTATTTAAAAATTAAAGAATTTTAAGTTAGTTGTTTTTAGAATCACTGCACTCTTCCGACGCAGAAAATTTTGCACTTTCACGCTTGTGCGAAATTGTTATTATTTTCTCATTAAATACCTCGATTTTTGTTAAATTTTATTATCACTATCGGATTAGTTTTTCACTTTGTAAGAGTTGCCAACTTCAAAAAATAATAGGCTGATTCACTATGGCGGATTGTATAGAGAAAGGATAGTCGGTCATTGACTTTATCGAAGACGGGAGCGAACTAGTCTTACGTTTTGATTTTATAAAGTTCCAGAATGATTTAGGGTCAACTTTTGAGTTGAATTTAACTCTAGTCAAATTGGTATCAAAAGCGGATTTGCAAATACTTTGGTACTTATATCTAATGGATATATAAGACTTGAAATCGGCTACCTTAGCTGAAAACTACGATAATATGTAACTTTAAGTTACGTAGCCAGCGGAGCCTATCAGTAAACCAAATTGGGGAGGAAGAAACAACACCCAGACATTGAGGAATACATTGCTCGAATGCATCTAACATGGTCCTGTTAAACAAAACCACTGCGCTATTCATCTCGCATGGGGACTGAGGAGAGGATATCTCCAAGAGAGCAGAACAGTCTGTACTATTGAACAACTCCTTCAATTTATTCAAATCAGCCCGCTTATAATCAAAAGATTTAACAGGTATATGAACTACATAACTTTACCTTAATAAAGGGAATCTGGCAGACACTTCCAACGTTAGATGTTGAAGGTCTTCATGAAACACCAAAGGATCAACTGAGAAAATTGAAATAAACTCCATTTCTTCCACAAAGACCAGATCAAGAAGTCTACATATCTTATTATTGATTGAATTTATCTGCGAGAGGCCGAAACTGAAAATAGAGTTAATAAGGATAAGTAAGGTTGCGAAGGCGTGTGCGGATACGAAGTATACGCACTTCCACTCCGAGATATCCATTGCCTTTAAAAATGTAAGGAGGAGGCATAGTCGTCCTTAACCTTGATTTCCATAAACATTGGAAGTTGCATCCTTATTAAACCATTTGGTTTTCCAGATGAAAGTGAGAAGATCCGATAAATCTACCTTCGTTATCTCTGTCAAACTTGTGAAGAAGCGCGACCCCAAACATTGAAGTCGTTTCAACTGTAGTCTCGGACATTGACATAAAATTTGATAAATCGACTCTGTCTCTTCTTCAACATGGCAACTCCTACATAGACCGCTCGACGGCATACGCCAATGTTGAAGCATTGGTGCGATAGTACAATGCCCCGTAATGACCACCGTAAGCACGCTTACTGCAGGTTTGTTGAGCCCTAAGAGAACATTTGTTCTCTTCATGTCTAACCTAGGCTATGAGGCCCTTGAAACTTCACAGTCGTCACGATTAGTCCATAAGTTATTTGTCACTGCAATAGTGAATTCATCCATGTTCCTCAACAGTTCGCATATCGGGGTTTGTATTGAGGTATCTGCTTCGTTAGTGTCCATTTCAGAGCCCGTTCTGGCCATCTCGTCCGCTAATTCATTCCCTTCTATATCGCAATGTCCGGGAACCCAGCAAAGCGAGACCTTGTGGGGTCCAATGTTCAGTAGTGAGGTACGACAATTCATTACCAGCTTCGATTTAACTGTCTTGGATTATATTGCCTTAAGCGCCGCCTGACTATCCACTAAGATAGTGATATTCGAAAGTCGAATTATACTACTTTGTATCAGTCCGGCTGCTTTCACAATTGCATAGACTTCGGCCTGAAAGACGCTGCATGCGTCAGGCAGCCGATATGACTGTCTTGCGTGCAAGCATTCCGAGAAGACAGCCGCCCTCGTTCCACCCTCCATCTTTGAGCCGTCAATAGATGGTAATGTTAGAATTAAGCGTCACAGAGCCTGACTCCCAGTCTTAACTGGTTGGATAGAGAGTTGGAATTCTAGCTTTAAAGTCCATAGTACAAGTCATGAAGTGTGTAGCCGTTTCTAAATCGGCAGTAACTAACCTTTGACCCTTCCGTCTTATTTCGCTTAAAATTGTACAGTGTCCATAGTTGGCAGTATTCCACGTATTGCACTCCCTCAGTCTGAGAGCACACTTGGCGGCACAGCCCTGAATGAACCCTCCTAGCGGTAAGAGGTGAAATAATATGTCGAAGCCTTCTCGAAGCGCGCTGCTTACAGCCCCTGAGATTCCCAGGCTAGCAAGTCTTTTTACTTTGTCAATACGGGTTAGATTACATTTCCTTTCCAACGCCTTCCACCAGACGATGGACCCGTAGGTTAAAATTGGTCTTATGATTGTGGTGTATATCCCATAAACGATGTACGGGGACAGTCCCCATTTTTTCCCAAAGATCCTTTTACAGGTATAGTATGCAGCCAAACCCTTCGTTCTTCTCTCCTCAATATTCCTTCTCCAATTTAACTTGGAGTCCAGAATGATACCCAAGTATCTTACTTCTGAAGAGAGATTCAATGTTACCCTACCTAACGTTGTCAAAGAGAACTCAGGAATTTTTGATTTCCTGGTGAACAAAACTAACTTCGTCTTAGTAGGGTTAACTCCTAAGCCGTTGCGCTCAGCCCATCCGGAGATTCCATGATTTCGCTAATCGTTGACAAGAACTTGCCCGGGTTTAGTATGGCGGGTTTAATATGGAATGTAATCAAAAATGGACTCACCCCTACCATTGGTATCAGTGCTGCCCCAGAGCTCATGTTGCCCGTTTGCTTCACAGACTTCCACTATGCCCAGTCCGCGTTCCTCCTTCCCGTAAAATTTCGTCCGTAAATCTCTACCAGATCTTAAGTTATTAATATTTGTTAATAGTGGGCGTGGCAGTTGATATTTACCGCCCACTTTTTGCATAGTGTTTAGTAGGGCCCGCATCTCCATAATTGCGCCACTATTCCATCAATTGGACTGAAGTTATAGTCATTTTAAAAAATGTGAGGGAAGTTTCTTATATGGGAGGTAGGCGTGGTCTTTCTCCGAATCTGCCCATATAGTAATCAGGTTCTGTTTGTTTTTTTAGACTATACTTTTGCAAATTTCATTAAGATGAGAGCTATCTTATCGGTGTAGAAAAAAATGGCCACAGACGGACAGACAAAATAAAAATTGCTTAGAAAGTGATTCTGATCATATTTGTATATAAACGTCCTTACTTACCACGCCTCCATCTTGAAATTGTAACCTTCTCAAAAGCAAAAAATTAGTATACCCTATTTACCTTTCTTAAAGGTACGAGTATATGATATAAAGATTATTTTATTCAAAGTATTTCCTGTATAAGTGTATGCACACCCAAAGACAAGTTAACTCGCACAAAGAAGAAAGAAGCAGTAAGAAGTTTTTGCATTTTTTATTAGTTTCCATAATCCAAGTATCCACGTCAAGGCAAGGGAGGTATTGACCTGCCGGTTGTATTGATTCGTATGGCTATATATATATATATATATATATATATATATATATATATATATATATATATATATATATATATATATATATATATATATATATATATATGAAATGGACACTAACGAAGCAGATACCTCAATACAAACCCCGATATGCGAACTGTTGAGGAACGTGGATGAATTCACTATTGCAGTGACAAATAACTTATGGACTAATCGTGACGACTGTGTAGTTTCAAGGGCCTCATAGCCTAGGTTAGACATGAAGAGAACAAATGTTCTCTTAGGGCTCAACAAACCTGCAGTAAGCGTGCTTACGGTGGTCATTACGGGGCATTGTACTATCGCACCAATGCTTCAACATTGGCGTATGCCGTCGAGCGGTCTATGTAGGAGTTGCCATGTTGAAGAAGAGACAGAGTCGATTTATCAAATTTTATGTCAATGTCCGAGACTACAGTTGAAACGACTTCAATGTTTGGGGTCGCGCTTCTTCACAAGTTTGACAGAGATAACGAAGGTAGATTTATCGGATCTTCTCACTTTCATCTGGAAAACCAAATGGTTTAATAGGGATGCAACTTCCAATGTTTATGGAAATCAAGGTTAAGGACGACTATGCCTCCTCCTTACATTTTTAAAGGCAATGGATATCTCGGAGTGGAAGTGCGTATACTTCGTATCCGCACACGCCTTCGCAACCTTACTTATCCTTATTAACTCTATTTTCAGTTTCGGCCTCTCGCAGATAAATTCAATCAATAATAAGATATGTAGACTTCTTGATCTGGTCTTTGTGGAAGAAATGGAGTTTATTTCAATTTTCTCAGTTGATCCTTTGGTGTTTCATGAAGACCTTCAACATCTAACGTTGGAAGTGTCTGCCAGATTCCCTTTATTAAGGTAAAGTTATGTAGTTCATATACCTGTTAAATCTTTTGATTATAAGCGGGCTGATTTGAATAAATTGAAGGAGTTGTTCAATAGTACAGACTGTTCTGCTCTCTTGGAGATATCCTCTCCTCAGTCCCCATGCGAGATGAATAGCGCAGTGGTTTTGTTTAACAGGACCATGTTAGATGCATTCGAGCAATGTATTCCTCAATGTCTGGGTGTTGTTTCTTCCTCCCCAATTTGGTTTACTGATAGGCTCCGCTGGCTACGTAACTTAAAGTTACATATTATCGTAGTTTTCAGCTAAGGTAGCCGATTTCAAGTCTTATATATCCATTAGATATAAGTACCAAAGTCTTTGCAAATCCGCTTTTGATACCAATTTGACTAAAGTTAAATTCAACTCAAAAGTTGACCCTAAATCATTCTGGAACTTTATAAAATCAAAACGTACGACTAGTTCGCTCCCGTCTTCGATAAAGTCAATGACCGACTATCCTTCCTCTATACAATCCGCCATAGTGAATCAGCCTATTATTGATGAGGACATTGTGCATTGTCTCAGCTGCAATCATCTTTTATTCCAGGTCCCGACTTAATCCATTCTTTTATTCTTAAGCAGTGTTGTCTTGAGCTTGTCTCACCGATTATTTCGCTATTTAGTGCTACTCATTTTCCCGATATATGGAAAAGTCATATATTTTACAGCTGCATAAATTGGGCATTAAATCTGCAATATCCAATTACCGTGGGATTACGAAACTTAGTATTCTACCTAAGTTACTGGAAGCAATCGTAACATCCCAAATTTCGTTCTATGCTCATACGTTTATCAGTTCCCAACAGCATGGTTTCCTGCCAGGAAAAACAACTGTCACTAATCTGTCGGAATGAAAACGGACGTTATTTATACTGACTTTAGTAAGGCATTTGATGTAGTAAACCATAAACCACTTCACCTCCTTAAACTCTCTAGGTTTGGTTTCCCACAATTACTTTTAAAATGGATAACGTCATATTTGTCACAGTGTACCCAACAGGTGTTATTTAAAGGAATATTATCTGATGAATTTCCTGTGTCTTCTGGAGTGCCGCAAAGTAGCCACATTGGTCCTTTACTATTTTCAATTTTTATAAACGACCTTCCATTGCAACATTCTTATGTTTGCTGATGACATACAAATTTTTCATTTATTTAATCACCCTAACAATTCGCAGTTGTTTCAAGATGATTGAAATGTTCTTGGTGACTGGTGCAACATAAATTGTATGCAACTTACCTACAAGAAATGCAAACATATGTGTTTTTCCAGATCATCCCACTCTGCTCATGCTTACATCATTGTCAACCAACCATTGTTATCCGTTGATCATATGTGCGACTTAGGTCTGACCTTTGACCAAAAACTTACTTTTGGTAAACACGTTGCAATTATAGTTAACAAAGCTTCTCTGATTCTAGGCCTCATAAAACGTTGGGCAACGGAGTTCAAAGACCCTTTATTACCAAACTTATGTACACTTCCCTGGTACGCCCATCATTAGAATACGCAAGTGTTGCTTGGTGTCCTAGATATGCCTGTTACTTTGATGCTATTGAATCAGTTCAAAAGCGGTTTTTATTGTTTTGCCTACGTCCCTTTACATGGAACTCCAATTTTCAACTTCCCTCTTATGTGAGTCGTCTTAAACTTATTCTTCTCCCCTCTCTTAAAGCCCGTAGAACTATGCTTAATGCATGTTTCGGGTTTAAACTCATGCGTGGTAAAATAAAAAGTAGTTTTTTGCTTAGCATTATCCACTTTAATTCTTCACTCAACTTCAATTCTTCAAGAACTTCACTCCCTTGTATCTCCCTTCTTGTAAACGGAACTACTTAGATTTTGCGCCGTTTCGTAGTGTGTGTTATGATTTCTATTTAGTTTCGGAGATGATTTTTTTTAATGAATCCAATCATATGTTGAAATCGAAAATAATACTTTTTCTTTCAAACCATGAGTAGTTCTCTTTGTATATCTTTGTATATCTGTTTAATACCCTTCCTAAATCGCTATCAGGCCTTTGAGTCTTAGCGTAACTGTTAGGTTAGGGAGGTGGTTTTAGTGAGTAAAAATCTCACACTCTTGGGTGGTGCGCATCCCTTCGTGTCTTTTTGAAGATTTCCCCTCCCAACTGAAAAGAAAAATAATAAAAAAATTGGTAGATGTATATAATGGGTCTATACTAGCATGCATTCCAAATATGGGCAGACAACTTCCAAGCCCACAATTAAACAAAAACCATTAATAGGTTCCTATTGAAGATTCATCAACGAAATTTCACAGGAAGGTTGCGGGTGCTATTATTAAACAGCACACAAAAATGGGCGAACAATTTTTAGAACCACACCCACTATTGACATATTATTATAACTTACAACCTATACAATATTATTGGACTAAATTTTATATTATTACGTATATTGACCTTACAAAGCCATACACAAGAAATTGGCTCGATATAATCAATTGAAGGTACCCCACCAAAAAATTACCGTAGATGTGCTCCTAATGATGATCTATGAAGAAAATATCCCATTATTGAACTGGCATACACAAACAAACCGACTTTAGACTTCTTTACCCGTGACCTATATTCGTGAATAATATTAGGGACTTCGTTTCGGCTTTATTTTCAAATTTTTTGCTATCATAAATTCTTCTATTCAACTGTATATTTTTTATATAATATATTAACATATTTTCATAATTTATCATAATTTATCATATGAAAAAGGTAAATAGGGTGTACTAATTTTGTGATTTTGAGACGGTTGCAATTTGAAAAAAAATTGGTGGAAATATACATGGACAGATTTAGCAACGAAATTTCACTGGAAGGTTGCGGGTTAAACACCATACAAAAACTGGGAGTGTTACTTTTACAGCTACGCCTACTATGGCCATATTATTATAACTTGCGACCAATACAATATTTTTGGATTAAATTTTATATTAGTACGTACGAGTATATGCAACCTAAAAAGCTACATACAAGATTCGGGGTCGATCAGATGAGGGATACGCCTCCCTCCCATATAATGAACTTTGTGGAGCCCCCCTAAAAACAATTACCCTATCTATGGTTCTAGTGATGACATATGAATACAAATTGGTAGATGCATACATTGGGTCTGTACTAGCATTCCAAATATGGGCAGATTATTACTACTGCCACGCCCTCAATTAACCTAAAATCGTTACTGGGTTCCTATTAAAGATTTATCAACGAAATTTCACAGGAAGGTTCTGGGTAGTAACATTAAATTCCGCACAAAGAATGGGCGTATTTTTTTTGAGCCACGCCCGCTATTTACATATTATTAAACCATACGACCAATACAATATTTTTGGTGGATATTTTATATTAGTACATATATTGATTCTACAAAGACATACAAGAAATGGGGTCGATCAGATAAAGTTCACGCCTTCCACTAATATCAATTCAAGGTACCGGACCGAAAAGAACCGTAGATATTTTGGTAATGATGATTTATGAAGAAAACATCCCCATTATTGACCCCGCACGCACAAGGAAAGTTTAAGGATATTTCGAAGTGGGTCTAACCCGACTTCAGACTCCTTTACTCGTTTTATATATGAAATATATATGCAATCACAGTTAAAAATAAATTACAAATTTCGACGTACTTGCATGCATATGGAATCCATCAACAGTTGTATAAATCATTGGTGAACTAAAATAAGTAAATTTATTTATATTTTACGTTAATTATAAATTTTTCATGTATGTACGTATGTACATCAAAAATTAAAATATTGTACAGTTCCAACAATTTATTGGTGGACTAATATAAGATGGAAATATTTTGTATTTCAGTATGTTCTGATTTAGATATATTTTCGTAATTCCTTTAAGAAATCAACCCTTTTGAGTAAATTTATCTTACTGTTACATGCTAACCCTGATGAGTAATCATAGGACACAACTTTGCTAAGAAGACAAATGCCGTAGACTGCCCTCAAGGTAATCGAAGTTTCGATGCTTACAGCAATATCATACCGCATCTACGTACACCAGAACAGGGTAGTGATCCCACATATGCATGTTTGTAACTTCCCAGTGATTAAATTAAATGATACACTTTCGACTTTAAATAAATTTTTAGAAATATATAAAATACATATATGTAGATTTAGGTTATTATGTTTATAATATAGAAATAAATTAATTATTATATAAATAAAGAAAATAAATGAATCGAAATACAAATTAGAAACCAATATTCTATTATTTGGGGAAAAAGTTAGTGTTGCTAATTTTCTAAAATGTTTAAGAAAATTCAAATTCAGCTAGCATAAACATGTACATATGTACTCGTACATATGAATGTATTTATATGCATTGCGTTAATTTTGGTAGGAAGAAATTAAATTGCTATGTTTTTATATGTTTAGTTAATAATTTAAAAGGAAAATTCTAAATATGTATATTTTTAAATGCATTATATTAAATTTGGTTTGGCTTCCAAAATGGTAGATTAGTCGCAGAAGATGTATTTTTTTTCATACATCCATACTAATGATCTTCTTCGTATACATATTACGAATATAATATTTTTATTTGAAACAAGATAAATTTATTCAGTTTAATATTACAGTTTGAAGTGAGTAGTCAAACTAAAACAAGTACTTCTTCAAAAAGGATTTATATTATAATTGTTAAAATAATAAAAAAAAATTTATTCTAATAATCTATATATATAAAAAAATTGTTTTTAAAGGTTCGTCAAAAATTTAAGTGATTTTATTTATACATTTGAAAATATTAAAAAAAAAAATATTTTAAATAAAGAATTTGTATATGTGATTGAATATTTAAAAAAATATATATGGTAAAAATTTATTTGTGTGTGAACACCATTTCAGATAGGAATTGATTGGATAACGTATTTTAAAGAAAGGATCTATTCCTGAACTGTAGTTAGGTAAGTCCCTAAAATGTTAAAAATGTATTATTTTATATATATTAGGTTGACATTAATTTTCAAAAGTTAGATTTTACCAAGTCTCACCCCCAAATCGGTTCAGTTTTATGAAAAAAAAAGACATAGCGATAAGTTGAGATTTGGGCGTGCGCCCGCCCTTCAAAGTTTTATACGAGCCTTAACGTATGAACTATATTGATATTTTGTTCATATATTTTTTTTATTTTTATTTAAATTGTTTTACAAGAAAGTAGAAAAAATTCTATATTCATTTTTTATAAAATGTTTATTAAAATTAAAATTTCCCAAATTCAAAAAAAAATTATTATTTGAATTTGGGAAACGTTTGCGATAGTCCGTCACAACTTGCATAAGAAATTGTGTTTGCTCTTCGTATTTAGTCAGAAGTTTATTGTAATCTTCTATTAATTTAACTCCTCTTTCTGCCACATCATTTACTACTTTTAATTTGTTTAGATATACAAATGCACTTTGATAGCATTCATCGGTTGGCCATATTGAAGGGTCTAATTCCAAAAAAGATTTATCAAAATTAAATCTTTCGAAAAATCTTGCTGTTGTGGAAGAAACAAATTGTTCAAGTCCATTATCAATTACATCTGCAATTCTTTTTTTTTTTTAAATCACGCGTTTTATTATTTTTGCATTTTCATTTTGCAAAGCAGCTTTCATTTTTTTTTTTGTGTCATTATTGTCAAAGAAAGCAAATGCTATAGATTCTGAGCCTAAGTACCATAGAAGATTTTAAAACTTTTTTATAGATACTTGCGATATATCTGTATAAATTTTTTCGAAATTATGAAGTCTATTTAAAAATGTAAAGTCCGTATTTGGTGCTTTTATGGCTGAAGGAGCAGAAAACCAAGCCTCTATGTATATTTGTATTATAAAAATACAAATTTTATGCAATCCTGCCAGTTGAATCTCTGATAAAGCAAATTCCTTCCGCAACAAAATTATTTTCAAGCTATAAATGGCTTTTGCCATCCACCATGCATGATGAGAAGCTCCTGGTGATCTTATCATTACGCTTGCTTTCGACTTGTTCAATTTTTCGCCAAGAAACATCAGGACAAGCTCCAAAAGCTCTTTATAATCTTCTCTAGGCTGCTTCTCACTCAAAACATTATTTACAAAATTTATTATTCTGGTTTTTGACCCTTGCAAATGATACATAGCTAATTCATCTTGAATTCCAGCCTGCCAATTGTTTATATTCAAATTGTTCCACGATTTTTTTAAATTTTCAAATAATTTTACGAAGGGACTTGTACTGCAGTCAAATTTGGTTTCAAAAACACTTTTCAATATAATTTCGTAAATGTGATGTCTACAAGGCAGCCAAAAAAGTTCTCTATTTAAGGATTTTTCAAGTAACGTGCATCTACCTTTCAAGCGCCCAGTATTGACCGCAGTTGTATCGAACACAATGTATTTAATTTCTCTTTGTAGACCCCATTTGGAAATACAATTATAAACATCATCGGCTTGTTCTGTTCCTGAACCACATTTCATTGCAGGTATTTCCAACAACAGTTCCATCTCTCCACTAGATATGAATATAGAAAGTCTATCAACATTTGCATTGCCCGTTAATGCTGGTAAAAGTTTACCATCCCAATGTAATGTTATAATGTCTTGTTTATTCAATTTAAAATTCTTTTGTAGTTCCAACGCTCTTTTCTTACGCATCTTTTCTCTTGCCATATGAATTGAAGATCTATTAATGATGTAGTCAGCAATGTCTTTTCCTAATGATTGCAATACAGCAGGAATAATGTGAACAGCATTTCTGTTACTTATTTTGCAATAATCTAATGCAATAGCTAATTTTGGAGTGATAATTGTTTGTTTTACTCTTGCATTTTTTGAGCGAACTTTAACAATTTCATCGTGGGACTCTGTGGCTTGAAAATTTGAACACTTTCAGATGATGACTGAAATTGCACGGTTTCACCTTGAACATAAAAAAAAAATTACCTCTATTATAGAAAAGTTCATTAATAATCTAAGTTCATTATTAATCTTACTTATAATATTTTGTTCACGTTTATTACGTTCAACTCGCTTTAACTTAATCTGTTCGCGGTGTTTAGCTTGAATCTCCATTTGAAGTGTCTTATAATCAATTCCGTACATATGTCCTGGTCGACCTTCCTGCATCTGGCTTATCAAGAATGCTTTATCTTCCTCCACAGTTATTAATGCGCCACGTCAAAAATTTGTTCTAAGCTTTCAACCCAGGTCTTTTCTTTGTTTTTCTGGTTATCTGTATTTCTTCCACAACTTTTTTTTAAATTCGTCCATTCTGTATGTAATTTTTCCAGTTTTGCAATGCAATGTTGCTTTTCTCTTGTGGGTATGCGCGCTTTTTCCCAAAAAATCAAAAGTTCTTCAATAACTAACTTAGCACTTTCTCGTAAACTCATATTTACAACACGCCAATTAAAAAACAACACCTTTATTACTTCTTTTTTTGAAGGTAACTTGGAACCCGTAAGTTGATTAGAGGCATAGCCAATCAAATAATATTTTTCGCGTAATGATCTTGCACTCATTTTAGTAATCTTATTTTATCAGAACAATAGGAAAGAATATACCCGAATGAATTAATCATGACATAAATCACAATTTTTGCTACGTTTCTTTTGCTTCAATGGAAAATAGCGGTACTTGCTTTTTGTTAACATTATTGCTTGCTCATTTTTTGCGTATTTAACATAAAACTAATTTTGTTTTTTTCATGTGTTGCACAAATTTTTTTTGCGATGAATGGCAGACGTCATTTATACAAGTCGCGTTTATAACGTTTATTTTAGGGGGGAGGGGGGCTATAAATGATTTGAAATCTTGCTGCCTTTTGACTAGAATTAAATTAAATAATTTAAAAATCAAAGGTACAACTTATAATAATACCATTTTAGGCTCAAAAGACATTTTAAAAATATATGACCAAAATATCAATATAGTTCATACTGTAAGGCTCATATAAAACTTTGAAGGGCGTGCGCACGCCCAAAACTGAACTTATCGCTATGAAATTTTTTTATACTTTTTTCATAAAACAGAACCGATTTGGGGGTGAGACTTAAAAAATTTGATCAAAAAAATGTTTCCATATAACAGAATGTCACGCTAATATATATATATATATATATATATATATATATATATATATATATATATATATATATATATATATATATATATATTATATATATATATATATATATATATATATATATATATATATATATATATATATATATATATATATATATATATATATATACGAGTATATATATATTTGAATAAAAAAATTCAGTGCGAACGCGATTTGGCTTTTCAGACTTTATTAAAAATAAAAATATAAACATAAAAACGAAAAAAAAAATTTTTCTTAGATATTAGAAAATAGCAGATACATTCTAACATCTCCTAAAGGATAACCAGAAATTCAAACTTTCAGAGAACAACAGAGGTATTAGAAAACAGCATGGCGCATCCGAATGATATGGTCCAGCCATTTGGAGATTTTAATGAAGCAGTTGATGGAGCTAATCTTTTTTTTGAAATATCTCCCAAGGAGTCCAAAAAGACGTCGCCCAGGAAAGCGCGCCTCCTTCTGGACAGAGCTGGACACGTGCACAGCTGGTGAACAGTGGACTCTTCCTCCTCCTCGTCCATGGAACTCCTGCAAAAGTCGTTAGAGGCGATCCCCAGCCTACACCCGTGTGCGAATAGAGTCCAGTGTCCCGTTAAGATGCTAATCACGGGACCTATGCTTTGTTTATTTAGAGCCAGTAGGTCCATAGAGCGCTGACATTTATCTCTGGCCAGGTTTGTCTAGCTATTTTATATCCTGAAAGTTCAGACCAGCACCTGCCCGCTGTTCCTATGGATATTGTATTTACTTAGAGCTTACATGCGGCAATAGGAATACCGAATTGCGACCTATCTGGTTCAATCGGTATGGTAGTACCCTCACGGTGCAGACGGGTCTGATTAGCTATCTCATCTAAAGATTTGCGGCAGCTCTTGACGGCTTTTGAGAATTTTAACCGAATCCAGGGAGCGCAAAGCAGCTTGGCTGTCGGACAGAATGCAAATATCAAGTCCAGATATCTTCTTCTTCTTTAGCCAAGACAGTGCTGCCTCTATAGACGCGACCTCTACCTGAAAAACACTGCAGACATCCTAAAGGACATGTTAATGTCCAAATTTTCTGAGGATACACCACCTCCCACCCTACTCTGTAGTTTGGATCCATCTCTGTAGATGCGAACCCCTTCTTCATGAGGGGGATGCCATCCTTCCATTCGTCCCTGGAGGGAATGGAGATCTTGCACATACCATTGAAGGCGTACATTGGTGTGATGTAGTCGAAAGAGTCAGGAATACCCTCAAAATGTCTTAAAATGGACGCATGACCTACATTCCTGGCATCCCATTGATACGTAGCTTTTAGCCTCATAGCTGATTTTGCAGCCATTTTTTCGTCCAAAAGCCTAACAGGCAGCAGATTGAACATAATGTCCAATGCTGCCGTTGGAGTCGTTCTAATGGCACTACTTATGAATACCTCTGCCATTCTTTGTGCCTTTGTTATCAGCCTATCGTATGTGGACTTACTTAGGGCTGTCCCCCAAGCAAGCACCCCATAGAACAGGACTGGTCGTACCACAGCTGTATATATCCAATAGGCTACCTTCGGCTGTAACCCCCATTTTTTGCCTATAACTCTTTTGCAAGAGTACAGAGCTACCTGAGCCTTCCTAATGCGCTCGCTTATATTAGCCTTCCAGTTCAGCTTCCTATCTAGGATCACGCCCAGATATTTAGCCTCCTCTACAAGGTCAATATCTACACCCATTAGTTTTGGAGCAATAAATTGAGGAATTTTATGCTTCCTAGTGAAGAGTACCAGCTTAGTCTTGGTCGGATTAACCCCCAACCCACAGTCAGTAGTCCATTTAGAGAAAATGTTCAGCATGTTTTGCATCAAGTCCCTCAAAGTAGATATATATTTACCCGAGATACTAATAGCAACATCATCCGCATACGCAACCACCTTGCACCCTTCCCTCTCCAGTCGAACAAGCAGCTGATTTACCGCAAGATTTCAGAGTAGGGGTGAAAGAACTCCACCTTGAGGTGTGCCTCTGCACATGGACTTCTTGGCCGACGCCGCCCCCAGCTGTGAATTGATTATCCTGCTACTAAGCATGTTTTCAATCCACCTGCTAAAGGCGGGTTCCACCTCCAAGTCTCGCATCGCACCGATTATTGCGTCTGATTTGATATTGCTAAAAGCTCCCTCAATGTCCAGGAAAGCCACTAGGGAGAACTCCTTGTTGTGCAGGGAGCACTCAATCCTAGAGAACAAGGAGTGTAAAGCGGTTTCCACCGATTTACCCTTAAAGTAGGCATGCTGAGAGACTGACAGCTTCTGTCTTTCTATAGTGAGCCTCAGATGAATATCTAACAACCTTTCCAGGATTTTTAGACAGAAGGAGGACAAACTAATGGGACTTAAGTCCCCTGGAGCTGTGTGCGAGCTTTTGCCGGCCTTGGGTATAAAAATTACCCTCACATGCTTCCATGAGTCTGGAATATACGGTAATTCAAGACAACTATTATAGATCTTTAACAGCCACTCTATTATAAGATTCTCTGACTGCTGAATTTCAATTGGAGCTACACCATCTGGGCCAGATGCTTTAAATGGTTTGAAGCTATGGATAGCCCATTGCAATTTTGGTTTCGTGACTATGTCTGAGTTGACTTCAACTACATTCCCGCTGGGCTTCGTTCTCCGCGGAATGGTGCTCGAGCAACCAGGGAAGTGAGTCTCCAGAAGAAGCTCTAGAGTCTCATTACTATTTGAAGTCCAGGATCCATCCTCCCTCCTCAGGTAACCAGGTACCATTGGAGCAGTTGATAGGATCTTCCTCAACCTGGACGTCTCAGAGATATCTTCTAGGTCTCCGCGATTCTCTCTGTGCCTTCCTAAGCTTACTTTTGAAGGTTCTGAGTGTTGCCTTATATAAGCCCAGTCTGCACTATCTCTTTACTTTTTTGCGCTGTTGAAAAGTCTCTTACAGTTTTGTCTGAGTCCCTAATTTCCTCCCCCCCACCATGTGGGGTTTTGTTTGCCCCTGGGTCTACTGAGGAGGCAAGAGACCAATAGAGCCTTATTAAGAGCAACCGTTAGAACCTCCACAGACCTATCTATTTCGTCACACGTGCTTGTGCTTGTGGGGTTCTAAGGTAGCAGTCTAGCTACAGTCACCTTGTAGAGGTCCCAGTTTGCTTTCCTGACATTTCTAAAAGCCTTAGGGCTAGGTAGACTATCTAGAACATCAAACTGAATTAACCTATGATCCGAAAAGAAATGTTCCTCTAGAACTCTCCAATTTGAGCTCCGATCAAAAACTGATTCGGAGGCAAGGGTTAAGTCAAGGACTTCTGCCTATTAGCAGTAATGAAAGTGGGTTCTGAACCCTTATTGCATACAGAAAGGTTAGGCGTTACAATATATTCATATAATGACTCACCTCGTCCATTGACATCCGTGCTTCCCCAGATGTCATGGTGCGCATTGGCATCGCATCCAATAATAATAGCCACCCGTTGAGCCTTTGCATCCACAACAAGCTTCTGTAGGTTGGCTTCTGGAAGGATCCAGGCAGACGGCCGTTAGATCATTGTTACTGTAATTGGGGAGAATAAATGAGCTAACATTATTCCTAATGAGAATACAAGACCTAGGTCTTCCTTCACTTACGATATACAGCAGGCTGTAATTTTCAGTCCTGAGACCACATACCAAGTCCCCGTGTGTCCAGGGTTCTTGGATCAGCACAACGTTTACTCCGCCTTTTGCAAGACGGAGCTGAAGGCTGGCAGACGCCGCCTTCGGGTGATGGAGGTTAATCTGCACTATTCGTAGCATCTCTGCTACTTGTAGCGCTGGTCACCTCCACCACCGTGACATCAGCCTCAGACTCCGGGTCTGACTCCAGAAGGACTTCCTCCTCACTGAGTGTGGTTGTCCCTAGGAGACTCTCCAAACCCCCCACAGTTGAAATAGAGTCACTGCGTTTCGGGTGCATGGCGGAGTCCTAAGCAGCAGCAGGATCAGCAGTTACCCCTGAAGGATGCACTACCGTTTGATCCGTGTCAGACGGTTGCCCGTCCTTTTTGTAGACCTTGAGGCTTGTGGATGAGAAGCCATAGCCCACGACCCAATTGGATTTCGCTAGAGTCGCCAGAGATTCGGCGTTCACCACAAGGGTTATTGACCTGTAATCCCCTCTTGGTTCCTCTACCTTAGTAACCTTGCAATTATTAGTCGGGGACTGCTGGTTGCTCAACCTAAAGATCTCCAAGATAGCCTCAAGGTCAGACCGTTCAGCTGGGATCCACGCGCGCGCTCTAGGTCTACTAGGGATCAGCTTCCTAGGTACGACTCCCTAGGTACGAGCCTTGCGCCTGGCCATGCTTCCCCTATCCTGTAGATCGCAATCCTATAAAGGTCGACTGACCTTTGATCCGCGCAGGCAATCAGCTTCATCCGCTGTCGCGAAAAGAGGGAAAACCACCTGTGAATTAATTCAAAAGCTGGAGTTAGAGCCTTGAAAGGCTTACTTCTACCTGGATCATTACGATCTATGACCGCCATGACCTGGTGTCCTTTCAGCACTTCGCTGAAGGACTTCGTGGTGACAGTACCGCGCTTTTTAAATTTCTTTGGGTCCGGGTGGGTGGTCTCTTCTAGGGACCGTTGACGTTTAGTAGCCTGTTGTGTTGGAGCTGGAGACTCCTTCACGACTTTCGTCGCCCACTCGAGGGAGGCCTTCTGCTTCACCGTCCTCTCCTTCTCTGGGATCCGCGACAAGCGTTCCACCGTCCGGAGAGCAGCCCTTTTTACCTTATAGAACCTTTTGGTTCCGTGGTTAGCAACACTATCGCAGCACGTGGCTTTGCTTGTGCCAGGCTCGTCGTCCTTAGCTACAATAGCCGCCGCAGAGTGTGCGGAGGATTTTGGATTCCCATCCGAAATAGCGTTTAGAGACCGCACGTCAGTTTTTTTGTTTTGCTTAATTTGTTCATCTGGTTCTTACGGCCACCCGCTCGATTGATCAAGCTAAGGCAGCCAAAAATTTGAAACGGGAAGGGGTTGGTCAACTGTGGCAGCGCCCCGTACCATAGCAAGGCCACCGTTACTACCTGAGGCGGCCTGGTGTCCGGAAGGGGAGCTCCGTTAGGATACAGCCTAATTAACCTCCTGGCTGTAAAAACAACATCCAATGGGCACGATCCCAAGAACACCCTGGATTAGGAGGGAGACAGTTCTTAGTTGGATTACTCCACAGTAGTCAGTCCGGCTAGGGTAATCCCATAAGAGCCGAAACTCCGCCATCTTAACCCATTGCGTCATTGCAATCATTTAAGCCTTCGTACCCCGACAAGGTGATTGCTCTTCACGAAGGAAGAAACAGTCATACTATATTTAAAAAAAAAAATTAAAATTAAAAATAAAAATAATAAAATTAATAATTTACAATGTAAATAAGATTATTCTATGAATGAGGTAAAAAAAACTAAAGAAGTTTTAACTAAAAGTATTACACCACACAGCAATGCCTCTCCTGCTGCAGTATAATTTTCAGAAATGTTATTGTCAGACAGTCAGAGGTACTCCGTTGATGCACAAAAAGTAGTGCCAAATATCCACTACAGATCCAATGCGGGAAATAAATTAATGCGAGTTGAGTTTGGTTTCAAAATGCCAGCTGTGAAAACATTACAACGTTGGAGACCAGTGAATATTGTTCAAACTGACCCAATTGGAATGGACAACCTCCAAAAGCAGGTAGCTACTATGACGGATACAGAACGAATCTTAGTTCTTCTATTAGATGAAATGCAGATTCGTACTTATACATATATCATACAATAACCATACTTATAAAATCTTCGAAGATTATGGAGGAAATTGTAGACCGAAACAGATTTTATTTGCCTTCTTACTTTGATTATTATCTTCTAAATTATTTTGCTATTACCTCCGTACAATTGTATACGCTTCTCTATTTTGATTTAATTTTTCATAATATTTATATAATTATTTAATTTTTTCATATATTTATATATTTTTGATGTATTTATTTATAATTTACTTTTTGAAGTATCCCACATACATAAGGTTTCTATGGCCAACAAGCTTATTCTTAGACCACAGGAGTTCACGGAACAAACCTCAATCAAATAATTGAAGTTACATGCTCATAACGGTATTGAATAATTGAAATTGTTTGCGACTGCCATTTCAAATTAAAATTGTATGTGTATTTTAGCTTGTGGACTAGCGACGTGATAGGGCGGTACATACTCGTATACTGTTGAAATATAGAAAGTAACAATCAAATTAAGAAGTACAACACTAATATTTGTTTTATGCTCTCTTCTTTGTTCCCTATCTCCTCAGCGCCTTTTTGAAATTACATCCACTGTGAGGAACAAAACTTACAAACATAAATTTTGCTTCACAACAAAACCAACGAACGCCGTCTGGGAACGCCATGAATAACAAACCCAAATATGGCATTTAAGAAAATAGCAAAAGTCTACACGACTAATGCAACGCAACATTGAATTAATACATATGGATTATTACAACAAATACACGTAAAGCCAAGAAGTTGAATACCCAGTAGGAACCGAGCTGGCCGAATACTTTCGTTCGCTAAAGAATATATCAACGACATGTAGAAACGAATACAAAACACAAAAGTAGCACGACAGAACGATCGCTACGCATCCCACCAGTACGGACAAAACACAATGAGAACGAGTACAGAAGTCTGAAGTCGGGTTATACCGACTTCGAAATACCCTTTACCTTTTCTGGTGCATGCGAGTTCAACAATGAGGATGTTTTCTTCATAAATCATAATTAGGAGCATATTCACGGTAATTTTTGGTAGGATGATGATTATATCGACCCCATTTCTTGTGTATGGCTTTCTAGTGTCAATATAACCACTAATATAAAATTTCGTCAAAAAATATTGTGTAGGTCGAAAGTTATAATAATATGTAGATTGTGGGCGTGGCTGTAAAAATAACACGCCCATTTTTTGTGTAGTGTTTAATGTTACTACCCGCAACCTTCCTGTGAAATTTATTTGAAAAATCTTTAATAGGAACCTAGTAATGATTTTTAATCTACCCATATTTGGAATGCATGCTAGTACATACCCAGTGTATACATATACCAATTTGATTTCATATATCATCGCTAGAAGCATAGATAGGGCAATTGTCTCTAAGTGGGGTCCACAAAGTTCATTATATGGGAGGGAGGCGTATCCTTCCTCTGATCGACCCCGAATCTTGTATGTCTTGTTAGGGTCCATATACGTACGAGTACTAATATAAAATTTCGTCCAAAAATATTGTATACGTCGCAAGTTATAATAATATGCCAATAGTGGGCGTGGCTGTAGAAATTACGCGCCCATTTTTTGTGTGGTGTTTAATGTTAGTCCCCGCAACCTTCCTGTGAAATTTCATTGATAAATCTTTAATAGGAACACAGTAATTATTTTTAACAAATTGTGGGCGTGGCAGTTCTATTATGATCTCCATATTCTGCACACACACTATTATGGACCCCATGTATATTTCTGCCAATTTTTATTCCTCTGGCATCAATACGAGCATCGGTAGGCTAATTTGAATTTTAGACCCGAAAGTTCCCTATATCAAAAGTGGGCGTGTCTTTTCTCTGATCAGCCCCATGCAGATATCTTTATAATGTCCACATGTTCCTTCCCGTAAAATTTCATCCGTAATTCTCTACCAGATCTTAAGTTATTAATATTTGTTGATAGTCGGCGTGGCAGTTAATATATACCGCCCACTTTTTGCAGTGTTTAGTAGGACCCACATCTCCATAACTACCAAATAATGTCACGATTCCGTCAAATGGACCGAAGTTATAGTCATTTTGAAAAAGGTGAAAAAAGTTCCTTATATGGGCGGTAGGCGTGGTCTTTGTCCAAATCGGCCCATATAGCAATCTGCTTCTGTATCTTTGTGCAGGCTACACTTTTGCTAAATTTCAATAAGATAGCTCTAACGGTGTAGAAAAAAAGTGGCCACAGACGGACAGACGGCCAGACGGACAGACAGACACACGGACAGACGGACGGACAAAATAAAAATATATTTTTTTATATTCCATCTTCTATATATATATAAAAGAGAGTGATGTTAGTTACTACGCTTATAACTCAAGAACACCTGGACCGATTTCGATGATGAGCACCAATTCGGTTAGGTCTCCACTCAAACAAGAAGAATACCCAAGAAAATTCCGGAAATTTTCCCGAAAAAAAAAATTATGAAGAAAATTCATTTTCCCATACATTCGTATGGAGCGATTTTAGAACGCCATCTTAACTCAAGAACCCATAAAAACGAACATTATTTCAAATGCTGGTTCCGGTATTGCCAGTAGATGGCGTTGTGTGCATCAACTTCTGACAAACAGAACAGTTGAACAGTTTCTCAAATTTGTATCAGCTTATGACAGTTATTTTAAATAAATTAGATTAAATACATTTATTGTTTGAAACGATTTTTTGTGAATTTGCTATTACCAGCGAAAAGAGACGTTCATTTCGGATTGTGCAATTAATTTTTAGGTAGATTACTTTGAAAATCAATTCTTATTCGCTGATTATTTCATTCAGAGTGATCATTTTAGTGTGGATTTCTATTTTCAAACGGTAAGTTGCAATGAAAGTTGTTTATTTTGTGAGGTTATGAGCACATGTTTTGTGTGTTCATTTCTCAGTGTAATTCACAATGAAGATCTAGTCTTTCGCGTCGAACCCGAAATTCAAGTAGAGTTCGGAATATCGCCTATCAATTGACGACGGATGAGCAAGAAATCGCACGAGAACAGCGCCGTGTTAGTATGGCCCGACTTCGTGCATCACAAACGCAAGAAGAAAGACAGGCCGCAACTGAAACGGCTCAGTTAACAATGAGAAATCGTCGGGCAAACCAAACAACTCAACAACGTGATAATCTAAATCAACGCATAAGAAGAACTGCTTCAAGTGTTGATAAAAATCGAGTAGCGTTTCATTACGACTGCAGAATTGACTACAGCTCGCATCCTTCCGTTCAAATTGGCCCAATGGAGGTTGTGTGCAACCATTGCGGTGCATTGAAGTTTGCTGGAGAAATACCTGGATTGTGCTGTCTCAGTGGCAAGGTTAAATTACCACAATTGCGCTTGCCAACAGAGCCATTGCGCTCTTTGCTTCATGGTGAAACACCAGAATCACGTCATTTTCTATCGAAAGCTCAGAAATACAACGGATGCTTTCAAATGACTTCATTTGGAGCAGATATTATTCATGAACGCGGATTCAATCCGACATTCAAGGTAATAAATTAACCAATCATTTTCTTTTGATGCACAAAAAATTTTGAATCTAATTCCGTCATTGACTCTACAGATCCAAGGCCAAATTCACCATCGAATTGGATCATTGCTACCACTTGAAGACGCACAACATAAATTCCTCCAAATCTACTTCATGGGCAATGTGGAACATCAACTTGATCAGCGCCTAACAATCAATACCGAAATGAGGAGAGGAATTCTTCGAGATCTGCAGCAGCTGCTTCATGAACATCATGCATTGGTTCGTTTATTCAAAACTGCGTTGGATCGCATGCCAACTGATGACTATAAAGTCGTGATCAGAGCGGATAAACGACCTGCAGGAACGCACGAACGCCAATTTAACGCTCCAACAATAGATGAGGTTGCAGTTGTGATTGTTGGCGAAAACCGGGAATCACGCGATATTGTGATCACACGTCGGGACTCTGGGCAATTGCAACGAATATCCGAAACACATCGTTCATACGATGCATTGCAATACCCACTGATGTTTTGCCAAGGAGACGATGGATATTATACCAACATCAAGATGATGAATCCATCGACCGGTGAGTACAGATATCAAAATAATTTTCATATCAATATGACACTAATGTCACTGATATCATTTAGGTGAGGAAACTACCAGGAAGGGCAGCGCAATGAATTTTTACGCGTATCGTTTGATGATTCGCCAAAATGTAGACAACTATTTGCTTCGATTTCGCCGATTGTTTCAGCAATTTTGCGTCGATATGTATGCCAAAATAGAAGCAGAGCGCCTCCTTTTTATCAGTTTAAATCAAACCCAACTACGTACGGAGGAGTACATTTATATACGCGATGCAATTTGCACCGAAGGAATTGCATCTGATTTTGGTCGGTTTTACCGGCGACGTTCGTCGGCAGCCCACGTCATATGCATGAATATACGCAAGATGCAATGACATATGTACGTCATTACGGCCGTCCAGACCTGTTCATCACCTTCACGTGCAATCCAAAGTGGATAGAAATACAGCCACACCAAATTGATGACATCATATGTGCCCAGATTATTGATCTCGAAACCGATCTAGACCTGCATGATGTCGCAATTACAAACATGATTAATGGACCGTGTGGCTCCATTAACCCACAATCACCATCCATGGTTGACGGCAAGTGTTCCAAGCGTTATCCACCGTATCGGCGTCGATCATCTGATGATGGCGGTAGAACAATTACAGTCAAAGTAAAAGGAAATGATTTTGTGGTCGACAACTCTTGGGTTGTATTCGCCACTTCTTTTCAAAGCATTCAAGGCGCATTGTAACGTGGAGTATTGCAATTCAGTAAAGTCCATCAAGTATATCTGCAAATATGTCACGAAGGGCAGTGACATGGCGGCTTTTGGTCTTCAAGCTCCTGACCCCAATGATGAAATCACGCGCTATCAAGTTGGTCGGTACGTATGCTGCAATGAGGCGATTTGGCGTATATTCTCATTTCCCATTCACGAACGCTATCCGACTGTTACACATTTGGCAGTGCATCTGGAGAACGGTCAACGAGTCTATTTCACTGCAGCAAATGCCGCTCAACGTGCTCAAAACCCACCAGCGACAGCATTGACCAGTTTCTTCTCGATTTGCCAAAGTGATCCGTTTGCAGGTACGTTACTTTACTCAGAGATGCCGCGTTATTATACTTGGAATGCTTCATCGAAGAAATTTCAACGTCGAAAGCAAGGCGATGTAGATCCTGGTCATCCGGATGTGCGTTCTACTGAAGCTCTTGGCCGTATTTATACAGTTCATCCGAAAAATGATGAATGCTTTTACTTGCGACTATTGCTGGTGAATATTCGTGGCCCGACATCATTTGAATCTCTTCGAATTGTCAATGGTGTAGTGTTGCCAACATTTCGTGCAGTATGTCAGGAGCTTAATTTGCTAGAAAACGATCCGCATTGGGACACGACAATCGCTGAAGCAACTGTTTCCGCATCTCCAAGTCAGCAACACACATTATTTTCAATCATTATTTCCACATGTTTGCCATCGAATCCACGTGAATTGTGGGAGAAGTACAAGGATGACATGTCAGAAGACATTTTGCATCGAGTTCGTGTCCATTCAGAGAATCCCCATCTTGAGATGAATGAAGAGATGCACAACCAGGCGTTGGTTTTGATAGAAAACATGTGTTACCTAATGTGCGGCAGTTTGTTAGTCAGGTGAGGAATGACATCGCCTGATAGTGGAATAAACGACGCTATCGAACGAGAATTGCAGCGTGAGCGTGAATACGACACAAATGCATTAAGCCAATTGGTTCGAACGAATGTACCTTAGTTGAATCCCCAACAAAAAGAAGTGTACGATACGGTGATGAAGGCAATTGATGTTGGAAATGTCGGCATGATTTTCCTTTTTTCTCATATCATTGATTTTGGCTACAGTTCGTGCAAGATCAGAAATTGCTGTAGCAGTTGCTTCTTCTGGAATAGCAGCTATGCTGGTGGAAGGTTGCCGCACCGCTCATTCTGCATTAGAATTGCTATTAAACCTTCAATCGATTGAAGAGCCAACATGTAATATAGCGAAGCATTCAGCAATGGCCAAAGATTTGGTAGCAAGCAAAATTTGTATCTGAGACGAATACACAATGTAGCATAAACGTGCATTAGAAGCTCTGAATCGCACTATGAACGATTTGCGTAATGACGCAAGATGTTTTGGGGGTGCATTAATTTTACTCTCAGGCGTTTTCCGGCAAACACAACCAGTAATACCACGGTCGACCGCTGCCGATGCGATCAATGCTTGCCTGAAATCATCACCATTGTGGCGTTATGTGAAGAAACTTCAGCTGACGACAAACATGCGAGTTGCATTGCTAAACAATCCATCTGCCGAAGTGTTCTCCAATTAACTGCTAACTATCGGTAATGGTCGTGGTCGAATGGATTGATTTCATTCCCGTCAAATTTTTGCAATTTCGTCTCAACGAAAGAGGAGCTCATCAACAAAGTGTTTCCAAACATCATTGCTAACCACCAAAACTACGATTGGTTGAGTGAAAGAGCAATTTTAACGGCAAAGAACAAAGATGTGGATCACTTAAGCTTCACAATTAAAAATCAAATCGTTGGGTCACTGCATTCCTTCAAATCTATCGACTGTGTAACAAACGAAGACGAAGCAACCAACCACCCAACTGAGTTCTTGAATTCATTGGATGTGCCTGGCTTGCCGCCGCACAATTTATAATTGAAGGTTGGTTCAGTCGTTATCATGCTTCGCAATCTCAACCAACCAAAATTATGCAACGGAACGCGTTTAGCGGTCACAAAACTCATGAGCAATGTGATTCACGCGAGACTACTAAAAGGAAAATTCAAAGGTGAGGAAGTTCTCATTCCGAGAATTCCAATGATCCCAACCGATATGCCGTTCGAGTTTAAGCGAATACAATTTCCAATTCGTCTCGCATTCGCCATGACAATTAATAAATCACAAGGCCAATCATTGAGTGTTTGTGGCCTGAATCTGGAAAATGAATATTTTTCACACGGACAACTGTATGTCGCATGTTCCCGTGTCGGAAAACCATATGCTTTGATCGTATTCGCACCTGACAACAAAATGAAAAATATCGTTTATCACAGAGTGCTTCAATGAGGGGAAATACAATTAAAAAAATGCAAAAATAATTTCATACGAGTAAGTACACATAAAGTACTGGCAACGAGGAGTATCAGTTTAAAGCCGGACTTTATTATTATTTTAGGTTCGTCAGCGGAGGGACGTGGCAAATTAGTTGTTTAGAGCAAGAAGGCTGAAGATATATAGTACTGACGGAGACAGATATCAATTTATATCTGCATTTTTCATTTCAGTTTCAGTTTGGTGGCGGGGTATGATCAATGTATGTTTTAGTCCTAAATACATATACTCGTATGTACATCTATAGTACAGATCATGGGACATTTTTAGGCAAAACAACGTTTGCCGGGTCAGCTAGTATATATATAAAATAAGATTTTTATATTAATTAAATAAAATTTTTTTAAATTATCTCACTAATCAAATTGCATTTTAACATAATTGTATAAAATTACTACCACCGTCAATATTTTGGTAAAATTATTCTGGATTTTGTTTTCATTTCAAAATTGAAGCAATCCCTCATCTTGTTGCAGTGTACTAAAAAACCAGCTCTGGTAATACACTGAAAAAATAGATATATTGCATTCCATATTTTGATTTCATTGGGGTTTTTTTTTTACAAGGTCTTCATATCATATCTGATGTGACCATCCCAAAGAGACGTTTTTTATCCCAAAGCAGCAAATTATATCTATGAAGTACTGTTGTTCTCTTCCATAAATTTCGTAGCACAAAGCTTTTTTGACTTTTAAAATTAGTACACAGCTTTTAGGAAACACTAATTAAAAATGCCATTGAATAGAACTCCAGAGAAAGTGTCAAGCCAGGAAGACGATTCCAAGAAAGGGCTCACCGAAATTGATGCACCATTGGTGCGGAAGGTGGTGGGGCAATTCCAAAACGATTCACGACAAAAAACTCGAAATCTTCAAAAAGCCAAAAAGAAAAAGATTACGATCCTTCTATGAATGCATTCATATTTGAAGCCGACAATTTGGTGCATTTCTGCACAAAATTTATTTCATTCCTAATTGAAGACCTCACGTTCCCCCTACTTCAGGCCCACCTCAGCGACTTTAATGGATACTACGATGATGTAAAGCGTGCGTAGCGTCAAGTTGGACTAACAAATGATGAAGAGCTACCCAGTGTCTTCAAGATGGTAGCGCGAAAGAAAATGGAGCGATCCCAAGACCGTGCATATACCACTAAGGCCCAAATCTCAGATATTTTGGAACTACACAGGCCTCAACAAGTTGAGACACAACGTCTAACTGAGCGAGCCCCAACGCCTGTATTAGAACAAGTTGGAACTGCGCTATGCTATGTTTACGGCGGTATATATTAATCACCCTAAACTCACTCCCGCACAAAAGTTGTATCATCTTCGATACAAAACCGCCGGAAAAGCTGGAACAATAGTCAAACATTACAGCTTAAGCAATGAAAATTTCGAGTTGGCTTGGGACGCACTAAGAACAAGGTTCGAGAACAGGCGTATACTAGTGGACAAACAAGTAAAATCCATTTTGAACCCCCCTCAAGTAAATTTTGACAGTAGCGAGGCACTACAAAGACGTCAGAGTTCTATAAATAACTCTCTGTCAGTCTTGAAGTCACAAGGCGTCCCGACAGACAATTGGGATCCAATTCTGATCAGTGTTTGTTCTACTAAACTCCCCGAGGAAACCCTAGCGTTGTGGGAACAATCCCTTAGTTCCCGAAAAGAACTTCCAACATGGCATCAAATGATCGAGTTCCAAACTAGTAGGTTCGAGATTGTGGAGCGACTGAAGAACGCGAAACCATGTAGGACCATACAACATCCGAATAAGAGTCATATGGCCTACTCGTGTCCAATCTGTCTCGCAACTCATGCGATCAGATACTGCCAAAAGTTCAAAAAGTTGTCCGCTCGTGAAAGAGTGAGAATCGTAAGAGAGAACCAGATGTGTGAGAATTGTTTAGCATTTTCTCACACTAAACAAGAGTGCTCTAGTCAGCACACCTGCATGCATTGCCAAAAAAAGCATCACTCAATGCTCCATCTCCAAAATGATACCGTTCCGAACCTCCAACGGAATGAGACGCCCCCTAGACGTCAACGCAACCAATTTCACAACACCACCAGGGCGCAGTCCCGCTCAACAAAATCAGACAACCCATCAGAAGTGCAATCTTTATTCACTACAAATGAAGAAAGAGTGCTGCTTCCCACGGCCCTAGTATCCATAGAGCACCTTGGTGAGCTTCATAAGGTACGAGCGCTTATCGACCAAGGCTCTCAAAGAACTTTCATTGCCTCCAAAGTTCAAAAACGGCTGAGACTCCCAACCCAACGAGCTCAGTTCGAAATTTCTGGTATGGGTGGGAAGACCATTCAGAACGCCAGTCACAGTTGCCCTCTCACGCTGTGTGCCCACAAAACTGGTGAAAAAGTTCCAATTCAAGCAATAGTACTTCCTCAACTAACGAAATTTTTAACGCCTTTCAGAATTAAGCAGCCAGATTGGAAACACTTAGCATTGCAGATCCTAACTGCTTCACGCAAGCCCAAATCGATATGGTCATAGGAAGTGACTTGATTCCACAAATTCTCCTGGAGGGAATTCATAAAAAAGTCTGCGGCCGTCTACTAGCGCAAAACACCATATTTGGTTGGATTGTAAGTGGTCCACTGACTCAGAAAGTAGCGACCTTCTCGACGCAAGTGGAAGGAGTTTCTGATGAACTACTTAGCTCTCAGTTAAAACAGTTCTGGGAGCAGGAAAAAGTGTATCAACAGACTCCTCTCTCCGAAGAAGACAAAATATGTGAGGAACACTACAAACGAACCACATTTCGGGCAACGGATGGTCGGTAAATGGTCAGGCTCCCCTTCAAAGCAGGTTTCCCGAATTCGCCGACGTTGGGACCCTCACGTGCTACAGCTTACAGCCAATTTTTTAAGCATGGAAAAAAACCTTTCCAGGAAAGAAGAACTAAAAACAAAGTTCGAAGGGGTGCTGAACGAATACCTCACTCTTAACCACATGGAACCGACAACTTCGAAAGAAATTGTCACTACAAGTAGCCACTTGCCGTTCTATTTGCCGCATCACGCTGTAATCAGACCCGATAAAGCGACAACAAAAATATGCGTCGTCTTTAATGCTTCTAGGAAGACAGGATCAGGACAGTCTGTCAGTGATGTCCTGCATATCGGACCCGCCCTACAACCCGATCTCATGACTCTCATACTGAAATGACGTTCAGACGAGTTCGTCTTCAACCGAGACGTAGAGAAGATGTATCGGCAAATACTTGTCCACCAAGACGACCGAGAATTTCAGCGCATTCTCTTCCGAAAGTCCAACAATAGCCCAAAACAGGATTTCAAACTAAAAACAGTGACCTTCGGCGTACATTGTGCTCCATACTTGGCCATCAGTACTCTGCGTCAATTAGCCGAGGACTCTGAGGATGTGTTTCCACTCGCAAAAAAAGTTCTACTCAAGGAAACTTATGTGGATGATATTCTTGCAGGCAGTCATACCATTTCTGATGCAGTTGAATCACTATCCCAAGTAATCAAAACTCTCGACTTCGGAGGATTCCTACTCCGCAAAATCACAGCGAATCATCCCAAAATTTTAGAAAATATCCCAAAGTCAAAACTACTCGATTCTGACTTTTTGAAATTTGAGAATGCTATCTCTACAAAAACGCTGGGAATACGATGGAACGCTCTAGCGGATTTTTTTTCGTATTCCATCACTCCAATAACAATCACTACGGCGGCCACAAACCGACAAATTCTCTCCGCGGTCGCGAAACTTTTTGACCCGGCAGGATGGCTCTCGCCTATCATGACCCACGCCAAGCTGCTTCTGTGGATGGAAGGATCGGACTGGGACGAATGTGTTAAGCCGCTTTCCCTGGCCAAATGGAACCAGTCCCTGGGGGACTTACCGGCAATCGTCAACATGCAGATCCCTAGATGGGTACGGTTTTCCCCCATGAAGCAAATCCAACTCCATGGGTTCTGCGATGCCTCTGAGAAGGCGTCCTGCGCCGCACTCTACGTGCGCACTCTGGATGCAGAGGGTTCGATCACGTGCCATCTGTTAGTAACCAAAGGCAAAGTGGCTCCTCGACAAACGGTGAGACTCCCACGCATGGACTTATGCGGGGCAGTGTTGCTGTCCCAGTTGTCAAGTCCGTCCGAACAAACTTGGAGATGCCGGCTGAAGATGTGTTCCTCTGGTCGGATTCGCAGATCATTTTGGCATGGCTCGAAAAACCCACACACACTTAACAGCCCAAATACTTAACAGCGTCAGCAACGCCACGTGGCGCCACGTCATCAGTGGAGATAATCCTGCTGATCTTGGCACTCGCGGGTGCAGAGCCGAGGGTTTCTTCCCCAATTCTTTGTGGTATAACGGTCCAAAATGGTTACAAGGCCCCAAAGATTTATGGCCTCGACCCCGCATCGCATCGAACACGCCTCCGGAACAAAAGTTAGTGGAGGCGAATTTGACACTCCAAGCGCCCAGTGATATTCTCGATCGGTTATCGTCCCTTTCGCGGGCACTACGCGTGCTCTCCTACGTGTTCCGCTTCATTTACAACGGATTCGCGGCGCGAACAAATCTCCCTCGGATGGCAACCTCTACGCTTTACAAAGGTGAAGTCCAAGAAACCAGAAGAAAGCTTATCCTATTAGCTTATCAGAGTCGCCAGTTTCCGCTCGAAGTAAAAGCGTTAACAAGCCAGGTTCCCATTCATCGGAAAAGTTCTCTACTCCCTCTCAACCCGTTCCTGGACGCGCACAATCTCCAAAAAGTGAATGGTAGGCTTGCCTTCTCGGGTCTAAGTTACAACGAGCGACACCCCATCATTCTCCCTGATACCTCCCGATTCTGTACTCTATATCTCAATTTCTTACACACCCTCTTCCTGCATGCTGGGCAACGGCTTATGTTTCGGATGGCTCGCCAGGAATTCTATATCCCGCTCCTAAAGCCGCAGATAAAAAAATGTATACATTTGTGTAAAGTGTGTACCGTCTTCAAGCAGAAGGTCCGCTCGCAAATCATGGCAGCCTTGCCACCCGAACGTTGTACTTTATCTGTTTCCTTCACAACCACCGGTGTTGACTTTGGAGGTCCTTTCCTCATTAAAGCGTCCCAGCTTCGGTCAGCGACGTTCTGCAGATATCGTCAAACTGTACGCGCCACAAGGCTTGAACTGGGATTTCATCCTGCCCAGCGCACCCCATATGGATGGTCTTTGGGAATCCGCTGTCAAAAGTTTCAAAACCCATTTGAAAAAGATTTCCGGCGTTCATAAATTTTACTATGAAGAATTTACCACCCTACTTAGCCGCATAGAGGCGGTCCTAAATTCTCGGCCGCTTTCTCCGCTCTCCCAAGATCCTAATGAACTTTTAGCTCTCACTCCAGGTCACTTCATACGAGGCGCCCCCCTCCTGGCGATCCCCGAACCCAATTTGGAGAACGTGTCTCTCATAAACCGTTGGGAAAAGCTGAAGGCTCTCCATCACCAATTCAGCCGGAGGTGGAAGGACGAGTACTTGAAGGAGCTTCATAAGCGATACAAATGGCGACATCCACATGAAGAGTTACAGACGGACCAACTGGTAATAATCAAAGACGAGCTGGTGCCTCCGGCTGATTGGCGATTGGGCCGAGTCAGCGCGCTACACCGCGGGACCGATGGACACGTCCGAGTCGCGGATGTCCGCACGCAGGCTGGTGTTCTCACCAGGCCCGTCGTGAAACTCTGCGTGCTGCCGCCCGCGTGACGCAACTACAAACCTTGGAATTTCGTTCCTCCCAAACAGCAGACTTCCCTGTCTGCCCATTCATTTACTATAATATTTAATTCTGTTTCCATCTCTTTACAGACCAACAACAAAAAATGGACATTCACCAATGCGCGTTGTGCCACCTTCAGCATTCCTTGAGATACTGCAAGGGGCTCTTATCCATGGGCATGAGCCAGCGGAGATTAGTGGTCATAGCGCATAAATATTGCAATAATTGCCTTGCCCAGTCGCATACTGTTGCGGCATGCCAGTCCACCAACAGATGCCGAATATGCCAAAACAAGCACCACACCCTTCTGCATCCGGATGAGAGCCTCGTTAGCGGCCTACGTGGTGCCAAAAGGAGCATGGCAGTCCACCCGACCACCCAGCAACGACCATCGCTTTCCAGAGGACGCACGCGCAAGACCCCACGCGAGACAACGGCGCCCCAGACACACGGACGAAGGCAGCGATCACCGAGCCCCCACCGTATCGGCAATCGTACCGGAAATTTGGCAGTACCATGTAGGTACCTACGCAACGGAGGGTAACTTGCAGTAAGTCTTAGTATGGCCGAATTCTTGGCAGTTCAGGCATTGAACTGGTCCTGCACGTTTATGGGGTTCTTCTACAGTAACTCTACGGTGCACCAAATATTTTAGGTTATAAATGGGTTGAGGTTCGTTCTTCTTCAGTTTCATGGTACCCGGTTCTAGTTCCACCCGAAATAGTGGTTGTGGGACTCTGTCTCTGTTTCTGATGTTGGTAACATTTTTAACTTTAAAGCCATTGATTTGCAAGCCCCTCTTACCTCCTCTGGAGCCACGCAGGAGTCAATGCCTTTTACAACAATCTATAGACCCGTAGGGATGCTTAGTTGGTAAGTGAAGAGGTTTTTGTTTTGTTCTTCAAAATCTGACACAATTTTACGGTAATCATTTTCCTGGTTTACCTGGATTTTCGTTTCTAAAATATTACCACGTTTTATTGGAGTTACGTAGAACGCATTTTCACCAATTAATGATAATAAGCTCTTTATTAGCTCGTTAGAGTTACGCTCCCTCCCGAACAGATAGCGAGCTCAACTTATCGCACAAAAATAAATCTCAAATTGTCGTCAACCCTCGGCGTACGATCACTGACCTTTCTATTAATTCCAGTTTTTTCTATACACTCTGCAATTATTTACACTTTATTTCCTTATATTTTGCCTCAAGTATCTTTAAGTTTTGCTTTTGATTTGATAATTTCTGCCTTATTAGGTGTTTATGTTAAGAGTAAAGACACACAAAAAAAAAACACAAAAGAAGAATAATGTTTTTCCTCGCAAAAGTTAAACGCAACATCTGGACGCACTGCGTACACAAATACCAAGTTCTTCAACACTTCACACACACAAAAAAAAAACTCCCGCTACCGGACTCATCCGACAAAAATTCAAAACTGCACAGAGCCCGTTTTGTCCCTACCACCGCCTTAAATGTCTTTTCGCTTTTTTCTTTAAAACAGTTTCCATTCTAGTGCCTCGGCCTCTTCCGCTATTCCATCATTGACCGCTCCAGGAAAAAAAACCAAATAAAAAAAATGAACATACAGACGGTGGCGGCTAAAGGAACGATCGCAACAATTTATTTCAAATTGCAACTATTTCTATTGGAAAACCGACCATCATAAAAATGTTCAATTGAATAAATTAGCTATGCTAACAAAATGCAGTGTATGTATTTTTCAGTTAATAATAAAAGTAATGTTAACAATAATAATAGTATAGTATTAATAATAATACTATAAGAGTCATAATAAAAAAACTATGTTAATAATATTTCACAAAATTTTCTTTTTCTTTGACTCTTCAAATTTTTCAATGTTCTGCTCGTACGGTGCAGAATGGTTTTTTTCATTCTGCTTGCAAATCTAAAACAACTTTAAAAAAAATGTAAAAGTGCGACAGGACGTTTAATTGGCAATTTTGTGTTTAGTGGTGGAGGGCAGTCTGATATCTAATAAAAACATATAGTGACAATAAGTTAAAGAAAAATTGCCACAAAACAAACAATCACAATAAATACACATATATATTAAGCGGTAAGTGTCTTGACAAATGATATACAAACATACATACATGTGTATGTACGTATTTTTGTTTCGATCATTTTGGCATGTAGCGAATTGTGCCATAAAAAGAATGAAAGAAATGTAAATGAAAGTGCCCTCATGTCTGGTGTTTTTATTTTATGTGCTGTTTGGATTCTGTAAATATAATGAATTCAATTTGTCATGAAATTTTGCATATTTGAATTTTTTCAGAATAGACAAATCTCCGCAAAGTTTATTCTTTTGATTTTATATGTATTTTCGCTTTAGCAGGATCCGATCAAACATTTTGTGAGTGAATCTAAAGAAAGAATAATTATGCACAAAAGACAAATTTGGCTAAAATTAGTGTTAATATTTTAATATTCATATGTTCGTCTGTTATCTATTCCATCAGAAAATTTATCTAAATAATTTTTAGATTTAGAGTACAGTCAACAAAATCAAGGCTTTAAACGCCGCATCAGCGATGGTATGACTGCCTGCAAGAATATCATCCACATAAGTTTCCTTGAGTAGAACTTTTTTTGCGAGTGGAAACACATCCTCAGAGTCCTCGGCTAATTGACGCAGAGTACTGATGGCCAAGTATGGAGCACAATGTACGCCGAAGGTCACTGTTTTTAGTTTGAAATCCTGTTTTGGGCTATTGTTGGAATTTCGGAAGAGAATGCGCTGAAATTCTCGGTCGTCTTGGTGGACAAGAATTTGCCGATACATCTTCTCTACGTCTCGGTTGAAGACGAACTCGTCTGAACGTCATCTCAGTATGAGAGTCATGAGACTGTTTTCCGCATTTATACATTCATATTTGGGGTAATTTTATGAACTTCAATATCTAGTATTAAGTGCATATGTTCTTGTTATACATTGATTTACAAAGTTTTGTAAATAAACCCGTATATAATGCAATAACCTATATATAACAATTATTTAAAAATGTATTTCAACCATAATTGTGTTCCAAAGCATAATAAACCACTTTATATTCGAAAATTGCTATAATCAAAAATCTATAAAAAATTCTTTCAAGTATTTAAAAATCCAAGAAATTTTAAATGTATAATAATGTTTAGTAAAACATATTTTAATATAATGTGCGTCTTTTTGCCCATTACATTTGACATTTACCTCTAAAAATGAATACATTATGTGTGCAGGGCTCACCCAAGTCGACTTGCTTGCATTTTTTTTCACAAACGCTATTCGAAATACTACAACCGGCAACACAATCGCTTTGACGTGGAGACTTTAGTTATGGAAACTAATAAAAATGTGCAAAAACCTCTTACGGCTTCGTGCTTCTTAATCATGTGAACTTGTCTTTGGATGTGTATCCACTTACATACATATGTATATAGAAAATACTTTAAATCAAATAATCTGTGTTGACCTACATTCGTGAATAATATTTGGGACTTCTTTTTAGTTTTATTTTTTTAATTATTTGCTGTCTAAGTTATTCTATGCAACTGCATGGTTTTTTATATATTATAATGCTATTAATTTAATTCAAATTAACAAATTAACATTAAATAATTTTTGTACGCTCAGTGTTTGATTGGATTTACATATTTCTCAAATATTATTTTGTTGTATTAATATTATCAATTAAATCAAAATAATCTCGAGAAATTTAACAGTTCGTTTAATAAATTAAATACATATATGAAATATAATTCAAAAAGTAAACACTAAAAATATAATCATAAATATATACATAAAGCTATGAGTGTCGCTCACTCTCCTCATAGAGAGCGTCGGCACTCGGTGCATATACCCGTTGCACCAAGCAATAACACTACAACAATACAATACGGCATATTATCGGCAACAACAATGCCACTAGCAGAGTCATCATCGGTGTCAGTAACAGCGTCGGCAACAGCAGCGACCTCAACAGAAAAGTCGATCCCAGCAACTGTCGCTACAGGAAAGAGCGCGATGACTTTCGTCGAAACAACAACGAAGGCAAGGCAGCCCAGCATAGCGCCGTCACCAAACTCAGCAGCAGTAAGGAGTCCAGCAACAATGCCTCTGCAGGCGGTAATAAACGGTGAGGTAAAGAAAATAAAAAAGTGGCGGTAGTGCAGACTGGTATTGACCGCTACATAAACATTAATATTAAAAGAAAGATAAGTCCACAAAAGGTCATGGGCGTCGCCAAAAGGGCAAACACAACAAACTCAGGTGCTCCTCTGGAGAATAACAGATTTGAACTTCTTAGTGTAGAGAATTCTACTACTACATCGAAAGGTGAACCTGTAGTCAGTAATGCCAGACCGCCACCAATTTACCTGCGCGAGCGTAGTTCTAATCAATTAGTATTGAACATCGCAAATATTATAGGCACAAATAATTTTCACATTGTGCCTCTTAGAAAAGGTAGTATTGAGGAGACAAAGATACAGGCATATAGTGAAAAGCACTATCGTGATATTATAAATTTTTTAACGGGGAACAAGAAAAATTATTATTCCTATCAGCTAAAGAGCTCAAAAGGCCTTGTTATTGTTTTAAAAGGAATCGAAGCCACAGAAGATTCTGGCGATATTAAAGAGGCTCTTGAAGAGCAAGGGTTCCCCGTTAAGGTTGTGATAAATATTGTGAATAGAAATAAGGTTCCACAACCTATATTTAAAGTTGAACTGCTCCCCAACTCAACCCAGCTTAAAAAGAACGAGACGCACCCAATATATAACCTAAGATATCTTTTACACCGCAGAATTACGGTTGAAGAACCGCACAAACGTAACGGCCCAATACAATGTATGAATTGTCAAGAATTCGGCCACTCTAAATCGTACTGCACTCTGCGCAGTGTTTGTGTAGTTTGCGGTGATCTCCACCCTACAAGTACTTGCACCTTAGCTAAAACTGACACATCCGCAAAGAAATGTAGTAACTGTGGTGGTAGCCACACGGCAAATTACAGAGGTTGCCCTGTATATAAATATCTAAAATCAAAACTGTCGCAGAGTATACAATTAAAACGTAACTTATCCCCAAATCCTATTTATATCCAGCCTGCCACCTCAAATCCTCAGATAGGTGACCCTATTATGCAAAAACCTAATTCTGGTCAAGCAACCTACGCAAGTGTTCTGCAGGGTAACGTACGGCAAGTTAACAATAACAATGCATCTAATAGTGGAGTAGAAGCCATGATCCTAAATCTTACTCAGTGTATGACTCAATTCATGTCTACAGTGCAAAATATGCTACAAGATTTAATTAGAGCTCAAAATCAGATGATTCAAACTCTTGTAAATAAAAAATGAGTTTTTTAAAAATATGTTTATGGAACGCAAACGGTGTTAACCAGCATAAACTAGCCCTTAATAAGTTTCTACATGACCACGAAATTGATGTTATGCTTTTGTCTGAAACACATCTTACAAACAAATACAACTTTCATCTCCCAGGCTTCAAATTTTATAACACAAATCATCCTGATGGTAAGGAACATGGCGGTACGGCTATTCTAATCAGAAATCGGCTTAAGCATCATCTTATGCAATCGCATTCGATGCAATGGATGCAAGCTACATCAGTATCTATTAAAAATCGTGGCAAAGACCTGACGCTTTCAGCTATATACTGCCCACCCCGTTTTACTGTAACAGAAACTCAATTTAAAGAACTTTTTGATTCCCTTGGTGATAGATTTCTAGCTGGCGGTGATTATAATGCGAAACATAAACACTGGGGCTCTCGCCTAATTAATCCAAAAGGTCGACAATTGTACAATGCAATAACTAACAGACATAGTAAATACGATTTTGTCTCACCAGGACAGCCCACTTATTGGCCAACAGACCCAAAGAAAATTCCTGATCTTATTGATTTAGCTATTTCTAAAAATATAGATAGCTCTTTAGTATCAGCGGAAACCTGTGTCGATCTGATCACTCGCCTGTAATAATCAACCTTTATGAACAACCAGAATATACAAGCCCACAGTTTCGCCTAGGGACCAACCAAACGACAAGTATGCCTGTACAAATAGCCAAATTGAAAAACTTGTAGCACAGAAACGACGGCTGCGCCGAGAATGGCAGAAACATCGCTCACCCATCTCTAAATACAATCTTAAAGCAGCCGAAAGGGCGCTTAAAGATGCTCTTACAAAGGAGGAAGATAAAAACCTAAAAGAGTACCTGAAGAAGGTAACCCCAAATTCTACCGAAAGGTATTCCCTTTGGAAGGCATCTAAAAACTTTAAGCCTCCAATGGAAGGTGTAAAACCTATAAGAAACCCGAACGTGCGTGGGCTCAAAGCGATAAAGAAAAAGCACTCTGCTTTGCACGACATCTATGCAAAGTGTTCCAGCCGAATATAGCTACAAACTCCTTTGCATTGCCTGCCTTGCCTTGCAGTACTGACCTATTAAAGTTTCCCTTCCTGAAATAGCCAAACATATTCAACAACTGAACCCAAAAAAATCACCTGGATTCGATAATATTACCCCGAAAATGCTAAAACAGTTACTAGATTCTGCATCAGCATTTCTCTGTAAGCTTTTTAGCGCAACTTTGGGCATCGGTTACTATCCGAATGCACGGAAGAAGTCTCAGATATGAATGATAGCTAAACCTGGAAAAGACGCAATGCTGCCGTCATCATATAGACCTATCAGCATGTTGCCTTGCCTTTCCAAATTGTTTGAGAAACTACTATTAAATAAACTATCTGCTTTTCTTCCTGAAAATAGCGCAATACCGCCACACCAATTCTGTTTTCGCGAAAATCACAGCACTATTGAGCAAGTGAATCGAATTTCAAATGAAAAAAGAAAAGCTTTTGAACTCGGGGAGTTTTGCTCTGCAATATTCCTTGACGTGGCTCAAGCATTTGATAAGGTATGGCATCAAGGACTGATGTTCAAAATCAAAAAGTTTTTTCCAAAAAGCTATCATAAAATTCTTACTTATCCAATAGACGTTTCTGTGTAAAAGTAAACGTATTTATTTCGGAGGATTTTCCAATTTTAGCCGGTGTGCCCCAAGGTAGCGTTCTAGGCCCTACATTATATGTAATATTCACATCTGATACTCCTATAAGTGAAAGCACGCTAATTTCAACATTTGCGGATGATACCGCCATACTCAGTTGCAATAAATGTCCGATAAAGGCGTCGAGAGCTCTACAAGAGCACTTAGTTAGGGTAGAAGAATGGTTAGGAATGTGGCGTATAAAAGTCAATGAGCAAAAAAGCAAAAACGTAACATTCTCTTTGAGGCCTGGTACGTGTCCAGCCATTCGGCTCAATAATATTGAGATTCCACAAGCTAATGAAGTCACCTATCTCGGCATTCATTTAGACAGGCGCTTAACTTGGCGTACGCACATTTCAACTAAAATTTTAAATATGAAGTTGAAGGTCGCCAAGCTGCATTGGCTAATAAACCACAAATCTACCTTAAGCCTAGAATACAAAAGCCTCCTATACAATGCAGTTATTAAGCCGATATGGTTGTACGGGATTCAACTGTGGGGTAATGCATCCGCTTCTAACATTGCCATAATTCAAAGGTTTCAGTCGAAGATACTTAGGTTAATAACAGGTGCTACATGGTACATGCGTAACGAAAATATTCACAAAGACCTGAAAATACCAACAGTTATCACAGAAATAAATGCTAGAAAGCAGATATACATAGCAAAACTGAAAAATCACCCGAATCCACTAGCTAAATCCCTCGCAAAACCGATAAGCCGATCCCGCCTGCAGAGAAGAGACCTTCCGGCCTTTTGAAGAGCGAAGCAGAACCGAAATTTTGATGGCCAAATACAATTTGGGTTAGAATTATTTTTTAGTGACTAGTTTTAAGATTTGATAAACTTATTGTTAGGCTTAATTTAAGCAAATTCAATAAATAATAAATTTTTGTAATAAAAAAAAAAAAAATTAATTTAATTACATTAATTTAAGTTCATTTTTAATTAAGAATGTATTCATATAAAATAAATATCAAAACTTTTAATACATCTGCCAAATTTTCCTTTTCCTACCATAAGAATAAAATCCAATCTAACAATTTACTTAATATAGCATATACCAAAAAACAAAAACAAAGGTATTGAAATCGTACAAAACCAACACAGTTTTATGCCCACATGAATTAATTTATGTGAGTTAAGAAACATCGTTATAACTATTTTTAGAATATATAAATTTCTTTGCTGTAATGATCTGTTATAGCAGCAGCATTTCAATGTGGTTCAGTAAAATTATTTAAATGATATTTATTTTATTTTAATACGATTTGTGATCAAAAAATAACCGTTATTATCAAATTTCGTGAGTTACGTATGTTCCATGTTCGCATTTTTTTTCTTTTATGTTGGATTATGGACAGATTTCCTCAAAAAGATCATAACTGGTGACGAATCATGGGTGTATAGCTATGACATTGAAACCAAAGCCCAATCATCTCAATGGAAACGTCCAAATGAGCCAAGACCGAAAAAAGCACGTCAAGTTCGGCCGAACGTAAAGGTTTTGCTGACAGTTTTCTTTGATTGCAATGGCGTGGTGCATCATGAATTCTTGCCACAAGATCGTCCGGTCAACAAGGAATACTACCTTGAAGTTATGCGCCGTTTGGGAGAAGCAATTCGTCAGAAACGCCCAGAATTGTGGAAAAACCAATCATGGATTTAGCACAATGATAACGCACCAGCTCACACATCGATGCTTGTGCGTAATTTTTTGGCCAAAAACAAAACCGTTATCATGCGTCAATCACCGTATTCACCGGACTTGGACCCCGCTGACTTTTTCCTCTTTCGAAAACTGAAGACACCGATGAAAGGAAAGCGTTTTGCTACGATTGAGGAGATAAAAGAAAAATCGAAACAGGAGCTGTTGGCGATACCAAAAAAAGCGTTTCAGAAGTGTTTCGAGGATTGGAAAAAACGCTGGCATAAGTGTATTATATCTGAGGGGAATTACTTTGAAGGGGACAAGATATTTGTTGATGAATAAATAAATACTTTTTGAAAAAATTGAAAATAACGGTTACTTTTTGATCAAACGTACATTAGTAAATAAAAATGAACTTAAATTAATATAATTAAATTAATAGCATTATAATATATAAAAAAACCATGCAGTTGCATAGAATAACTTAGACAGACAATAATTAAAAAATAAAACTAAAAAGAAGTCCCAAATATAATTCACGAATGTAGGTTTGATTTAAAGTGTAAGTGAAAGTGTAGATTATTTGATTTAAAGTATTTTCTATATACATATGTATGTAAGTGGATACACATCCAAAGACAAGTTCACAAAATTAAGAAGCACGAAGCCGTAAGACGTTTTTGCACATTTTTATTAGTTTCCATAACTAAAGTCTCCACGTCAAAGCGATTGTGTTGCCGGTTGTAGTATTTCGAATGGCGTTTGTGAAAAAACATGCAAGCAAGTCGACTTGGGTGAGCCTTGCGCACATAATGTGTACATTTTTAGAGGTAAATGTCAAATGTAATGGGCAAAAAGACGCACCTTATATTAAAATATGTTTTACTAAACATTATTTATCATAATATACATTTAAAATTTCTTGGATTTTTAAATACTTGAAATAATTTTTTATAGATTTTTGATTATAATAATTTTCGAATATAAAGTGGTTTATTATGCTTTGGGGCACAATTATGGTTGAACTACTAGGTTATTGCATTATATTCGGGTTTATTTACAAAACTTTGAAAATCAATCAACAAGAACATATGCATTTAATACTAGATATTGAAGTTCATAAAATTTACCTCAAATATGAATGTATAAATGCGGAGAATCAGTGTTCATAGATATGTATGCACATATTCATGTACGTACGAGTGGTTTAATTTGTAATAGATTGTGGTTATAGTATTTCAAGCTGATCTGACAAAGTAAAAAAAAAACGTTTAAAGCCTTGATTTTGTTGACTGTACCCTTAATCTAAAAATTATTTAGATACATTTTCTGATGGAATAGACAACAGACGAACATATGAATATTAAAATATTAACACTTATTATTCTTTCTTTAGATTCACTCACAAAATGTTTGATCGGATCCTGCTACAGCGAAAATACAAAATCGAAAGAATAAACTTTGCTACGATTTGTCTATTCTGAAAAAATTCAAATATCCAAAATTTCATGACAAATTGAATTCATTATATTTAAAGAATCCAAACAGCACATACAATAAAAACACAAGACATGAGGGCGCTTTCATTTTCATTTCTTTCATTCTTTTTATGGAACAATTCGCTACCTGCCAAAATCATCCAAACACAAATAAGTACATATGTACATACATATGTACGTATGTATGTATATGATTTGTCAAGATTGATTTTCATAATACTCCGCCGTTTACAGTCTTCTTCTATAACAGACATGAAATAATTCTGCCCTAGTTTTAGTCCAGTAAAATGATATAATACTGGCCCGAGTTATGTATTGGAAATGAGAGCAACACCATTCGACTTTACAATTGGTTTAATAATGAATTTAAATTTTAGTTTACATGTATTTATGTATATCTTAAAATATCGCTACTTTAGTGCTGAATTTCATGAAAAATGAAGCAAGCATATTTTTAATGCGAATTCAAATTAATATGAATTTAAAGATTTTCATAAGAATTGAACTCAACATGATTGGATAATTTTCATGGGAATTCAAGTCAACATGAATTTGAAGATTTTGATAAGAATTGAAATATAATATAACTTAAATAATAGTCTTAATAATAATTAGAATTTGGGTCAGTTCAATTATTGGAATTTGATGTTGTTGTTTGTTGGATGGCGTGTTGTGCTACCTTAGTGTGTTGTACTTATTGTTGTAGGGTTAAGTGGATGCGTTCGTAACTACTGCCCCCTTTTAATAAAGAGACGGCGACAAGGATTGCGATGGGGCCGGAGCGACAACATGTAGCGGATGAGGGATGTACATATGTTCGTTTGCTTCTATTGTATTGGTTGTTTTACTGCAAGTAGAGTTTATTAGAAATTTCAGAATATGTATATATGTATGTATATAAATTAAACAGTGTCATTCTGATAGGAAAACTGTTCAATTAATTTATTTATTTATTGGTTTTTTTTTTTGAAATTGTTCACGATACAGTGGGCTGCTTCTTTTTTGTGATGTATGTTGGGTCATTCGTTGCTTCTTGGTGTATTGATATACATACTAGTATATGTATGTTTTGATTGTGGGACGTGCTTTGTCAAAGTACTGAATATTTTGTTCATTATAAGTTATTAATAATTCTGCTATTTTTTTTATTTTCATTTATAGGAAGCAGTATAGTATGATATAAAAAGAATTTTCAATGAGCATATTTTGTATTTATATATTGTATATAATATTAAGTTGTGATAATAAGCTTTTAGACCAAGCAGTTCATACATTTGTTAATTTTAGTTTCTTTTCACTGGATTTTGCTAGTATGATTGCTTCTGCTATGTTTGAAAGACAATTAATTTAAAGGTCTATATTAGAATTTATTTGATTCATATATTAGATGTCTGAACATATTTCATTTTATTTTTAATTATTATTATTATTATTATTAAAATTTTTTTTTTTATTTTTTTTTTGAATTTTTAATATTTCTTTCATTAGTGTCTAAGATCTCTATTTGATTATTTATGTAATGTGCGTCATTTGTCTCTTTGTTTGTCGTTATGAATTCTATCGTAGTCTCTAGTCTTAGTCCCTAATTACCCCTGAATTTTCTCTTCAAGATCTCCTAAAAGTATTTTATTTTTAATTATATATTTTTAAATTTGATTTGATTCAGATTTCTTCCTTTTCTTTATTCTAATTTTATGTAATTTCTTATCATTAGTTGTTTGTATTGTTAGTTTGTTATTGTCTTTAACTATATTTCTTGAGAATCGTGGAGTAATTTTGTTCCTTCTACATTCTTTTCTAAATATTACCTCATTATTTTCTTTATTCTCAGGCTCCAACCGTGTTTTGTTTAACTTATCTATTCTTAGGCAAGTCAGTTTTTCGACTTTTTCTTTTATTGTGGGATACAGTTTCATTTGAAATTCATTTAGTCAATAGTAAATAGTCATGTTCATTGTGAAATATTACTGTGTTATTAAATTTGTATGTTTTCCCGAAAAACAATTCATAAGGTGTAAGTTTGGTGGTTGAATGTATGGAGTTATTGTATGTGATTAGTATTCCGAAAATATTTCTTCATGAACTAAGTCTAGATTATTTTCTTTTCTTGTAGTTAAAATTATTCTATATATTTCTGTTAGCGTGGAATGTAAGCATTCCACCGGTGCGTTACTACTAGTTTTCTGAAATGATGTGTAGTGTAAATCTATTTGAAATTGAGTACAAATATTTTTTTCGGAATACCGTATAGGCTTATAAAATTCTTTAAAGACTCAGAACTACGATACTGTTTCTTGAGGGAAGGGTGTAACCACAAGCGAATTTTGAACATTTGTCAATAACAGTCAGGATTTGGTGATTGTTTATACTATAGACATCAATGTGGATAATATCTAGTGGTTTGAGAGGGGTTTCAGGTTTCTGAAACTTTGGTGTTGCTGGGTTCCTGTCATATTTCAATGTTTCGCACTTTTTACAGTTGTTGATAGTTTGAGTAATTATATTTTTCATAAATGGGAAGTAATATTCCCTTTTGATTTGAAGGTATGTTTCTGTAATGCCTCATGATTCTTTTTTATTAATTCTTCCTGTTCATCGCTTTTTGTGATATCTATTAATTTTTCTGTACAGCGTATTAAGCGTAAGAGTTTACTATTCGCGAAGTATTTAGAATATACTGATTGTATGATTCGAAAAGTATTATTATCGATAAATATTGCTGATAATTTGTTTGAAGTTATATAATTTTTAAAAAATTTTGTTAAGATTTCTTTATTAAATTATCTTTCCCAGATTGTGCGGCGGTGTTTGTTCTTGAATGGAACCTCAAGGGTCATTTCTGGCGTTTCGGAGGATGTTTCTAAAATTATTTGACAGTTGAATTCATTTATTGGTCTTTCTGAAATGCAATTCCATTGTCTAAATTTTCGTCAGCCGAGTGTACAGTTGTGCCAGAAGTACCTCAATTAGAAGTTGTGTCATTTAAATTAACGTCTATAATATTTTCTTTTAAATTATTTATTTTGATTCGACTAAATGCATCGGCGTTAGTATTGAGTTTACCTTTCTTAAAAACTATATCATAATCAAACTCTTCTAATTTTAAACGCCATCTTATGAGCTTAGAGTTTGGTTCTTTAAGGTTCATTAGCCAAGTGAGGGGCCTATGGTCTGTTATTAATTTGAATTTGCGTCCAAACAAATATGGACGAAAATATTTTATTGCCCAAATGATGGCTAGCATTTCTTTTTCTATGGTTGAATAATTTATTTCGGACTCAGACAAGGTGCGACTTGCATAACATACTGGTTTGTCGGTTCCAATGTGGCCTTGAGACAATATTGCGCCCAATGCAAAGTTGCTGGCGTCTGTAGTTAGCAAGAAGGGTACTGTAAAATGAGATCATTCATTAAAATATTTTTGCACAATTCAAATGTTTCAATGTAGCGATCATCGAGTTTTATCGATCTTTCTTTTTTCAAGCATTCTGTTAAGGGCTTCGTTAGTTTGGCGAAATCTTTAATAAATTTCCGGTAGTACCCTAGCAGTCCTATAAAAGCTTTTATTTCTTTTTGACTTCGGGGAACAGGAAAATGTTTAATAGCGTGTATTTTTAAAGGATTAGGTTTAATACCTTCTGTGGAAACAATATGGTCCAGAAAGTTGATTTCTTTTCGTAAGAATTCAAATTTGTCGAGTTGAATCTTGAAGTTGGATGTTCGTAATTTTTCTAATGGGTAACGGTCAGATATTGTTTTTTCGTTTAATTTTCTGTAATCTATTACCACTCGCCATTTTTTTTTACCGCTGGCGTCTTGTTTTTTTGGTACTATCCACACTGGAGAACTCCAAGGAGAGTAACTTTGACGAATTATACCCTGATCTAGCATGTTTGAAATTTGATTTCGTACCTCCTCTTTGTGGATGTACGGGTGTAGTGGATATTTTATGTTTAACTTCGTTTGTAAAACTGAGAGACATACCTTCTTTAAAAAATACGTCATCGTATTTTTTGCAAAGTTTCAGAAGAGTGCTCTTTTCTTCTGTATTCAAATGGTTTGTTCGCAGAAATTTAGTTACATTTGCGTTTGTCGTTGTATTTGTGGATTCATTTTCAAAACTATTGACTTCAATATAATCTGAGTTATATTGACTTACTTTTATAGGTTGTTCGAGAAATAGAATTTGTTCTTCATTTGAGTTGTTAATTATTTCCATAAGGCTGAACCAAGCTTGTGACTTGTAAATGCTCTCGGGAATATAAAAATGAGGATTCAGTTTTGTAGTTTTCAGATATATATCTCCGGTGCGCACATCCACTGGCAGTTTAATTATAGATTTTGAATTTGGAGGCATTAAGTGCTTGCCAGATGTAAGGTTTGGCTTAAACTGTAACTGCGTTCCTAAGAGTATTATTAACCAAATCAACTTTTGCTTCTAATTGCGTTAAAGAGCCTAGGCCTAGTAGGCCGTCAAAGTAGTTATGGAATTTAAAGATATCAAAATCATGTTGTCCGATTTCGTTAAATTCAATGAATGTAGGTAGTATAATATGCATATCTATGAATATTTTGTGAGTTCTCTATATTGTTTAAATCCTCCATTGCGTCATCTTGATACTGGACTAGTTGCTGTTGGTGTGTATTGTTTGGGGGCAATCGTCTAAAGCTATTAGTGTTGTTAATATTGTTCATTTCTTCAGTTTTGAAGTTTGAAGTCCTGTTGGATAGAGTACGCATACTCTGGGTATTGTTGAAGTTTCTGTACGATGAAGTTGGATTCCTTAGGTTTGTGTTCCCTGAACTTGCATCCATGGGTTCAGGTGGAGGTTGTTTAATTGTTGCCAAACTATTTTGGGTGAAATCCTTCCTAAATGGATTTGGATTTTGGGTGAAGCCCTTATTATACGGTTTATTATTGTAATTCTGTGGATTTGTGTATGTATATGGCGGCCTTGTTAATGGTCCCTGATGCTGGAAATTAGTTCTAAACTGATTAGAGTATGTTCTGTTATTAAAATTGTGTGAGAATTGTTGATTATATAGCTTATAATACATTTCATATCTACTTGTGTCTACTCGCATGTAATAAATATTCTGTTCTTTGATGCAGTAAGATAAAGCAGTAGCTAATGAATAGGGCATCATTGCTCTTATACTTGAACCTAATGGTTCCCTTACAATACACAAGAATGCGTTGAGACACATCTCTGCATAAAGCTCTTTTTTTGCTGTAATTACTTTTAAATCTTTTTCGTGGATCAGAATATTGTTATAAAGAGTAGATTGTATCTCAATTATTTCACTAAAAAATGTTTAGACATTCTTATTGTTTTGCCGAACGTTATGCAAATTTCTGATAAGAGAAGTTTCAGTCCTCTTATCAGAGTAGTGAAGTATTAGATTATTTTTTATATCATCCCAGACAAGAGGTGTTCGGTACATATTTAAAACTTCATTTCCTTGCCCCTCTACTTTATTTCGAATGGCCCGCAATAAAATCTGTCCAGATGACGAATCACCCGTGGCCCCAATATAAAGGAGAATCTCCTCAACATTATTGACGATTTCGTATATATATATATAAATATATATATATATATATATATATATATATATATATATATATATATATATATTTATATATATATATATATATATATATATATATATATATATATATATATATATATATCAAGCTGTATATTGCGCCTACCTCTACGAATTTTGATACTCTTGTCTTGACTAGCTAAAATATTTTCTCTTACTAGTGGTGGTTTTAGGCTGCTAAAGCGAGTTTTTAAAGTACTGCCAAAAAATAACTTTGCAGGTGACTCATTTGTGCTACAATGCTCAGTGTTACGATAGTATATCAAAAATCGATTTAAATACAATTGTGTCCAAATCCGTTTCTCTCTATGTGTCAAATTTGCCAAAATAGATTTCTTTACTGTTTTGACAAAATTTTCGGCTTGTCCATTTGTCGATGGATGCCCAGGAGCAGTATTTATGTGCCTTACCTTATTTTTAGACAAAAAAATTTTAAACTCACCGGATGTGATCTGACGCCCGTTCTCAGTTACGACAACATCCACTAAACCATATCTACCGAAAAGTGTTCTCATAGCTTTAATTACAAATGATGAAGTAATTTCCTTAGTCAACAATACTTCAATCCATTTGCTAAATGAATCTATTATAACAAAAAGATATTGACCCTTAACTAGTCCGGCAAAGTCAATATGAATGCGGCTCCAAACTGAGTAAGTTGGTGCCCATGGAACTAAAATGCTCTTTTCAGGGCTTGCTTGCAGTTCCTGACAAGATTTACAGCTTCTTACTAAATCTTCAATGCGTTTATTTATTCCCGGCCACCAAACACAACTTCTTGCCAATGCCTTTGTTTTTCTTATCCCAAAGTGTGATGAGTGTAAATTTTGGATGATGGGCTCACGCAATTTCGTAGGAACTACTGTACGATAGCCCCACAAGATACATCACTATTCAGCCGAAAGTTCAGTTGACTTCTCACGAAACGCTGCATACTCATCACCTTTTAAACTGTTCAATTGACCTCTATCGATGGCAATAACTACTTTAGACAAGATTGGATCACGACGTGTCTCTTTAGCAATATCTCTGAAATCTAAATTCAAATAATTTTTTTTTTCAACAAAGTTTATATAATTAATTTCAGTACAATCTTCTGAAGTTTTATGTTGTGGCATTCTTGACAAACTGTCAGCGTCATTTATTGAGGCTTTAACATGTTCGACACTATAATTAAAGCCAGATAAAATTAATGCCCAGCGCTGCATACGCGCAGAAGCCATCATAGGTAAGCCTTTGTGCTCCCCAAAAATAGTGAGAAGTGGTTTGTGATCGGTTCGCAAAACGAATCGATGTCGTAATAAATATTGTTTTAATTTAATGACACAGAAAATTATTGCCAACACTTCCTTTTCTAATGCACTGTAGAGCACTATCAAAAACTGAAATGAAGTTTTTGATAGTGCTCTTGAAACCAAAGCGATGGGTTTGACTGTATTACTTGGACAAATGTGGGATAAAACAACAGCCACAGCAGTGTTACTTGCATCAGTTGTTAACACAATTGGTAAATTGGGATTGAAATGAACTAAAATTTGTTCAGATGTTATGTCATTCTTTAATGTTTCATATGCCCCTTGACACCTCGACCTCGACCACTGAAATTTCACACCTTTTTTTAATAAATTGTAAAGTGGAACCATCTTTTTAGCAAAATTCTCGATAAATTTTGAGTAGTAATTTAACATTCCAATTAGAGCTCTTAGCTCCGGAACATTTTTAGGAGTGGGTGCATTACTTATTGCAGACGTTCGCTCTTTTCTTTTTTAACTAGGCCATTCGCATCAATGGTAAATCCTAAATAGGAAATTTGCTGTTGAAAAAATTTGAACTTATGTACATTTAGCTAAAGTCCAGCAGACTGTAATTTGTTTAGAACCATCTTCAAGTTCTTGATATGATCATTTAGATCCTTACCAGTGACAGTTATGTCATCTTGGTATACAACGACTCCTGGAATTTCCCTTAACAAGCTCTCTATGGTCTTTTGAAAAATGGCTGCTGCCGTTTTAATACCAAAAGGTAATCTTTTCATTTTAAAAGTCCCTATATGAGTGCTCCATGTACACAAGAGTTGTGACTCTTCAGTTAACACTAATTGATTGTAAAGAAGCAAAAATCTCATCAATCCGTGGAAGCGGATATTGGAAATCAATTAGATACTTGTTGATTGTGACTTTATAGTCACCACGCAAACGCAAATCTCCATTAGGTTTTAAAATTGGAACTAATGGTGTGCCCCACTCAGAATGATCCACCTGTTCTAAGATACCATCATCAATCAATTGTTTTAGTTGACTTTCGACTTTATCTTTCCACGCAAGTGGCAACGGGCGTGGCTTAAAAAAAATGGGCTTAATATTTTCTGTAACTGATTTCGGCACATATATACGTTCCCAATTGATTATTGAACATTTCGAAATACTGATTCTTAATTTCGTCTTCCAAAACATTTACATTAGTTATTTGATTACCTGTTTTGGTTTGAGCCAGATCAAAACTGAACGCTCGTAAAAATGTTCTTCCTAACAATGGAGGATTATTCGTATCAGTAACAACAAAAACAATATTTTTCTTAACACCTTTATACACAAAATTTGCACCAAACTCACCAATAATCTTAATTTTCTCTCCACTATAGCTTACGTAGTTGTTCTGACATATTTGCAAACGCTTTCTTATTTCATACTCGTCCAGAAATGACCTTGGCAACAAATTACAGTGTCACAACTGCCTCCAACTGTACACCTTCAATTATTACTGGCAGTGTATAAAGATCCATCAAATTATTATTAAAAATGCTACAAATAGAAAGATCAAAATCAAAATCTTTAAATTCATGTTCAGAATCTGATACGTAATTTACAGTTTTCTGAGATTTGAATCTGCAAATGCCCAACTTTACCACAACAATGACATTTGCTATTTTTAAATTTACATGTGTTGGAGTCATGGTTTCCCCAACCACAATGATAACATGCCGTTTCCGTGTTCATGTTCGTGCTGAGGCCGCCTCTGCCGCTGCTATTACCACCACCTCTGATGCTGCTACTACCACCGCCTTTGCCGCTGCTACCACTGCCACCTTTATTGCTACAGCTGCTGTTATAGTTGTTATACTTTTTCCCGTTGCACCTTTGTTGACCTTTATTATTACTTTTGTTCTTTACATAATTTACTTCTTTTCCATCCACATCTTTTGACAAGTTCATCTTAGTTTCAAATATCAAGGCTTTTTTATATGCACTTAACAGGGTTAATTTTTCGTCTTCTTCCCACATTCGCTCGAACATTCTTTTTGGCAGACCCATTACAAACTGATTTAGCAGGGACGTCTCTAAGTTGTCTCCAAAACAACAATTAATTGCCAACTTTTTTGCCCGAGCATACCAGCTTGAAATATTTTCTTGCTCATGACATGCCGACTGATGAAATAATCTCCTTTCCTTGAATATTATGGTTTGCGGTGTATATTGTGTTTTTAAAGTTTCACACAATTCCTTGTACGTTTTTTGCACTGGTGAAGCAGGACTGCATAAATAATGTAGTATGCTGTATGCCTCGGAACCAACTGCTTTCAATAGAGTAGCTTTTTTTTTATTTTCTTCATTGCAGTTTATTTTTGCAAAATGAATTTCTAAACGCTCCTTCCACATTAGCCAATTATCATTATTCGGCGAAAATTCCGCTACCGATTGAGCCTGGGTATATGTGACAGCCACTGGATTAGAAACTTCTCTCTCTTTGTTAGGCATTTCAGTTTTTATAATTTTCCAGCTTCTTTTTATTTTTGGTTCACTGTATGTACTCGTATGTACATACGTATGTGTTTTTTTTTTTTTTTTTTTTTTTTTACAGTACTACTCTGTCTTTAATTTTTATTTTACCGTTTCACGGCTACTCAACACGTTTATTTCATGTAAATTTTACTCTAAACGATATTTATTGTTATTATACTATTTTCACAGCGTTCTGAGTTTGTTTTGTTGTATTAAAGCTTTTTTGTTTGTTTAATATTTAATTCTTATCCTCGTCGCCAATATGTAGTGTATTACACCGGAGATTAATGAAACGCGTTCTTGCTAAGATTGAGTTCATTTTATGACTCTCTTATTATCTTCAATTGCTTATGGCTATTCTCTTAAATTTCTAAATACTAGTATAGGGTTACCATGTTAATGGTTTAAGTAGACATGCCATATTGGCTAAATACCTAACATAAATATATATATTTTTTTAAAATATATTCAGTACTTGACTTAGATTAGATTAGATATATTTAAGGGTGTTATACACTGCGACCTGAAAGATCTATTGTGATGCCCCTATTTATTTGAAAGATGAGGATAGTCTCATCTATAAATCTTCTGTCAGGTTAATTTTCGAAAGGAATTCATATATTTTGGAGGAATCAAGATGAGGGATCTTGCTCATATCTAAGATATATTCTCCAAAACACCTGTGTCTTTTGTGTGCCAATGGTCCGGAGTCTGTGATCAGGTGCAGTGAGGTTTCGTCACTTTCTCCACAGAATCGACAGATGACATCTGAAGATATACCCAACTTGTTCAAATGGTAGTTGAGTCTACAATGTCCGCTTAAAATGCCTGTGATGATTCTTAGGCATATTTATTAACTCCCGAACAATTTCCCGAACGAATTCACCACCTGTAACTGGAGTACTTGTTTAGATGGAAACAAACTATACTTAGAGTTCCGGTTGCATTCCTGGGAAGGGTCATAGTTTTTGTGCGGTTAGTTTCAAACACATAATATTTGCTTGGAAAAAATTTGTCTTTCATTGACATACTCGTATATTTGATGAATATTGTGGCTTGGCCGAAATAGCTAGATCGTATAGCCAAATGTTTTTCAATAATTCTCCATCTGATCATTATGACGATGGCATAACCACATGGCTCCTACTCGTACATTATTAAACAAAAATGAACTTAAATTAATATAATTAAATTAATAGCATTATAATATATAAAAAACCATGCAGTTGCATAGAATAACTTAGACAGCCAATAATTAAAAAATAAAACTAAAAAGAAGTCCCAAATATTATTCACGAATGTAGGTCAACACAGATTATTTGATTTAAAGTATTTTCTATATATATATATAAGTATGTAAGTGGATACACATCCAAAGACAAGTTCACATGATTAAGAAGCACGAAGCCGTAAGACGTTTTTGCACATTTTTATTAGTTTCCATGCCTAAAGTCTGGCGTTTGTGAAAAAACATGCAAGCACGTCGACTTGGGTGAGCCCTGCACACATAATGTATACATTTTTAGAGGTAAATGTCAAATGTAATGGGCAAAAAGACGTACCTTATATTAAAATATGTTTTACTAAACATTATTTATCATAATATACATTTAAACTTTCTTGGATTTTTAAATACTTGAAATAATTTTTTATAGATTTTTTATTATAATAATTTTCGAATATAAAGTGGTTTATAATGCTTTGGAACACAATTATGGTTGAACTACATTTTTAAATAATTGTTATATATAGGTTATTGAATTATATACGGGTTTATTTACAAAACTTTGTAAATCAATGTATAACAAGAACATATGCACTTAATACTAAATAAAGTTCATAAAATTTATATGAATGTATAGATATGTATGCACAGATTCATGTACGTACGAGTGGTTTAATTTGTAATAGATTGTGGTTATAGTATTTCAAGCTGATCTGACAAAGTAAAAAAAAACGTTTAAAGCCTTGATTTTGTTGACTGTACCCTTAATCTAAAAATTATTTAGATAAATTTTCTGATGGAATAGACAACAGACGAACATAATAATATTAAAATATTAACACTAATTTTAGCAAAATTGGTTTTTTGTGCATAATTATTCTTTCTTTAGATTCACTCACAAAATGTTTGATCGGATCCTGCTAGGGGGGAAAATACAAAATCGAAAGAATAAACTTTGCTGCGATTTGTCTATTATGAAAAAATTCAAATATATAAAATTTCATGACAAATTGAATTCATTATATTTAAAGAATCCAAACAGCACATACAATAAAAACACAAGACATGAGGGCGCTTTCATTTTCATTTCTTTCATTCTTTTTATGGAACAATTCGCTACCTGCCAAAATTATCCAAACACAAATAAGTACATATGTACATACATATGTACGTATGTACATATGTATATGATTTGTCAAGATTGAATTTCATAATACTCCGCCGTTTACAGGCTTCTTCTATAAAAGACATGAAATAATTCTGCCTTAGTTTTAGTCCAGTAAAATGATATAATACTGGCTCAAACCTCGTACATTGTGCATTTGTCAATAAATTCGAATACTGATTATTTACATATTAAATATTTGACGAATACTGATCTACACACTTTTTACATATTTTAATAAAAATTATTTAGTAGCTTAATAATAATCAGGGTAAATGGTAACTGCTTAGAGTTAAGAAGGTAGATCCTTTCTTTTTTCATTTAATCTTTTTGGATAAGCTCTTGTTAAGAGTTTTCTTGCAAAATCATTTGGATGTTTGGGTAGTGGTGTTTTATATTTGAGACTAAGGCTTCTGATGTCATCTTGCACAATGTTTGCGTTAAAATCTTCATAGATGTTCGTATTTTTAATGTGCTAAGTCTCTATTTTGCATTGTAGCCTTTGAACTTTTGAATGTTTCAATTATAAGCAATTCCCCACAATTGAATGTCACATGTCCAGCATGATTTGCTGTTGAGTTTTGATTTGCTCTAGTTTGGCTTCTTTTGTGTACATTTTGTATAGACTTGGCCCCTGACTATTATGTGTAACCTGCCCTGAAGAACGTCGACAAATTTGGGATCGGGTTCGGGAAAATAATTAATTTGGCTAATTCTGAATTTTCATCGTTTTCTGGGATAGCATTTATGTTTTCAGGTAGAGTTATCTCTTATTTATAGGTCATTTAACCATTCCATTTAACCACACTTTATAAAATTCCTGAGTAATATCTAGAAAAGGGGGTCTTCAGTTATGTTTTTTTTCAAAAGCTTTTCTAATTGTGCAATAATTCTGTGAACCTGACTTATGGTACTTTGGTTTTTTTGTGAAACCACACTGATGGTGCAGTATCATAATATTAAAATTTGCTGAATTTTTCGCAGAAGCAGCTGTTTAAACATTTTAGCAGTCAGGCATTGATCCCCATTGTACTAAGCCAGGAGAAATATTTAGGGGAGGGGGATATAGAGGATTTTGGAAAGGCAGTTACACATTTCTTACTCTTACTTATTTACTCTCTTATGAACCTCAGAAGTCTGTTCAGGGATAAGAAATGTATATTATCCATTCCCAAAACATCTGACCCTAATATGTGCCTCCTCATTCTGGCAAAGGCAGGACAAACGCAGAGAAAATGTTGTGTGCCGTCCTGTTCTTCCTCCAGGTGGGAGATGTAGTTCGGATTGTCGATACATATGGTCGCCATTTGATGACCCCATGGAATATGCCCTGTGATTACCCCAACCAATGATCGAAGATCTTTCTTTCGTAGTGTCAGAAGGAAATTTGCAACTCTCCTATTTGGGCTTTCTAGGAAGTTGGTTGTTTTTCAGGCAACTAAGTGGTTGTTTTTCAGCCAAATAAACTGCACCTTCGGTGCTTGTGAATATTATTCACATGGCTCCTAATCTAATGCTTAACTCCTGTCAAACTTGTACCGATAAATGACTGTAGTCCCATTAGAGTATCCTCAGATCCAGAGTTTACCATTTCATCAGCTAATTCGTTCCCCTGAACACCACATTGTCCAGGATCCAAATAAGTTCAAGAAAATTCCATCTTGTGATGGAGTTAAGACTTGACTTACATTTTTGGACAATTTTTGAAGGGGCTAACACATTTTCTAATCTATCCGGTTTACCGGTTTACCGCATCATTTCTTCTCAATTAACCAGTCCGCTACCCTCAGTATAGCAAAAACTTCCCATTGGAATACCATTGCCATACTTCCTATAGCCGAAAAGCATCCCACATTTTCATTCAGAAGCCTGCCAGCCCCAGTTCCCATTTTCAGTTTGAAAGCCTGTGCCGGATGAGATCGCCAAAATTAATTATATTTGGTTTATTTTTGCTTTGTATCATGATTTGTATAGTCAAATAATTGCGGACCACACTAATAGAATATTTGAAATCTTATTATAGCAACAACAACATGCATACATTCTGCTGTTTGCAAATATGCTTTTACCAGTATGCATTTTGTTGGCGCTACTTGGTTACGACGTCGATGCAAAACAGAATAGCAATAACAACAACAGCGCTGTCTCAGTTATTTTCTTCAGTTCTTCCATTCAGCCACTGTATTGTTATTATTATTATTATTAACAGGCTAAAAGAACACCGCGACCTAAAAGATCTATTGTACAGCCTCGTACCCAACTAAAACAGTCCTAGACTGTTTATAAATCTCGTAACTGCTGTGGGCTTAATTTTAACTAGGTGATTTGGAGATATGAACCCACTGCCTAGGTAATTATGTCTGCGTCTTGCCACCGCTGAGCAAGTGCATAGAATATGTTCTGCCGTTTCCTGCTCCTCTTGACAGAGTCGACAGGATTCATCTTGTACCACGCTTATTTTTTGCAGATGGTAATTTAGTCTACAGTGTCCTGTTCAAAGATCATTATACAGTTTGATGTCATTTCTGCTGAGGTTTAAATAAGCATCTACCCTGATGTGTTCAGGATCAATGAGTAGTCTCAAGTATGCATATTTTGGTGTTGTGTGTACCCCTGCGAAGACATTCTCTAGCACATAACTCTAAAGAGTGGACCTCCGCCTGAAAAATGGAAGCTGTTTTTCCCATTGCAATTGCTTTTTGGAAATTTGGCCCTACAATTCCAGCTCCTGCACTGCCATCTTCCATTTTGGACCCATCTGTATACCACAACTGTGAGTCCAGTTTTATTATTATTTCCTTATTTCTCCAAGATGAACGGTCACTGATGACCACATTGAATTGCTTGGAGAAGTCTAATTTTCTGCCCATTTTGTCGAAGACCATGAGGCACGGAGAATTCCAGACAGTGCCCAGAATCTTTGCGTGCCACGAAAGGTTGCCTTCTTTAAGATGGGCTAGATTAGGTAGCCTTAGGGCCGCGCTGGCCGCCATCCTTTTAACTACAAGGTGTAGAGGAGTCAGTCCAATGATCACTCCCAAAGCTAGTGTGGGGCACGTTCTCATTGCTCCCGTCACACTCAAACAGGCTTCACGGTGAATCTTGTTAAGAATCATCTGAGCTCTTGTTTGGTTTACTTTTGGCCACCATACTAACGACGCGTACGTAATCATTGGTACTATTATTGTTTTATATGACCACGCCATCATTTTTGGCCGTAGTCCCCATATTTTTCCGTACAACCTCTGGCAAGCATAGGTTGCTCTTAAGGCTTTACTAGTTATGTATGATAAGTGGTTTTTCCCAAGTTAGAGTTTTGTCTAGGATTACTCCCAGATATTTCATTTCATTGGACATTGTTAAGTTCGTGGTCCCTAAACTTAAGGTCCCCAGATTCAGTTTCCTTCTTTTGGTGAAGGGTACCACATTTCTTTTATTCGGATTTATCGATAGTCCTTTCTTCTGACACCAGTTTTGAGTGATGGCAAGAGCTAGTTGCATGCGATCTGTTATGGTAGAGTCAAACTTGCCTCTGACCATAATTACCAAATTATCCGCAAATCCCTGCTTCCGGTATGAAAGCCCCCTAGCCTTCGTCCAAGGTTTAGACACTATGCATACTTCCAGGCTTATCCTGAAAATGTTTGTTAGCACTGGTGCCAATACATCAACACCTTGCCGAAGTAGGCACGGTTGTATATTATCGACACCTGGGGATTTGAATGGTCTAAAAGTGGAGATAGCCCATTTGGTTTTGTTGACGGTGAAGATTCTGCGAGCCAGTAAGAGTTCCCTCCGTGTAGGCATCAAGAAACGAGAATTATCGATGATTTCACTATCCTCTCCGATAGTGGCACAGCCCGGAAATTGAGTGTCCAACAAAAGCTGCCGCGTCTCTTCCAGGCTCTCCGTAAAATTTCCGTCAGGCTTCTTGAGTGTAGAAAGGCCGTTTGAGTGATCTTTGTTGAGTGATTTCTGGAGTCGGGTAGCTGCTAGGAGGGTTTCAATATCCTCGCAGTACTTTTTCCATGAGCCTCTCTTAAAGCTTCTCAACTCATTATTATAGGCCGTTAAGGCACTTCTATAAGATGCCCAGTCACCATTAGACTTGGCTCTATTAAAGAGTTGACGGGCTTTTTTGCGCAAAATATTTAGCTCCCCACTCCACCAGGGTACGTTCCTAGAACGTTTCTGCACAACAAAACTCTACCCCGTCAAGCAAGCTCACTGGCATAGCTGTTCCACCATGAGTTTGGGGTATTTATTTTGGGTCACTAGGTCTGGTGAACCCTGCCCCAGGGAGTTTTCCCTCTCCCCCGCCCGGCAATCGGCGACCCAAGTCCAGCAGAGACATGACCGTACTGAAAGTGGGCCATTGGTCTGTAAAGAATTGCCGCACTTCCCCGAAGGGCTGACCAATTGTTAGTGTCTAGGCGATCCGGCGGTATCAATGAGACGTTCGATATTGGCCAGTACGACTACTAACTAGCCTTAACGACTGAGCAGGAATCGTAGAAAACTACTTTCAACCTGTGCGTTGAAGGTAGTTCTTAGTTTGCGTAACTGGACCATGTCACCGTCTTTCATGTGCCATGTTCCAGCACACAGTAAGCCCCTACACCGCAACAAGGTGACTACCCAGCGTAGGAGGCTGTATTGTTATTGTTGTTCCTTTTGGTTTTAGCATTAGAATAACTGCCGCTCGTTGTGATTTGGTGGTCCAGCAACTTTAAAAAAATTTTGCAAATTTTGTAAGTAATAGTCGAAAAGAAACATTCAATAAAACAAGCCCACCTCAACTTAAATTTGTGATTTTTACAACAAAAGGCTTTCTGTGCAAACAGTAGCATTATCGAAAGCACCCTCAATATCCAGAAATACCTCCAAACCTTTCACCATGAACGATGACAAACTGATCGGCCTGAAGCTTTTCGCTAAGGTGTAATCAATATTGATATTTTTCAAGGCCTTATTGAACTTATTTGGAATGAAATTTTATTATTATTATTATTATTATTACACTTTTTTCTAATAAATTAATTATTACAATAAATTCAATTAATGAGTACTGGCTGCCAGGGCCTTCTACTCGATCTTAATCTATTTTATTTTAAATTTTATTTTTGAAATTTATACAACTTAAAAAGGTTTCTATTGATTTTATACTATCTAGTCACATTTTTTAAAAGACTACTAGGGACTTACGTACCAATTACATTCCTTCTAATTGCACTGAAAGCTCTGCATTCGTTCAATAAATGAGTTATTGAAGCTCTGTGTCCGGTGCAATAATCACAATTTGGCGCTGGTTCTCGACGCAGTAAGTGTTCGTGCGAAAATGAGGCATGTCCCAACCGAAGTCGAACAAACATTTTTATTTGCTTTAAGGTGCATGATCCTGGATAGGTGGGTTTGATTCCTTCTCAATTATACGATTTATAATTATGTGTATAGTTGTTCCACTCTTCCATTTTTCGTGTATAAGTTAACATCCGTTGTTGACGATGTAATTTAATACTCTTGAATTCAAACAAGCGCTACACGGGCAGCTAATGCAGACGCTAGCTTGCACTTTTAGTCGCTGGCTTAATTTGTTCTTCCGCTTTACCCTTAAATTTCCGTTCCCATACATTTTGCTTATGCAGCAGAGTGTGGCATTGTGGAGTTGCTAGACCTCTTTAAATAAAAATATAAAGTCAGTTTCGATTTGTTACTCGACTGACATAGTCAGTACTATTTCTATGTTTACTCAATAAATTGAAATTAACATAATAAACTGAGTTTTATTTGGATTAAAATCGATTAAAAGTAATTTATACAAGGATTTCTCAATTAATTTACGCATATCTGTATTTTCTCGTGTAGGGAAGTACAATATAGCATGCCTTACTGCTGTGACAACGGTTGAATCAGCGAATTCGTTGCCGTCAATCCCAACATGGCTGGGTACCCACATGATTTTTAATTTATTTGCGCATTTTATGCATGCTTTTCTTATATCTGAAGCAAGGATGCCCTCATTGCTTATATTTCGAATCGCCTCTATGGAAGATTTGCTATCAGAGCAAATAAGAAATCTGCCTTTGTGCAAACGAGCATAGTCCGTGGCTATTTTTATTGCCAAAATTTCGGCTGTGAAGATTGAACAATGTTGTTGAATAAGGCCAGTGGATATTACTATTCGGTTTGTTTTGAGCCATCAGTTAATAAAAGGGTCCAGTTCTTATAAGTTATTTGCTTGTTCTGCACAAGTTTCGGTAGGCTTCAGGATTTGTGGTAGATTTAGAGTACGAAATCAGATCTAGGACAAATGATTCGTCTTTGAGATGCCAAGGAGGGTCTCTTTTCTGCTTGATTACCCCTGGAACTTTTGGTGTGTAATTTTATTGTGGCACGTTACTTATTTAAAAAATAATTTTTATGACTGTGGCACGGACATCAAAAAAGGTTCGCCATCCCTGACCCAGATCGATCAAATACCTTTGTAGTCTGGGACTAATATCTCTTCCAGAATATTTGGTCATAAGCCACTTAAGTGGTTGGTGATCGCTTTCTAAATCGAATTCCCTTCTAAACACATATGGTCTAAAATATTTAACACCCCAAACTATCGCAAACAATTCTTTTTCAATTGTTGCGTAGTTTGTTTCGTGTTTGTTTAACATTTTCGATGCATATGCTACTGGGTGACCATCTTGAGTCAAGACAGCGCCAGTAGCGAAGTTGCTGGCATCGATTACTATTTTAAAACGTTTAGAAAAATTTGGATATCTTAGGATAGGAGAATTTGTTACGAATTCTTTTAGATTTCTCAAAGGCGGCAATATAATTCGGATCATCAGAATTGACTTTTTGATCCTTTTTTTAAAAATTTGTTTATAGGATGTGCAATTTTTGCATAGTCCTTTATAAATTTCCTATAAAATCCGGTCATGCCTAGAAATGATTTGATTGGTTTTTGGGTACTGGGAAGCTTCAGCTCCTGTATTATTGTAACTTTGTTTGCATCTGGTTTGATTCCATTTGCAGTTAAAACATGTCTCAAAAACTGCGTTTCTTTCTTAAGAAAGTCGCATTTGTCTTTTTGTATTTTTAATTTGGATTTTCTTAGAGCTTCAAATATCTGTCTGATACTTTGAATGTGCTCCGTCAGTGACGTACTAAAGACTAAAATGTCGTCCATGGCCACAACGTATTTTATTTATTTACAAATTCGCGGAGAACATAGATCATCAGCCTTTGAAAGGTTGATGGTGCATTCTTTAGTTCAAAAGACATACGAATGAACTCTTAGTGCCCGAAAAATGTGGAGAATGACGTTTTTTCTATCTTGCTCCCTTACAAGAATTTGGTAAAATCCTTTGGCATGGTCTATTGGTCGGAAATACTGTGACTTTCCCAATTTATCAAAAAGACTATTTAGATTTGGGATGGGAAATTTGTCGTCTACCGTATACTCATTCAATTTACGGTAATAGACTACAAGGCGCCATTTCTCTTTACCTGACTTGTATAATTTTTTAGGTACAATCCATAATGGACTGTTATAAAGGCAATTACTTTCTCGGATAATGTTTTGCTTTAGCATTTCTCCTATTTGCGTCTGAATTTCCTTCTCATGGATCTGTGGATATCGGTATATTTTCGAGTATATGGTTTATCTATTGGAGTGATAATTTCGTGCTGAATTTTACCTGTGGCAGAAAGATTGACTCCTTCCTTATAAAAAAGGTCTTTAACTTCTAATAGAATATTTGTAACATTATCTTTTTCTTCCTGATTTAAATAACTAAAATCAAATATATTAGGAATATTTATGTCTGAGTTAGATTCGATTACACCTATATTTTCGACCTTGTAGGGAAAATTAGAATTTTCAAAAAATATTTTGCTTCCCATCACTTCAACATATTGGTGCTATCTATTCTTGTTTTTAAGGGTTCTAAAAAATTTGCCCTATAATTGCCTCGAATCTCTTATTGGAAAAGTGTATTACTTTCCAGTTTAACGTTCCTCTACAATTAAATTCTTTTGGAAGAGGCGTTACTATTTTAAATTTTATATTGTTAATTCCGTTCAGAGTTCTATAACAAAGAGGCTTTAAGAGTTTTTCTTTTGGGTAATTTTCGACAAAAATATATGGTTTTATAATACTAGTCGTTGACCCTGTATCAGGCACCTAATTCTTTGCTTCCCTATTGTAACTGATATTATGGGTAGTTGAGGCCTTGAGGCGGTGTTGAAAACTTTACCTCACTATCCTCCCCATTACCTATGTCCATTAAATTATTACTGGTAGATGCATGACCTAAACTTTTGTTCTGATCTACACTCATATACGAATTCCTTCTCTGACCTGATGAATTATTGTATCTGTTACCGTTATTGTTACGATTGTTATAGTTAGTACTATTTCTGTACGTTCTACTACCGGCGTTATGAATGTTATTTCCTTCGCTGTTATTTCTGTTGAAATTACTCTGTTGAGAGCTTTCGTATCTACGATCGCTTTTACTATAACTTTCGCTAATTTTTTCGAAATTCGGACCATTATCGTTATTTCCAGGTTTGTTATATTGGTTCTGTTTCTGATTTCCCTTTAAATTATCGTCGTTGTTATTTTTAAAAGAACCGATAATATTTGACTGCTTTTGGTATGAATAACTATTGCTGTTTCCCTGCCTTGAAGGTTTTCTTTGATCAATAGCTATTGTTCATTTATCTTATAGGAGCCTAAGTCTAGCATACTTGTTGTATAAAACTATAAGGCCAGCATTCTCGTCCATATGAGCTCTAGTGCCGCCATCGATTTTCTCTGGCAAAATTTCCTTCATATCTCTTTCTACATTTTCTGGTTTATATACATATGTTGGGTTTGGTTATTAATTAAAAAAACTAGTCGATTTATATTCGTCAAAAAGTTCTCTTAAATTACTGCCCTTGACTTTCCTACAATTGTTGAAGATTTCTGCTTGGCTGCCTTGAGGCAGGAACTGCTGCTTCAAGTGTTGTTTTATTGTCTCCCAGTTGGCATTTTTACCTAGTTGTCGAACACATCTCGCTGCATTACCTTCTAGTTTCTCGTTCCACACAATGTGGATTCCAAAGTTGCACAGTTGAGAGTTGTTACCACACAATTGTATACATCTTTCCACTGATCGAATAAATGCCAGCAAATTATTCTCCCTATATCGGCCAAATGACTTTAGATTGACTTAAGACATTTTCTTGACTCAAAATCAATGGTTGTTGCTGCATTTGTTGTACTTGTTTTTGTTGCGCTATTTGTTGTGCTTGTTGTTGCTGAATTTGCTGCTGTTCAACTTGTTGTTGTTGAAATTGCTGCTGTTCGTGTAATAAGATTTGAGCTTCCTGCCTCCTTATTACCTCTTCAAGTTGCCGAATCCTCTCTTGTAGCTCGTCCATTTCTACTTCTTCCAAATATCTACTTATTGGTCGATTTAAGTCGTGACTTGACCGTGATTTCTTTTTTGTAATATCTTATGATATTTCACCTTTCGTAATTTTACCAGTTATAATTACAGTATTTTGTACCAAGTTCTTTCTTTTTGATAAAGAAAAGGTTCACTTTTTGTTCTTTTTAAATAACTTCAGTTATTAATCATTATTTTAATTTTTTTTAAACAAAAGTCACCTTTGGTTCTTTTCAAATAACTTCAGTTATTTGTCACTTCGACTGCGGCAGTTATATGTTGAATAAAAAACAAATTAAGCTTATGCTTAAAAATAAGACTTTATTCGTTTGTCATGAATCTTAAGACTAACTCAAAGTATTTTTTTTTATTCTACTTTACTGTTCAAATTCAGTTAGCCTTGAAGTGCAAATTATGCTACTAAGCATATTTTGCATTTGGAGCAACTGAACTTGAGACCATCTGCTGTGCAATAACAAAAACTAAGCGATAACGCTATTGCATAGAAGAATATGAATTTGTATATTTTATATTGTTTGTATGTTTGTATATATGTAGGTATATATGTAGGGTATGAGGACATAGCTCGCGCTCTTTAGGTCTATTAGGTATCAGCCCCCTAGGCTCGACTTCGAGCCTTGCGCCTAGCCATGCTTCACACTTCCTGGAGATCGCAAACCTATATAGGTCTACTGACCTTTGGTCCGCGCAGGCGATAAGCTTCACATGGCCCTGATGCCATCCGCTGTCGCGAAAGGAGGGAAAACCACCTGGGAATTACTTCATAAGCTGGAGGAAGAGCCTTGAACAGCTGACTTCTACCTTCTTCCAGTATTTAGGAGAGATACAGCGCTTTGCAAATTTTTTGGGGTCTGTGTGGGTGGTCTTCTCTAGGGACCGTTGGCGTTGGCCTGCTGTGAGGGAGCTTGAGACTCCTTCACTACTTTCGTGGCCACCCGAGGGGAGCCTTTTGCTTCACCGTCCTCTCCTTCCCCGGAATCCGTGACAAGCGTTCTACCGTCTGGAGAGCAGACCTTCACTCTTTGTTTTTTTGTTACCCATCTGATTCTTACAGCCATCTGCTCGACAGGATCAAGCAAAGGCAGCCAAACAGCCATTTGAAAGGGGAAGGGGTTGGTCAACTGTGCTCCATACCACAGAGAGGCCACAGTTACTACCTCAGGCGGCCTGGTATAAGGAAGGGGAGCTCCGTTAAACTAAAGCCAAATTTACCTCCCCCAAGAATACCCTGGATCAGGAGGGAGACAGTTCTTAGTTGGATTACTTCACAGTAGTCAGTCCGGCTAGGGAAATCTGAATGCGTCATTGCAATCATTTCATCCTTCGTACCCCGACAAGGTGCCTGTCTTCACGAATATAAAATTTATATACGAAAATTACAATTCAGTACTATAAGGAAAATAAAAATTCGGTAATTTTGATGAAAATTTGATGAAACAATATCGTAAATATTTGACTTAATAATTTCATTTTCTTATACATCTACATTTCATTATATTTATTTGAACAAAATAAATGAAGTTTTTTAAATATGGATGTGGAAAACATACTAGCTTTGACAATGGACGCGCTCAGAGACAAATTTACTGAGTTAGGGTTGGTAACAACAGGACGGAAGACGGAATTACAAAACAGGCTGCTTGAACACTTCAGTTTGATTAGAGAAGAGATCGACGATTCCGAATATGAATCAAGCTGAAGAATATGCCACTCTGCGAGCAACAATCACGCTAAAACATATATAAGATTCGATGTTATCGTTTACTGGTTCCGGCTAACCAGATGAAAAAACTTGGACAAACATTTTTGAGGAAAATGCATTGACTCTTCGCTGGGCAGTTTGCAAAAGTTTATATACGGAAAGCAGGGGGGTTGCGAAGATTTTTGTCAGAAGCCAGTCAACAATCAACAGCTGGGAAATATTGCAAATCGCATTGAGGAGAAGCTATCGTCGATTGAGGTGCATAATATATTGAGAAACAGAAACAAGAAGCAGGAAGAGAGTTTTATTGAATACCTATACAATCTTATGGAAATTGGGAAACCTATTAGTCTGGACGAGACTAGCCTGGTTGAATTTTTTATTGGAGGTGTTCCAGATTCACGGTACAACAAAAGCATTTTGTGTCAAGCTCGTACGATAGACGAGCTGAAGAGGCAGATAAAAGTTTATGAAAAAGTCGAGGTGCAATTCAATCATCAAACTTAAGAATTCACCAAGCGCCAGTTCAATCTTCACAACGTCAGGAGCAGGGGCTAGCAAGCGAAGATAAAAATGTTTCAAGTGTGGTAACAAAGGGCACTTAGCTAGAGGTTGTAAGTCGTCAACGTACACCTGTTTCAAGTGCAACAAGTCTGGGCACAGATCATTTGAATGCAAAACTAATATGCCAGCAACAGATAAACAAATCAATACGGAATAGGGGTCATGAATATGATGAAAGATATTCAGAGTAAATTAATAATCAGATTATATTAATATACAAAGAAGATATTTTATTGTAGAATGTTAGGTTTTCGGCCTGGATAGACACAGGTTGTGATGTGTTTCTCATTCGAAACGACGTCCTGATAAATTTTGGGGAGATTGAGTTATCAAATGTAAAAAAATGCCTTTTGGTTGTGGGAAAAAGTAAAATCACAACATTAGGAAGCTCTTCCGCTAATGTTGAAGGACATAGATGATTTAGTGGTGGTGGATAATGTTTTCCATGTAGTAAGAGAATTAGATCTTGTTTACTGCGCTATTATTCGTAATACAATTTTTAAGAAAGTCGATATCTTGTTTACGGCGGATGGTGCCGAGTTTACAGCCAATAAGTCGAAACAAATCAATGGAATGGAAGCTCAAACGGAGAAAGCATGTAAGAGAGAACTACCTTGTATTAAAAATCAGGAGTGCTTTCTAGAAGAACTTCAAGCTATATGTTTTGCTGCAAAAGAAGGAGAATGGGAGAACAAGTCTGAGGTAGAATTAACTTATTTTGAAGATTACAAGGCAGAGATAGTCAGAGGAATGGTAGAAAATTATAAACCAGTTAAAGTTGAGGAGTCGCCAGTGAAAATGAAGGTCGTGGTCCATGATGCCATTCCTGTGTATCAGCGACCTTGACGGATGTCTTATATGATCAGCAGTGGGTAGATCATCAGGTTTCATTTTGGTTAGAGGAAAAAATTATAAAACCGACTGCATCAGAATATGCATCACCGATCGTATTGGTACCCAAAAAGGACGGAACAAAACGATTGTAAAAGAACACTTTCCAATGATGCTCATAGGTGATGGTTTTGTACAATTGCAACGCTTGAATTAATAAATGAGTTTTTTCATGTGCCTATTGACCCTAACCCTACAAAATTTACATCGTTTGTTACACACAATTTGCATTATGCAGTTAACTTTGTGCTATTCGAAATTTCGAATTCTCCGGCGGTATTAACTAGGTTGATACTAGCTGTGATGAAAGATCTCATTAAAGATGGAACAGTTGTTTTGTATATGGATGAATATGTTATTCCGGCTAAGATCGAAGCTAAAGGCATTGAAAAACTTAAAGCTGTTCTTGAAGTTACGTCACTATACAGGCTACAGATAAAGTGGTCAAAGTGTAAATTTTCGGTAAGGAAGGTGACCTTCTTTGGATACATACTTGAAGATGGGGCCATTAAGCCATCGGAGGAGAATGTTAAAGCCGTTAAAAACTTTCCTATACTGCATGATCGAAATGCCGCTCAACGTTTTATTAGATTGACTTCATATTTCTGTAGATTCATCGAGAATTTTGCGTTAGAGGCAAAACCGTTATCGGATCTTCTGCGCATTGAGACTAAATTTGAGATGAGAGAAGAGTAACTGGCAGCCTTCCAGCCTAAAGTATTAATTTGCCCTAAGTATGCATAAACGCTGGTGCCTTGCACATAATTGCAGACACCATAAATATATTTAGTTCTGTAGAATAAGCAAAATTATAATATAAATTCAATCAAATAATTAAATTAAAATTAAGATATACTTTTGAAGTCAAACATTCAACAGTGTTTTCCTTTGTCGCCAATTTCAACCAAAATCAACTTGATTACAAAATTACTACTTGATTAGTACACAACACTCTTTCGGTACTGTACCCAAAGAGATATCAGACTTCAGTATTGCACTTGAAGTTATCATCACGATCCTTCGATTTTGCACCCAAGGAATAAACCAACTAATCGGTATATAAACATTTTGGAGGCCCCGGCAAGATTCGGAAGGAAGACAACCAGAAGTACCTCAAGAAGGATATCCAGTGATATCATAACTCAGCACACAGAGTTTAAACGTTAAATCACCTTTAACATTCAGCATGGCGCATCATCAAGAAGCAATGGAGCAGTTGGACAAGTTGACCAGGGCACAGTATGAAGTGGGCTCGGCAATAGAGGAAATGAAGAGCAACTTTAAGAAGGATCCACAAGACCGTGAAACCATCGAATATGCTAGTAAACACATAAATACTCTGAAGGAAGCATGGTCTACGTTCGAACATCAACATCATACTCGATACTCGAGCTAGACGAAGCTAATCATGAGTGCATCAAACAGGATTATAGAGGCAACGTAGCAAACCTATACGACTGGCTGTTCACCAAATTACAGCACATCATCAATGAGGAAGGAGAGAATCGTAAAACGCCAGTGCAACTTGAAGTTCCCTTCCACGTCCATCAAGGAGGCTCTAACCGCAAGGACAACACGCCGCGATCCAGCCATCAGGAAGGCGATGGGCTTATAGCCCTAGTACGGCAGCAAAAGGCGTTGGTGCGTGCAATTTCTCGAGTCATTGGGGATGTGCACTCGAAAACTAATCAGTCACATCCACCAGTGTACTATGATATCAAAACGAAATTATGGATACGTTACCACGATAATCTGGTGGAAAATAGCCAATGGATATGGCAACGAACAAACCTGGCGGAAATTGATGGTTAAGATGCGGACAAATTCTACGAGACCGAAGATGCAGTTCAAAACGTACTCATTAAGTTACGACAACATATTCCAGTCAGTACACCGAACAACTCCACGCCAATCAACACCATACCACAGGCAATAAATGTGCATTTGCCTAAAGTTACCTTGCCAGTTTTTGACGGTAGCTATTCAACCTGGATACCATTTCGCGATTTGTATGTAAAGATGATACATACTCAGCCAATAAGCAAGACACAAAAAATGTTTTACTTGGCTGCCAACGTAACCGGAGAAGCTAAAGCACTCATCGGTCACTTGCCAGCATGCAAGGAAAACTATGACGCAGCCTGGCAAATCTTGTGCGATAGGTTTAACAATAAACGTAAATTGGTTAAAACTATCTATAGCAAGTTGTTTAATATAAAGAATGCTAGCAGCGAAATGGGCTCAACGCGTAAAAGTTTCCACGATGCAGCCAAGGAATGCATTTACGTGTTAAAAAGCCAAGGAGTTCCCTTAGATAGCTTCCACACAATTTTGGAGTATCTTTTATTGCAGAAGTTAGATAAAACGTCAAGATCCGAGTATGATCTGACGCTAGATCAGCCTCAGGAGTTCCAACCCATTGACCGCCTATTGAAATTCTTAGAAAAACGTTTTCAATCATGTGAAGACCGAGAACCACAACACAAAATTATCAACAATAAATCTACAAACGTGAAGTATCATTCAACGCTATTCTCAGCAACCAACGCCGCAACGGGCTGCCTCGTATGCAAAGGCAATCACCAACTTTTTGCATGTGCACAATTCTTGGCAAAAACGCCGCATCAGCGTTTTGATATAATTAAACAGCACAAGTTATGTGCGAATTGTATGAAAAATGGTCATACATCGAAAGCTTGTTCAATGAGAGGATGCAGCAAATGCAACAAGAAGCACAACTCATTAGTGCATTTTGATCAACAGCTACCTAAGGGCCCATCCAATAACTCGGGTCAATCCAGCCAAGGGTCATCTCAGACACTCACAGCATTCGTAAGTGAGCCTACCGTGGAGTTACATAGCTATACAGGTGGCATAGAAAAACCACTCACCACTTCATTAGTATCCCCGGTCAATCGTGCGTGCGTGAAACAAGTGCTGTTGAGCACTGTCGTCTTAAAAGTCAATGACTTCCGTGGCAATGAATTTCAATGCCGTGCAATTTTGGACGGCGGATCGCAGACAAACTACATTACGGACAGGTTGGCAAAGAAGCTCGGATTACCAACACAATACAATCCGCAGTACTTTGATGGAATTGGGGAAATTCAACAACGTGCCACTCAACATTAAACTTGAGTCACGATTGACTAGTTACTCAGCCCGAAGTTTTCATACTGCCAAAAATTACACATCCACTGCCAACACAGAGTTTCGACGTGACAACCTGGCCTATTCCTAAAAATATTCAATTGGCTGATCCGGAGTTTAATCAATCAGGTCCAATTGACATTCTTATAGGCAAGGAATGTTATCTGGAATTCCAAGTAGTCGGCCAAATCAAATTGGGAACCGGACCCCCATATTGCAAAACACCGTGTTCGGATGGGTGCTTGGTGGACACATTACAATTCCATCAACAGCTGAGACTACGTTCTGCGGTATTGGAGTGACGAATGAAGATGAATCATTAACCCGACAGTTCGAACGTTTCTGGCAGCTAGAAGAATTTGACACCAACAGCCCGCCGCTAACAGCGATAGAAAGAACTTGCGAAGCATTTTTCAACCAAACTGTGTGTCGAGCAGCGAACGGACAGTTCGTTGTACGCTTGCCTTTCGTTGATAACGCAAGCGCTCTTAGAGACTCGAAAGCTATCGCATTGCAACGCTTTTACGCCATCGAACGTAAATTGCAAAGAAACCCCGTCACCAAAATGCAGTATACGGCATTCATGGAGGAATACCTGCGGCTAGGTCACATGGAAGAAGTTAGCGGAAGCATAAACCCACCCCACTACTTCTTACCTCACCACTGCATTCTGAAGCCAGACAGCACCACCACTATGTTGCGTGTCGTTTTCGACGCATCAATGAAGACGTCAACAAATGTATCATTGAACAATGTGCTACTACCAGGTCCAAAACTTTAAGAAGACTTATTTGCGGTTCTTTTGAGATTTTGAGTACGCAGATATGTTTTCACACCAGATATCGAGAAAATGTACAGACAAATCATTGTGAACGAAGCTGACCGCAAGCATCAACTAATCTTGTGGAGGAACACGCCAAGCGAACCTCTTAAGAGTTACCAATTAAACACAGTGACTTATGGAGTCACATCCGCACCATATTTGGCGATAAAATGTCTACGCATATTGGCCAAGGAACATAGCACACAATATCTGCACGGCTCCAGATGCTTATAACGAGATTTTTACGTGGACGACGTTATGAGTGGAGCCGATACGTTAGCAGAAACCTTGCGCGTACAGGAGAAATTGAACTCCCTCACCAAGTCAGCAGGTTTTAAGTTGAGGAAATGGTGTGCGAGTAATAAAACACTGTTAAGGAACATCAACGCAGAGGATCGAGCAATTCAATTGAATTTTGACAACGATAATTTTACCATCACAACGCTTGTTTTAAAGTGGCAACCTGGGACTAATTACTTCCTAATAAGGACCAAATGGAGCAGAACAGCCAGAATAACGAAACGCCAAGTACTGTCGGACAACGCGCATATTTTCGACCCATTAGGTTTTTTGTCACCAGTTGTCTCATGTGCAAAAATATTCATGAAATCGCTGTGGCGTCTAAAATTAAGCTGGGACGAAGCACTCCCTATGGACTTGCATACCTTCTGGAGCCAGTTTAGAGAAAACATCCAGGAACTTGAGAACTAGCAAATTCCACGCTACGTATTTCCAACCACAAAGGACAATGTGCATCAGAGAGAATTTTAAGCTTTCGCCGATGCATCGGAGCAGGCATATGGAGCTGTTATTTATGCAAGGTCGATAAAAACAGATGGATCTGTGAGCGTTCAGCTGTTATATTCTAGATCAAAGACTACACCACCAAAACAACAAACGCTACCTCGGCTGGAGCTCTGTGCTGCAGGGTTAGCAGCCCAGTTATTGGACAGGGTAAAGCATATTCCACAATGGACAGGCGAATGCTTTTTGTGGTCTGACTCTGAAGTGACGCTAGCCTGGATCTCTGCCAGTTCGTCTTCCTATCACACCTTTGTGGCTAATCGAGTGGCAGTTATACAAGAAGTAACAGTGAAGCAACAATGGCGTCACGTACCTACAGATAAAAACCCGGCAGACATGATCTCACGAGGTGTCAATCCGGGTACGAATGTTGTTTGAATAAACAACAAGGCATGTGGTTGTATGGACCACTGTTTCTATACGGACAACCGTCATCGTGGCCAGCGGCATCAGCTAATTCAACCACAGAATTGGAGAAGAGACAGGTATATCTTACTACGTCACAGATTCCGTAGTTTACTTCAATGATTGACATCATGGACACATCTTCAACGAGTCACCGCATATGCACTTCGATTCATTAAAAATTGTCGCAATGTGCCAATCCAAAAATCTATCGACCTCGACGCAGAAGAAATTAAAGGTGCTACTCAGACTATAATCAAGGACCTGCAGAGACAAGCATTCAATCCTGAATTTAAACTTCTCAAGCACAACAAACCAGTTGGAAGGGAGATGGGTGATCTTACATTACTTCTGGGTAAAAACGACATTATGCGGGTAGGAGGACGACTAGCAAATTCAGCCCTACCACATGAAGCAAAATACCAGGCCCTATTGCCATATCGGAGTGATATCACTAAAATATTGATGACACACATCCACATTGATAACAAGCCCGTATCGCTGCTACTAGGACCAGCAGGTCTAGTAGCAGCTGCACGGGAAGCTTATTGGCCGGTTAATGCGAAAACAATAGCTAGATCAATCGTAAAAAACTGTGTATCTTGCACTAAAGCTATGCCGAAACCATTGCAGCAACTCATGGGACAGTTGCCTGCATCACGGGTTCAACCAAATAACCCTTTCACTCACGCTGGAGTCGATTTTTGTGGGCCATTTAAATTTCATTACAATCAAAGGGGAAGGACGCCAAAAAAGATTTATGTGGCGATATTTTGTTGCTTTGCAACTAAGGCCATACACATTGAAGTGGTAAGCAACCTTACGACCAACGCCTTTATCGGAGCCTTGAAGAGGTTTGTGAGCCGGCTCCATTGTGACAACGCGACGAATTTCGTAGCAGCACGAAATCAATTGAGACAGATTGCGGACATCATCCACAACGTAGATACCAAATCACAGCTGTAGTGTAATACACAAACAATTTATAATGGCTACGGTAAATGAAAGCGTGCGCGAATTTCGTCCGCATCTTGACGGCTGGAGGAATTGGATGGAGGTATTGGACTCCCATTTTATCGAAATTTCGTGTCAAGAAAGCCATCGGTATGGAGGCCTACGGGTTTTTAAGGGATTTGTGTGACCCTGATTTGCCCGCAAGCAAGACATATGACCAGCTGTGTGCGCTTCTGGAATTACATTATTCGAAAATGGTGATTGTGTTTAGGGAGCGCAAAGCGTTTTTTGCAGCATCGCGCGATAGGAGCGAAGCAGTTTCGGTATGGTACGCCAAGTTAAAGAGGTTAGCCAGGGATTGCAAATTTGGCAGCCTGCTAAATTAATTTGTAACCGGACTGGAGGGAAGGTCATTCGAAAGGTTATGCGAAGAGGACGAATCGCTAACAATGGAAAAACCACTCAAGATCGCTATGATTGCGGAGACGAAAATCGCTGCACAGCAACAGCAACAACAACTGTAACTAAATGCGGAAGAAGTGGGCATTAAGCTAGCGTTTGTTATGCAGATATTTATGTGATATTTGAAGAAAATAGTTTGAATAATTTTTCAATTTTTAGTGTCTCTGGTACATCTCGGTCGCCAGCATTTTCTTCATCCACCCCATTTATGCTGGCTGCAGAGGTCAATGGTGTTGAGTTGGACTTCATGTTGGATTCAGGTGCACCGTGTTCACTAGTATCGAAGCTGCCTTTTGAGAAATATTTCGCACAAGAAAGGCTCGAGGTGTGCAACGACAATTTTTTCACCTACAGCGGCAGCGATATTGCAACTTTGGGTGAGTTTAGTGCTAAAATTAAGTGTCGCGGTCAGTCGCATAAAATTAGGCTAATAGTGAGTGAAACGCGGAGCCCACCAATTTTCGGTAGGGATTTTATGTCAAAATTCGGAATGGGGATAAATGCAGTTAACGGATCAGTTAATATTGTAAATAGTTAAAAAAAAAATGTAATTCTCTTTTCAAATTGGGTTTAGGTAGATATACCGGGAGTAAAGTTAAGCTGGAGTTGGAGGAAAAAGCTTAGCCGGTATTTTGCAAGCCTAGATCAGTGCCGTTGGCCTGGAAAATAAAAGTAGAAGATCAGATTAACGAATTGGTGGCGAAAGGTGTGTTAGTACCGGTCGATAATTCCGATTGGGGTACGCCTTTGGTACCGGTCCTAAAGGCAAATGGAGACTTGCGAATTTGCGGTGACTACAAGTCAACAATAAATAAGAATTTAATGGATGTTAAGTATGCATTGCCAAGAATAGATGAGATATTTTCGTCTGTAAAATAGACTTATTTTTCGAAATTGGATTTGTCAAATGCGTACAACCAATTGGAATTAGACGAGTCGTCGCAGCTTTTGTGTGCGTGGAGTACGCATATCGGCATTTTTAGAGTAACTCGATTTCCTTTTGGGGTGAAGCCGGCAGCTGCAATATTCCAGAGGACAGTTGAGAATATTTTGCGAGGGATTCCCAACGTAGTGAATTATTTGGACGATATAGTCATATCTGGGGCGACCTTCGAGGAGCACAAGAGCATATTAGAAAGGTACTTAGCAGGTTGGAAGAAGTCGGTTTACGGTTGAACGAGAGTAAATGCGTTTTCTTTGAAAAAAAATTTCATACTTAGGTTTTGATATAACTCCGGAACGGTTATCTACGAATAGAGAAAGAATTCTATCGGTAGTTGAGGCACCTATCCCTAAGAATGTATCTGAAGTGAGAGCTTTTGTGGGATTGGTAAACTATTACTCTAAGTCCATTCCCAACTTTTCTAATAAAATGGAGCCACTATATCCGTTGTTGCGTAAGAATTCAAAATTCAGTTGGACAAAAGCAAGTCAGGAAGCCTATAAAACTTTAAAGAATGAACTCCTTCTGATAGGTTTCTGGCGCCCTTTGATCCTAGCCATCCAATAATATTGGAAACGGATGCTTCAAATGTGGCAGTGGCTGGAACTCTTTCACATGTGTATCCTAACGGGAGTGTTAAACCCATTGCTTTTAACTCTCGAGCACTCACTGCTGCTGAGAGAAATTATAGTGCGGTTCAAAAAGAAGCCTTAGCAATAGTTTTTAGCGTGACTAAGCTTAGGCACTATTTACTGAGCAGCAAGTTGGTATTACAGACTGACCATAAGCCACTTCTGTCAATTTTTGGGGAAAATAAGGGCTTGCCTGTCATGGCAGTAGCCAGAATACAGCGCTGGGCCCTCACTTTGTCAGGGTTCAATTATACAATCCGGCATGTTAAAGGTTCCCACAATTTCACCGACAATTTGTCGCGCTTGCCCCAACAAGCGGTAAGACAGGAGAGCATAAGGAAAAATTATGTGAATTTTATTTCAGAAAATAACGCAATGAAGTTAGATTTCAAAGCGATTGCTAAAGAAACATCTCGGGACCCTATTCTGGCGAAGTTAAAAGAAGCTGTTCACAGGGTTGCCGTGCATACTCTGGAAGGGGACGCTTTTAAAGGTTTTAAAGATAAAAAGGCGCAATTTTCTGTGGAATACGGATGTATTTTGTGGGGTTACCGGACAGTGATACCCCAACGACTTCGATCTAGTGTTCTTAGGGAGCTTCACAGATCTCACTTGGGTATAGTAAAATCTAAAACTTTAGCTAGATAATACTTATGGTGGCCTAAGATAGATAGTGATATTGAAGCATTGGTTGCGAGATGTGTTCCTTGTAAAATTATACAAGAAAGCCCAAACAAAAGCAGGTTGATCCCTTGGGTGCCACCAGAAACGCCTTGGTCGGGTATTCATATCGATTCTGCCGGGCCCAAGAAAAGTTTCTATTTCTTAATCATTATAGATGCACACTCAAAGTGGGTGGAAGTTTTTAAAACGAAGCAAATTACCACAATTTTCACAATTTCCGAATTTAGGGAGGTGTTCAATAAGTTTGGGTTGGTTGATACTTTTGTTAGTGACATCGGCCGACAATTTACAAACGTTTTATTCTTATAGACAACAAATAGACAACAAAATGGTATTGGCAGCAATTCTATTTGAGTTGCTAAACTTTAAGTGCATACAAGCATCTTGTCTTAACTAAGCGGTCCATATATATGGATAAGCGGGCGTTTTATTCAGATTCGCGTTGAAAGAAACACAGCTATTATACATTTGTTATTATATTATATATTAGTTATTATATATATAAAGCCACATCCACATGTCTTCATTTACACTCACACTTATTGAGATCGTTCTTACCAATTGTATTCTTTGATTATTATAATCGAATATTGGATTGATTTCTCAGCGATCCCTTCCGCGGTTCATTTACAACCGAACGAAGTTATAAGTGCAAATAAAGAAAATATTGTTAATTATAATGTTTAAATGCTTTTTGTTGCAAGATAATCATATAATCGAGTTGTAAAGACATCTAATTAATTTGTGTGTAATAAATCTAAGTATTATCCAATTGTGTGTTTGATTCAGATAAAGGATATGTAAGTATGCCGCTGTTGGCTGCGGCTAAAATATTTTTTTAATCGCAGTCCTTCCGACTGCGTTAACTGGCGCCCGAGCAGGGACCCGCCAAAGGAGCGGGCACCCAAAAATCGGGAGGCTTATTATAAAACTATAAGATTAAATTAACAAATGTGAGAAAAATTGCAGCGATTCACCACCTTCGGGGGGACCCTCCTGGCAATGTTAAAGTGAACTAATATTGAAAAGTGGAAAGTAAACCAAAGCCTTCCGATTCAAATATAGTGGCCCTTGAAGGGTATTGTGCGAACATGGTGATATAAAAATTAAAACAAATAACTACGTATGTCTACATCGTGAGATTCCCAAGGGACCCTCCAGAAGAAAAAGGTTCTGTGACCCCGAAGAGCCTCAGACCTAATATGAAGAAATTATTTATTCAAATTAAAACAAATAAATCCTTACGTCTCCATCCTGAGATTCCCAAGAGGACCCTCCAGGATATAACAAAAGAAAAAGGTTCTGTGACCCCGAAGACCCTCAGACCTAATATAAAGAATTGTACTTTATTCAAAATGCGCTTAAGAGCGATGATTGAACATGGGACAGATGGTTTTTGGCAACTCTATTTGCAATTATCGTTTTCAATTATCGTAACAAGAAAATCACTGCATACTTTTTGGCTTCATAATTTTTGCTATTTATTCAGCAGATTCAGCATGCCAAAAGTATCGTCTCTGTCTTAACGCAGTAACGGAAATATGTTTGTGTACACTTGGGCACAGTACTTAGAATTTGTTTATATATATAATATATAAATATATACATATATATATATATATATATATATATATATATATATATATATATATATATATATATATATATATATATATATATATATATATATATATATATATATATATATATATATATATATATATATATATATATATATATATATATATATATAAGTTAACACGCCCGTAGCCGCCCCTGTCTTCACACCTGTCCCAAGCAAGCATGAGCGCAGCATAGGTAAAAGCACCGAATCTGCTGATGTAGCGTCTGAATGCTTGCACGCGTATCCGGTGCAATACCGCTGCGGCGTGGGAACGGTTCCGCGGCCAGAGAATGCTGACGCAGTCAGTTTTAGGCCAAGCTTAGAATTTATAAGTTATGAATAGAGTTAGTCTTAAGTAGGACCTCGAGTTCTAAAGACATCTAATTAATTTGTGTGTAATAAATCTAAGTATTATCCAATTGTGTGTTTGATTCAGATAAAGGATATGTAAGTATGCCGCTGTTGGCTGCGGCTAAAATATTTTTTTAATCGCAGTCCTTCCGACTGCGTTAACTGGCGCCCGAGCAGGGACCCGCTAAAGGAGCGGGCTCCCAAAAATCGGGAGGCTTATTATAAAACTATAAGATTAAATTAACAAATGTGAGAAAAATTGCTCAGCGATTCACCACCTTCGGGGGACCCTCCTGGCAATGTAAAAGTGAACTAATATTGAAAAGTGGAAAGTAAACGAAAGCCTTCCGATTCAAATATAGTGCCCCTTGAAGGGTATTGTGCGAACATGGTGATATAAAAATTAAAACAAATAACTACGTATGTCTACATCCTGAGATTCCCAAGGGACCCTCCAGAAGAAAAAGGTTCTGTGACCCCGAAGAGCCTCAGACCTAATATGAAGAAATTATTTATTCAAATTAAAACAAATAAATCCTTACGTCTCCATCCTGAGATTCCCAAGAGGACCCTCCAGGATATAACAAAAGAAAAAGGTTCTGTGACCCCGAAGACCCTCAGACCTAATATAAAGAATTGTACTTTATTCAAAATGTGATTAAGAGCGATGATTGAACATGGGACAGATATAGTGGCCCTTGAAGGGTATTGTGCGAACATGGTGATATAAAAATTAAAACAAATAACTACGTATGTCTACATAATGAGATTCCCAAGGGACCATCCAGAAGAAAAAGGTTCTGTGACCCCGAAGAGCCTCAGACCTAATATGAAGAAATTATTTATTCAAATTAAAACAAATAAATCCTTACGTCTCCATCCTGAGATTCCCAAGAGGACCCTCCAGGATATAACAAAATAAAAAGGTTCTGTGACCCCGAAGACCCTCAGACCTAATATAAAGAATTGTACTTTATTCAAAATGCGCTTAAGAGCGATGATTGAACATGGGACAGAAGTTCCTTAATTAAAATATAATATTCACCATGATGTGAATAATCGGTTCACGGGGTACGCACATAGTGTACACCTATAAAATGAAAAATTATATTTTAATATATAAAAATAGTGATATTGTAAAATGTATTTGGCAAATTGCTGGGTGTCTTCGATTATGGGCGACACAAGGTTCCACCCCTCAACATTTACGAAAGTAATATTAAAAACGATTGCGACAAATTGTCGGAAAAATTTAAATTTGTAATCTTCGGCGAACTGGTGGGTGCTTTAATTAATTGTAGCACAAGGTTCGACTTCTTGCCAAGATTTATAAAACTGTATTTCAAAGCGTAAAATACGCAAAGCAATAAGCTGCTGTGCTGATGTTATTTTGCAACGCCTGTCCATGAATGAAGGGAGACGCCCTATCTGGGTGCACGTTGTCGTTCACATGGGAACACGATAACCATTTCCTGATCAAAGCAGCGCATTGTCGACTGGTTATGGTCAACGGTATCGGTATTTCATAGCACCAGCCGCCAAATGGTCAGATACGTCCTGACAGGGTGCTCTTGTCGCTATTGGCCATGGCAGCAAAATTTTAAGTTGCATTGAATGCCGAGCACCGCGTGAAGGAAGTGTCCTGAGTCGGTTGCCCGTAATCCGATTACGGACGACTAAAAAGGGTTCCCGCGTCCCTTCCTTGACCTAATCCAGAAATTATGTCAAGAATTTTTAAATGTTATTTTATGATATACTAAAACAATTTACATTTCAGCAATAACATAACCAATGCAATCGATCTGCCTGTGAGTCCGCGAAAAAAATATATAAGGAAATTGCGGCATCAGCTCAGCGAACTCAAGCTAAAAGCGACAAAAGAAAGCAGCGAAAAAAGGAGTAAGGGAAAATTTATCAAAAGAAAGAAAACGAATTTGGTGAATCAAAAATTTTTATTATGGATTCCTTGACCCGTTCGGTTACCGAGCTGACTGGCTCTGTGGGTGCACTAATGGTCGAGTTGAAGAAGGCGGAAAACCGCATTCGTCAACTGGAACAAATGAATGCACTTACCGTGACCCCAGCTGAGATTCCGTTGTGTGGGCCAGTGAGTGAGGAAGATTTGAGGGAAATAGGCAGGTTGCCAGACTCAGTTAGGGACCTCCAGGCATTCGAGGGAAACCCAGCCCAATACGTGTCCTGGGTGACATCAGTTGAGGGAATCTTAGACGACTACAAGATCGTCAGGACGAAACCAATTTATAGGGCAATCCTCAGGAGCATCAGGGGAAAGGTTAGGGGTAACGCTGACTCTGCTTTAATATCCCACAATATTTCGGAAGTGGACTGGGCAGGAATAAAAGGTTGCCTGTCGCTTCACTACGCTGATAAAAGGGACATCCGTACCCTCGAGCATCAGCTGGGTCAGCGTACTCAGGGTAACTTAAAGTTGGACGAGTTTTATGCTCGTGTCAACCACCAATTTTCCTTAATTATAAATAAATTTAAAACCGAAACTAATCTGCCGAAACCGTAGATGCACTGATAGAAACCTACAGAAATAGAGCGCTGGATTTTTTTGTAATTGAGTGGCGATCTTTCCCGCATGATTATTGTCCAAAGACCAAGATCACTACCCGAAGCCTACACAGTTTGCCTAGACATTCAGAATTTGAATTTTAGGAGCCATCCTGTGCACGGTTTTATAAATAGGACCTCGGTGACTGTTCCGGTAAACGAAATGAATAAGGACAGTAATCCTCGTCCGTCGTTCTCGAAGTTTAACAATTTCTCACCTGTTGGAAACAACCATAAGTTTGGATTTAGGCCGCAGAGTGGTTCCTTCCAGAATCGGCATTTCGCTCAAAGGACTGAAGCACCAAGGCCATTGGTAAAAATGGAGGTGGACCCTTCTATACAGACGCGTCGGGCGAGCTTCTCAAACAGACTTCAACAAGGTTTCCCATTCAAACGGAAATCCGGCTCAGACAATTTCCGCCAAAAACAGCAGAGGATGTTCCATATGGAAACTGTGAATGAGGACTATGTGAATTTGGCTGAAGAGATTTCCGAAGATCAGGTGAATTTTATGACAGGAGCCTATCCAGCGTACCTTACATAGAGTACGATAGGCAGGGCACTGTGTTGAAATTCTTGGTAGACACAGATACGAACAAAAATTCTATAAATTCATCTCTTTCCCTAAATAGCAAAAAGCTTGCAAAATCTTTTTTTGTAAATTCAGCCGGTGGACGCATTCAAATCAGCGAAGAAGTTAGCGGTAGATTTTTTGAGCGCGTAGGAAACAATACGTGGTTAACATTCTACGTACTGCCAGGTCTCGAATCCTTTGATGGCATCATTGGCGATGATACCCTAAAGGAAATAGAGGCAGTAATAGACCGGAAAGAAAACGTTCTGACCCTTAAACCAATTTAAAAATTCCTCTTCTAGAAAAAGTATCCAAGCAAATTAATCAAATTTTAGACAGTAACCTTTCTAAGAATACCCAAGAAAAACTCCGCAAGCTAATTGAAGACCATATGCAACTTTTTGACCCAATAAGCAACAAGGAAATCGTTAATACTATCGTGAAGGCATAAATCAGGACTACTGATAAGGAAGCGATTTATACAAAAAGCTATCCCTATCCTGCCTGCATGAGGGAGGAAGTTGAGAGGCAGATTGAGGAATTGCTTGAGGAAGGCGTCATACGTCCTTCAAAAAGTTCCTACAATTCCCCAATCTGGGTAGTCCCTAAAAAACCAAAGCCCTCTGGCGAAAAACAATATAGGATGGTAATAGATTTCAAGCGCTTGAACGCTGTAACCGTCCCTGATACCTACCCGATCCCCGATATAAATCCTACACTGGCCAGCTTAGGTTCTGCAAAATACTTTACTACGATTGACTTGACTTCCCGATTTCATCAAGTTCCGATGAAGGAGTCTGATATACCGAAAACAGCGTTCTCAACAATGAACGGAAAATACGAATTTTTGAGGCTTCCGTTTGGTCTAAAGAATGCTCCTGCCATTTTCCAACGAATGATAGATGATGTGCTCAAGGAGTACATAGGGAAAATTTGCTATGTATACATTGATGACATAATCTTTTTTGGAAAAAATTAAGAGGAGCACCTACAGAATGTTGCACAATTTTTGCAACATTGTTGAGGGCAAACTGAAAAGTCAATCTGGAAAAGATTCAATTCATGAAAACTAGTGTAGAATTCCTTGGATATGTAATCACACCCTATGGTATTAAACCTGATACAAAAAAAGTGAGTGCAATTCAAGGTCTAGAACCGCCGGGTACGTTAAAGGATTTAAAGCGTTTCCTGGGAATGACTTCTTACTATCGAAAATTCATTCAGGACTATGCCAAAGTAGCCACACCTTTGTATTGTAGAGTCTATTCGCAGTTGGAAGAATAATAAAAACGCGTGTAACCAATTCAACGACAGTTGCAGAACAGTTTATTAATTCAATATAATGTATAAAAAGAGAAAAGGAGATAAAGCAAAAACATAAGAAGACAGTGTTGGATAGTTAGTAATTATTATCAGTGTTTGATAGTTATTCATTTTCAACACTTTGACTAATTTAACACGTGGAGAAAACACTCAAGTGAAGGCCAATCAATCGAAGAAAGTGAAGATTGAGTTTGATTCTGTCGGCTTGAAAGCGTTTGCTGATCTAAAAGAACTCCTTGTTTCCTCTGATATTTTAGCTTTCCCAAATTTCCAGAAACGCTTTAATTTAACCACAGATGCATCAGATTTTGCGATAGGTGCCGTGCTGTCCCAAGGTGAGGTTGGCAAGGATAAGCCAATTGCGTACATTTCCCGCTCATTAAGCAAGACGGAGGAAAATTATGCCACCAATGAGAAGGAATTGTTACCCATTGTGTGGGCATTGGACAACCTACGTTCCTACTTGTATGGTGCAAGAAACATTAAAATTTACACTGACCATCAACCCCTCACGTTCGCGCTCGGAATCACAATGCCAAATTAAAAAGATGGAAGGCACGTATAGAGGAATACAACCACGAGTTGATTTACACTCCTGGTAAATCAAACTATGTGGCTGGTTCCTTATCAAGGATGAAATGTCGAATGGAAGACCAATGAGGACTCCACGTGATGGCTGTTGAGAATGGTGACGACACGACAACAGAAACTGCTAGTGAAGGAGCAACTGACACATCAAGAACTATGACAGCCGCTAGAGGCTCCACTACTGAAAATGCTAGCGAAATTGAAACTGTTCACACTGCCGAACAAGATGCTTCCGACCTTATCATTCACGTTGAAGCACCCCTGAACGTATTTAGGAATCAGATTGTGATCAGGGAAGGACGAGAACTTTTGAGTGTTGAGAATCCTCACGATGGGTACACCCGCCACTATGTGACTATAGATAGCATTGTCCGCGACGCGCTAATAAGAGTATTGAAAAAACGGTTGAACCCAGCGGTAATTAACGGTGTTAAAATTCCCGAAAATAGGCTGCAGCTTCTCCAAGAAGTATATCTCGAACATTTCCTTTATTATAAGATTAGAATAACGCAGAGATTAGTAGAGGATGTCGCGAATGCAGAAAGAATTTGCAGAATAATTGAGGAAGAGCACAGGAGAGCCCACAGGAATCCTGTGGAGAATAAAGGACAAATTTTGGAACGATACTATTTCCCCAGGATGGCAAGCTTGATAAGACATTTCACGAAAGCTTGCGAAGTGTGCCGGGTAAACAAAGATGATAGGCATCCCTTCGTCCCAAAACTAAAGGGTGCTCCTATCCCAAAACATCCTTGCGATATTTTACACATCGATATCTTCGAGATTAGTGGTGAAAAATTTCTCAGCTGCATAGACAAATTCTCTAAATTTGCAAAATTCTTCCACATAAAGAATAAGTCCGCTGTAGTTTTACGTAGAAAATTTGCAAAAATTATTCACTATTATACAGTCCTACAGATGATAGTTAGTGATAACGAAAGAGGCTTCGTCAGTCCTTTAGTCTCTAATTATGTTCGAGGGTTAGGAATTAGACTTTATCAAAATCCTATTCAACGGAGCGAAGTGAATGGGCAAGTCGAAAGACTTCACTCCACCGTTATTGAAATATACCGGTGTTTACAGAGAGAGATACCCAACACATCCCCAAAGGAATTGTTGTACATAGCTGCCGATCGATATAACAATACAATTCATTCCATAACTAATTACAAACCAAGCAATATATTTTTCAATAGGGTACCAAGAATAAATTATCAGGAGTTTGCAAATTTTCAAAACAAAATTTTTAGCGAAGTGAGGAATCGGATGGAGAAGAATCAGGAATCCCGAAATACCCGATTGAATGAAAAAGGCAGGATCCTAAGAGGTATGCACAGGGGGACGTAGTGTATATGAGGAACAAACAAATTAAGGCAAAACAACGCCCACTTTATAAAAAAGAGGTTGTAGGTAGGGATAACAGGGTCACAGTAACCACGAACGATGGGAAAAGGATCCATAAGGCTCAAGTAAAAAATTTGTAAAGGAACGATTTTTTTCAACCCAATTCCATCTTCCTTCGCGGGCTCGAATATAAATCTAATTTATTCAGAAAACAAAAGAAAAGATAATTGTTTTATTTAAATATAATATAACAGTAATATTTAAACATAAAAAAATTGTTTTAATAATTTGTAAGTTGTAAATTCCAAAAAGAAAATTCCAAATATGGAAGCTATCTCTCGAGAACAAAAGTAGGTTATACATATGATATAAAAAAAGAGATCGAATTGTTAAAAGTTAAGAAAATATTAAAAGTTTGTTCTTGAACATATGCTGTTCTTGTAACGCTCTTCTTTCGAGGAAGCTATCTGTCCTTTCGTGACTTGAATTTTTCCAAAATGAATAAAGTTGTTCGCATAAATCATGTTTTCCTGCAATCAAGGACATAGAGCTACCAGGAAAAGAATACGCGACAATGGCAAATGTTAGTTAAGCGGTGCAGCCACGATTTTTTTTAGATTATTTTATTTTATATTAAGAGAAAATTGTGAATTTTTATTTGAAATTTTTGTCAAAATAGATTGCTTATAATTCCCTGCGCTTGCGGGTTCAATGTTTTCAATTACAAATCTCCGCTGGTGACAATCGAACATGGAAGTCGATGGATAATCAATGGTCACTGCAAGCTGTTACATACCATAGACCTCACTCAATTCGACGAAATTATTTTGGAACTGACGGATGTAGTGCAACGCGAGCTTGAGGCAACTCCGATGAAGACGATCATCGAACTTCATCTCAGCCAGACGAAAATGCGTCTTAACGAATTGCAGGGTACCAAATCGAGAAAACCTCGCTGTATAAATTGGATTGGATCGGCGTGGAAATGGGTAGCAGGATCCCCTGACGCCACTGATTGGGATTGTGTTCTGCGTAACCAAAATCAATTGGTTGACAACAACAATAACCAGCTTTCCATTAACAGGAAAATCTTTAACGCCACGCAAGAACCTATAAAGAGGGTTAACAACGTGGTTGATTTTGCAAATGACGTTGATAAAAACTTCAATGCAGAAAAGCTCGAAATTTTGTTGGCTAACAAGGTTCTCGTCCTAAAAGAGCAAATTTCAGAAATAGTCCGAGCTTTTCAGATGGCGAAAACTGGAATCGTAAACACCAATATTTTAGACCAGGCCGAAACCTAGCAGATTATATCTGAAGAAGAGGCGCTACCTTATCAAAATCTGGTAGAAGCAATGGAATATGCCAAGCCATCTATATATACGAATGGAACTATGCTCGTATACGTGCTCTCGGTGCCAAAGGTGAAGCCGGATAAAAATCGACTAATACTGGTGAGGAGCACCTCGTCAGGAGGCAAACGTGTCGATGTCCTGTGCAAAAGATTGCTGATGAATACTGGCGATTGCCTCTCTATCAACAACGCGACAATTTGTGAGGAGAGCCTGATAAAAAAGCTACCCGAAGAAGGATGTTTACCAAGATTGCTGAAAGGTGGCGATGCCAAATGCCAGTTTGAAACAGATAGTGATGAAGTCGTGGAGGTGAGTAACGGAAACACAATTTTTCTAACAAACTTCAATGGAACCGTCCGTGGCGGAAAAGAATCACGACGCCTGGAGGGCTCCATCCTCATACAACTCAACAATGAAACAGTGCAAATTGGCAATCGAACTTTCGTCAGCACGGATACCAGAAGCCTTCAAGCCGTACCATCGGTGCTGAGCAACATAACCAATGAGGGCCTTAAATTAAACCTGGAGTATGTTCATGACCTTAGCCTTGAAAATATCAATCGTCTCAGCAAGCTCGGTGACAAATTCCATGTTTCAACTGCGATAGAAGCTGCAATGTTACTCACCTTAGCCACGGCCTGCTACATAATCTGGAAACGAATAACGGTGAACATTCGAATCCCTGGCATGCATCAAAGTGCAACAATGAAGCAGGGCGAATCCTCTCCGAAAAAAACCAACGAAGTTCCTGCGGTGACCCATGTCGATCTGCGGGACGCAGACATTTAAGAGGGGAGGAGTTAACACGCCCGTAGCCTCCCCTGTCTTCACACCTGTCTTCAAGCAAGCATGAGCGCAGCATAGGTAAATGCACCGAATCTGCTGACGTAGCATCTGAATGCTTGCACGCGTATCCGCTGCAGCGTGGGAACGGTACCGCGGCCAGGGAATGCTGACGCAGTCAGTTTTAGGCCCACCTTAGAATATATAAGTTATGAATAGAGTTAGTCTTAAGTAGGACCTCGAGTTGTAAAGACATCTAATTAATTTGTGTGTAATAAATCTAAGTATTATCCAATTGTGTGTTTGATTTAGATAAGGGATATATAAGTATGTCGCTGTTGGCTGCGGCTAAAATATTTTTTTAATCGCAGTCCTTCCGACTGCGTATGTATATATATATATATATATATATATATATATATATATATATATATATATATATATATATATATATATATATATATATATATATATATATATATATATATATATATATATATATATATATATATATATATATATATATATATATATATATAGTTTGTCAAGAATGAAAAATTCGTCAATTAGACGAATATAATATATATTATTCTTAATTGTATATAATATATATTATTCTTAATTGTGTTGATACAATTTTTTGATTCTTTTCTTTTAGTCAATGTATTTACTAATGAACAAAAACAAAAAAAAAACAGAATTATTAAACTTAAGATATAAAAAAGATAAAAACAAAAAGTCAAAAAATTTGCTGTCAAGAAAGTGTTTTTACAATTCGCTTTGGAACTAATTTAGCTGCGCAATGCATTTATTATGCTTTGTGCGCATTTTAGACGCATATTAATCAAAAATAGTTCTTCTTTGCTCATCGAATGCAGCATTTTTAGCAAATTTATTGTGAATTTAAGATGCCTGGTAAAAGAACGTCATTTGATATGCCTCAGTTGGTTTACTATAAATATCGCATCCGAAAAAGTGTCTAAGAATTGTCTGCGCTGTTTCCTTTGACCAGCTAACTATTTATAATATTTTAAATCGCGTACGAAAGCAAGATAGTCTAGTCAAAAACCTTCGCACTTCCGTGCGCACAAAATATCAAAGAGAGCCGAACGTATTTTGGTAAGGAAAGTATTCGAAAATCCGCCGATTTGTACACTTTCAAGTCAACTCAAAGAAGAATGTGATATTGCGGTTGCCCACGAAACAGTAAGGCAGATCCTGATAAAGCACCAGTATATGCCAAGAGTTGCTCGAAAAAACCAATGCTTTCAACAGAATACATTGAAATGCGATTGTCCTTTGCTAGTGTTCACTCCGAATCCTAACGTTCAGGTGGCTTCCGCCTGGTACCTGGGGCACCATGTTGTCGGCCTATCTCTGCGTTCCATCGTTCGGTACGGTGCGAAAGCACGTGTTGTGCGGTGGAGAGCGAGAGAACAGTCGAGGCAGGTGCATATCGTATTTGTGCGGAAGCCATCTTTATCTGCTGGCATATTTTGGCGCGGGGCTACGAAGCAGCGGCAGCTGCTCTCTTTGCGCGGTGGTCAGTCTGTTCTGGAATTGCGGCAAGTGTGGATCGGCGCCCAACATAGTATATTAAATATAAATTTTACAATAAATAAAATAAATAGTTCTATCTGAGTACAACATTTTGGTCCTTCGAGCCGGATAAGAATCCGGTTTTTGGTAAGTGTCGATTGTTTTAATCGAATTAAAAATATTATTATTATAAATTAATAATAATTTAAATTTGATTATACACAAATTGATTATTTTTTGTGTTTCGGTTGGGTTTGCCGTGCGTTCGGGTGTTTGTGCTCTGTCGGCGCTGCTGACTATTGAAACCATTGCGCTGTTGTTGTCTTCGCTGCATTATCGCCGTTTTTAGGTACTGGTGGCTAATGCAGAAAGCAGAATAAGAAAAGTAGGTCAGTGGCTCGTGCGATCAGCTGCTGTCTCTATTTCTTTTGTGAAGCAGGGCCGGTTACGGGTAGCAATTGGTTTCCTGAAGATTGTGGGCCCTTCTGTCGCAGTGCGTTTAAACGATAAGTGTTGGGCGTGGTTTCAGTGCGGTTGCGTTCGGAGGTGCATATAAGCCAATATTGAGCTGCGTTCGCAGGCGCATAAGTTCCGCAAAATGGTGGACTCGTATATTTCGGCGGCAGATGAACTTCTGATGTTCATAAGTCGTTTTGAACGGTGCTCGCCGGAAAGTCACTCCATTATATCACTTCAACTTGATGAAGCAGAATTGGATGCTCGGTGGGCTTCGCTTAAAACGGCAAAAATAACTGCCATGTCCGAGGCGCGGGTCATGAAAGACGGTGAATCACTGTTAGAGTCAATCGGACAGCGGTTCGAGTCAAGTTTTGATACTTTTAAGCGGGGTCGTATTTTGATCGCGGAAGTGAGACAACGTTTAGAGCAGGCAACTCCCGTTCCTACTACAGGGGAGCCATTTTTATCATTGGCGCACAGCATCCACGTACCCCCTTGTGATATCCCTGCCTTTGAAGGGAGTTATGCTGCATGGCCCACGTTCCGTGACATGTTTACAGCACTATTCATTAACAACACGCGGCTGTCTAATGCGGAGAAATTCTACCATTTGTCCCTTAAGACCCGGGGAGAACCACATGAAATTGTCTCCAAAATTCCAATTACTGAGGCGGGTTTTCAGCAAGTGTGGGAAAACTTACTGGAGCGCTACGACAACAAGCGCATCCAGATCAACAACCAATTGAAGACACTGTTTGGTCTTGACCCGGTTAGAAGAGAAGATGGTGGGGAAATTAAACGCTTACAGCGTGACATTGGTAACTGTATCGCTGCACTGACATCTTACGGCATCGACGTTGCGAGTTGGGATGCCATTTTAGTATACTTGTGCTCCATGCGGCTGCCTGAGCTCACACTGTCCCTGTGGGAACAAACCATGGGGGGCCGCGCAGATATTCCAGAATAGAAGGCGATGGATGACTTCTTGTCATTGCGGTTTCATACACTCGAGGCGATTTCGGATCTCCGGTCGCAAGGCTCCAGTTCATCACAAATAAGGGTTCAGCCGAATCAACCGCGAACAGCACGGGTGCAAACCCATCCAGTAAGTGTTACCCCGGAAGGGTGCAAAGTGTGCAGGCGGTCTACACACTCGGTGCGAAATTGTCCTGCGTTCCAGGCCGCCACCGTATCAGCTCGGTGGGGCTTGGTGCGCAAACACGGGTTGTGTGTGAATTGCTTGTCAGCTTCACATAGAGTGGCAAATTGCCCCAGCTCCTTTTCGTGCTCCACCTGTCGGGAGCGGCACCACACTCTGCTGCATACGGACTCGCCACGGGGTCGTCCAACCGCTGCGACGCCAAACCCACCATCCACATCGGGGAGGGGACGCTCCAATTCAAATGGACGCTCCTCCCTGGTCCATCCACCCGTACCCAAGTCTTCTTACCACACTGCGCAGGTATCGCGTCCGGCAGATAGGGCGGGGCCGAGTCCAAGTCATCCAAGTGGCCGCCTCTCCAATCGTGTTATCTTGTGTACGGCCTTAGTCACGATAAAACATCAAGGAGTATGGTACACAGCCCGGGCTCTGATAGATTCTGGTTCTGAGGGGTCCTTTGTTTCGGACCGCCTCCAAAAGCGCCTTAAGCTGCCGGCGCACTCAGTACATGCCCAGGTATAGGGGGTCAGCAATACCCTTGCTGGCACCGTTCCCAAAGCATGTCATATCACCATCGGGTCGCGGTACGATGCCACTGTGCGTCTCCAAGTATCGGCTTTGGTGTTGCCTACCCTGACAGGTGAACTGCCGCCGCTCCTATTGAGTAAAGGAGAGCAACACAAACTGAGACATTTCAGGTTAGCCGATTTAAGCACTTCACACTCCACCCAAGTAGATTTGTTAATCGGAGGGGATCTTTACCCTCAGGTCTTGCTTGATGGGTTGCGGCGCAACCTGGTGGGGTCACTAATTGCAGGGCCTCTGCCGGATAAACGGATATCCACTTTCACAACTCGCGTGCAAGTGTCTGAAACTGCTTCGCTCGACCACCTTCTACGACAGTTCTGGGAAATGGAACAGCCTCCGCAAGATCGAAAGCTGTCCCAGACTGATCAAGACTGCCTTAATTTGTACTCCCAGACTACTCGTCGGGATGCTACGGGGCGATACATAGTCTGTCTGCCGTTCAAACAAGGGTTTGTTCCGGAGAAGTCTCTAGGAGCGTCGCGCTATATTGCCCTTCGGCAATTTGAGCGCAATGAGTCCCGGCTGGTAAAGAGCCCGGCCGATAAGCGACAATACGACGCGGTGGTACTTGAATACGTGACGTTAAATCACATGCGCAAGGTTCCACCGCCGTCAGTAACTCCTGTGCCTCATTATTACTTGCCACATCATGCAGTAATTAAGCCAGAGAGTACAACCACCAAACTTCGCGTGGTGTTCAATGCCTCACAGGCGACTTCCAACACGGTCAGCTTGAATGACGTGTTACACACAGGGCCAGTGTTACAAGCCGATCTGACCCGGCTAATAATCCAGTGGCGTATGTTTCGCTATGTCCTGAACGGGGACATACAAAAGATGTATCGTCAGATTCTGGTTGAGCCAAGCCAAGCTTCATACCAGAGAATTGTGTTTAGGGAATCTCCCGACAGCGATATCTCTGACTATGAATTGAAAACGGTCACCTTCGGGGTGAATTGTGCTCCTTATCTTGCAATAAGGACACTTTTGCAATTGGCAGACGACATGGAGAGCAGGTTCCCATTGGCTTCTCAGGTGCTACGTAATTCGATGTACGTGGATGACGCTCTAGTGGGTACACATGATATTGCTACTGCCATTCGCACTAGGGATGAGCTGATTGAGAGCTTGGATTCAGCCGGGTTCTCAATGCGAAAGTGGGCAGCAAATTCTACAGAAATTTTATCCGGTTTGCCTCCAGGGCATCTGCTTAGGGAAGATTTTCTCCAATTCGAGGAGACCAGCACCACTCGCACTTTGGGCATTCGATGGAATGCGCGGGGGGATTGGTTTTATTTCCACGTGGCAGCTTTCCCAATCGTTGCCGTATACACCAAACGTAAGGTCCTGTCGGTCATCGCACAGCTGTTTGACCCAGCGGGATGGTTGGCTCCTATTGTCATCTCCGCTAAGATCTTGATGCAACAGATATGATTGGATCAAATAGGTTGGGACGAGCAACTTACTCCTACCACTTTAACAAGGTGGACACACTTCTTATCGCAGTATCAGGCAATCTCCCAAGTACGCGTGCCTCGCTGGGTACGATCTGCACCTGATCGCGATATTGAGTTCCACGCCTTCTGTGATGCTTCTCAGCTAGCATATGCTGCAGCCCTTTACGTTCGGTGTAAAGGTGAAAATTCCATCTCTACCCATTTGCTAGTGGCGAAATCGCGGGTGGCCCCATTGAGAACTATCTCTCTTCCACGTTTAAAACTATGTGGGGCAACACTTTTAGCAGAGCTGATTTTCCCTCTCAAACCTCTATTAAATATTTCAGATGACAACTTGTTTTGTTGGTCCGACTCTACGATTGTGTTGGCATGGCTGCGAAAGCCACCCCACGTGTGGAAAGTCTTCGTGGCGAATCGAGTCACTGCTATTACCAGCAAAGTAGGTGTGAACAACTGGCGTCATGTCCGCTCAGAAGATAACCCAGCAGATTTAGCTACCCGTGGTGTGGCACCTGATGCACTACTCCACAACAGGCTCTGGTGGGAAGGCCCGGCCTGGCTGCAGCAGGAGCGGAAACGGTGGCCGCCTCCGTTGGACAAAAACGTGTTAGCAACCGATGAAGAGCAACGACCTGCAAAGTGTCATGTAGTATATGTGTCCTCTGCGGACGACCCAATGTTGCGCTTCTCCTCATTTTCTAGGGCCCTCCGAGTGTTGAGTTTCGTGCGCCGCTTTATGCGCCACTGTTCGGTGAAACATCGGGACACGACTCCTGACAGGGGGTCCCCGCTTACTCGGGGAGAAATCGCTGAAACGACCACTTGCCTTATTGTGCTCGCGCAGAAAATGTATTTCCCAAAAGAATACAGCGCACTTGTGGCACGGGAGCCGATATCCAGCTCCAGTTCGCTTTTGGCTCTGAATCCGTTCGTGCACTCCGATGGTAGTCTGCGCGTAAATGGTCGGTTGGCGCTCACTACACATTTGCCATTTTCGGAGAGACACCCGATCATTCTGGCATACTATGGTCATTTGACTCGTCTAATAGTGAAGTTCATCCATCAGGTGTCCCTACACGGGGGGAATCAACTAATGTTGCGGCTAATCCGGACCCAATATTGGATTCCAAAAGCGAAAACGCTCATTAAAAGCACAATTCTCCAATGTAAGACATGTATTCTGTGGAAGAAGCGTCGACAACAGCAGCTCATGGCAGCTCTTCCGGTTGAACGTACCACGTGTTCACGTCCTTTTACCCATACTGGAGTTGATTTCGCGGGGCCGTTTGATATCAAGCACTATAAGGGGCGGGCATGCCACGTTACGAAGGGGTACGTCTGCATCTTTGTATGCTTCGCTACGAGAGCAGTTCACCTTGAGGCGACTACCGATTTGAGTACTCCTGCCTTCCTTGCGGCATTGTCTCGGTTTATCGCCCGCCGGGGATGTCCTTTGAAAATGCACTCGGATAATGGTCGGAACTTTGTGGGCGCGGAAAAGGCGTTGAGGCTTGATTTCCAGCGGGTTCTCCGCGAAATCCGTGACCGAACCGTGGTGGGTCACTTTCATACTCAGATCGAGTGGGATTTTAATCCCCCCATGCTCCACATATGGGGGGCCTTTGGGAAGCAGCGGTCAAGAGTTTCAAGCACCATTTCAAACGCATGGCAGGGCAACTTAAGTACACGTTTGAAGAATTTGTGACTCTCTTAGCGCGCATCGAGGCGTGTCTTAATTCTAGGCCTATCAGCGCTCTGTCGGAGGACCCCACGGATCTCCAAGCGCTGACGCCTGGTCATTTCTTGGTGGGTGCGCCACTGTTGGCACCAGCTGAGCCTCCGGATACAACACCCTTTCTCTCAATTTTGAACCGATGGCAAAAACTGAAGGCGCTGGCCCATCAATTCAGCGTCAGGTGGAAAAACGAATACCTTCTCGAGTGTCAACGGCGGAGTAAGTGGCGAACGGCTCAAGTGAATGTCAAGGTGGGTGAGTTAGTGGTTGTGCGGGAAGACAACCTAGCGCCTCAAGAATGGCGGCTGGGCAGGGTCACCGATACGCACCCTGGTCCTGATGGAAAAGTGCGTCTTGTGGATGTGCGGACCGCACGTGGAATGCCAACCCGACCTATCACGAAGGTGGTGATCCTACCGGGAGAAGAGCCGCCTCCTACCAGCGGAGGGGTATAACGTACCTTGTACTTTTTTAATTTATAGTTTTTATGTTTTCTTTTATATCTACTCCCTTCTTGTACTAATTAAATTTTTGATATTTTCTCAGAATTCGGCCCGCGCGGTGCACAAGACCCGCTACTCGCTTTCTGACGGATGCTGCTTTTTGTCTGCCAGTTGTTCGAGTGTGTCCGTGCTACCACCTCCACTCTCCATGGCGGTGCCACCGGACCCAACAGCACCTCGTCGGGCCAGGTCAACTAAATTCGACTTCCCATCGAGCTCCACCTCTCTATTACCGGCGCGCCACCTGGCTGCGTGGTTTCGAAAGCGCCAAACCAAGGTCAGGAAGAGACCAGGCGGGAACCATCCCGCGCTGTTCCGCCCTTTCTGGGTATAACGAAGAGACCGGTGCACCTACGCCCCACTCCGCAGATCATCTGCACTATGTGTTAGCAGATGGGCCACCGCATTGAGGGGTGCGCATGCTTCCTGAAGTTGCGCCCTCGGGCACCAAACCACCCTCCATTGATGAAGGGTATGAACGGGATCCGGCGTGGATATGTTCTTCTCTTGCAATAATGCAAGGGGGGCGGCATGTTCACTCCGAATCCTAACGTTCAGGTGGCTTCCGCCTGGTACCTGGGGCACCATGTTGTCGGCCTATCTCTGCGTTCCATCGTTCGGTACGGTGCGAAAGCACGTGTTGTGCGGTGGAGAGCGAGAGAACAGTCGAGGCAGGTGCATATCGTATTTGTGCGGAAGCCATCTTTATCTGCTGGCATATTTTGGCGCGGGGCTACGAAGCAGCGGCAGCTGCTCTCTTTGCGCGGTGGTCAGTCTGTTCTGGAATTGCGGCAAGTGTGGATCGGCGCCCAACATAGTATATTAAATATAAATTTTACAATAAATAAAATAAATAGTTCTATCTGAGTACAACAGCTAGGATTTACTTTGTCAAACCGAATGACTATTGGGATGACGGTATATTTTGCGATAAGACCAAAATCATGCTTTAGTATAAAGCCGGGCCCAATAGAGCGTGGCGACAACCGTTAAACGCACTGGAAAATCGAAATATTATATTATATTCCAATATTTAAAATCGGCAAACTTTCTGTCATAGTATCGGGGTGCATATCCAGTGAAGGATTAGGAGAACTAGATTTCATAGAGAATAAAATGGATACAAAACAATATTTGGATATATTCCAAAGTTATTTGGTAAACAGCGCAGATCATTGTGGGTTCAAAATTGATAGCAATCCCCAATCCAAATATTACCAAGATAAGGCACATAGGGTAAGGTTCGCGGTCTTTATAATAACAAAAAAGTGTTGGATGCGGCAGCCCAGAGTCCATACTTGACCCCATTGAAAATTGAGATAACATTTAAGAACGAAGGGGGCGAGAGGCAATCAAAAGGTGGAGCAGAACTCAAAATTGCAATACTAGAGGAATGAAATAACATACAAGCGAAAACGATGTGCAGAAGGTGATTTATTCCATGAGGAGAATCTACTTGTCGTTATAGATGCTTTATAGTGCTAATTTTCTTTTCTTTTTTTCACTTTTATAAATAAGTTCTGATTTGTAAAAATACTTTCTTGACAGCAAATTGTTTGACTTTGGTATATTTTTTGTATCTTAAGTTAAATTTTTTATTTTTTTTTTAAAGAAATGAATCAAAAAAATTAATTTACATATATATATATATATATATATATATATATATATATATATATATATATATATATATATATTTATATATATATATATATATATATATATATATATGTGGCGACACCACTACCCCCACCCAGTTGTCGGGTACGCCAACGCAAGCAGGCGCTAGTTCCGCGCGCCATCTATTAACACGCTGTCGCTGTTGCACAGCGTTTTTATGAGCAACCGGAACTAGCCAGTGTTGGCTGCTGAACAACACACTTCGTGTTTCCGGCCTTTCATTCAACCCTCTTTCTCTTTCTGTGCTGAAGCTGTGGTGACGTTTTATACAGCGTTTTGTGCAATTAAAAGTTATATTCATTACTGGACTTAACACAATCTCTAGAAATTTGCAGAAACGTATTTCATCATATATTATATATACGATATTACAAATAAATTCGCAGGAGCTTATTTTATCATATATTATATATACGATATAACAAATATTTCTGTTTTTTATTGGCTACGCTGCGTTGAGCACGCGAGGAGCCAAATTGGTGACCCCGACGTGATACACGTATTCGTCCCACCCAGAGGGGTATATTATATAACCAGTACACGACGCACATGTTGCCAACGGCCCCAGGACCGGCGCCGCCGACACTACCGGAGCAGCCGCCGACTCAAGCATCGTACGCTCCGCACCAGCAGCTACAACCACAGCACGTGCATTCGCACGCACAGCTGGCTACGCCAACGCCATTGCTTCTACCGACACACCCGCCGCCACACCGTGCAGGGGAACCTGGGGGACACGCCTCCTTTTCGTCGCCGCCCGCGATCGAGGCGGTGTACAGCTGCCGGCTCCCACCTTTCTGGAGGAGTAACCCCGATCTGTGGTTTTATCAGATCGAGGCCGCGTTTCAGGTCCACCATGTGCGCAACGACAACAGCCGTGACAATTTAGTAGTTGCGGCGCTCGACCCGGAGACTACATATTTCCGAGGTTGCGGATGTACTCCGCACAGTGCCACTCGTGGCGGATCGACAGCTCCACAAGCTGCTCACCCAAGTCGAGCTGGGTGACAGGAAGCAACTCCTGCGGCAGATGCGCGCCTTGGCAGGTGACAGGGCCACGGATGACGTCACCCGAGTGAAGTGGCTCGACTTGATTCCGCCGTCAACGCGACGGATCCTGAAGATTTTGAAAGGTACCAGCCTGGAGGAGCTCGCAGAGGCAGCTGATGAGCTGGTCGACAATTGACCTACAGTGGCGGCTACGTCACCTCCACTCTCGTCTCCGAGACCCCGCTCTCCATTCGCGAACAGATCGTCGCACGATTCAACGGGTAACACCGTCCACGCGGAGCTTGCCGCAGTGCGCCAGTCAGTGGCACAGCTCGTGGCACTAACGCGGGAGAATAGGAGCTGCTGCGTAAAATGACGCCCCCACTTCAGAGGGGTCGCGCTCATACCCGCAGCCCCAGCCGGCACCGAGATCGCTCTACAGCGCCTGGCCAATGTTGGTACCACTTGAAATACGGGGCGACAGCACAGCAGTGCCGACCACCGTGTGTTTTTGCTGCCGCCGTGGCCGACGCCGACTTGGGCGAACGACGCCGGCCGTCCACCAACCGAAAAACACCTACACGTAACGGATCGAACGACATCCACTCTTTTCTCGTGGACTCGGGTTCAGTGGTCTCCTTACTGCCGAGGCTGTACGCTGTACGCCGCCAACTTGTCGCCGATAGCCACATACGGGCAGCTCACGCTGAAGCTGAACCTCGCCCTGCGGCGGAATTTTACTTGGGCGTTGACTGTGGCCGATGTGCAAACCGCCATTCTCGGCGCGGACTTTCTGGCATACTATGGGCTCCTGGTAGACCTGAAGGGACGACGCATCGTAGACCCCCTTACCAATATCGCGGCAACGGGCCGCATGGACTCGGCTCGAGTCCATGCGGCCCGTCTCTCTACAGTGGCTCGCATTAATGCACCTGTGGGACCACACGGCGACCGGTATAGAGAGCTCGTCAAGCGCTTCCTGCAACTCGCTTCACCAGCAGGGGTCATGGCCACTGTACCAGACTTGCCGGTACAACACTTCATCCTCACGGAGGGCCCTCCCGTTTTCGAGCGCCCCCGTAGACTCGTCGGTGAACGACTCGCTGCTGCCAAAGAAGAGTTCGCTGACCTCCTCGACAAGGGAGTGGTACGCCCAGCATCGAGCCCATGGGCTATTCCGCTACACATGGTACCAAAGCCGAATGGAAGCTGGCGAGCCACTGGCGACTATCGCCTCCTCAGCGTGTGCACCTTGCCAGACCGATATCCTCTACCGATCATCGAGCACCTGATCCAGGAGAGCCGGGGAAAAGTCTTCTCTGTAATCGATCTGCAGAAAGCCTTCTACCAAATCCCGGTTGCCAAAGCTGACATCCCGAAAACGGCATTCACAACACCTTTCGGCCTCTTCGAGTTCGTGGGTATGCCATTAGGCCTGCGTAACTCCGCGCAAACGCTTCAGCGGGTAACTAATCACCTACTTAGGAAACTCCCCTTCGTGAGGGGCTACGTAGACGACCTGCTCATCGCATCCGAGACGCATGACGAACACCTGCACCATTTGAGTCAATTGTTGGAGACGCTGAAAGCGGCGAATCTACGCATCAACCTGGACAAATGCCAACTCGGTGCTCAGGAGATTACATTAGCTGGGTATCGAGTCTAGAAAGAGCGGTTTAGGCCCCCTCGCCCAAAGATCGAGGCGATCGACGCTTTTCCAAGCCCGACAGACTCTACCCAGCTGACACGTTTCCTGGGTATGGTTAATTATTACCGCAGGTGTATACCGCACGCCGCGGAACTACAGGCCCCGCTCAACGAACTTCTGAGGAACCTGACGAAGAAGAAGAAGGCGATTAGCTGGACGACGCAAACGGAGCAGGCATTCCAGCAGAGCAAGGCGAGTATCGCCGCGGCCACAGATTCAGCTTTCCTCTCGCTTACCGCGCCAATCGCTCTCTACACCGACGCATCGAGCACCGCCATCGGAGCGGCACTCAACCAAGAGCAACCCAGTGGGACCTGGAAGCCTCTGGGGTTCTTCTCTAGGAAGCTCAATCCCCCAGAAACTCGCTACAGCGCCTACGACAGGGAGTTGCTCGCGGTGTATGCCGCAGTCAGACACTTCTGGAGGATCCTGTAGGCACACGTCTTCACAATCCACACGGACCACAAGCCGCTCGCCTACGCCGCACAACAACGCTCGGACAAGGCAACGCCGAGGCAGAGCCGACACCTGGACTACGTCCTCCAGTTCAACGCACGATTTGTGTACGTTCCCGGGGGAGAAAACGTTGTGGTAGACGCACTTTCGCGAACCTGTACGGTCTCGATGCCTTCCATTCTCGACAAAGCAACTATCAGCCTGGTACAAGCTTCTGACGTAGAGTTACCACACCTGCTGGAGAACCCGCGTATCCAACTGGATCGTCTCGCTTTCAACGACAGCGAGATCTACTGTCTGGTTACCGATGGGGCGACACGGCCCTATTTGCCACCCAACCTGCGTCGAGCGGCGTTTGGCATCGTATACGGATCATCCTATCCGAGTGGTCGAGCAACGGTGAAACGTCTGGTGGCGAAATACTTCTGGCCAAGCATGCGCAAAGCCGCGCTCCGCTGGGCCCGTAAATGCCAAACATTCCAACGCGCGAAGGTCCATCGCCACAATCGCGCCGAGCTGCAAAACTTCGGGGAGACAGATGACAGGTTCTGCCACGTTCATGTTGACCTGATCAAGCTACCGCTGGTGAGAGGACTGTCGCACTGCCTGACCATCATCGACCGCTTTTCCCGGTGACCGGTGGCTGTCCCACTCCCGGACATTCGAGCTGTGACCGTCGCACGAGCGTTCTTCCACAGTTGGGTCTGCACTTTCGGCACGCCACTCACGATCACATCCGACCAGGGGGGTCAATTCGAGGGGGAGCTATTCACGGCTCTCGCGAAAATGAGGGGGGCTCACCATGTTCACACAACGCCTTACCACCCACAGTCAAACGGCATGGTGGAGACACTACACCGCACACTAAAAGCGGCCTTGATGTGCAGTCCAGACACACCATGGCCAGACGCTTTGCTATTAACAGTGCTAGTATATATATATATATACTCGTATATACGAGTATATATATATATATATATATATATATATATATATATATATATATATATATATATATATATATTTGGCTGTTTTTCACTGTGTTTAAACTGAATTCATTCTGCAAACTTCGCGAAATAGACGCTAATACAAAAGTGGAATTTATTTACGAGTATATAATTTAACAATATTCTATTCTGCAAGAACAGATTAAAAGTGAAGTGTAAAATTCACAAAACATTTTAAAAACAACATCATTAAAAATAAAAGTGGGCGCCAAAAAACAACTAGCAGGAGTTGCCACCTGTATCAGTACTCTGAGAAGATTGGTGATGCCACTTAATTTTAATTTATTTAAAATAAAAATTCCTGAGAGTTGCATTTGAGCCATTTATTAATTTTTTATTTTCTCAAGTCTTAATGAGTTTCCCGAATATACACAAACTTACAAACATCAGAAATGCTTATGTGACGGTGGTTCCTGAAGATTACTGCAAAAACAAACAAGAAATAAGTAAGGATAACTTGTACCTAACAACCAAGCCAATAAATCGGCTAATAAATGTTAAATAGCGAATCTACACTTACAATTGCGCCAGCAAGTAAGTTAGCCATGCCTGCCCCACAAGCAAACGAAAAAACAACAAAAATTAATCTAATTAACCCCACAGCTGGAGTATCGCTTAAAATTACATCCCCAGTGAATTGTCCGGAAAAATCAAAAATTCAAGTGGGATTGGACAGATATATAACCGTGCCAAAACGGGGACGAAGCCCAAAATCTGCGAAGGTCGCTTCAATGGCAAAAGTACCCAAAGATGGAAATGCAGACATCCCAAGTTCCCAAAATCGTTTCGCAATTCTAGAAAATGATACGAATGATTTTAACACTCAGAAAAGGACGAGTAAACCACCCCCGATTTATTTGAGGGAGCGTAACTCTATCGAGCTAATAAAGATTTTAATATCATTAATTGGTGAAAAGGCGTTCTACGTAACTCCAATAAAATGTGGAAATATTTTAGAAACGAAAATCCAGGTAAACCAGGATAATGATTACCGTAAAATTGTATCAGATTTTGAAGAACAAAACAAACATTTCTTACCAGCTACAAAGCGCTAAGGGTCTACAGATTGTTGTAAAAGGAATTGACTCCTGCGCGGCTCCAGAGGAGGTAAAGGGGGGCTTGCAAATCAATGGCTTCAAAGTTAAAAATGTTACCAACATCAGAAGCAGAGACAGAGTCCCACAACAACTATTTCGGGTGGAACTAGAACCAGGTGATATGAAACTGAAGAAGAACGAACCTCACCCCATTTATAACCTAAAATATTTGTTGCACCGTAGAGTTACTGTAGAACAACCGCATAAACGTGCAGTACCAGTTCAATGCCTGAACTGCCAAGAATTTGGCCATACTAAGACTTACTGCAAGTTACCCTCCGTTTGCGTAGTGTGTGGGGACCTACATGGTACCGCCAAATGTTTCAAACCAAAAGATGACCCAAAAATAAAAAAATGTAGCAATTGCGGTGGAAACCACACTGCCAACTATAGGGGCTGCCCCGTTTACGCGCAGGTAAATCGATCTTTGACCAAAAATCGAATCCTACATCCAATCAGCCTATGAATCTGCTTAACTCAAATTTCCCAGAGTCAGCCCCACCATCTACCAGTCAATTTTCTTACGCAAATGTTTTAAAGTCTAGCCAGACTATAGTGCAAAATGAGCTACCAGCAAGCGACATCCACAGATTTAATTTTAGTAGTCTTCAAGTTTTAATAGAGACTTTAATTCAGTCAGTAAATAGTTTTACAACCAACATGACCTGCATGATGCAGGAAATGTTGAAAATGCAATCTACACTGCTGTACTCGGTATTAGACAAACCATGAACCTAAAAATCTGTTTCTGGAACGCAAACGGCATCCGCCAACATAAAAACAAACTGGAATATTTCCTATTGGATAAACAAATTGACGTAATGCTGATCTCTGAGACACATTTGACGTCTAGAAGCTTTTTTAAAATAAATGGATACACTTTATACGACACCAAGGACCCCCGAGGAAGAGCTTGTGGGGCACGGCAAACTAAATGAAACTAAAAACAGTTCAAATTAACTGGGTTATTGGCAGAAATTCTACACTAAGCCTAGACTGTAAACTTCTACTATACAACTCGATTCTAAAACCAATATGGTGCTACGGGATTTAGCTATGGGGTACTGCCTCAGCGTCAAATATAGAGCAAATTCAAAGGCGACGAAATAAAATCCTCCGAATGATTACAGCCGCTCCGTGGTATATTCGTGCATTCACAAAGATCTAAACGTCTCGATAGTAAAAAATGTGTTTTCAAAACATGTGACAACGTAGAAGCTTGAGTTCCACCCAAATCCACTGGCCCGCAATATTCTAAATTATATAGGTCACACTCGGCTGAGAAGGAGGGACACCCTTGCTCTCAGCCGATTAGGTGAGACGTTAAAGACATCCACAGAAGCAATCGTAGAAACTATATTTTTTCGTCTAGCATTGGCTGGACTTAATAATAAACAGTTTTAGAGTTAAGCTTTGATTACTTATTGTTAGTCCAATTTATATTGAAGACAAAATAAATAAAAAATGAAAAAAATAAATAAATATATGTATATAAAAATATATATAAATAAATATATATATATATATATATATATATATATATATATATATATATATACTCGTATATATATATATATATATATATATATATATATATATATATATATATATATATATATATATATATATATATATATATATATATATTTATATATATATATATATATATATATATATATATATATATATATATATATATATATATTTAATACGTAGAATACTAACAATTAGCGACAAAGTGTTTCACCAGGAGAATATAATAAAAATAAGGACGATTTTGAGGAAGGACGATTTTCCGAATAGACCACAAAATAAACTTATCTAAAACAACAAAGTGAAAAAGAACAATACCAAAATAGAGAATACAATAAAAATATACAAATCAATGGGGAATTTTCAGAAAGATTCAAAACATCGAATATGTACAATAAAGAAAAATTCCAAATAGTGCATAAAACGAACAACACATTGCAACAACTATATACCAACAAAAAAAAACTCCGATCGACAAATTAGATAAGGCGCACGAGATAGACAAAATTAATTATTGTTGAGACGGGTCCAATTTATGTGATTTATGTTGGTACGACCAAAAATAAATTAAGGACGAGAATATCAGCGCACAAATCGGATAGGACAACTTTTGAACCAAAAACGGCACTGGCCGATTACTGTACTCGTATTGGACAATACCCGAACTTCGAAGAAGCACAGGTATTACAACAAAAACAACACTACAACAAACGAAACCTACTGAAAATGCTACATATCACCAACATACCAACAAAACAAAGACTTAATTATAAAACGTACACGGATAGCTGTGCACACATATATACCATAGAAAACTTGTACGAGAAAAGTAAACATACAAAATAACACCAACAAATACAAACAACTGACCAAATAAAAAGTAATACCACCGTTTAGTGTTAGGCAGGTTATATTATATTTAGTCTGTAATTTACACTTAAGTTGACAGATCAGAAAATTTTAACTGACAAGATATTGATTTGAAACATTTTTTATATAATTGTTTTTAATTGTAGACCCTGAAGATGGAATGAAGGATGGAGGAAATATTGGGAAATTTTAATTCCATAAAATAAAAACCTTGAACCGCTATAAAAATAAATTAATTATATTTATATATATTTATATTAAAATATATTTAATTACATTCGGTACTAAATTATGCACAATTTCGACTCAGAAAATTCCATGAGCAAATAATGAAACTAGCTGATTTGTGTGCGTTGTTATGCTTCGGTAATTAACGCATATTCAACTGTGCTATGCTATGCTATGCTATGCTATGTTTTGCTATGTTTGTGTAACTGAGCATTTTTAGATTATTGCTGATATCAACTTTAAAAAGAGCAACAAGGTGTATACGAAAAGACCAGCAAATCTGCGGCTTTTGGGTAAAACCTGAGCGTCGAGAAATATTATATTTTATTAATTTTGCAGTAAATGTAAATATTGTAAATATTGTTGTGTATTACTTGTTTAGCGTTGCTTTATATATATTAATTTAATATCCAGAACAACATTCAGATTTCCATAATTACTCGTAGTTTCGTCAAGAGAATAGGAATGCGGAAGGGTTACTAACGTTTTCAGTTCCTTGTATATGTTCTTTTTCTGAAAATATGTTAATAACCTGGGCATGATTGTGGTCGGATTTCCTCATACTTTTACGCAGCTCATCAAACTAGAACACAAACAAATACATTGAAATAGCTCTTTGTGTTCTTTGAACAATAATACAAAAAACTTTTTTTCGATCATCCAAGGAAACTGGCCGGCTTCAGCCAATTTGCCATTGTTATTATTGTGATATGCTATTTGAAAGCAATTAATATATGCTTTATTCGAGATTATACTCGTAAGGCCAAAAAACTCTTCATCTAATATATATTGTTGAATTTCTATCTTCTCAGCAAATTTCAGATTACTATATTCTTTCCTTCCCGGGCTCTGAAAAAGTGAATGAAGATTCCGGGATGGTTAAATAACAAAATTATCTCAAAACCAATATACATTATATAGAGTGTTTAGTGTATAATAAGTCAAATTATTTGGCTTCAAATAAATTGTGTTTAAAACGTAATATGCGCCACAAGTGAAAATCTATCTAGTCAGAAATATTTATACCCTTTAATTTTAAAAAACGTAAAAAGGGTATACTAATTTTGTGCTTTTGAGAAGGGTTGCAACTACAAGAAGGAGGTGTGGTAGGTATGGTATCGCTGATATAATCAGAATCACTTTCTGAACAATTTTAATTTTGTCCCTCTGTGGCCTAAATGAAACCTTGCAAAAGTATAGTCTGGACAAAGATACAGAATCAGATTGCTACATGGGCCAATTTGGACGAAGACCTCGCCTACCTCCCATATAAGGAACTTTTTTCAGCTTCTTAAAATGACGATAACTTCGGTCAAATTAATGGAATAGTGACTCAATTTGGTTGTTATGTGTGTGTCCTACTAAGCACTATGATCTACTTAAGATCTATTACATATTTATGGACGAAATTTTATGAGAAACATCATGTGGACATTATAAAGCTAACTATAATGAGTTGTTCACAGAAAGAACACGCCCACTTTTGATATTACTAACTGATATCAATGTTAGTTCGTTATGTGACCTTACAAGATTATAGAAGTGTAGAAAGTGAGCGTATTTGTAGTGTTACCAAAAATTATAAAGCTCATACTATGTTGAACCAAAAATCTATTTTATTGAAAGAAAATCTAGTTATTGACAGAAGTTAATGAGATTACTCTAAGGAAAACAAGGAAAGTATTTTGAAAATAATTTATGAACTTCATGTATTTGAAAAGCAAAGAACAAACTTACGCCGATAGTCCTCAGTCACTGATCAAAAGAAATTATTCCAGTATTTCTACAACAAAATGAAAAATTTATACAGATTTGCCGCAAACACGTTTGCAACTGCACCGTCAAAGCGAATAGCCTGCAATTACCCACGGTTAATAAATTAAAAATCCTCGGTATAGTCATCAACAAGAGATATAGATGGAGCAGATATATTGAATATGTTATCGCATCATTAACCAAACATCTAATGTAGTAAAGTGTCTATCTAGCGCAAAATTTAACTGCTCGACATACTCGCTGACCCAAGTCGTAAAATCTCACAATATCTCTAAAAGTTACTACGGTTTAGTTTTTTATGGATTTTGTAGTAATTCACTTCTCAACAAACTAAAAAGTCTCTACAATTCGGCGATTAGAATCGCACTTGGGGTTTTCGTTCTACGCCGATATACAATCTGTTTTTCGTGGCTGACTTACTCACCCTCGAGAATCATAGGAAACCAAAACTTAACAAACTAAAGAAATCAATTCTTCACAGCAACGATTCTCCTCTACTGAGTCTAGTAATGTACCATAAATTTCTTCAACATTAGCAAGAATTTTAAAAAGTGCTTCAAAATCCGATATTCCTAACTCCCTTCTCACTCACAAGATCCAACGACTCCCGCCTTGCCATCTAAAACCATCAGCAATCATTACTTCATTACATAAATTCATAAAATCCAATACTCATCCTTTACAGTTTCGATCGGTATTCTTTGAGGTAAAGGAACAACTAACAGATGACTTCTTTATTTATACAGGTTCAAAATCAGAAGAAATTACAAGCTACAGCGTCACTGACGAAACTAAAGTTATTAAATTGGGTGTGCTCCCTAGCTATAGTTCTGTATTTTCAGCCGAAATAATTAATTAAAAATAAGCAGAGTTCCCTCGACCTGGTATAAAGACATAAACCCAAACCAAATTTCTTTGATCGATTATTTACCTCGTACCACAGACACAATCAGCAGACTGGACAGCATAAAATTACTAAGACTCAGATTAGGTCATTCAAATATTTCTCACGGACACCTGATGAATATTGAACCAAAGTCCATATACAACTGCAATAATCCTATCACATTACCCCCGTGAGTGTCCAGAACTGAACCGTTTTATATATTCTAACTTTCAGCATGATGACCCCGTATCCCTTCTCTCTAGTCCCTTAGCATCAGATAATGATAAATTCTTGAAATTTTTGAAAACATCTAAATTATATTACCTAATTTAATCCACCCTCGTTGATTCACTCCTTTTATCCATAAACAGCGGAAGGCCATTGTTGGTTTTGCTGCTATATTTTTAATTGGGTATTAATTCAGTTAATTCACTAATTTTATCAATAAATAAATAAATAAAAAAATGATTTTTTTATAGAAAGATTTATTTGAAAAATTTACAACTCAAAAAAATTAAGAAATATTAAAATTACTTAATTCAAATTATACATGTACAAACGTACATCGGTTTGAAATCCCTGCTTATTATCACAACGGTAACTTTATTGGGCTTTCATTCAATGATTGTTTACCAACCACCTCCTCCACCACCAGAAGCCCAACCGCCACCTGCTCCACCACCGCCACCTCCTCCACCTTCTGAAATGATTTTGATTATTTTAATACCACCGCCAGTGCCTCCACCGCCACCGCCAGACCAGCCACCACCGCCTCCTCCACCGCCTCCTGACCAACCGCCACCACCACCACCACCATGTCCACCTCCTCCACCTCCAGATTGTGAAATAACTTTAATAATTTTAACTTCGCCACCACCATCGCCGCCTCCACCATATCCACCACCACCACCGCCAGACCAGCCGCCACCGCCTCCGCCTCCGCCACCACCAGACCAGCCGCCACCTCCACCCCCGCCACCTCCGCCAGCTTCAGTAATAACTTTAATGATTTTCACAGACCCTCCCCCACCTCCATGGCCACCACCTCCATGTCCACCACCTCCATGTCCACCACCACCATAGCCACCACCACCGTGACCACCACCGCCACCACCACTTGAACCACCTAGGAACCCAGCATTGGCCACAGCGCAAACTGCCAGTAAAGAAACGAATACCTAGAATTGAAAAAAGTTGAAATCAATATCTATCTTCTATTGGTCGAAGAGGATACTTGTTTAAAATAAGTTGAATCGCAGTGGGTGATATTAAACATGTTTTGAGACGCACCTTCATGTTGCTCTTATGAACAGCTCAATGAAGTCCAAGAGTCAAAAAACAACTAATATTTCTGCCCTTGTGCTAGCGTTTTATATACAAAAACTCCAATAGCCAAATCCATAAGTATAGCAAACAACTGTCTCTGTCAAGGCGTAGGGCATGAAGTTGCAATAACGGACAAAATTCGGAATACTTGTCTACACCGGTAAGACATGCTGCATTGCAGCAGCATAAAATCTTGCCTTGCAACATAATTAGCTCAGTCATCATTAACACTTAAGCTCCCGTTCCATGTCAAGTGCATTTACGACTTCGAGAGTTGTTATCTCTCTGAATGACAACTTTAGTTATTTCCATCTTGTATCTTCGGTTACAAAATCGTATTGTGCAATTTTAAACCACACCATAAATGCATAAGTATGTTAATATCACAGAGAATACATCCATCCGTTTTTTTTTAGATAAATACGGGTATTAATTTTCTAACGATTTTTCCAGTCACCAGCAAATCTTGTTGGGCTTAGAGCAATCTTGAACTTGTTGTTATTTTTTTTTAAAACCAGATCGCGATCATTATCATCACTTTCATCATCATCATTATCATACATATATTACATAAATAACACTAGTTTTGTAGAAATTTATTTTTGTCAAATGCAGATGCTGCGTTTACAAGTTTTTTTCTTCTTTTTTTAATTAATTAGTTAGGTGGTATCTACTAGTTGGGCTATTTATCATTCGGATAGTAATTAATAATGCAATCTCGCAGTTTTAACAGCAGCATTGATGCACGTTGACTATTGCCTACGTGTTATCTCTGTCTATGGTGATTTTTAGGTCAGGAGCAAAAATGTTGAGCATAAATAAACAAAGAAAATGTTTGCATTGGAGTTTTGAAAGAGTTTAAATTACAGAATATCAAGTTCAGCAGAATTACAAACATTTTTTGGTTTTGTATATTTTTATGCATATGTAATATGCAATATCTTCAGTGCCAACTGATTACCTGCAAACTCCAAGAGAATGATTAATATCACAAAATAAGTTCTAAGCATTCTATATAGTGCAAACTGACTGGAGAAAATCGAACGACTTTGAATTTATCATTTATTTGAAACTGTATACTTTTCTTTGCGCGTGAATTTGTGAGTTTTTACCTTTTTATTTTAATTTAAGTGAATTTATGTAAATATATTTTAATCGTATTAGTAATAAAGTAAGTTTTCCAAAAATGGAAATGCATTTCGCATTTTTCATTGTGAACAAGGATATGATTTATCAAATGAGCTGACTGTAAGTACATTCCACATTAAAGAATGGAACTGTTAAAACATTTAATATCATATATCTAATGCTAAACACTCATTAAAAACAAAAACATATTTATATTTTCTTTAAACAGTGCTCTTGGAACTGTTATTTTGTTGCAATATGATGCATTTGAATTATCGTCAAAATCTTCAAAAATTGAATTCTTTCAAATCTGATTTTCTCGCAAATGAGAATCATTTTGTATACAACCTTTCCAATTTCCGATGAAATATCATATGTACCACCGCTAGTTTTCAAGCCCCATAAAATATATTAAAATTTTTAAAAAATTTTTAAAATACCTATTAACACCAAATATTCCAAATATTCCATATTTTCTATAACACCAAATATTCCATCTTTTCACTGTGCATATACGAGAGTGGGCTGAAACGTGCCTATGCAAGAAAACACAGAAGTTTTTCGCAAAATTGAATTTATTTCTCAACATAATTTCGTTTGTTTCATTCTGTACAAGGATTTTTCATTTTTTCGATGCTCTTCGATGAAAATAGACATCAGTCTCAATGGTTACCTCTTCATTCGCTTCAAAAACCCAACTTAGCCATTTCTTGTTTCGAGATTTGAAAATAGAAAATTGGCGCAGGGCACTAAATCTGGAGAATAAGTTGAAATTCATCTAATTTTGCCATGATATCTGCGCACTTGTGCGATAGTATTTTTTGGAAAAATTCAAAAATTATTCGCTTGTCAAACATATGTACAATCAATGACGGAAAATTATTTGAAGTATAGTATTCACAATAAACAACATTGATTCCTATACCCCATGCATTGCATAGGCCGATTACTTTTCGGTTCATCCTCTAATGGGACGAAAAAGTAGTGGTAGAAAAATGTATACGAATTGTAATCATTTTGCCATCACGGCAGCTCAAAAATACTCAATAATATCCAGTAAATAAAGCTAAAGTCGAGCTAGATCTTATTATAAATTATTCAGATATCGCCATTAGGAGCAAATCTAGTGTAATTTTCAATTTGGTTCTAAGAGTTGGTTATATGGGAGAGAAGCGTGGTATTTACCCTATTTCTTGTGTATGGTTTTGTACCGTTAATGTACTTTTTAACATATACATACATATATCTGATCAGTGCTGTGTAAAGCCAAATCTCCAAAGCAGGTGCTAGACCTCAAATGATACTAAATGATCGTCGGCACTAAACATTCCTAGAATTTGTAAAAGCGAGAGTGATAGAGTGCAGAGCGACAAGTTCTTTTTGGCAGAATGAATATAATCATCATATATAACTCCCTCATTCCCACCAGTAGGAAAACCACAGCAAATTGAGGAAAATCTTTGCAATGTATGTATATTTATTTCATTTGTATATGTATTTGTCTTCTAATACTTAATTATCTTTTTTAAAGAAATATCTAATTATAGCACAGTACATTTATATAAACTTTATATTTTAAAGTAAGTCCAAACAAACGTTTCCAGAGGGGCACCGTTGCGCATCGGTTTCTAGCGCGAGGGGGTTCTGTAGATAATTGTAATATTGGCATAGCCAGCACTGCTAGGCTGATGAAACTTTAAATAAATATTCCGTATTTAGTAAGCTACAACTTTATAAAATTTGTTTTCTGTTTCTCAACACATGCGCACATTCCCACACATTTTTTTGCGTTGTGTTTTATTTATTATAGGGTATACTAATTTTGTGCTTTTGAGAGGGGTTACAATTTCAAGAAGGAGGCGTATATATATATATATATATATATATATATATATATATATATATATATATATATATATATATAAATATATATATATATATACATATATATATATATATATATATATATATATATATATATATATAAATATATATATATATATATATATATATATATATATATATATATATTTTTTTTTTTTTTTTTTATATTATTATTTTTATTTTTTTAAAAAACAACATCGGAGCAGGCCCCGATGTTTGACTTTATTGTTCACACCTTAACTTAGAACTAACTTAACATATTTTATATCTTAATTATGAACTGCAACTCGACCGGCTGTTCTTGTTGTTTTTCTATGGATTTTATTATGCTGCTGAATGTTGTTGTTTTTCTGTATTCACGAGTCCGTTGCTTTATCGCTGGTAGACGCAGTGACAGCATATTCTTCCAGAGCGGATGCGCGTGTAACTTTGAAATGCACTTTGGAGTTTTTAATATATGTGACGTTAACTCCTCCCCTCCTTAATTCAAACGTCCTCGTTTGTTTTTTTTTATCAAAAATTTGGTTGAGTCCTTCAATGGCTGATTCCGAAAGTTCGTGGTTTCGTCCCTTTAATAACTCTGGATGGGTTTCCTTAATTTTTGTTATTTTACGTTTGTGAATCATTAAAATTGCTGTTCCTAATGCTATTACTGAAATTGTTACTGTTATGACGGCGGCTAGGGATATTTTGTTGCGTGCGTCCAGTAATTCGATGTATTCTGTATTTCTTGTGTTCAGCTCTTTCATCATTTCTAATGATAAGACTTCTTCCATATTTCCTGATGTAGGTTTCGGTTGTAGCAAAGCAGGTAATGGTGCGTACATTTTTGTTTCGTTTGAGGAATAAGTTCTGTTGCCAATTTGTATCGTTTCGTTATGATATCTTATTAAGAAGGTTCCTTCTAAGATGACTGTTTCATTCCTTATATTGACGGGTCCTTTAAATTGATTTAAAAATAGGAGTCCAGGCGAGATTTCTTCTATTTCCGGTGCATGTTGGTTGTTGATCATTTGGCAAGTTGGCATACGGCTTTTGAGTAGGTTTGGAATGCATGAGGAGTTACTTATGTCTATTACATTTTTGTCTGGGCAAATTGATAAATTATTATAACTATTACAATTTTGTTTGATTCCAAAAAGTTTATTTTGACATTGAAGTACAGAGTTATAGTCGAATTTGGTAATTTGATTTTTGGTTTTTACTGGTTTAAGAATTAAAGTTTTACAATATTCATTATTTGTTTTTGGCAAACTTACAATGTAAATTATCGTATCATCATTCGAAGCTATCTTAATTTCAGAAAATTCTAATGCTTCGTCTATGCTTAGATACGGCTTTTCTTTGCTAAAAATTTCTTTTACAATATCAATTTCTGAATTTGACAATATGTAGGGATTTATAACATTAGCTTTAGCCCAATGTATGGCATATTCGATATTTGTAATTTCTTCTTTTATGAGGTCTAGTTTGTATTTTAATTTCATATAAAATTGAGAAAATTGACATTATTTTCGGATCTAACAGCTTTTAAAATTGTATTTGTCATATTAGTTATTTCATTGATTCTATCAAGTGTCATCTTATTGATAACCACTTGTTGATTATTGTTTGCGAGAACATTGTTCATTTTTTCTGTAAGAATTATTTGATCTGAATGATCGGGACTACCGGCTAACCACTTCCATGCGGTACCAATCAAGTGATCGTTTTGTTTTTCCCTTTGGCCTGAGTCTACCTAAATGGTTTTTAATTTTGGTGATTTCAAACTAAAGAAATGGGTAGAAGGAATGTCCTGTGTTAACTTTAGTCCTGATTGTCGTCTCAAGGTCGTTGATTGCGTTTTCATATTGTTGTAAGTCCATAACGTGAATTATTTTGAACGTTCCAATTTGTAATTTTGCCATTCCCGTCTCTATTGTGACTAATTGTGAATTTGAGTAATCCAGTATCTGCGAGTCGGCTCTGCATGTTGCCAGAAAAAATATTAACTGAAATGATTTAGTTTCTAATTAGACTTTTGTGAATTATTCGTCCGGTTTCTGTTACGAGTGTACTGGTTCTATCTTCTCTAACTATTTCTTTGGTAAATGATTTTGACAATTTTGTTCCTAACCGTCTATTTCTCTTGACATATATTACTTGGCCAGGTAAATATCGTTTAGGTTCCTGTTTGTACTAGTTATGGTATTCGAGATCCTTTTTTTGTTTCTTTTCTAATGCTTCAAAATTCGCAACTCTAGCTTTTTCGAAATCTTCTGGTGTAAAACCTACGTTTCTTCTGAAAAATAAATCAACTGGTTTCTTGCCAGTTACCGAGTGTATTGAATGATTGTACTCAGATACGGCGCGTTCTAAAAGTTCCTCGAAATATCTATGTGCTCCACTTTCTTTTAGGCAACGCATTATTTCTACTAACGTTGAGTGGAATCGTTCTACTTGGCCGTTAGCCTGACTTTTGTATGGCGGTGCTGTATAAATGTTAATGCCTAATTCGTCCTTCATCATAAAGTTCATCGAATTAGAATTGAGAGATGGTTCGTTGTCAATGATTATTGCTTTCGGTACGCCAAATGAAAATATAATGTCCCTAAGGGGCCTTCTTAAATCTTCTATTGATCTACTCTTTACTATTTTGGTCTGGGCGTATTTTGTGAATTTGTCAAGTGCCGTCATTACTACTTTATTTTCTGTCAAAAATAGGTCTATGTGAACTGTGTGTCCTGGAAAGGTTTAATTTCTTAGGTTTGTCTTTCATACTTATTTTCTTTGCAAGTCCTACAAAGTTTTGTTATGTTCTTGATCTTATTAAGCATTCCTGGGAAATAGTATTTATCAATAATTTGTGATTTGTTTTCGAGAGCGTTTCGGTGGGCACGATTATGCGTCTCCAGGATTATGTTTTCTTGTTCCTGTTCGTTTGTTACATCTTCAACGAGTTTTTGGGTATATCGTGTTTTGTAATTTGCAAAATGGAGTGGATAAATGTTTTGAATGCTACCCATAATTCTTTCCTCGTTTTGAATGCCGTTTATGACAGATGGGTTTAGATATGTTTTCAATAGAGCTAAAAGTTTTTCTTCTGTATAGCGTTGTTCCTTTATTATGTGTCTATGATAGCCGGTAAATATTATTTTAAATTGATAAGAGGGCGTGTCATCGATTTTTAAGAAAATCTGATTTTTAAATACATTAATCGGAGTTTCAGTGCAAGGCACCAAATTATGGTTGGAGCTTTCGTCACTATGGATTGTGGGTGTTAATGAATTAATTTCGTTTGGTATCCGAGAAAGGGTGTCAGCTACAACATTTGCTTTGCCAGGTTTGTAGATAAGCTGATAGTTATACTCCTCTAGGATAGCCTTCCATCTTTTCATTTTACTGTTCGCATTTTTTGTACTTAGAGCGTAAGTAAGTGGTTGATGGTCCGTATATATTTTTACTTTCCAATTTCCGATGAAATATCATATGTACCACCGCTAGTTTTCAAGCCCCATAAAATATATTAAAATTTTTAAAAAATTTTTAAAATACCTATTAACACCAAATGTTCCAAATATTCCATATTTTCTATAACACCAAATATTCCATCTTTTCACTGTGCATATACGAGAGTGGGCTGAAAAGTGCCTATGCAAGAAAACACAGAAGTTTTTCGCAAAATTGAATTTATTTCTCAACATAATTTCGTTTGTTTCATTCTGTACAAGGATTTTTCATTTTTTCGATGCTCTTCGATGAAAATAGACATCAGTCTCAATGGTTACCTCTTCATTCGCTTCAAAAACCCAACTTAGCCATTTCTTGTTTCGAGATTTGAAAATAGAAAATTGGCGCAGGGCACTAAATCTGGAGAATAAGTTGAAATTCATCTAATTTTGCCATGATATCTGCGCACTTGTGCGATAGTATTTTTTGGAAAAATTCAAAAATTATTCGCTTGTCAAACATATGTACAATCAATGACGGAAAATTATTTGAAGTATAGTATTCACAATAAACAACATTGATTCCTATACCCCATGCATTGTATAGGCCGATTACTTTTCGGTTCATACTCTAATGGGACGAAAAAGTAGTGGTAGAAAAATGTATACGAATTGTGATCATTTTGCCATCACGGCAGCTCCAAAATACTCAATAATATCCAGTAAATAAAGCTAAAGTCGAGCTAGATCTTATTATAAATTATTCAGATATCGCCATTAGGAGCAAATCTAGTGTAATTTTCAATTTGGTTCTAAGAGTTGGTTATATGGGAGAGAAGCGTGGTATTTACCCTATTTCTTGTGTATGGTTTTGTACCGTTAATGTACTTTTTAACATATACATACATATATCTGATCAGTGCTGTGTAAAGCCAAATCTCCAAAGCAGGTGCTAGACCTCAAATGATACTAAATGATCGTCGGCACTAAACATTCCTAGAATTTGTAAAAGCGAGAGTGATAGAGTGCAGAGCGACAAGTTCTTTTTGGCAGAATGAATATAATCATCATATATAACTCCCTCATTCCCACCAGTAGGAAAACCACAGCAAATTGAGGAAAATCTTTGCAATGTATGTATATTTATTTCATTTGTATATGTATTTATCTTCTAATACTTAATTATCTTTTTTAAAGAAATATCTAATTATAGCACAGTACATTTATATAAACTTTATATTTTAAAGTAAGTCCAAACAAACGTTTCCAGAGGGGCACCGTTGCGCATCGGTTTCTAGAGCGAGGGGGTTCTGTAGATAATTGTAATATTGGCATAGCCAGCACTGCTAGGCTGACGAAACTTTAAATAAATATTCCGTATTTAGTAAGCTACAACTTTATAAAATTTGTTTTCTGTTTCTCAACACATGCGCACATTCCCACACATTTTTTTGCGTTGTGTTTTATTTATTATAGGGTATACTAATTTTGTGCTTTTGAGAGGGGTTACAATTTCAAGAAGGAGGCGTATATATATATATATATATATATATATATATATATATATATATATATATATATATACATATATATATATATATATATATATATATATATATATATATATATATATATTTATATTATTATTTTTATTTTTTTAAAAAACAACATCGGAGCAGGCCCCGATGTTTGACTTTATTGTTCACACCTTAACTTAGAACTAAGTTAACATATTTTATATCTTAATTATGAACTGCAACTCGACCGGCTTTTCTTGTTGTGTTTCTATGGATTTTATTATGCTGCTGAATGTTGTTGTTTTTCTGTATTCACGAGTCCGTTGCTTTATCGCTGGTAGACGCAGTGTCAGCATATTCTTCCAGAGCGGATGCGCGTGTAACTTTGAAATGCACTTTGGAGTTTTTAATATATGTGACGTTAACTCCTTCCCTCCTTAATTCAAACGTCCTCGTTTGTTTTTTATCAAAAATTTGGTTGAGTCCTTCAATGGCTGATTCCGAAAGTTCGTGGTTTCGTCCCTTTAATAACTCTGGATGGGTTTCCTTAATTTTTGTTATTTTACGTTTGTGAATCATTAAAATTGCTGTTCCTAATGCTATTACTGAAATTGTTACTGTTATGACGGCGGCTAGGGATATTTTGTTACGTGCGTCCAGTAATTCGATGTTTTCTGTATTTCTTGTGTTCAGCTCTTTCATCATTTCTAATGATAAGACTTCTTCCATATTTCCTGATGTAGGTTTCGGTTGTAGCAAAGCAGGTAATGGTGCGTACATTTTTGTTTCGTTTGAGGAATAAGTTCTGTTGCCAATTTGTATCGTTTCGTTATGATATCTTATTAAGAAGGTTCCTTCTAAGATGACTGTTTCATTCCTTATATTGACGGGTCCTTTAAATTGATTTAAAAATAGGAGTCCAGGCGAGATTTCTTCTATTTCCGGTACATGTTGGTTGTTGATCATTTGGAAAGTTGGCATACGGCTTTTGAGTAGGTTTGGAATGCATGAGGAGTTACTTATGTCTATTACATTTTTGTCTGGGCAAATTGATAAATTATTATAACTATTACAATTTTGTTTGATTCCAAAAAGTTTATTTTGACATTGAAGTACAGAGTTATAGTCGAATTTGGTAATTTGATTTTTGGTTTTTACTGGTTTAAGAATTAAAGTTTTACAATATTCATTATTTGTTTTTGGCAAACTTACAATGTAAATTATCGTATCATCATTCGAAGCTATCTTTATTTCAGAAAATTCTAATGCTTCGTCTATGCTTAGATACGGCTTTTCTTTGCTAAAAATTTCTTTTACAATATCAATTTCTGAATTTGACAATATGTAGGGATTTATAACATTAGCTTTAGCCCAATGTATGGCATATTCGATATTTGTAATTTCTTCTGTGACTAATTGTGAATTTGAGTAATCCAGTATCTGCGAGTCGGCTCTGCATGTTGCCAGAAAAAATATTAACTGAAATGATTTAGTTTCTAATTAGACTTTTGTGAATTATTCGTCCGGTTTCTGTTACGAGTGTATTGGTTCTATCTTCTCTAACTATTTCTTTGGTAAATGATTTTGACAATTTTGTTCCTAACCGTCTATTTCTCTTGACATATATTACTTGGCCAGGTAAATATCGTTTAGGTTCCTGTTTGTACTTGTTATGGTATTCGAGATCCTTTTTTTGTTTCTTTTCTAATGCTTCAAAATTCGCAACTCTAGCTTTTTCGAAATCTTCTGGTGTAAAACCTACGTTTCTTCTGAAAAATAAATCAACTGGTTTCTTGCCAGTTACCGAGTGTATTGAATGATTGTACTCAGATACGGCGCGTTCTAAAAGTTCCTCGAAATATCTATGTGCTCCACTTTCTTTTAGGCAACGCATTATTTCTACTAACGTTGAGTGGAATCGTTCTACTTGGCCGTTAGCCTGACTTTTGTATGGCGGTGCTGTATAAATGTTAATGCCTAATTCGTCCTTCATCATAAATTTCATCGAATTAGAATTGAGAGATGGTTCGTTGTCAATGATTATTGCTTTCGGTACGCCAAATGAAAATATAATGTCCCTAAGGGGCCTTCTTAAATCTTCTATTGATCTACTCTTTACTATTTTGGTCTGGGCGTATTTTGTGAATTTGTCAAGTGCCGTCATTACTACTTTATTTTCTGTCAAAAATAGGTCTATGTGAACTGTGTGTCCTGGAAAGGTTTAATTTCTTAGGTTTGTCTTTCATACTTATTTTCTTTGCAAGTCCTACAAAGTTTTGTTATGTTCTTGATCTTATTAAGCATTCCTGGGAAATAGTATTTATCAATAATTTGTGATTTGTTTTCGAGAGCGTTTCGGTGGGCACGATTATGCGTCTCCAGGATTATGTTTTCTTGTTCCTGTTCGTTTGTTACATCTTCAACGAGTTTTTGGGTATATCGTGTTTTGTAATTTGCAAAATGGAGTGGATAAATGTTTTGAATGCTACCCATAATTCTTTCCTCGTTTTGAATGCCGTTTATGACAGATGGGTTTAGATATGTTTTCAATAGAGCTAAAAGTTTTTCTTCTGTATAGCGTTGTTCCTTTATTATGTGTCTATGATAGCCGGTAAATATTATTTTAAATTGATAAGAGGGCGTGATATCTGCGCACTTGTGCGATAGTATTTTTTGGAAAAATTCAAAAATTATTCGCTTGTCAAACATATGTACAATCAATGACGGAAAATTATTTGAAGTATAGTATTCACAATAAACAACATTGATTCCTATACCCCATGCATTGCATAGGCCGATTACTTTTCGGTTCATACTCTAATGGGACGAAAAAGTAGTGGTAGAAAAATGTATACGAATTGTGATCATTTTGCCATCACGGCAGCTCCAAAATACTCAATAATATCCAGTAAATAAAGCTAAAGTCGAGCTAGATCTTATTATAAATTATTCAGATATCGCCATTAGGAGCAAATCTAGTGTAATTTTCAATTTGGTTCTAAGAGTTGGTTATATGGGAGAGAAGCGTGGTATTTACCCTATTTCTTGTGTATGGTTTTGTACCGTTAATGTACTTTTTAACATATACATACATATATCTGATCAGTGCTGTGTAAAGCCAAATCTCCAAAGCAGGTGCTAGACCTCAAATGATACTAAATGATCGTCGGCACTAAACATTCCTAGAATTTGTAAAAGCGAGAGTGATAGAGTGCAGAGCGACAAGTTCTTTTTGGCAGAATGAATATAATCATCATATATAACTCCCTCATTCCCACCAGTAGGAAAACCACAGCAAATTGAGGAAAACCTTTGCAATGTATGTATATTTATTTCATTTGTATATGTATTTATCTTCTAATACTTAATTATCTTTTTTAAAGAAATATCTAATTATAGCACAGTACATTTATATAAACTTTATATTTTAAAGTAAGTCCAAACAAACGTTTCCAGAGGGGCACCGTTGCGCATCGGTTTCTAGCGCGAGGGGGTTCTGTAGATAATTGTAATATTGGCATAGCCAGCACTGCTAGGCTGATGAAACTTTAAATAAATATTCCGTATTTAGTAAGCTACAACTTTATAAAATTTGTTTTCTGTTTCTCAACACATGCGCACATTCCCACACATTTTTTTGCGTTGTGTTTTATTTATTATAGGGTATACTAATTTTGTGCTTTTGAGAGGGGTTACAATTTCAAGAAGGAGGCGTATATATATATATATATATATATATATATATATATATATTTATATATATATACATATATATATATATATATATATATATATATACATATATATATATATATATATATATATATATATATATATATACATATATATATATATATATATATATATATATATATATATATATATATATATATATATATATATATATATACATATATATATATATATATATATATATATATATATATATATATATATATATATATATATATATTTATATTATTATTTTTATTTTTTTAAAAAACAACATCGGAGCAGGCCCCGATGTTTGACTTTATTGTTCACACCTTAACTTTGAACTAACTTAACATATTTTATATCTTAATTATGAACTGCAACTCGACCGGCTTTTCTTGTTGTTTTTCTATGGATTTTATTATGCTGCTGAATGTTGTTGTTTTTCTGTATTCACGAGTCCGTTGCTTTATCGCTGGTAGACGCAGTGTCAGCATATTCTTCCAGAGCGGATGCGCGTGTAACTTTGAAATGCACTTTGGAGTTTTTAATATATGTGACGTTAACTCCTCCCCTCCTTAATTCAAACGTCCTCGTTTGTTTTTTTTATCAAAAATTTGGTTGAGTCCTTCAATGGCTGATTCCGAAAGTTCGTGGTTTCGTCCCTTTAATAACTCTGGATGGGTTTCCTTAATTTTTGTTATTTTACGTTTGTGAATCATTAAAATTGCTGTTCCTAATGCTATTACTGAAATTGTTACTGTTATGACGGCGGCTAGGGATATTTTGTTACGTGCGTCCAGTAATTCGATGTATTCTGTATTTCTTGTGTTCAGCTCTTTCATCATTTCTAATGATAAGACTTCTTCCATATTTCCTGATGTAGGTTTCGGTTGTAGCAAAGCAGGTAATGGTGCGTACATTTTTGTTTCGTTTGAGGAATAAGTTCTGTTGCCAATTTGTATCGTTTCGTTATGAAATCTTATTAAGAAGGTTCCTTCTAAGATGACTGTTTCATTCCTTATATTGACGGGGAAATTGATTTAAAAATAGGAGTCCAGGCGAGATTTCTTCTATTTCCGGTACATGTTGGTTGTTGATCATTTGGAAAGTTGGCATACGGCTTTTGAGTAGGTTTGGAATGCATGAGGAGTTACTTATGTCTATTACATTTTTGTCTGGGCAAATTGATAAATTATTATAACTATTACAATTTTGTTTGATTCCAAAAAGTTTATTTTGACATTGAAGTACAGAGTTATAGTCGAATTTGGTAATTTGATTTTTGGTTTTTACTGGTTTAAGAATTAAAGTTTTACAATATTCATTATTTGTTTTTGGCAAACTTACAATGTAAATTATCGTATCATCATTCGAAGCTATCTTTATTTCAGAAAATTCGAATGCTTCGTCTATGCTTAGATACGGCTTTTCTTTGCTAAAAATTTCTTTTACAATATCAATTTCTGAATTTGACAATATGTAGGGATTTATAACATTAGCTTTAGCGCAATGTATGGCATATTCGATATTTGTAATTTCTTCTGTGACTAATTGTGAATTTGAGTAATCCAGTATCTGCGAGTCGGCTCTGCATGTTGCCAGAAAAAATATTAACTGAAATGATTTAGTTTCTAATTAGACTTTTGTGAATTATTCGTCCGGTTTCTGTTACGAGTGTACTGGTTCTATCTTCTCTAACTATTTCTTTGGTAAATGATTTTGACAATTTTGTTCCTAACCGTCTATTTCTCTTGACATATATTACTTGGCCAGGTAAATATCGTTTAGGTTCCTGTTTGTACTTGTTATGGTATTCGAGATCCTTTTTTTGTTTCTTTTCTAATGCTTCAAAATTCGCAACTCTAGCTTTTTCGAAATCTTCTGGTGTAAAACCTACGTTTCTTCTGAAAAATAAATCAACTGGTTTCTTGCCAGTTACCGAGTGTATTGAATGATTGTACTCAGATACGGCGCGTTCTAAAAGTTCCTCGAAATATCTATGTGCTCCACTTTCTTTTAGGCAACGCATTATTTCTACTAACGTTGAGTGGAATCGTTCTACTTGGCCGTTAGCCTGACTTTTGTATGGCGGTGCTGTATAAATGTTAATGCCTAATTCGTCCTTCATCATAAATTTCATCGAATTAGAATTGAGAGATGGTTCGTTGTCAATGATTATTGCTTTCGGTACGCCAAATGAAAATATAATGTCCCTAAGGGGCCTTCTTAAATCTTCTATTGATCTACTCTTTACTATTTTGGTCTGGGCGTATTTTGTGAATTTGTCAAGTGCCGTCATTACTACTTTATTTTCTGTCAAAAATAGGTCTATGTGAACTGTGTGTCCTGGAAAGGTTTAATTTCTTAGGTTTGTCTTTCATACTTATTTTCTTTGCAAGTCCTACAAAGTTTTGTTATGTTCTTGATCTTATTAAGCATTCCTGGGAAATAGTATTTATCAATAATTTGTGATTTGTTTTCGAGAGCGTTTCGGTGGGCACGATTATGCGTCTCCAGGATTATGTTTTCTTGTTCCTGTTCGTTTGTTACATCTTCAACGAGTTTTTGGGTATATCGTGTTTTGTAATTTGCAAAATGGAGTGGATAAATGTTTTGAATGCTACCCATAATTCTTTCCTCGTTTTGAATGCCGTTTATGACAGATGGGTTTAGATATGTTTTCAATAGAGCTAAAAGTTTTTCTTCTGTATAGCGTTGTTCCTTTATTATGTGTCTATGATAGCCGGTAAATATTATTTTAAATTGATAAGAGGGCGTGATATCTGCGCACTTGTGCGATAGTATTTTTTGGAAAAATTCAAAAATTATTCGCTTGTCAAACATATGTACAATCAATGACGGAAAATTATTTGAAGTATAGTATTCACAATAAACAACATTGATTCCTATACCCCATGCATTGCATAGGCCGATTACTTTTCGGTTCATACTCTAATGGGACGAAAAAGTAGTGGTAGAAAAATGTATACGAATTGTGATCATTTTGCCATCACGGCAGCTCCAAAATACTCAATAATATCCAGTAAATAAAGCTAAAGTCGAGCTAGATCTTATTATAAATTATTCAGATATCGCCATTAGGAGCAAATCTAGTGTAATTTTCAATTTGGTTCTAAGAGTTGGTTATATGGGAGAGAAGCGTGGTATTTACCCTATTTCTTGTGTATGGTTTTGTACCGTTAATGTACTTTTTAACATATACATACATATATCTGATCAGTGCTGTGTAAAGCCAAATCTCCAAAGCAGGTGCTAGACCTCAAATGATACTAAATGATCGTCGGCACTAAACATTCCTAGAATTTGTAAAAGCGAGAGTGATAGAGTGCAGAGCGACAAGTTCTTTTTGGCAGAATGAATATAATCATCATATATAACTCCCTCATTCCCACCAGTAGGAAAACCACAGCAAATTGAGGAAAACCTTTGCAATGTATGTATATTTATTTCATTTGTATATGTATTTATCTTCTAATACTTAATTATCTTTTTTAAAGAAATATCTAATTATAGCACAGTACATTTATATAAACTTTATATTTTAAAGTAAGTCCAAACAAACGTTTCCAGAGGGGCACCGTTGCGCATCGGTTTCTAGCGCGAGGGGGTTCTGTAGATAATTGTAATATTGGCATAGCCAGCACTGCTAGGCTGATGAAACTTTAAATAAATATTCCGTATTTAGTAAGCTACAACTTTATAAAATTTGTTTTCTGTTTCTCAACACATGCGCACATTCCCACACATTTTTTTGCGTTGTGTTTTATTTATTATAGGGTATACTAATTTTGTGCTTTTGAGAGGGGTTACAATTTCAAGAAGGAGGCGTATATATATATATATATATATATATATATATATATATATATATATATATATATACATATATATATATATATATATATATATATATATATATATATATATATATATATATATATATATATATACATATATATATATATATATATATATATATATATATATATATATATATATATTTATATTATTATTTTTATTTTTTTAAAAAACAACATCGGAGCAGGCCCCGATGTTTGACTTTATTGTTCACACCTTAACTTTGAACTAACTTAACATATTTTATATCTTAATTATGAACTGCAACTCGACCGGCTTTTCTTGTTGTTTTTCTATGGATTTTATTATGCTGCTGAATGTTGTTGTTTTTCTGTATTCACGAGTCCGTTGCTTTATCGCTGGTAGACGCAGTGTCAGCATATTCTTCCAGAGCGGATGCGCGTGTAACTTTGAAATGCACTTTGGAGTTTTTAATATATGTGACGTTAACTCCTCCCCTCCTTAATTCAAACGTCCTCGTTTGTTTTTTTTATCAAAAATTTGGTTGAGTCCTTCAATGGCTGATTCCGAAAGTTCGTGGTTTCGTCCCTTTAATAACTCTGGATGGGTTTCCTTAATTTTTGTTATTTTACGTTTGTGAATCATTAAAATTGCTGTTCCTAATGCTATTACTGAAATTGTTACTGTTATGACGGCGGCTAGGGATATTTTGTTACGTGCGTCCAGTAATTCGATGTATTCTGTATTTCTTGTGTTCAGCTCTTTCATCATTTCTAATGATAAGACTTCTTCCATATTTCCTGATGTAGGTTTCGGTTGTAGCAAAGCAGGTAATGGTGCGTACATTTTTGTTTCGTTTGAGGAATAAGTTCTGTTGCCAATTTGTATCGTTTCGTTATGAAATCTTATTAAGAAGGTTCCTTCTAAGATGACTGTTTCATTCCTTATATTGACGGGGAAATTGATTTAAAAATAGGAGTCCAGGCGAGATTTCTTCTATTTCCGGTACATGTTGGTTGTTGATCATTTGGAAAGTTGGCATACGGCTTTTGAGTAGGTTTGGAATGCATGAGGAGTTACTTATGTCTATTACATTTTTGTCTGGGCAAATTGATAAATTATTATAACTATTACAATTTTGTTTGATTCCAAAAAGTTTATTTTGACATTGAAGTACAGAGTTATAGTCGAATTTGGTAATTTGATTTTTGGTTTTTACTGGTTTAAGAATTAAAGTTTTACAATATTCATTATTTGTTTTTGGCAAACTTACAATGTAAATTATCGTATCATCATTCGAAGCTATCTTTATTTCAGAAAATTCGAATGCTTCGTCTATGCTTAGATACGGCTTTTCTTTGCTAAAAATTTCTTTTACAATATCAATTTCTGAATTTGACAATATGTAGGGATTTATAACATTAGCTTTAGCGCAATGTATGGCATATTCGATATTTGTAATTTCTTCTGTGACTAATTGTGAATTTGAGTAATCCAGTATCTGCGAGTCGGCTCTGCATGTTGCCAGAAAAAATATTAACTGAAATGATTTAGTTTCTAATTAGACTTTTGTGAATTATTCGTCCGGTTTCTGTTACGAGTGTACTGGTTCTATCTTCTCTAACTATTTCTTTGGTAAATGATTTTGACAATTTTGTTCCTAACCGTCTATTTCTCTTGACATATATTACTTGGCCAGGTAAATATCGTTTAGGTTCCTGTTTGTACTTGTTATGGTATTCGAGATCCTTTTTTTGTTTCTTTTCTAATGCTTCAAAATTCGCAACTCTAGCTTTTTCGAAATCTTCTGGTGTAAAACCTACGTTTCTTCTGAAAAATAAATCAACTGGTTTCTTGCCAGTTACCGAGTGTATTGAATGATTGTACTCAGATACGGCGCGTTCTAAAAGTTCCTCGAAATATCTATGTGCTCCACTTTCTTTTAGGCAACGCATTATTTCTACTAACGTTGAGTGGAATCGTTCTACTTGGCCGTTAGCCTGACTTTTGTATGGCGGTGCTGTATAAATGTTAATGCCTAATTCGTCCTTCATCATAAATTTCATCGAATTAGAATTGAGAGATGGTTCGTTGTCAATGATTATTGCTTTCGGTACGCCAAATGAAAATATAATGTCCCTAAGGGGCCTTCTTAAATCTTCTATTGATCTACTCTTGTTTATTTTGGTCTGGGCGTATTTTGTGAATTTGTCAAGTGCCGTCATTACTACTTTATTTTCTGTCAAAAATAGGTCTATGTGAACTGTGTGTCCTGGAAAGGTTTAATTTCTTAGGTTTGTCTTTCATACTTATTTTCTTTGCAAGTCCTACAAAGTTTTGTTATCTTCTTGATCTTATTAAGCATTCCTGGGAAATAGTATTTATCAATAATTTGTGATTTGTTTTCGAGAGCGTTTCGGTGGGCACGATTATGCGTCTCCAGGATTATGTTTTCTTGCTCCTGTTCGTTTGTTACATCTTCAACGAGTTTTTGGGTATATCGTGTTTTGTAATTTGCAAAATGGAGTGGATAAATGTTTTGAATGCTACCCATAATTCTTTCCTCGTTTTGAATGCCGTTTATGACAGATGGGTTTAGATATGTTTTCAATAGAGCTAAAAGTTTTTCTTCTGTATAGCGTTGTTCCTTTATTATGTGTCTATGATAGCCGGTAAATATTATTTTAAATTGATAAGAGGGCGTGTCATCGATTTTTAAGAAAATCTGATTTTTAAATACATTAATCGGAGTTTCAGTGCAAGGCACCAAATTATGGTTGGAGCTTTCGTCACTATGGATTGTGGGTGTTAATGAATTAATTTCGTTTGGTATCCGAGAAAGGGTGTCAGCTACAACATTTGCTTTGCCAGGTTTGTAGATAAGCTGATAGTTATACTCCTCTAGGATAGCCTTCCATCTTTTCATTTTACTGTTCGCATTTTTTGTACTTAGAGCGCAAGTAAGTGGTTGATGGTCCGTATATATTTTTACTTTCCTAGAACCATTGAGATAACTTCTGAGTGAATTTAATGACCAAATGATTGCCAACATTTCTTTTTCATTTGTGGCATAATTCTCTTCGGTTTTTGATAACGATCTAGAGATAAAGGTTATTGGTTTGTCGTTTTGAGATAATACCGCTCCTATCGCGAAATTGGAGGCATCAGTAGTTAACTCAAATTCATTATTAAAATTGGGGTGAGAAAGGATTACTTCTTTTGAAGTTAATGAATTTTTAATTTTGTTAAAAGAGTCAATGGCGTCTTCGTCGAAAGTTATTATTTTATTTTTCGAGGCATGTTTGGACACGCGTCCATCTTCCCCTCGTAGAAGATTTGTTAGGGGCTTTGCAATCTTTGCATAGTCTCTAATAAATCGTCTATAGTACCCGGACATACCAAGAAACGACCGAAGTTCTTTTAGTGTTTTTGGTATTGGCATTTTTGCTATTGCTTCTACTTTCTTCCCATTAGTCTTTATTCCATTTATTCCAACTACGTAACCTAAAAACTCTACCTCTTTTTTCAAAAACTCACATTTATCTAGCTGCACTTTCATGTTTGCAGCTTCCAGTGTCTTTAATACGATTTCTAAATTTTTGAAATGCTCATCTAAATTTTTTCCAAAGATTATGATGTTATCGACGTAAACGTAGCATTTATTTCCAATGTGTTGACGAAGGATGTCGTCCAAAGTTCTTTGGAAGATAGCCGCGGCGTTTTTAAGTCCAAATGGAAGTCTTACGAATTCGTATTTTCCATTATTTATGGAAAATGCCGTTTTTTCTATATCAGATATCTTAAGAGGTATCTGATGAAATCCACTTTTTAAGTCAATGATCGAGAAAAATTGATTTCTGCCGAGGTTGGCGAGAACTTCCTGTATCTCCGGAATTGGATATCTATCCGGAATGGTACCCTCATTAAGCTTACGGTAATCAATTACCATACGATACTTTTTTTCGCCCGATGAATCTATTTTTTTCGGGACGATCCATACGGGTGCGTTATAGGGAGATCTCGATGGTCTTATTATGCCATCAGCTAAAAGTTCTTCGACTTGCCTTTCGACTTCTTCTTTTAAAGCCATTGGATACGGATAACTTATGGAATAAATTGGAGTGTCGTTTGTAGTTCGTATTTCACCTTTTACAGAAGTTGAATATGTCAGTTTTTTATTAGGATCGCAAAGTAAATTAGGAAATTCTTCGATTAATTTCTTAAGTCTTTCTGTTTGTTGCTCGGTCAAATGTGACGTACGAGATTAAGGTTATTAACGTCCTGTGCTATGTATTGCTTTAATGGAATAATTAGGTCGGATAATATTGTCATAAAATTTCTATCTGTGTGAATTATGGCACCTAGTTGCTTCAAAGTATCATTACCAACAATTCCGTGGAATGATTTTAATCCAGGTAATATAAAGAATTTAAGTTCTGGCGTCTGTGGTCCAAAAATTTTTAAAAATGTATGATGGGATATTTCGATATTTCCTGCTACAGAGTTTACTGAAAATAACTCGTCGTTGGGTATAGGATACTGAATTCTTGTGGATTGAATGTAGTTCTTATTAGAACCGGTGTCTATCAAAAATTTTAGTACATCTCCACACCCGGTAATAAATTCAAAGTAGGGGAGTGAAGATGGTTTTATCCTAAAAAATGGATGCTGTCGGTTTGCCGAGAGTTATCATTGGTCTCGATTGGGTTAACATTAGTAGCTTGGAATGGGTTTGTTTCCTGTAAGTCTATTGGATTTTCTTCATTAGCTTCCCATTTTTCTATTTGGGAAGCGGATATGTCGTTGGGATCATAAGGATTGTTGGGTGATGAGAAAATATCTTGGAAGTTGCTTTCTTGATCAGCAAAACTTGTGTCAGGATTGTAAGGGTAATATGGAGTTAAAGGGGTATTCTGAAAGTTGACCTCTTGGTGAGCAAAATGTGTATAGGGATCGTAACATGGATATTGGTAATTGACTTCAGGATAAATTGGGTTATATGTATTCGTCAAAAAGGTTCTTTGTTTCTTATTTGGGACGTAGTGTTGTTGAGTCAGAGGTCGCTTTTGGGTGAAATTGTTATTTTGAAAATTTGGCCTATTTTGAAAGTTTGGCCTATTCTGATAATTTACTTGACGTGATTGAACTGATGGGTCGACCTCCATTGGTTGGGGGGTTTTGGAGGGAAGTTTGGCCTGTTGTTAAATCCGTTTTGATTTGGTCTGTAAATATTGTTTGTAAATGGGTTTGTATGTCTATTTTGTGAAAAGGGATTTCTGTTCTGTGGGAAACTATTCGTATTTCGGAAAAAAGGATTATTATTGTTATTTCTAATGAAAGGATTGTGATTTTGTATTGGTGGCCAGTGAGCTAATTCTGGGTAAAAATTCGTTTTCTGTGGGGGAAAATTAAATTTCACTGGTCTTGGTGGTCTGGGTTGTGCATTTCTGAAACTGCTATTATTGTTTTGAGCATAATTCATTCTGAATAGCATATTGTCTAATTTTTGGCATAAATTTAGTGCTTGTGGCAATGAAGTAGGTTCTCGTATACTTAACAACCGTGGTAAATCCCCATTAAGTCCGCGTATGAAAGTATCTAACGCTTTCTCTCTGTACGAATTGGTCATTGTTCGCAGTGATTCTTCACCCAATTCTAGGCAAGCAATCTTGTCTAGGATTAAAGATAAATGCTGGTAAACTTTTTGGTAGAATTCATGTATTGTGGAGTTTCTCTGAGTCAGTGTTGTTAGTTGGTACTCTAAAGTTCCAATGTCTCTTCTGTCAGAGTAGTGCATCATAAGGCACTTCTTTATTTTACCCCATTCTAAGGGAGTTTTATATGACTCCAGTGCTGTGTCGGCTTCTCCGACAATTTTGTGTCTAACCATGTGAAGAATAGCATAGTATTTGGGGGTTCCTTTAATGTGGTCATATACCGTGAATATGCGGTCAACAGTTTTCCGCCATGAATTAAATTCTCCTGGAACTCCAGAGAACTCCCTGAGACATTTAACTATGTCTGGAATATTGTCTAATTCGTTAGCGTTCGTTGAGTTTACTTGAATTGTGTAACCTAGGTCTGATTCGGTATCTGTTTCCAAAAATGGATTATTGATATTTCTAATAGTGGTAGTAACCAACTCGGTTATCTCCCTAGCTAAATTTTTGTTCATTGTTTGGGTTTGAACTGTACCAGAGGTAGACGGTCCCATGCTAACGCTAAGCTTTGCTAATTTTTCAACTAAATTGTCTGGCATTTTTATTATTTTTTTTTTATGAACACAAAGGGAAAAACAATTTTAAATTTTTCTTATGCTTTTACTTGTTCTTTTCTTAATCACTTTAAACAAAAACAAAAAAAATAAAAAATAAATTTATAAATTTCACTGAAAATTATTAATGCTTTCTCTTATAGAATTTCTTGGTAATATTTCCCTTTAATTAATTTTTTCTTTCTTAGATCTCTTTTTAAATATTTTTCTTTAATTAATTTTTTCACTCTTAATTTTCTTAAAATTCTCTTTTTTATTTTTCGTTTAAATTTTTTCTTAATTTAAAAAAAAAATATATCTTAGATTTAATTTACAATAAACATTCCAACGATATCAATTAGATTTTGAATCTCGAGCTGTATCCTTTTCCTTTTGTACTGGGGAGCCGTTTGATGACTTTTTATCCTTGATGAATCCGTTGCAGTTTCCTCAATCTGATGCTTAAAAGATTTTTCCGACCAAAGCAGTCCAGTTGAAGCTTCCTCAATCTGATACTTAAAAGATTTTTCCGTCTAAAGTAATCCAGTTGAGATGTCCCCAAAGTTTGTTCAAGAGACTTTATTCATCTGGAACTATAATATATATATATATATATATATATATATATATATATATATATATATATATATATATATATATATATATATATATATATATATATATATATATATATATATATATATATATATATATATATATATATATATATATATATATATATACAGATATGATCAGAATAACTTTCGAACCAATTTCGATTTTGTCAGTCCATCTGTTCGTCTGTGGCCACTTTTTTTCTACACCGTTTGAGCTATCTTAATGAAACTTAGGAAAAGTATAGTCTGGACAAAGATACAGAACCAGATTGCTATATGGGCCGATTTGGAGAAACACCACGCTTACATCCCATATAAGGAGTCTTTCACACCCTTTTTGAAATTACTATAACTTCGGTCAAGTTGACGGAATCGTGACTCAATTTGGCAGTTCTGGAGATGTGAGTCCTCCTAAACACTGTGCAAAAAGTGGGCTGTATATTTGCCTTCCACGCCCCCAATTTACAAATATTCATAACTCAATATCAGAGACTTATGGACGAAATTTTACGGGAAGGAACATGTGGACATTATAAAGCTATATACAACAAATAGTGTTAATAGGGTTGACCAGGCAAAAGACACGCCCACTTTTGATTTAAGGAACTTTCAGGTCTAAAACTAAAACTATTCTACCTATCCTCATATTGATGCCATCGGAATAAAAATTGGGAGAAATATACATAGGGTCCATAGTAGTGTGGCTGCAGAATATGGAGATCATAATACAACTGCCACCCCCACAATTAACCAAAAATCATTACTATGTTCCTATTAAAGATTTATGAACTAAGTTTCACAGCAAAGTTGCGAGTTGCGGGTTCTAACATTAAACAAGACACAAAAAGTGGGCGGGTTATTTTTGCAGCCACGCCCACTATTGATAGATTATTATAACTTACGACCTATACAATATTTTTGGACGAAATTTTATATTAGTAGTTATATTGACACTATATAGCCATACACCAGAGATGGGGTCGATATATTCAATTCAAAGTACCCTACCGAAAGTAGATATTATCCTAATGATGATTTATGACTCGTACGCACAATGAAAGGTCGGTCTAACCCGACTTCAGACTTCTGTTCTCGTTTACCAGGTGTATAAGCTTAAATCCGCTGTTTTTTTTGTAAAAAACAACACATTTTTTATAGAAGGTAAAAAATAATTTATTCAAAGTATTTGCCCTCGCGAGCTAAACATTTTTCCCATCTCTCGGGCAATTTGTGTATACCACGCCAAAAGAATTGTTCACCTTTCGAGACAAACCACTCGTCAAGCCATTTTCCGACGTCTTCGTACGAATCGAAGTGCTGTTCTCAGAGCGCTTGACCCATCGATGAAAACAGATGATAATCGGAAGGGGCCAGGTCTGGTGAATACGGGGGAGGTAGCACCTCCCAGTTGAGTGTCTCCAAGTAGTTTTGGACCATTTTTGACTTGTGCGATTTGCATTGTCGTGGAGAAAAATCAGCTTCTCATGTCTTTGTTCATAACCTGGCCTTTTTTCACGCAAAGCACGGCGCAATTTGATTAGTTGTTGGTGGTACCGGTGAGTATTGACGGTTTCACCAGGTTTCAACAGTTCATAGTACACGACACCTTGCCGATCCCACCAAACGCACAGCATCGTCTTGCGTCCAAATCGATTTGGTCTTGGGGCAAAATTTGATGGTTGGCCGTGATCGACCCATGATTTTCTTCGTTTAGGATTCTCAAAGTATATCCAATTTTCATCGCCAGTAACCACAAGCGGCAGGAACGACTTTCTTTTTTGCCTAGCAAGCAATATTTCACATGTGTTTTGGCGTCGCTCCATCTGCCTATCGTTCAATTCATGTGGTACCCATTTTCCGATTTTTTCAACCTTTCCCATGGCACGTAAACGCATGGAAATGGCTGGTTGAGTAACACCTAACTGCTTGGCAAGCATTTTTTCCGATTGGGTACCGTCCTCATCCAAAAGAGCCTGTAATTCATGGTCCTCCACTTTTCGGGGTCGATTTTCACGCTTCTTGTCACTCAGGTCAAAATGGCCGTCTTTAAACGAATTCAGTCTCTGCAAGATGTGTCCGATAACGCACTGTCACTATAGGCCTCCACAAGCATTCGATGCGATTCGGCAGACGATTTCTTCAAATTAGAGCAAAAAAGTAGACCTTCCCGCATATGCTCTTTTTGTGGCACAAAATTAGACATGATTACGCAAGGGAAAATGTGTGTTGTTATAGGAAATCATTGATGGTGTGCAATGATTAATGTAAACAGGTGTCGAACTCACACAAAAAAAAGTATGACGTTTTCATGGTAGCTAAATATGGTCAATAACGCCATCTATGAGTAAACAGCGGATTTAAGCTTATACACCTGGTATAATAACACTGTGAACACTCCTGTGAAATTTCGATGATGAATCTTGCATACGGGCCTAGTAATGAAGTGGTTAATTATGGCAGTAGTAGTGCGAAAGAAGAATAAGAAATGCCATTTTCGTGCGTTATTTATTTACCGTTTCAACGATATTTTTTTGGTCATACGTATAGTGGAAATGAATTTATTGTGTTTGTTGGATACGTATTCCATATCCCTGTAGTGAAAATTATTGGCAGTCTTCAAAATATATTAGTAAATTTAATAGTAAAAAATCAAGTTGTTAATTTACTAGTTCAAAACTTATCTATAAAGTAACCACAGTCGCTGACTTCTGCGGCACTTCATTGCGGTGAATTATGAATTTTCAGTATTTTTTCTTGTCAATTTGAAAAAAAGAGATTGTAATTTGAAGGAAAACAGTCCTTTTTATAATTTCAACCGCTTTTTGTAATTCCTCATTTTAGAGATAAATCTTCAAGATAACGCGTATTTTAAAATATCCGCGTAGTGTCCGTAATAAAATGTGGAAATGCGTCATCATGCATTAACATGCTGAATTAACACATTCCTCATTTATGCACAAAAATTATTATACATTTCAAGTACACATTATTATATTATGTACATACATATATATGAATTTTACTAGTATTTTAACTACATGGATTCACTGCTGGGATGTGGTCTATGTTTGTCTAAAATGGTGAATATTCGGCGAAAATATCATAAGGAGTCAGGGCTTAGTTTAAATTAAACTTTTAAAGCGAACTACGAAACTTTTAAAAAAAGGTGATTATTAGTCCAAAAAAATTATAATATTTAATTTGACAAGTTCATTTAATATATTATAAATATTCTTAATATGAAATCTGATCCAATTGCTTTCCATTTTCACTTTTGTTCATTGTAAATGCACCATGGTAATCATAAATAAAAACATAATTGGTTGATTTTTTGGCATAATATTATACTACTAATAATTAAAATAAGTAACCCTCTGCTTGCATATTTAACTATCGTCAAGCACAAATGAAAGAGCATAGGGACCCGAAACTTAGAAGAATTAGGAGCATAGGGAAACGAAACTTAAGAAATTGCCGGTCAAAAGAGAACTAAACTTTTTTACAGTATGCCCAAATAACAACATTTTCAGAAATCTCAGAAAAATATTCAAAATAGATTAAAAAAAAAAGTTAACGGCTTTATGTTTTTTATTAGATAGAGGTAGTGTTTCTTTCTTTAATAATGACGAAAAAAAATTTTGTTGTTTGTCGAATTAATATTTTTACTTTTTTACGCATTTATTTCGACTTGTGGATCTTGAGAGTTCATTGTCAAAGAGAAATTACAAAAAAATTGTGTTTTGAGTTATTTTGAGAAGTTAAGTGAATTGAGGAATTACGATGGTTAGAATTAAATGGGGTTCAGTGATTTTTACCACTACATACATGAATTTTAAAATTTTCACATACTAACAGAACATATCAACATATCAACTGTCTGTTCTCTTTGTTCTTTGATAGTGCGCTGCGCATCCCATTAGGAAAGAGGATTAGTCTCGAAGTACCCCCGTAGTCTCTAAGTGGAGATTGTTCCCTGGAAGACTCTCTTTGGCCTTCTTTTTACATAGGTATGTCATTGGCAATGGAGTACAGCGCGATAAGCTAAAATTCTGTTTTTTTCTGAGAGGAAAATCTTTTTATTCTGAGAGAACTACTGTTAACATCCTTTGGTATTCCCTTTCGCCTCCTTTTTACATAGAAGCCTCCTTTTTTGGGAGCAGTTGGGGAGTGCTCCTTCTCAACTGACATGAGAGTATAATTATATTACCCCAGGAAAACTGAGGTTTCATGCCCCTTCCAGCTTCCAGATTAAAAGAAAAAATTGTATTTATTTTACATGTTATTGTATATTAAAAAGAAAAACATAGGTATTAAAGTTAGTGATCAATATACAAAGTAAATTTTGACCAGACACTCGAAGCCACTCAAAGGCAAAGAATAAATTTATTGTATATAAGGCACACTGAGCAAATATAAACTTTCAATTTTCAATTATACAGTTAGGGTATTCACAAGCTACTGGTATTTGCTTATGGTATTTTACCAGCTGGTAATTTTTTTTTTTTTTTTTTGTCTATAATTGGTAATACCACAAAATACCAATATGATCGTGATGTTTTTTGGCACGCGTATTTGATTATCTGTTAGTAAAAATGAAATTTAAAAAAATGGAGAAACAATTGAAGAGGAAATGAATTATGCCAAATAAGAAATGGATGCAACTCGAGGAGAGAAAGATAATAAATTTTCTTAAGGGAAATACTCCATTTGAGAGAAGTAAGTTCACATATATTTGTTTTCTTTAGGTCATCCTTAGTCAACAAGTTAAATGCAGAAACCAACTGCACTAGTATTTTATACAAAGTGTATCGTTGGTACAGAGTTGGCGTGCGCTACAAATTACGAAGCAGGCGCACAGTATATCGCAAAGCGAAAGCGTGGGAGAATTACATTGGGGCTGGAGTTCCAAAGGATGGCGACACAATAAGTGGTTAGTAAAACTGTGTTTGATTTATTTTGAGATCCCAATTTCAATAATTCGTGCCATTACAGAGTCCATCCTAAGGATGTGCCCATTTTATTTTGAATTTGAAAACATATTTGAACAACGGAATAAATATATCGTAGAGGTTTTATGCGAAGATACTTCTATTTAAGGCATTTTAGAAGCATTTGAAAAAGAAATCGTTATATCTGAGAGCGCATCCTCTACTGCCCCTTGTTCTCCATTGAATACACCAGGTATATCAGAGACACCACCGCGACCTCGAGGAATGTACTCCCAGACATGTATGTCAGAAACTTTTCAGTCACAGGTCGAGTTTTTGTCCCTGAAGAGGGAAAAAATAAAGCGCATTTCTGAACTAAAGGAAAGAGAGGTGCGCGTAATGGAAAGATAATTAAAACTGCAAGATAAATCCCAAGAAGCAGTGCTGAAACGCATTGAGAAGAAAGTGCAATTCCGGAGGGAAGAAATTCAGTCGAAAGAGAGAAATCTTCCTTCCTCTAGTTGATCCGAAACGTTCGCTCTCCATTTCGCACTTTTTCGCACCCCCTTCGATTCACAGCTGTTTTAGGATTGAAGCATGGGACAATTCAAAAACGTCGTCCTCGCTGTCCTCGCTGCGAGCACTGCCTAAATGAAGCAACGAATAAGCAATTGAGGTAAGAAGTTGGCAGAGTACACAAACTTACTTAAATTCATATAAATTAAACTATTAATTAACTAAGCAAAAATTAATAATATAATAATTGAAGAATTTTCTCCTTTTCTGTCTTGGCATTATTTAAACACAATTTACGTAAACAAAACGCTAACAAATGACGATACAGTGGCATAAATAGACATACATAGCTGTTGTAAATACCATGTTCGAAAATTTCAAATGCTCACAAAGTGGTATATTTTAAGCTCGAATATACGCGTTCGAAAATACCAACGAAGCTTTTCAATACCCTAAATCAAATATGCATGGCATTATACTCCTCAGGGGAGACCTCCCAAAATTTTATTGAGATATTTTGAATAAACACTATCATGCAAGAATGAAATAAAAAAAAAAACTTGTTTTGCATCAATTTTTTTCTCTATGAAATCTGGTTCTCCTACTCCTTTACTGGAAATGCACCACGAAACTATGACAGAAAGTTTGCCGAATTTAAATATTTGAATATAATATAGTATTTCGATTTTCCAATGCGTTTAACGGTTGTCGCTACACTCTATTGGGCCCACCATTATAGTAAAGCATGATTTTGGTCTCATCGCAAAACATAGCGTCGTCCCCAATAGTCAATCGGTTTGCCCACGTACATCCTATCGAGAGACAATCGCTTTTCAATGTATTGTGTTGAAATCATTGGTTTTTTTCCAGCAACTCGACATATACTGGTACTTTATCAGGACTTACCTTACTGTTGTGTAGGTAACCATAAAATCACATTCTTCTTGAAAGGATTCTTGTAGAAATCTGCGGATTTTCGACTCCTTTTCTTATCAAAATGCATTCGGCTCTATCGGATGTTTTGTGCGCACGGAAGTAGATTCAGGTGACGGGGTTGCAAATGGATGGTAAAGTACTTGTCTACCTCTCACTTAGGAGCTCAGAGATCTGCATGAGTGCAAAACAATTTGCAATGATTTCAATCAAAGACAATATACAGACAGACCTTTCACGAGGCAGCCGTGAATATGTACATACATATATCAATCATTCTTGTATCAAACACAATAGCCATACACCTGTCCCTTGTTGTTGTTTTCACATTCGTATGAATAATATTAGTGTGTGTGTGCTCACTGCAGAAGCGAATGATTTGAAATATAAATTTTTATTTTCTGAATTTTCGGGCTTTTTGTAAAATACACAAGAATGAATTTTCTATAGGGCAACGGATTTGTGATTTTGCGCCTAAAAAAGTTTTGCCATATCATGTAAAGCATAATGCGTGTTAGAACACTTGACTTTATAAAATAAATAAATATGCATGCACAGAAAATATGTTCCTTGTGAATATTTTATACATTTAAGAAATAGCAGTGCAATATTTGCTCCAGCTATATAGTATATTTTTATTATTCTTTATTTGATATATTGCATTGTTTAAAGGAAAATATTATTTAAAAATATTATGCTTGCATAACCAAAATTTGTAAGTGGCGCGTGTTTCTATATGGTCTCCCCAATAGCGACTTCAGAAATTTCCCATAATCGCCATCAATAACTGTGGATCCATGAATCCAGGCAATAATTTACTAAACTAACAAATATATCCGTTTTGCCATCAAAAAACACCTCCAAGAAAAATCAAATTGAATTGTTAAAAGATTTTTTGGTACTGGCCAAAATGTGTTTTATATTAATTTCCAAACAAATTGTCAAATCGTGTACTAGGTGTCAATATAATGGTGACAGATGTATAAAATAAAAGGAATAAAAGTTTGAAAAAAAAAAAATTGGATTACAGAAATAATTACAGAGCAAAGTTACACGGATTCCAAAATCTATACTTACCATCTGTTTAAGGATATTTTTCCTTAAATGGTTGCCAGTTCGGTGCTTGTACCAAAATAGCTGATGAATTGTTATATGGTGCTTGTACCAGTATAGCGTAGTATAATCACAAATTGATTAGTTAGGTTGCTATTTCGGTGCTTGTACAAATATAGCTGTTGAGAATGTTATATGGCGCATGAACCAGTATAACTTAGAAAGAACACTAATTCGTGTGGTTGATGGAGTCAATTATTAAAACTGACTGGTTTATTTAATAAAGGTGTGAACTTATATACTAATTGTTACACATATAATTACAATAACAATTAAGTAATTTAACTAAAGCTTACGTACGAAATAAAACGGAAATATCATGTTACTTAAAATTAAAGAAATTGAAAATAAATTTTCACACATATAAAATGCTAGCTTGCAAAATTGTGCATTACGTATGTGCAAATATAACTAACTATAATATGATGGGCATATTCGTTCGTGGAGCAGTGGGATTGCTACATATGGTTAAACATCCTCCCGGCATATGGTTAAACATCCTCCCGGCCTTAAGCGGCAGTCGGTATACCCGATCTATCGTAAGTCGTAACGAACTCCAGGTCTGCTGATTCAGCTGCATCGTGATCTTTGCTATTAGTAGATTTTCTTATGTATTTCCCAACTAACACTGCTATGCGAATTACGATTATTAAGAGTGCTAGATAACTGACCGCATACTAATGTACGTCGTGAGGGCTCGTATTGTCGAATAGTTCGCCTCGGAGACGGCTAATGTTCTGTTGTAACGCTTCTAACTCCAGCCGATGGGAAATGTAGTGTGCGATCTCACTGCTTGGGATGGGTGTGTTCTTTCATATCCGCGTGAAATCAGTGACATTTAAGTGTGGCACGTATGTTTGTCTTCGAATGGCCTTAAGGTTTGCATAGCCTTGGATTGTAAGTCGGGGTTGTCTGACATTGCATTTTTAGTTCAATGTCAGTATTCCCGATTGTCGAATTGTTAGTTGAGTCAGCTCGCTGTTGCATACTATATTGATTCATACTGTTGATCTCCGCTGAAGGCATATATCCAGTTGTTAGGATCGTGCAGTTGTATCCAATGTGGTCCTGGGCCGATAATTATAATGGGACATGATTCATCTGCGACATGATTCAGTAAATTTAATTCGCAGGAACCTTCGTTCATGGAACCTTTAGAGAACAGTGGTCGGATTTGCTGACACAGATAGAATACCACTTCTCAATTCCGCATTTTGTAGTGGCATGGTATCGATGAAGATTTGTGATTAGGTACTGGAAAATACTGTGAATTTGGGCGAACGAATCATTTAGCTGCCACGGAACTGGTATCATTTTATGGAATTCAAAAATGTCAGCCATGCTCAAGGGAATTTGAATCTCAAAAATAATTTGGTCAGTTGCCACTCTCCCTCTTATAGTCATTATATGGTATAAACTGAGTAGGTCATCTGAAGAAATAGGCAGTCTGAGGTATTGCGGCAGGTTTGCCATGATGTAAAGTAACTCTGTCTGTTGAGGTGTGAGTAGTGTCGTGCTGACCTTTCCATGGTGTATATCAGCAAGGATGTGAAACATCGCGTCCTGGTCGCGTTCTAGGTATATGGCCTCCTCGGCAGTTCGTAGCGAGAGCTCAGTTAGTGTTAATGTTGCTGCTCCCTCTCTGAGCTGGTTATCAATTTGGTTCAGAGCTGTATTTGTCAGATGAAGTACAGCTTCTATCTCTTGCTGACTTCTTTTCATAATTTAATTGTACTATCAATAACAGAAGTTTGCTTCTCCCAAAGGTCCTTGAGACGTTGTTCGTTTTATTGAATTTTTTGAATGGTTTCTGCGGCGTTTTTTTGCATATTCTGAGTCAAGAACGCCAAAGAGTGAGTGTGCAACATTTCCTATGAATTTAAATGCGCCTCGTTTCGTACGTGTATTGTGACTGGCCTGCAGTAATTTATTTCTGGCGTCCAATTCATTTGCCAATCGCTGTATTATTGTTATTGTAGTGAAGCATGCTTTTGGATCATGGGTTGATTCACACGATCGCTGGACTATTTGTGAATAACCCTTGAGTTTGTCAAACTGCTTCCAATATGATTGCATGTCTACATAGGTGATGATACTCCATTGACTGGTTACAATATCTGACTTGCCAATGTTTTCGAAGTATATTCCGGGATCGGAGGAAAATGGGTTGTTTTGTATTGATGAAAGCGAACAAGCGGGCAAAAAGAGAGTCACCAACAGTACTGCTACAATTGATGACGTGGCTGTGATTCGCGTACGTTTAGTAGGAGGCGCTCCATTGATTGGCATTTCCCTCGAGTCTGGTTTATTATCAGTGGAGTATTTCTGACTTGTAGTGGTTTCTGGTGAAGTGTCTTCCTCAGGTACAATGGGAAGTGGGGCTAATATGTGAATTGGTCGCCTCAGAATGCTTGTGGCAGTTCTTACATCTGGCACTCTGATTAGGCCGTCATCTCCTCGTATCACCTTGGTAATTCTTCCTAATGGCCATTTCAGTGGTGGTGCATTTTCATCCTTAATTATCACCATCAGGCCAGGATTGAGGATTGATGTGACAGGTGCTCTTCCATCGGTATCGGTGTTGCAAGGTTTTCAAATATTCATTTGTCCACATCCACTAGAATTCTGTACGTAAATGAGATACAATTTGCAATCTTTAATCGTCCACGTATGCTACCGTCTTAACCCCCATTGAATCTAGTATGCCGAGGATGTTGTCAATTACCAATAGCCACAATAAGGGTGAAATCACCCCACCTTGTGGTGTTCCCCTACTGACGTGTTTGACGAGAACCGTGTTACCCAGCTCAGACTGAATGACCCTAGTCCTAAGCATTGTAACTATCCACTCCCTAAGAACTTCCTAAACCCCTACCCTGGTGAGAGAGTCCAGAATTGCTTTGTTACTAACGTTGTTAAAAGCCCCCTCTATGTCCAGAAAGGCCGCCAACGTGTATTGCTTATGGTGGATTGTCTTTTCTACTGATCGAATTACCTCATGTAAAGCTGTTTCCGTAGATTTACCCCTGAGATATGCGTGTTGCGACTTCGAGAGGGGAAACTGATCCACTGTCCACTGATGCCTAAGGTGGATTTCCAGAGCCCTCTCTATTGTTTTAAGAAGAAACGACGTAAGACTAATGGGTCTAAAATCTTTTGCCGACTCATGCCCAATCTTCCCCGCTTTTGGGATGAAAACTACCTTTACCTTCCTCCAACTAAGGGGGATGTAGTTGAAGCGTATACATGTCTTATATATCCCCTTCAGCCATGGGATCACCATAACCTGTAACCTTTGCAGCATGATTGGGAAAATCCCATCCAAGCCCGGCGATTTGTAAAGCGAGAAACAGTTTATAGAGTGTTTGATTTTTTCGTCCGTGAATATCAGGCCACAAATCGGTGGCATCTGATTGCCCATAACGGGTAATTGAGATACATGCGCGGTATCTTTACAGTCTGGGAAGTGTGTTTGAAGCAAGAAATCAAGTGTTTCAGAATATGTTTCCGTCCATGCACCATCCTTCTTTCTAAGGAAAGAGGGGCTGGTGTGTTCCTTGGACAGTATCTTGCTGAGTCTTGCTGAAGTAGAGGTTGCCTCAATAGATTCACAAAATTCTCTCCAGCCATTTTTCTTGGCTTCCCTGATAGATTTTTTGTAAACTTTGAGACTCCCTTTATATCGTGCCCAATCTTCGTCCCTATAACATTGGTTGAACAGTTTCCTGGTTCTCTTCCTGAGATCCGATAATTTTTTGGACCACCATGGTGGAAGAGTTTTTCTACTCCTAGTGACGGGACAAGGGCACTTGTAAGCTATATTAAGAGCTTCCTCAAGATTCCCTACTTTTTTGTCTATCGTCTCAGTAGATTCAAATTTCATTGTGTTAGAAATTTTAAGTTTTGAGCTAGCTACCCTCGTAAAAGTATCCCACTTTATTCTCCTGGGGTTTCTGTAAGCAATAGCATCTACGGTTTTCAAATTTACCTTGAAAACTATCCAACTATGGTCCGAGAAGGACTTCTTATTGGATACCCTCCATTCTCCTACCTGGACTGATGCGTCTTCTGGAATTAGAGTTAAATCTAGGACTTCTTTCCATCCAGCACATTTATTAGAGCTGGGGAAGGTAAATATGGGAGTATTCCCTCTGTTACATACTGTAAGGTTCGAATTATTTATAAAGTTAAAAAGTGACTTTCATTATCCTCGGTGCTACCCCATAGCGTGTGCCTTGCGTTGGCGTCGCATCCCAGAAGGAGTGGGACATTTTTGGCAGCAGCATTGGCGACCAGGGTCGCTACCTCTTCCGGTGGTGCGTCACTGTTGTGCGCCATATAAGCTGATGCCACTAGTAGGTCTGGTCCACTTTGCACCTCGATTTTTACGACTGTTAAATCGCCTGTGCTGTGCTCTGGGCAGATAAAAGCATTAATTGTTTTCTTAACTAGGATACATGATCGAATCTTATCACCGTTCCTGATATAGTGCATATTGTATTAGGTCAGCTTGAGCCCTATAACGTCATTTCCTCTGACCCATGGCTCCTGTACAATGCCGATGTCCGCGTCTTCTTCACCCACAAAAACGGCAAAGTTATCTGATGCATTCTTAGAATGCTGCAGATTAATCTGCACCACATACAGCATCGGCACCCTGTTGTGCAGGCGCTTTGGTGACTTCTTCCTGAAGGTCCGTGTCCTCTGGAATCTTGTTGGCCTCCTCCAACTCATCCGCGTCGCCCTCGGTCGGGCGGAAGATTTTTAATTTGGCGTACCTAACGCCAAAACGCATTTTGCAGTCGGCTGCTTCCAGGACACCAACGGACTCCTCGTTAATTGCCAGAAGCAGGGATATGCTTGTTTTCTGTGCACCTTCGTTCTTGATGATCGCCTAGTCGTTCATTGGCATATTGGGGTTTTGCCGCTGTTATAGCTGGTGCACCTTCCCGTCCTCGAGTTTCAGTAATGGTTGCCAAATACGGGCTCTCGGTCGTCTTCGGATATCCCCGGCTGGTATCAGCTTAAGCCTTAAGCCTTCCCATGCTTCGCTAATCTTAGCTATGCACTTGCCGAGTTCCTACGAAGGGACGATCGTCGCACCTGAACACCCTGCATCCCCGTACCACATTGGAGGAGTCGAAGCCAGAGGGAGAAGCATCCGCATTGGACAAGAGGTGTTCCATCACCATCTCTGCCAATTTGGATTCAATCTCCCCCCATTTCTCCAGAACTTTCTACCCCCCCTTGGTTATATCGTCGTTGAGCGCCACATGTAGCTCATCCCTAGCCACTTCGCTGTATGGTCGCCTTGTGCTCGTCGATGGACCCTCTGTTGGTGTGGATGTTTTGGCGACCTTGTGTGTTTTTGAAGCCGAAAACGTCACATCCTGTGGCCTGTTTCGCTTCGTCGCCTTTTCTGGGAGTGAGATTTGGTACTGCACGTACTCATCGACAACAGTTTGGTACTTGGCCTTGTCCGCCTGGTCAAACTCATGTACCGACCCTTCCGCTTCATTCTTAGCAATTTTGCTTAGGATGAAGAGAGCTTTCTGGTACCGGTTTTTCCAGGCCGCTGCCTCGGAATTTGGCTTTTTCGGTTTTGGCTTAGAGTCCTTCTTCGCCGCTACCGACATGTTTGTTTTTGTTAGTGTTGTTGTTGTTGCACTGCTTGTACTAGCAGTGGGTTCACTGTTTGCCGACGTGCTCTTGCCATCGTCGGCTTCCATGGTCTCCTGACTGGAGGCCAGCAACTCATCCTCTGAGTGCGTGGTGCAAAGCACCGGGGTGGTTTTTATGTGTATAGAAACAAAAAGTATTTGTTTTTCCATCTTTTTCGTACGACTGCCCTCCCCCGAAGGCTTAGGCAGTCAAGGCTTTTTTGAGAGAAATGGCAGTCCACCGTGCCAGATCCCTATGCCACGGTAAGGCCACCGTTACTCCCCGATGCGGCCTGGTTTCGGAGAGCCGTTCGAATACAGTCTACGCGGATAACCCCCTGACTGCAAAACCCATCCAATAGGCACGGACACGCATAACACCCTGGATTAGGGGGGAAGTGTTTATTGACTCTCCAGTCTAGATCCGTTGTGTTCAGTAAGTGGCAGGGTCACCTCGAGCAGGATGTGACTCATCGTCACGCACTAACGGTCTTGGTAGAGTATAGGCTAAGGATCCAACATAGGACTATATTATGCATATCACTACCCCGAGGACTACCCCCTTAACCCCCAGCGTAGTTCTAATTCGCATTTTCCTAGAGCTGGTTGAAGTGGCTAGATTGTGATCGATCCATGTAAAAAACGGGGCCCGTAGAACCAGAAATTGTTATTAATCAACTTCCCTGGAGTCAGGCTTCTTGATATTAGATCCGCTGGGTTGTCTTGTGATCGGACATGTCGCCATTGTCTTGGAGATGACCATCGTTGAATTGAAGATATTAGATTGGCGATAAATGTAAGATAATCTGCTGAGTCAGCATTGATCCAGCCGAGGACTGCTGTGGAATATTACCAATAGAACACTTCAGCATCGAGGGATGTTGCTCCTTGTTTTAGCTTCTGCATTAATTCTACCGCAAGTTTAGCAGCGCAAAGTTCTAGTCTTGGCAGTATAATTTGTTTTGTTGGAGCTACTCTAGATTTTGCGCAAATGAATCGTACTATGATGGTATCGTGGACATCTGATGATCGTATATAAGCCACTGCACCATAGGCACGCTCTGATACATCTGCAAAGATAAGTATTTGGGGATTTTTGGGTGATGCTCCACTAAATATGTATCGTGGGACACTGATTTTTTGTAGTTCTCTTAATTCACTGCGAAAATGTAGCCACGTGTTATGAAAATTTTGTGGCAAGGATACATCCCAGTCTACATTGAGCTTCCAGAGTGTTTGAAGAAATATTTTGGCTGTGCCGGTTACTAGTGCTAGTGTTCGCAATGTTTTAGTTTGTGCCATGTATGGAGCCACTGATGTGCCATATGTGACTGTAGCTAGCTGGTAACATTTTAACGGCTGCGACGAGTCTTCTCTCCACCAGTTAAGCTGGTACTTCCGATCCTCCTTAGCAACCCACATTTGCCGATACATTTTCTCAATGTCAGTTTTGACAACCGAAACCGAAATAGTATTTGAACCACATCTTCTTGTATGCTGGGGCCAATTAACAGATTGCTGTTGAGCGATATATTAGCTGAAGTTTTGGCTGATGCATCAAACACGACACGTAATTTTGTTGTGAAACTGTCGGGTTTCATCACCGCATGTTGCGGCAGGAAATAGTGCGGACCTCTGATGGTGTCAGTTGATACTTCCTCCATATGTCCCAGGGATTCATAATCTCTCATAAACGCGACATACTGGTTCTTAAGTCCGAGATTTCTGTCTAGTTTGCGTTCGACTGCGAAGAACCGTTGAAGGGGTATGTCCCTTGACTCACCCAAATTCGTAGGGTCTCCTTGGAAGGGAAGTTTTACAATGAAGCGGCCATTTGTGCCTCGTTGGGTATGATGGTTGTAGTGTTCTTCACATTGTCGTTCAGCTAATGTGAGAGTATACTTGGTTGCATCCCATTCTTCTAAGCGCCAGAATTTCTCCAATCATTCTTCTAGATTTTGATCGTCCTTGCAAACTACACAAGTTGCAATTGGACTTGATGCATTTTGCCTGTTGTATGCACCACCAACTACCCATCCGAAAAGTGTGTTTTGTAAAATTGTTCCCCCTTCTCCTGGTGGTTGTCCGACACACAATGTTTGGTAAAACAACCCTGCGCCGATCAGCAAATCAATTCGAGCTGATTCATGGATTGGTGGATCTGCTAGCTTAATGTTTTTCGGAATTAATCACTGTGAAATGTCAATAGTTTTTTGCGGCTGATCAGATACGATTTTAGGAAGAATTTGTGCTTCTATATGTGTTGTGAATCCAATGGTCGTTGATTCCAATCCGACAATCACCGTCTCTGTGGTTCGCTTCTTGCTATTGCCGATTCCTTCAGTGTCGCCTTTTCGCTTACACAGTCCTAATTGCCTTGCTAGGCTAGGGAGGAGCGCGCGAGATTTGACTTGCTGTCATCAATTCGATCTCAACGTTATGGACATGGTACTCAACAGTGCTGGTCCATGAAGAGCTGGTTGCATAGGCAACGCTGCTAATGAAGCTGCTGATGTTGACTTGGTTGTGTTGGCGATTTCCTGTTTTTCTTGGTCTGATGCTAGGTGCAAATGCAAAAGCGCATTGTGTTTCTTTGCACATTTGGTACATGTTCTTGATGAGTAATTCTTGGAACCAGTTTGACCAGTTTTCAAACAGTTTACGCACCGTTTTAGGCGTTGAATTGTGTTCAACCGTTGACTTGGAGTCATCTTCAGGAACCTTGGGCATAGGTAGAGTGCGCGAGACGCTTGAGCTGCTGTGGTGGCACTTAAGGCGCTGTAGTTGCCATGGAGCTTGCCCCTTTCGTTGTTAGGCTTGTGGCTCTTGATTCCCAACGCTTCAAAGAGGCCAGGAATTCCTCCAGTGATGGCATTTTAGTTGCGTCCTGGATGGATTGTTCCCATAAAACGTGCGTTGACTTGCTAAGCTGCTGAACTTGGACGAATAGCAGAATTGGGCCCCATGATGAACTGTCTAGACCCAAATTCTGAAGGCTTAAAATGCACTCTCGCGTTGTATCATGGAGCAATTTGACGTTCGTAGTACTCTCGATATTTGATGTAGTTTGCGTTAATAGTCGACACAATTCTGCGTTAACTAAGAGGAGGGCCAATTTGTTGTGAAACTGTTGTTCGCGTTGGAAGAAGTCTTCAATGTCGTACGTGATGTCTCCAGCTTCACACAGTAGCTTGTGCAGACCTTGTACTATCTGCCAATGTTGCTCTAGATTGCTTGCCTGACGCGTATAGAAACTGCTTGTGTGTATTGGCTAGTTGGCAAGCAATTGTGTTAAAGATATTAGTGATAAGTTGTCCTTGACGTTGAACATGCGAAAGAACGGGCTGCGAACGGGACTGTTGATGCATAGCCCCACATTCCTGAGTTAATGGTTGTAGCCGTACTAGTCCAGGTGACTGTGCTCTTGGCACTGGTGTTGTAGCCTTCGAGAGTATCTTCGATGCCTTCAGCGTATTGATAGTGCCTTGCATTTCCTCGCGAGGCTTGTAATATTTGGCACCCACCATTGCGTGTATGTCCTTCGAAAAGTATGGGTGAGAAGTGTCATCCCCATAGCTTTCCGGATCACAACGTCAGTTTGGCTGAATTGTTGCCATTGATTATGAACTCTTGCAGCCTTTTTTCCACGAATTCTAACGTCTTTCGGTCATGAGCTGTTATCTTATAACTTCATATCAGGGTTTGAATGGCCAATGCTCGGTCGTCTTGTTGACGAACCGGCTCGTTCATTGACATGTTGTCGGAAGTCATGATGAATTATTGATAGACTGTATTCAGCTGATGTCCTCAGGAATGGTGGATGTGCAGTGTCCTGTTGATCACGTCGGGGTCACCAAAAATGTTTAAGGATATTTTTCCTTAAATGGTTGCCAGTTCGGTGCTTGTACCAAAATAGGTGATGAATTGTTATGCTTGTACCAGTATAACGTATTATAATCACAAATTGATTAGTTAGGTTGCTATTTCGGTGCTTGTACCAATATAGCTGTTGAGAATGTTATACGGCGCATGAACCAGTATAACTTAGAAAGAACACAAATTCGTGTGGTTGAAGGAGTTAATTATTAAAACTGACTGGTTTATTGAATAAAGGTTTGAACTTATATTGTTGAATAATTGTATATTTAAAGTTACATGGCAACCTTTTTATTGTCTTCTTTGGACCTTCTGTCTCAGTAAACTCAGTATTGTTCTTAACCTTGCTCTGCTAACTACATACATATATTGAATGCATTAAATTCTTATTAAAATTAGAAACTGTTAGAAATATAACTCTGGCAACCCTATGTAATTTACTTTCTCTTAACTTCCTACCTTCATTATCCACATATATTATCTCTCTCGCTTCTAAGCCGTTGAATAAAGCACACGTGAATTCCAAGACTCTGCGTTCTTTCTCAACAGGTTATGGGCCCAGACAACAGCGCGTCTGCAAGTAGCCAAATCTGATTTGATACGTGTCGTGGGTAAGCCGTTTAAATAAAAGCATATGTTGCTTATTTTATTAAAAGCGAGAAGTGTGTGCAAGTACCGTGTTTAATAAATACATTCGTTGTAAATAAATTAAACAAGATGGCCGGTTCCGACACGCACGCGATAGAAAAACTTCGCGGTAGTGAAAACTTCCACACGTGGAAGTTTGCCATGGAAAGTATATTGGAACTGAGCGATCTACATAATTGCATTACGGATCCTGTGAAAGAAACCGATGAGAAGAAGTTGCGTAGAGCGCGTGCTAAAATTATCTTGTCCGTGAATGAATCTATATACGTTCATATACAAAATCAGAAAACTGCGGCCAACAGTTGGCAAACCCTTCAACATCTATACGAAGATTCTGGACTCACGCGAAAAATCGGTCTATTGCGAAAACTGATCACGGCGCGCCTTGAAAATTGTGAATCAATGGCGATTTATGTTAATCAGCTCGTCAATACCGCGAATAAGCTCTTGGGTATCGGTTTCGATATAAGCGACGAATGGTTAGGTGTCATAATGCTTGCGGGGTTAAGCGATGACTTTAAGCCGTTCATAATTGGCATAGAAAGTAGTGGAACAAAAATTACCGGTGAAAACATTAAAATGAAGCTGCTAGATGGAGGCTATGCAAAAACAGCAAACGGTGGAAGTGCATTTTTAAGTGTGAAGAAAAAATACCCTAAACTTAACAAACAAAATCTAAAGTACTATAATTGTGGACGAAAAGGCCATTTTAGTAAAGATTGCAATGAGCATAAAAAAATTCGCCAAAATTTAGGCAATACCTATGGTCGGAAGGTAGCCTTTAGTGCTTACGTGTCGTATAAAAACGAGCAAAATCAAAATGAGTGGTACATCGACAGTGGTGCATCCAAACACATGACACCCTATAAAAACAAATTTAATTGTCTAAGCGTGTCCCCTGTTCAAGAAATCATAACTGCAAATGACGAAAGAATGACTGTTGAAGGCATCGGCAATGTCAAGTTTTCCTTGGGACATACTGAAATCGAAATGAAAGAAGTGTTGTTTGTTCCTCAACTAACCTCCAATTTGCTATCAGTTTCACAAATACTTGAAATCGGGAATAAAGTTGTTTTTAACAAAGGCCAATGTCAAATATTCAATCGAAGTAACGAGCTTGTCGCCGAAGCTGACGGTTCCGCCGGCGTGTTTAAGTTTCGCGTAGAATCGGTTTCGTGCTTGCTCGCCAATGCAAAAGTGGACGTGATGACGTGGCATCGTCGCCTTGGCCACTTGAACTATAATGACTTAAATGTTTTAAAAAAGGGTAATGTAGTCGACTTCAATGGAGATGCAAGCATATTAGCCAAATGCGAGGCCTGTCACAAAGGCAAGCTATCACGAGCTCCCTTTAAACGCGTTGGAACACGAGCTAATGAATTGCTTCAGCTTGTCCATGCAGATCTATGTGGTCCAATGGAGACAACCTCTTTAGGAGGCTCGCGATATTTCCTCTCCTTTGTGGATGACTATTCCCGGAAAGTTTTTCTCTATTTAATAAAACAGAAATCCGAAGTTGCCGCTTGCTTCAAAAGCTTTAAGTGGTATGCCGAAAAATAGTGCGATAAAAGCATTGAAGTAATACGCACGGACAACGGGACCGAATTTGTCGGCGAGCAGTTTCATTCGCTCTGTCGTTCGTTCGGCATATTACACCAAAAATCAGCTGCTTACACTCCCCAGCAAAACGGAGTCGCCGAGCGATACAACCGTACGATTGTAGAACGTGCTAAATGCATGTTATTTGATGCTGACTTATCTAAATCGTATTGGGGAGAGGCGGTAAATACGGCGGTATATATTATAAACCGTTCACCTAGTTCAGCATTAAATGGGCAAATTCCAGAAAAGCTGTGGACAGGTCGTGACGTCGATTTAAATGGAATACGAATTTTTGGATCTCCCGTGATGGTTCACATACCTAAGCAACGCAGACACAAATGGGATCCAAAGGCGCAGAAGCTGATATTTGTTGGGTATAGCGACTTGACAAAAGGGTACCGTTGTATTAATCCACAAACGAAGAAAATTACAACGAGCCGCGATGTAGTCTTCATGGAAACCGAGCCCAGAATCGTTTCATTTGTTCCAGTCGATGTTGAAGACGATTCACCTTCAGTGAGGGCATTGGAAGAAAAACACAAAGCTGTAAAGAGCGAAGACTTTGATGAAGACGCAAGCGAAGAGACTTTCGACGATGCTACAGACGATACGTTCGTTCCAGACATTGAAATATCGATACCAGAATCATTGCGAAAATCAACGAGGGCTGCTGTTCCGCGCGACTTCGGCAGTCAGGGTTATGTTACGCATTTCGCAGCACTCACTGTACACGAAGCTTTGTCTAACGCCGACTGCGAAAGCTGGAAGTCCGCTATGAAATTCGAGTTAAGCTCTCACGCCGAAAATCAAACATGGCCTGTATGCAATCTGCCTGTTAATCGAAAGGCGATTAAATCAAAGTGGGTTTTTCGCACAAAACGCGACGAAAAAGGTAACGTTATTCGCTATAAAGCTCGCCTTGTTGCCAAAGGTTGTTCCCAGCAATTCGGGATAGACTACAGCGAAACCTTCTCCCCTGTAGTGCGCTACACGTCGATACGCTATTTGATCGCTCTATCCGTCAAACTGGGGCTCAAAATTGATCAGGTAGACGCTGTCACCGCATACCTACAAAGCGACTTGACGGAAGAAATTTTTATAGAGCTACCCGATGGCTGCGGTGAAAACAGCGGAAAAATTTGCAAATTACGCAACGCTATCTACGGGCTAAAGCAAAGTGGCCGACAGTGGAACCTATTGTTAGATAAAACATTGCGAGATTTCGGTTTGATGAAATCCAAAACAGATCCCTGCGTTTACTTCAGACACGACGCAAAACTAATCGTTGCCATATATGTTGACGACATACTCGTTTTTTGGGATGATCCTGCAGTTCGTGATGAATTTGTGTGTCAACTTACCACAACATTCAAGATGAAGTACATGGGTGTGGCGAAAACTTGTGTTGGTTTCAGTATTACTTATAGTGCAGCAGGAGTTTACTTGGATCAGCAAAAATACGCTCACGAAATACTGAAACGATTCGGCATGGAAAATTCGAAGCCGATATCGACGCCAAGTGATATTAACCAAAAGTTATCGCTGAACGACTGCGACGAAGAATTGGTAAGCGTACCGTACCAGGAGGCCATAGGGAGTCTATTATATCTAGCACAGGGCTCGCGGCCTGACATTGCATTTGCAGTTAACAATGTTAGTCGGTTCAACGCAAAGCATGGAAAACCCCACTGGGCCGCTGTTAAACGAATTTTCAGGTATCTGAATGGCACTGTTAATTATAAACTTTTTGATAGCGGCTCTGAAGGTCTCGTGGGTTACTCGCACGCGGACTGGGCGTCCGACATCGATAAGAGGCGCTCTTGTACTGGATATGTCTTTACGCTATGTGGTGGAGCAATATCCTGGGGCAGCAAAAGACAACCAACCGTTACGCTGTCGAGTACCGAGGCGGAGTATATGGCGATGTCGTCGGCTGTGCAGGAAGCAATCTGGCTACAACAATTCGGCAAAGAGTTGGAGGCGTCGGTTGACCGGAGGCCTATCAAAATTGCCTGCGATAATCAATCAGCGCTAGCTTTGGCTCAAACAGATTCTTTCCGTGCAAGGTCAAAGCACATTGACGTGCGTCACCACTTTATACGCGACTACATCAATGCTGGCATGTTTGAAGTTTACTATGTCCCAACTGAACAAATGGTAGCTGATTGCCTAACCAAAGCAGTATCTAGCAACAAAATATTAAATTGTGCCAAAGGAATGGGCATCAAAAATTGTATTGAAAAATTAATGAAAAATAATTAGACATATGTAATTTACACTTTTCGTAAAAATTTGTTCCTTGAAAAATGAATTGTTATTTTGTATAATTAATTATTCCAAAAAGTGGGGGTGTTAGAAATAAAACTCTGGCAACCGTATGTAATTTACTTTCTTCTTAACTTCCTACCTTCATTATCCACATATATTATCTCTCTCGCTTCTAAGCCGTTGAATAAAGCACACGTGAATTCCAAGAATCTGCGTTCTTTCTCAACAGAAACACGCGTTTTTGTTTAATAGGTTATGGGCCAAGAATAGCACGTGTTCTGCTGTGAAAATTAAGTGTTTTTAGTGCGATTTTTTGTTACTGCTTTTTATTCCTTCAAGTCGTTCAGTAAATAAAAGAAAAGAGTGGACTTTTATTTAATTTAATAATGGCATCAGGCGGTGATATAAAACTTGAAAAACTCGATGTGGTCACAGGGGAGCAGGTGTTACCTAGTCAGGGAGAAAAGGAGCATAAAACTTGGCAAAAAATTGATGCGAAAGCTCGAGGAACAATTAGTATCGCATTAGGAAAGCAACCTTTGCTACAAATTCTGAACTGTGTTACTGCTAAAAGCATGTGGGACACATTAAAAAGTGTTTACGAGCAGACATCAAAGTCAAACGTGTTATTTTTAATGCAAAAGTACTACAGCTTTTCAAAAGATCCAGATGACGACATTCCTACCTACCTGTCAAACTTAATGGCGACTGTGCAGCATCTACGTGACCAAGGTGAAACCATATCAGATAAAATGATCATGACAAAAGTCTTGATGTCACTGCCACCAGATTAAATTCACTTCTATAGTGCTTGGGAGTCAGTACGGTCAGAGGATCAGAGCTTAAACAACTTACGGGCAAGGCTGAAGAAATTCGTTTGGGTGCCCAAGGAAAAGCTAAGACCGAAGCATTTATAGCAAGGGTGCGTAGTAAGACAAGGTGGGAAACAGCAGCAAAGGAAAAGCGGTAAAACAACAAAAAGAGGCGTATGTTTTAAATGTGGTGAAAAAGGCCATTTTAAACGGGATTGTCCGCAGTTGTGTAAATCGTTTAAGAATGAGACTCATGGTAAAAACGTTGTGGCGTTGGTATGTGGAGCGAATGTCAGCAGCAAATTGGAAACGTGGGTTCTCGATTCAGGCGCAACGGACCACATGAGTAACCATCGCGATTGGTTTGTTACCTTTACCAACTGTAATGAAATCGTCAGGGTAGGCGATGGACGTGCTATCAAGGCTGTAGGAAAAGGTGATATTGCGGTGGTAGTAAACGACGGTCGTGAATGGGTGCAGAAATTGCTGACAAATGTGCTGTATGTACCGGACATCCACTACAATCTATTTTCTCAAACAAAGGCATTGGATAGAGGGTTTCAGTTTGAATCTGACAGCAGGAGCTGTAGATTCATAAGAACAGATGGAAGCACTGTGGCAGTGGGAGTTCATCCGAGAAAAGCTTTTCCAAATGCTAATAAAAACTCAGGAATATGGCAAGGCAAATATAGTGACAACAGAAAAGCTAACTCTGCGAACATGGCATGAAAGAATGGGGCATCAAAATGTGGGACATATTAGGCAGTTCCTCAAGAGAGTCAATGTGGATTTCATTGAGGAGGAATTTTCATGTGAAGGATGCATTTTAGGCAAACAGCACAGAATCAGCTTTAAATCGCGCGAAGCAAGATCCTCAAGCTGTGGAGAGCTGTGTTTTGCAGATGTATGCGGCCCAATGCAAGTAAAATCAAATGGAGGCGCCAGGTATTTCTTGTTAATTAAAGATGACTACTCTCATTTTCGTTTTGTTTATTTTCTGAAAGAAAAATCTGATGTAACAAATTCTATTAAAAATTTCTTGATGCAAGCTGAGAAAGTTGATCATCAGAAAATAAGGTGGATTCGTACAGACAATGGGCTTGAGTTTGTCAACGAAGGTGTAATAAAAATTTTTAATGAATTTGAAGTCTAGCATGAGCGTACGGTGCCGTATACTCCTCAACACAATGGCGGTGCAGAACGAGAAATGAGAACAGTGATGGAACTATCCCGAGCGATGTTGTATGCAAGAAGTATGGACAAAAAGTTTTGGGCAGAAGCTACAAATACAGCAGTATACGTTTTAAATCGAACTGGTACTAGCACAGTGGCACAAAAAACACCGCATGAGTTATAGTATGGACAACCGGCAAAATTTGATAATTTTCGAAGCTTCGGCGAAGAAGTCTATGTACACATACCGAAGGAAAAGCGAAGAAAATTGGATACAAAGTCATGGAAACGTGTATTTGTTGGTTATGCTGATAACAGCAGAAATTGCAGGATTTGGAACCGGGATCAGCGAAAGATCGAAATTGCGTGTGACGTAAAATTTGTCCAGGAAGCAGTGACTTTGAAGACACAAAGTCAAACGAATATCTTGGCAGAAGAAATTGCTGAAAATATTTCGGACAACACGGCAAACCATAAGGACCACACACATGATGTCAAGGTCGAGGACTCGGAAGATGGTGTGTTCTATGATAGTGTGAATGATATCGCTGAGGACGTAGATGACAAGGACAAAAGCTGTATTGCTCGTCGTTTACGTAGCACAACTACTTCAACACACTTGGCAGCTATAATGACATGCGAAGAACCTAAGTCTTATGCAGAAGCTTTAAAATCTAAAGATTGTAAAGAGTGGCAGCTAGCTATGGAGGATGAGTATCATTCATTGATTGAAAATGGTACGTGGGAAATGGTTGAACTGACTGTAAACCAAAAGCTTATTGACAATAGATGGATTTTCAAAATAAAGCGAGATGCCAAAGGAAATATTGATCGATACAAGGCGCGTTTAGTTGTCAGAGGTTTTAGTCAAGAGTATGGAGTAGACTATGAAGAAACATTTAGTCCACTAGCAAGATTTACGTCTATTCGGTGTATATTGGCTATGGCAGCAGCACGAAAAATGCACATTCTGCAGTTCGATGTGAAAACAGCGTTTTTGTATGGCGATTTATCGGAAGACATTTATATGAAGCAACCATTGGGGTATGATGATGGAAGCGGTCGCATATGTAAATTGATGGAGAGTTTATACGGGCTTAAGCAAGCATCAAGGTGTTGGAACAAGAAGTTCACTAAGTTTCTGGAGCTTTTTAATTTTGTATCCTCAAACCATGATTCGTGTGTCTTTACCCGTATCACTGAAAGTGGTTGCATCATTTTGGCTATCTACATTGATGATGGGCTAGTTGTGGCTACCTCGCGTGAGCTCATTTCGGACTTCATGGAACATCTACAAGCTTAATTTAGAGTTACATTTTCCGAGGCGAAACTGTTTCTGGGACTTGAAATTCAGCGCAAAGCTGATGGTTCGATTTTTATTGGTCAAGAAGGTTACGCCAAAAAGGTAATTGCTAGGTTTAATATGCCAAGTTCCTCTTTTACAGCAACACCTGCAGATGGCTCCACCAATTTGAGCGATTTTGTCGAGAAGACTGGTAATATTACCAACTTTCCATATAGAGAGGCAGTTGGAAGTCTTATGTATTTGGCAGTAGTCACAAGGCCAGATATAGCATTTGCAGTATCAAATGCAAGTCGGTATATGGAAAATCCTACGACAGCACATGTAAATGCAATAAAAAGAATCCTTAGATATGTCAACGGGACAACTAACGTGGGAATACACTACAACAGTGAAGGCAGCCTTAATATTCGTGGCTACAGCGATGCAGACTACGCTGGTGATGTGCAAACTCGGAAATCTACATCTGGTTTTGTTTTCATGGTTGGCGAGAGTGTTATAAGTTGGTGCTCTGAACGGCAAAAATGTGTTTCTCTTTCAACCACAGAGGCCGAGTATATTGCAGCTTCAAATGCAGTAGGGGAACTGGTTTGGCTCAAAAATTTCTGGACAGATCTTGGGAATCCAGAGATGGTGAAATTTTATGTTGACAACCAAAGCGCTATACGTCTTATAAAGAATCCTGAGTTTCATAAAAGAACGAAACATATCGACGTTCGTTACCACTTTATAAGAGAGAAGTATGAAGACCATGTATTTGAATTGGAATATGCTGCATCATCCGATCAACTGGCTGATGGTTTAACAAAGGCATTACCGAAGCAAAGTTTTTTAAAATTTAGGGATGAGATAGGGTGGAAACCTTTGTATTAGCATAGATTTGATTTAACTACATTTTGATTTTGAACTATTAATGTTTTGCAATATAATTAAAAAGTGGGAGTGTTGAATAATTGTATATTTAAAGTTACATGGCAACCTTTTTATTGTCTTCTTTGGACCTTCTGTCTCAGTAAACTCAGTCTTGTTCTTAACCTTGCTCTGCTAACTACATACATATATTGAATGCATTAAATTCTTATTAAAATTAGAAACACGCGTTTTTGTTTAATATATATAATAATTGATACACATATAATTACAATAACAATTAAGTAATTTAACTAATGCTTACGTACAAAATAAAACGTAAATATCATGTTACTTAAAATTAAAGAAATTGAAAATAAATTTTCACACTCATAAAATGATAGCTTGCAAAATTGTGCATTTCGTACTCGTATGTGCAAATATAATTAACTATAATTAGATGGGCATATTCGTTCGTGGAGCAGTGGGATCGCTACGCTCGGCATATGGTTAGACAACATCCCCAAAGAATAAATGGATTTTAAAATATTGTATACGAGTATAGGTGGAAAGGAAAATCAGAGGGGAATGTGGTCCCATATGAAAGTGGCTACCGAAATTGTAGCATTATTGTCACGAAAATAATTCAAATTTAGATCGGTAATTTTTCATTTGGAGCTATAATTTATAAGCCGTTGTGCCGTCAATCACTCAAGGGGACCACCATGTACTTAGGTGCGTGCCGTAATTGAGTTTCTGGCGGAAGTTGGGTCTATCACTTCCACGCGGTGACGGCTGGTAACAATTGCGCATCAGATGTCTGGTGCTACTTGTTAATTCTGATAGGGCGCGCCAGGCAGCTGGTGCGAGATTGGCTAAGATAGATCAGGGAAACTCACTAGGGCGACCAACCCTGGGGTATGATAAATCTTGCTGCAATGACTCAACTAGCTATGCCGATGGGGAGCATAAAGCTCCCTGCCAGGTCCACCCATATCGGAAAGATAGTTTGAAGAGTAGCAAGTAAGAAGATTCTTCCCCCCCTAATCCACGGTGTTATGCGACTGCCGTGCCGATGGGATGATATGCAGCCAGGGGGTAATATCGTGCTGTATTTTAACGGAGCCTCTTGGACACCGGGTCGAATCCAAGAGTAGCTGTGACCTTGCTATGGCAACCGGTCTCTGCCATAGTCGACCATCCCAGTCCCGATGAAGTATTGTAGACTGCCGAACCTGCTAATGCGGGTAGACGATCGTAAGAAAAAGATGGAACAACAAAAAAAGAAAAATGTGAAAAACTTAAATACGGTTCGCGGGGCAATGCTCTTACCAGCAGGAGCAGTACTCATTTGCCTCAGCGCATCAAACCAGAGGCTAAGCAGATCGGTCACAAAGGCCAACCAGTGAAGTCTGGTGCATTAGCACCAGAAACACCCAGCAAAACATCAGCATCAGCCACACAGACCAACGTAGCTGCTTCAACATCGGCGTCTTGTGCCCTTGCACTACCCGCGCAAAGAAGTAGGCCAGCGGCGGCTGATGTTTCAAGAACAGGAGACCCAATACAGAGGGCAGATGCAGCTGCAACACCAGCATACAGCGGTGTAGCTCTGTGGCCCAAACTGGGTGAGAAGGCAACAGGATCTGCAGTCTTTGCAGGAAATAGGCGAGGATCGCGGGGTCATGAAACCCGACGCATCCCAAAGGTTCCACCTCCTGGAAAACCTGGAACAATCGACGACCCACTGAGGAAAGGACTTAGCGGGACTGGCTGCAGGTGGCACCTTAAGGGCTTGAACCGAATGTAGCTAGGAAGAAGGCTGTGGAGCACAAAGCTAAGCGGCGTCATCATACAAACAGACGGGCAAAAGAGGCAGTAGGTTTATAACACCACCACAACTGGCAGAAGGCAAGAAGCCAAAGTTCATCGACAAATCCGACAAAGGCACCGCAAGGACATCGTAGAGAGCTGCGAGTAAGGCCTATGCAGACGTGTCGAAATCGGTGAGGATGGCAGTTCTACCGAAGGAATACCCTGAGGTGAATCTCACACCCGCGGAGCTAACTGCTCTAGAAGAAGCTATCCTGGTAGAAGTGGCGAAAGGATGGGACAACAAACTAAAATTTGAGGGCATCCATTTCCGTCCGGGGCACGTACTCGTTGATTGCAAGGATATACATACAGCAGACTGGCTTAGACAAGCTGCCCCTATGTTTTCGGCGTGGAAGGGGGCACCATTAGTCGCATGCTCGGGAAATGAGGTACCCAGAGCACATGTAGTAACAATCTTCCTCCCTAGAAGTTCGGGTCAAACGATCGAGCAGATCATGGCCTTGATTAGTGCTCAAAATGAGGGGATTAACACACCTTTCTGGAGAGAGCTCAAAATCAAGGAAAAGGGCAATGGACAGCTGATTACGTTTGGCATCGATGAGCAATCGCTTGAAGCCATCAAAAAATCAGGTAACACCATCAATTACAGGTTCGGCGAGGTTACAGTCCATGGCATTGCCAAGGACAAACAACAAGAGAGCAGCTGAGCTCCCGCAGAACCCGATGCGATGGAGACGGAGTGTACTCGTATACTACCAGAAGTAAGCGACACGGGGGGCATCAGCCAAGACCTCCCCGGCACAGAAGATCCTATTGAGGATGAAGATAATCTGCTGCTAAGTGGCAGCAGCTTGGGCAACAGCCTATAACTTCTCCTTAGATGAGTGACGGATCATGTATCAAATGCGCCCAGGTTAATGTCCATCACGCAAAATCTGCTTCGGCAGTAATTGCAAGGACATTTACTAAATTTAACCTGCGCATGGTTTTGATCCAAGCACCCTGGCACTATAAAGGTGCAATCAGAGGGCTGAGCTGCGACAGCGGAAAGGTAATATGGGATAATAGGCACATTTCACCCAGAGCCTGCATCTTGCTTAGTAAAAATATTAATTAAATTTGTCTTACAGAATTCATGACGAGGGACTTAGTCCCAATCCAGGCTCTCATTAACATCGAGGGTAGTAAACCAGTCATTGTAGTGGCATCAGCATATTTTCCGGGAGAAGAAATCTCACCGCCGCCCACAGAGGTGCGGCAATTGGTGGATTTTTGTGACAGAAAGAATCTGCCATGTTTACTGGGATGCGATGCCAATGCATACAACACGATATGGGGCAGCACTGACGTCAACAGTCGGCCTTTTATAATACTTAGTATCATCTAGCCTAGAAATCTTAAATGAGGGTACCAACCCTACATTTGTAACCAGGGTTAGACAGGAGGTCTTAGACCTAACTTTGGCTAGTCCGAGCATCGCTAGGATTATAAGAAAATGGAGGGTTTCTAACGAGGAATCATTATCTGATCACAAGATAATTGAATTCTCTTTAGGAGGCCTAGACATTCAAGTACCATTCTATAGAAATCCCAAGAAAACTGACTGGGAGAAATATAAAGAAATACTTAATTGTACTTTGCAAGGCATTGCATCGAGCAAACTCATACGTAATCACTATGAGCTCAAAGACAGTGTGTCTCAATTGAATGGGGCGCTACTGGATGCCTTCCATAGCAGCTGTCCCGAAAAACCTAGGGGCAATGAAAAAGACGGAGGTTGGTGGAATAGCTATCTTTCTGCACTTAGAACTGAAGCCCGTTACCTAAGTAATAGGGCAAAGCCGAACGGGCAATGGCAGGAGTATAGGGCTAAACCGACAGAATATAATAACGAAATAAGAAAAGCTAGTCGCACTAGCTTTAGAAGTTTCTGCGAAAACAAATCTTCTTTACCAGCAGCAGCGAGGCTATATAAAACTTTGGCAAAGGCTGGACCGGACATAACAATGTCCCTAAAGAAGGAAGATGGTAGCTATACCACGAACGATCGTGAAAGGGCAGATCTACTACTAAAAACACACTTCCCAGAATGTGTGGCAGTAGTGAGCAATGGATCGAGGTATAGGCCAAGCAATCACAATCCCAACTCGGATATCAGAAGAGTTTCGGCAGATATTGTATCTGCGGCAAGAATAGAATGGGCCTTAAGTACCTTTCAACCATTCAAGTCTCCAGTTACGGATGGTATGGTTGGTTGGTTGGTTGGTTTCAGTGGCTGATCCAAGTCGGTCCTCACATGGATCACAATTATCGCCTTAGCGACGTTTTGATACCACAACCTCTCCTAACGCCGGAGAAAACGATGGGTTGTTCCCTAAATCCACTTTGTGGAGTTTAGGTATCTTAAAAGATCTTTCGGTTTTACACCCGAGAGATCGGATAAACTCGTTAGGAAATAGTTTCCTAGTGTTCTATTTCTTGCAGTCGCCAGAGCCGGGCATTCGCAAAGAAAATGGATTAAGGTTTCCTTCTCTTCTGAGCTTCCACAACTTCTACAATGGGTATTGTACGGTCTCTGCAATTTCTCTGCATGAGTACCCACGAGCCAGTGACCCGTAAAGGCCGCCGTGAGGCGGCTGGTGTCCATGCGGTCCCTGTTTATGAGATCCCTAGATCTCGCTGTGTTAAAGACTGGCCCGGGATGTATTACATGTTGTAAGTGTCCTCCATCTATTGCCCGCTAAGGTAAGACAGTGCATGTAGATGCGCCTCTTAATCGCACCCATGGAAACAGGTACTAGTTCCACATGGGTTAGATCGAGAGAGGCTCCTCTGCGCGCCAATTCATCAGCCTTCTCATTTCCATCTATATTCATGTGTCCGGGGACCCAGATGATTGTGATGTCAGCATGGTGACCTAGCGCCCTAAGTTCCTCCCTGCACTGTCTGACCAGTTTGGATTTGATGGGGTTTGATTGTAGGGCTTTTATGGCAGCCTGGCTGTCCACAAAAATAGCAACCGTGCTCCTCTGCTCTTCTCTAATGTGGTGGGTGATCTGTCGACATGCCTCTCTGATCGCGAGTACTTCCGCCTGAAAAACTGTAGCTGTATCGGGTAGGCGTGTACAGTAGTTAATGTTAGCGTGCGGAGAAAAGACCCCCGCCCCCACGCCCAGGTAGATTTTTGACCCGTCCGTATAAATGGGTATATCGTACTCCATTTGGAGTTTCCTTTTCGACCACAATTTTCTTGTGGGAAATCTAACCTTGAAGTCTTTTTTGAAGTCCAGTTGTGGTACTATGTAATCTGTCGTCATTTGTGTTAATTCCCTCGGCCCTCTGTATAACACGTTACCATGACCGTACGTTCGCTCAGACCAGCAGTTTGTCGCGATTCAAGTTAGCGCACTGTTGCAGGCTACGATCTTAATGTACAGGTCGATAGGGAGGATGTGTAGCTATACGTTGAGTGCCTCCGCTGGACATGTTCTCAGGCTCCCTACAATGCCAGCGGCAGCTGTTCTTTCAACTCTACTAAGTCTCTGAACGTTATAGCCCTTGTCTAGAGCTGGCCACCAGACTATTGAACCGTAAGTTAGTATTGGACGCACGATTGCTTCGTACATCCAGTGAGTGATATGGGGGCGTAGTCCCCATTTTTTCCCAAACATTTTCTTGCATGCGTAGAAAGCTACGTGGGCATTCCTGACCCGTAACTCTATATTGGTTCTCCAATTTAGCTTGGGGTCCAGGATAACTCCTAAGTACTTCGCTTTCTCCGCTAGCTTTAGCTGTTGTCCGTTAAGTGTCGGAAGCTTGAAGATCGGAATCTTGGTCTTGTTAGTGAAAAGTATCAGTTCTTTCTTTTCTGGATTCACACCTAGTCCACATCCTGTGGCCCAGGAATTCAGTTTGTCCAGCCCCTTTTGCATAATATCACTTATTACACAGGGAAACATGCCTGATACAGCTATCACTACATCGTCCGCGTATGCTACCGTCTTAACCCCCATTGAATCTAGTATGCCGAGGATGTTGTCAATTACCAATAGCCACAATAAGGGTGAAATCACCCCACCTTGTGGTGTTCCGCTACTGACGTGTTTGACGAGAACCGTGTTACCCAGATCAGACTGAATGATCCTAGTCCTAAGCATTGTAACTATCCACTCCCTAAGAACTTCCTCAACCCCTACCCTGGTGAGAGACTCCAGAATTGCTTTGTTACTAACGTTGTTAAAAGCCCCCTCTATGTCCAGAAAGGTCGCCAACGTGTACTGCTTATGGTGGATTATCTTTTCTACTGATCGAATTACCTCATGTAAAGCTGTTTCCGTAGATTTACCCCTGAGATATGCGTGTTGTGACTTCGAGAGGGGAAATTGATCCACTGTATGCCTAAGGTGGATTTCCAGAGCCCTCTCCATTGTTTTAAGAAGAAACGACGTAAGACTAATGGGTCTAAAATCTTTTGCCGACTCATGCCCAATCTTCCCCGCTTTTGGGATGCAAACTACCTTTACCTTCCTCCAACTGAGGGGGATGTAGTTGAAGCGTATACATGCCTTATATATCCCGTTCAGCCATGGGATCACCACAACCTGTAACCTTTGCAGCATGATTGGAAAAATCCCATCCAAGCCCGGCGATTTGTAAGGCGAGAAACAGTTTATAGAGTGTTTGATTCTTTCATCCGTGAATATCAGGTCACAAACCGGTGGCATCCGATTGCCCATAACGGGTAATTGAGATACATGCGCGGTATCTTTACAGTCTGGGAAGTGTGTTTGAAGCAAGAAATCAAGTGTTTCAGAATATGTTTCCGTCCATGCACCATCCGTCTTTCTAAGGAAAGAGGGGCTGGTGTGTTCCTTGGACAGTATCTTGCTCAGTCTTACTGAAGTAGAGGTTGCCTCAATAGATTCACAAAATTCTCTCCAGCCATTTTTCTTGGCTTCCCTGATAGATTTTTTGTAAACTTTGAGACTCCCTTTATATCGTGCCCAATCTTCGTCCCTATAACATTGGTTGAACAGTTTCCTGGTTCTCTTCCTGAGATCCGATAATTTTTTGGACCACCATGGTGGAAGAGTTTTTCTACTCCTAGTGACGGGACAAGCGCACTTGTAAGCTATATTAAAAGCTTCTTCAAGATTCCCTACTTTTTTGTCTATCGTCTCAGTAGATTCAAATTTCATTGTGTTAGAAATTTTAAGTTTTGAGCTAGCTACCCACGTAAAAGTATCCCACTTTATTCTCCTGGGGTTTCTGTAAGCAATAGCATCTACGGTTTTCAAATTTACCTTGAAAACTATCCAACTATGGTCCGAGAAGGACTTCTTATTGGATACCCTCCATTCTCCTACCTGGACTGATGCGTCTTCTGGAATTAGAGTTAAATCTAGGACTTCTTCCCATCCAGCACATTTATTAGAGCTGGGGAAGGTAAATGTGGGAGTATTCCCTCTGTTACATACTGTAAGGTTCGATATATTTATAAAGTTAAAAAGTGACTCACCCCTTTCATTATCCTCGGTGCTACCCCATAGCGTGTGCCTCGCGTTGGCGTCGCATCCCAGAAGGAGTGGGACATTTTTGGCAGCAGCATTCCGCATCCGGTGGTGCGTCACTGTTGTGCGCCATATAAGCTGATGCCACTAGTAGGTCTGGTCCACTTTGCACCTCGATTTTTACGACTGTTAAATCGCCTGTGCTGTGCTCTGGGCAGATAAAAGCATTGATTGTTTTCTTAACTAGGATACATGATCGAATCTTACCACCGTTCCTGATATAGTGCATATTGTATTTGGTCAGCTTGAGCCCTATAACGTCATTTCCTCTGACCCATGGCTCCTGTACAATGCCGATGTCCGCGTCTTCTTCACCCAGAAAAACGGCAAAGTTTTCCGATGCATTCTTAGAATGCTGCAGATTAATCTGCACCACCTTCAGCATTGGTACCCTGTTGTGCAGGCGCTTTGGTGACTTCTTCCTGAAGGTCCGTGTCCTCTGGAATCTTGTTGGCCTCCTCCAACTCATCCGCGTCGCCCTCGGTCGGGCGGAAGATTTTTAATTTGGCGTACCTAACGCCAAAACGCATTTTGCAGTCGGCTGCTTCCAGGACACCAACGGACTCCTCGTTAATTGCCAGAAGCAGGGACATGCTTGTTTTCTGTGCACCTTCGTTCTTGATGATCGCCCAGTCGTTCATTGGCATATTGGGGTTTTGCCGCTGTTATAGCTGGTGCACCTTCCCGTCCTCGAGCTTCAGTAATGGTTGCCAAATACGGGCTCTCGGTCGTCTTCGGATATCCCCGGCTGGTATCAGCTTAAGCCTTAAGCCTTCCCATGCTTCGCTAATCTTAGCTATGCACTTGCCGAGTTCCTACGAAGGGACGATCGTCGCACCTGAACACCCTGCATCCCCGTACCACATTGGAGGAGTCGAAGCCAGAGGGAGAAGCATCCGCATTGGACAAGAGGTGTTCCATCACCATCTCTGCCAATTTGGATTCAATCTCCCCCCATTTCTCCAGAACTTTCTACCCCCCCTTGGTTATATCGTCGTTGAGCGCCACATGTAGCTCATCCCTAGCCACTTCGCTGTATGGTCGCCTTGTGCTCGTCGATGGACCCTCTGTTGGTGTGGATGTTTTGGCGACCTTGTGTGTTTTTGAAGCCGAAAACGTCACATCCTGTGGCCTGTTTCGCTTCGTCGCCTTTTCTGGGAGTGAGATTTGGTACTGCACGTACTCATCGACAACAGTTTGGTACTTGGCCTTGTCCGCCTGGTCAAACTCATGTACCGACCCTTCCGCTTCATTCTTAGCAATTTTGCTTAGGATGAAGAGAGCTTTCTGGTACCGGTTTTTCCAGGCCGCTGCCTCGGAATTTGGCTTTTTCGGTTTTGGCTTAGAGTCCTTCTTCGCCGCTACCGACATGTTTGTTTTTGTTAGTGTTGTTGTTGTTGCACTGCTTGTACTAGCAGTGGGTTCACTGTTTGCCGACGTGCTCTTGCCATCGTCGGCTTCCATGGTCTCCTGACTGGAGGCCAGCAACTCATCCTCTGAGTGCGTGGTGCAAAGCACCGGGGTGGTTTTTATGTGTATAGAAACAAAAAGTATTTGTTTTTCCATCTTTTTCGTACGACTGCCCTCCCCCGAAGGCTTAGGCAGTCAAGGCTTTTTTGAGAGAAATGGCAGTCCACCGTGCCAGATCCCTATGCCACGGTAAGGCCACCGTTACTCCCCGATGCGGCCTGGTTTCGGAGAGCCGTTCGAATACAGTCTACGCGGATAACCCCCTGACTGCAAAACCCATCCAATAGGCACGGACACGCATAACACCCTGGATTAGGGGGGAAGTGTTTATTGACTCTCCAGTCTAGATCCGTTGTGCTCAGTAACTGGCAGGGCCACCTCGAGCAGGATGTGACTCACGGTCTTGGTAGAGTATAGGCTAAGGATCCAACATAGGACTATATTACGCATATCACTACCCTGAGGACTACCCCCTTAACCCCGGATGGTATATTCCCGGCTCTGTTACAAAAGGTCATAAAGGAATCACTACCGTTTTTGATAAATATCTACTGAAATAGTCTAGCTCTTGGGTACATACCGACAGCTTGGAGAAGGGCAAAGGTGGTGCTCATACCCAAAATGGGGAAAAAGACACCGCCCACCCTAAGTCCTTCAGACCGATAAGCCTGACATCTTTTATGTTAGAAACACTTGAAAAAGTTGTGGTTAACTATATAAGATGCGGAGTCTTAGAGCAGGTGCCATTGCACTCCAGTCAGCATGCTTACAGAGCAGGCAGATCGACAGAGACCGCTCTTAAAAGTCTAGTAGACCTAATGCGAAAAACACTTGAGGACAGGTAAATAGCTATTTGCACATTCCTTCACATAGAAGGAGCCTTCGATAATACGTCACATGATGTAGTAAAAAGGGCATTAATTATAAGAGGAGTGGACTCAATGACATCGAACTGGATGGCAGAAGTTCTTCATACCAGAACGGCAGAGACATCTGCTGGAGGCGAAACATTAACTATCACCACAACCAGAGGCTGCCCACAAGGAGGGGTTCTCTCGCCTCTTATGTGGAGCTTAGTTGTTGACGAACTATTAACGAAATTGTCCGAGGCGGGCATTGACTGCCAGGGCTATGCTGACGACATCGTCTTAATAGCTAGAGGCAAATTTGCTCTGCCCTTTCACGATCGTTCGTGGTATAGCTACCATCTTCCTTCTTTAGGGACATTGTTATGTCCGGTCCAGCCTTTGCCAAAGTTTTATATAGCCTCGCTGCTGCTGGTAAAGAAGATATGTTTTCGCAGAAACTTCTAAAGCTAGTGCGACTAGCTTTTCTTATTTCTTTATTATATTCTGTCGGTTTAGCCCTATACTCCTGCCATTGCCCGTTCGGCTTTGTCCTATTACTTAGGTAGCGGGCTTCAGTTCTAAGTGCAGAAAGATAGCTATTCAACCAAACTGCGTCTTTTTCATTACCTCTGAGATATTATTCAAAGAGGTTTAAGTATTTTTGGACAATGGTGCAGGTCGGTAGAATTGAAAATAAATCCTACCAAAACCACAATCGTTCCATTTACCAGGAAAAGAAAGCTTCCGAGATGGAAAGACATTCAACAGCTGGGTGAAACCATTACACCCAAAGATAAAACTAAGTATCTAGGGGTATTTCTAGACAGCAAATTAATATGGAAAGCTCATGTTGAAATGATTTCATTTAAGGCCAAGCGTGTTCTAATGATGTGCAGAAGACTGGCGGGCAAAACATGGGGCTGCAAACCCAGTATCTTATACTGGATGTGCACCATGATGGTTGGTCCAATAGTGACATACGGAGCAATCGCATTGCATAATAGAATTGAACTTCAGTCAACGCAAATGGAGCTGGCAAAAATTCAAAGACTACTGTGCATAGGTAGAACCGGGGCAGTGAGAACCTGTCGTACAGCAGCGCTAGAGGTAATCTTGGACTTAACCCCGTTACACTTGGTTGTACGGAAAGCGGCAATAGGAACTTTAATTAGGATGTCGGGAGATAAGACAAGGTCCGGGGCATATAAAGGGCTATGGGACCTGAGAAACCTGCTCAATAACTCTCTTCTAGATTATCCACAGGAGAAGACTAGTAAGAAATTTGATTTTGCGAAACACTTTGTGGTGAAACTAAGTTACAAGAAGGAATGGAGCAATTTAAACGCTGCGTACTTCTTTAAGGAACATACGATCATGTGGTATACGGAAGAGTCAAAACCCGATAGTGGTACTGTAGCGGGGGTATTTGGACCTAGAACCAAATACTCTGAGCAAATGGGTAAATATCCAAGTATTTTCCAAGCAGAGATTCTTGCCATCGAAAGATGCGCGCATTTAATCTAAACCGAGGCTATAGAAGACAGGAAATAGCCATACTTTCTGACAGTCAAGCTGCCATTCGAGCATTAACCTCGTATGAAGTGGACTCTAAGCTAGTATGGGACTGTCTACAGAAATTAAATCAGTTGGGAAAATACAACAAGGTTAGTTTATGCTGGGTCCCTGGCCACACAGGTATACGGGGCAATGAACAAGCGGACGAACTTGCCAGAAAAGGGGCCTCCATGGCTATGACAGGCCCAGAACCTTACTGTGGCATAGGCAGAGGAGTATGGCAAGAAGTACTTAGGGAACAAGAAAGGCAAAAAGGCAGGAACTTTTTGCAAGTCATATTGAGCTAACACAATCAAAACTACTTTTGGGCAACTACATCGGCAAAAGATTCAAATTTTGCATTGACTTGCCCAAAAACAGCTTAAGAATACTGACCGGGCTTTTGACTGGTCACTGTAAGCTCAAGGGACACCTAAGCAACTTAGGAATCGTTTCAAGTTCATTGTGCAGATTCTGCGACGAGGAAACCGAGTCGCCAGAGCACATATTAGGCAGCTGTAGAGCACTGATGCATAGCAGATACAAATGCCTGGGATCATATTTGATACCAGGTAATGAAATAGCAAAGCTAGATCCAGCTGATATCCTAGTATTTCTAAAGATAACAAAGATGGATGAGTTTCTATAGGGTTATCCTATATTAGCAGAGGGTTGTACAATAGATCTTTTAGGTCGCAGTACATAATATACCTCCCTTTTACATTACATTATACTTTATAGCATAACAATATTATACCACAAGGGAAAATCAATTGACCAAATTTATAGTTTATATTAAATAAATAAAAACAACCGAAAATTTAATAAAGATGACAACTCATGGGCTTCTACCAATGAAGAAAAAGCTAAACATTGGCTAAATTCTTTGAAAAAGTCCTATCAAATGACGAGATTAAATATAGACATTACAACCAAAATAAAGAAAACAAACACAACATAAATAATTAATTGCATTAAAGCACGCATAAACCAAAAAAAAAGCACCAGGATACGATATGTTGACAGGCAAAGCACTCGCTGAGCTACCTACTATAGGATATACGAGGGCGGATTGATATTGAAGCTACCTAAGTAGGAAAAAAACATTTTTTTTTCAAAAACCATTTATTTCTCAACATAGTCTCCTTTTACTTCGACACACTTAGTAAGACGATAGTCCAACTTTTTTATACCATCTGAATAATACGATTTCGGGAACCCCTCAAAATACGCGTTAGTTTCGGTAATCACTTCTTCGTTTGAGATGAATCTTTTTCCTGCGAGCCATTTTTCAAGTTTGGAAACAGGAAAAAGTCACTAGGAGCTAAATCTGGACTATAAGGTGGACGATTAACCAATTCGAAGTGTATTTCACGTAATTTTTGCATCGTATCTAATGCTGTGTGAACAGGTGCGGTGTCTTGAAGAAAGAGCATTTTTTTCTTCTTTAAATATGGTCGTTTTTCCTTGATTGCATCAATCAATTGCTCCAATAATGCACGATAATACTTTCCTGTGATTGTGGATCCTTTTTCAAGATAATCGATGAGCAATATTCCGTGTGCATCCCAAAATACAGTGGCCATAACCGATTTCACTGCCTTCGCCTTCTTCGGAGCACTTCCACCAGCTTCCACCCATTGTTTCGATTGATTTTTGGTTTCAGGTGTGTAGTGGTGCACCCACGTTTCATCAACAGTTATTAATCGACGCCAAAAATCAACAGGATTACGCTTTATCATGTCCAAACACCGCTGTGAAGTGGTCTGTCGAACTCTTTTTTGTTCGACACTGAGCAAACGCGGCACCCATATTGCCTATAGCTTTTTCATATGCAAATGTTCATGCAAAATGTTGAACACACGTTCATATGATATGTTTACCATTTCAACAATCTCACGGAAGGATTCTCGAGGATTTTATTGCTATTTTCTTTTGGCCTTCCTGTTGATGGTATTGTTACAGTGCTTGTTCGGACGCGTTTAAATTCAGCATTCCAATATTTTACCATGTATTCTGACGGAGCAGACTCACCGTAATGTTTATCGAGCTTTTCTTTTGTCTCTTTCGCCGTTTTGCCTTTCAAATAATAGTGTTTAATCACTGCACGAAATTCGTTTTTTTCCATTTTTCAAGAAACACAACAGTTGCTTACTTCAAACGACTACAACAAATAAACTAATCGATGAATTTGGGTGAAATTTTAACAGCTGGCGTTTGACAGATCGCAATTTCTAAAAAAAGATAAGTTTTTGTGTTTGTGCTGCCATCTAGCGCTATGTAGCTTCAATATCTATCCGCCCTCGTAACTACTTAAGGAATGCTATCAACTCAATGTTCCGAATACAATTTTTTCCCAAAGTATCGAAAGTTTCTGAAATCATTGCACTACCGAAGCAGTGAAAATATGCTACAACTGCTTCTTCGTATAGACCAATTATCCTACGTCCCATAATTTCTAAAGTTGCTGAAAAACTTTTACATGATAGACTTAGACAGATCCTTGACAATAAAAACTTTATACCAAATCATCAATTCGGTTTCAGAAAACGACATTCAACAATTCAACAGATACACCGTATAACAAAACAAAACTGAAACAGAGAGAGAATATAAGCGGTACTGCGTTGCTGTATTCTTAAACGTTGCAAAGCATTTGACAAAGTATGGCATAAAGGACAGCTGCATAAACTGAAGACAATGCTGCCACTTGACTACTATTTTTTTTTACTTCCCTTTATTTCATACATCTGTCACCATTATATTGACACCTAGTACATGATTTGCCAATTTGCTTGGAAATTAATATTGAAAAACACATATTGGCCAGTGCCAAGAAGTGGTACAACAAAAATTATTTACATTAATTATAATAGTTCACTATAATTATATTATAACAATTTATGATCAAAATTAGCAATTTATGATCATTAGCATTTACATTTATAATATTATTACTAATATGTGTAGTCTGGATTTCCTAGTTCATTAGGTCGTTTGGTCGAGTTCTCTTTAAACGGCGCATGGTGGTTTCTTTTAGAAGTAGCAACTCGTTTATTTCTTCGTTATTATGCTCATGCAGTGTATCGTAGTGTTTTGTGGATATCTTTTTTATTTCTTCGTCAATTCTTGTCATATTTAGTTTGCGGTGTATGTCTTCATTTGTTGTGCACCAACCAGGCTTTTATACAAGTTTATACAAATAAAGCCTATTTAGATATACGGACTCCAAGTATGGGGAACGGCAAAACGGTCACAAATAGAAAAAATTCAACGACAGCAATCTAAAATATTCATAAAGGCTGGTTGGAACACAACAAATGAAGACATACTCGTACACCGCAAACTAAATATGACAAGAATTGACGAAGAGATAAAAAAGATATCCACAAAACACTATGATACACTGCCTGGGCATAAGGACAAAGAAATAAAGGAGCTGCTACATGCGCCGTTTACAGAGAATTCGACCAAACGACCTAAAGAACTAGGAAATCCAGCCTACACATATTAGTAGTATTGTAAATGTAAATTATTATTATAAATATAATTTTTTTTTTATAATTGATCATAAATTGTTATTATAATATAATTAATGTGGATTATTATAATTAATGTAAATCATTGTTATTGTATCACTTTTTGGCACTGACCAAAATGTGTTTTATATTAATTTCAAAACAAATTGTCAAATCGTGTACTATGTGTCAATATAATGGTGACAAATATATGAAAAAGAAGAGTATAAATTTAAAAAAAAATTTAAAAAATTTGAGGAATCTATGTTAAGATGAAGCACTCCCTTAATGCTCCCAGAAGATATTAAAAGGAGTACTCCCCTCCAATGACATGCCTATGTAGAAGGAGTACTCCCTTTGTGCTACCAAAGGATGCTAAAGGGAGGTCTCTCAGACAAAACAGATTTTAGGCTTTCTCTCTATACTCCCCTGCTTATGTAACAAGGTGGCCAAAAGGAGTACAAAGGGAGTACTCCCTTTGTTATCCCTTACCATGTTAAAGGGAGGTCTCTCAGACAAAACAGTTTTTTCGCTCAGAGAAAATGACATGCCTATGTAAAAAGGGGGCCAAAAGGAGGTTTTCAGGGAGCAATGATATCTCCTTTTGGAGACTACGGGGAGTACTCCTGGGATGATCCCCTTTCCTGCTGGGCTGTAAGCAAGCATACAAACATTTGCACATAGTAGAAAACACACATGCACATATAGAACTCGTAGCAAAACGAAAAACAATAATGTGTGTCTACAGGTTTTGCCCTTGCATTGCCGAGCAAACTTCAGACGTTGAGTTAAATAATTATGGCATAGTCAGCCACGCAATTTTAATTCAAATCGTTGAGTGAAGAGAACGATGCGGCAGCTTTCTAGTATATTGTCTTTGTTTGATTCAATATTGCCTTTCATAATAATTGCTACACATTGTTCATTTTAAACTCAACGATTGCAATTCAATCCTCTCCAATTTCAATCATATCAAGTAGTCCATGATTTACTACAGACAAATAATATTAGTTTGTGCGTCCGTCTGTCCGTCTTTTGTCTATACCGTTAGAGCTATATTAATGAAATTTTGCAAAAATATAGTCTGGACAAAGATACAGGACCAGATTGCTATATGGGCCGAATTGGGCAAAGACCAGGCCTACCTCCCATATAAGAAGCCTTTCACATCCTTTTTGAAAAAACTATAACTTCGGTCCAATTGATGGAATCGTGACGCAATTTGGCAGTTATAGAGATGTGGGTCCTACTAAACACTGCGCAAAAACTTAGGGGTATATATTAACTGCCATGCCCACTATTAACAAATATTAATAACTTTAGATCTGGTAGAGATTTACGAACGAAATTTTGTGGGAAGGAACATGTGGACATTATAAAGTTATCTGCAACAAATTGTGTTGATCAGAGAAAACACACGCCCACTTTTGATATAAGGAACTATCGGGTCTAAAATTAAAATTAGCCTACCTAGAGAGGTGTATAAACTTATAGTGTAGAAATATTTTATAATGTTCTACTTCAACATACGAGAGGTATATAAGCGACCACACAATTAAAGTCGACGTAGCGAACAGCAATCCTAACAGTGTACTCGTATACATCGTGCATTTCAATCGTAACAGTAACAGTATTAAGAAGTAATAAAGTGATTAAATGAATAATTAAATAAAGTTCGAAATTGTATTAAATTAAACTTTAAGCCTAAGATTAAGTGTGTAAATTGCAATAATTAAATAAAGTTAATTATGTTAATTTAACCAAGCGATTTTTTTATTACTACACAATCCAGTGGCACGAATTCGAGTATTGAGAGTTAGAATAAATTGTCAGGAGGGCAATTTCATAACAATATATATCTCCTGGATGTGACGGAAGTCACTCTCCTGCTTCTATGCTGTTTTTCTTGCAAATCTTCATAAGTTGAGCACGCGAACACTTTCAAAAGAATCACCGTAAACAGTTCTTTTTAACATTTTTTTTTATCGTAATTCAAACGGTCAAATTGACCGTAAACAAGGTATTCCAATATTTTGTTAACAATTTTCACTCAAAATTCTTTAAGGCTTATTTCTTCCCGTAAACCGCACAACGATATAATCACAAGACGATTTTTCAAGCAAACTAACTGACTGACCCATGGATTTTTTTTCAAAACTAACTCACCGTTTTTCCTCTTTTTGAGCCTTATATAAGATAAGGAAAGTCCATTTTTACAGGTTTTGTTCTGACATTATCGAATGTAAACCAAAAAGTGACTTAATGCTAATTTACAATTTTGCTATAGTTTTTAAAAATGAACATACTATGTTGCCACGATTTGAAGAATTGCATTCCTGGAAATATATTGCGAAATATTTGCATAAGTGCAAATGACCGGTAGCGGCTCAGACGCTGAGTTGGCTATTTAGTTATTGTGTGAAAGGAGGTGATAAAAAGGTAGGTGGCGAGTTTCAAGCATTGATTGCGTTAACTCTGGTAGTGGTCAAAAACTGAATTTGTTATTTAGTTACTGTGTGAAAGGAAATAATAAAAAGGTAGGTGAGGAGTTTTAAACATTAAATGCGTTAACTCTTCCCCTCTTAAAAATGGTTGTCCACAAGCGTTAGTTCAAAGGAAAGGCAGATCGTTGAACTTTAGGTAGGTTGATGCGCTTTGCGGTACTGGTATTGGGTTTGTAAAGTTTGACAATTCTTGTTGTTTTACTTCCTTTGGCAATGAGGTTTGTATTACAATTTTTTTCTTAGTCTACAGCAAACTCTAAGTGAGATAATAAAGATTACAAATACGCTTCATAGAACAATTATTGAATATTTGTTGACAGTTGAGTCTTTTCTTAAGAGTACAATATGCTTAGTATTATTTAGATGTAGATTGTTTAAAATTTTTAATGATAAAATATTTTCAAACTCTTTTTCAAATGGAGTTTGTTGAACAATAGGTGGATTAACATTTAGTTGTGGTGCAATTATATTTTTGAATAACTTAGTTTTTACCTTAACTGTTTCAACATAGTATTTTAACAAAAACTGCCATTTAAAATTTGGCTTTGGATTCCGATCCAGATTATATCGTTAAAGTCATAGAGCGGAATTGTTCCTGGTTCTATGTCGGCTATTTCTTTATATGGCCATCGTTATTGAAAGTACAAGATGAATTGAGGGCTTTTAACAGTTGAATGATACAAGTGTCATTACTGATATTAACTAATCTATTCAGATAACATATTTTTATAATATTTCAATTTCTACACATATCAACTACAGCATACATTTCTATATCATTGTGGCATTCTAAGCGAAGTCAACAACCGCTGCAATGCACGCCCTTGACTGCGGCCTACGACAGCGCAAATCGCTGACACCGAATTTTCACGTGCATCAGCACTTTGTGCACATTAATTGTAGTTTTTTTGCATTACCTTTTTATTACTTGTTTATGTTTTATTTTATATGTAAAATATCTAAGTAAGCAATAATGGTTCAATTGTAATAGTATAAATTAAGTGAAGTTATTAAATATGGATCAGTTCTTTGAAACCTATCAACGAGTGTTTTATTGAATTGGTCCTTCCGGAGGACTGGTTATATGCACTAGTACCTTCACTCAACAATAGTCTTGGTTTTGTACCTAGGCTACTTTCCACACAAATATCGAAGATCTGGTTATAAGCACCAGTATCTTCATTCAATATTAGTCTTGGTTTTGCACCTAGGCTATTTCATAACCACAAAACAAGGGTCTGGTGTAACCATCAGGACCCAGCACAAGTAAGGTGGAATAAAAGAATTCCCACTCTTAACATTGGTGACCCCCACGTGATCCTGTGCCGGATCACAATCATCGTAGAAGCTTAACATGGAGACTCTTGCGAAGCACCAGGAGCAGATTGGGCGGCTGATCGAAGCGCTCATAAGCAACTTCAAAAAGGACTCCGAGCAGCGTAAAACGATCATCTATTACGAGGAACGCATAAGACGACTGGATGAATACTGGACAACCTTTGAGCAACAGGACTCGGAATTAAGAGCCTTGCCAGGGATTCCACTTGACGATGCATATTTTCAAAACGATTATTATGCCAAAATTGCAGCAATTTCATCAACATATCGGGATATGTTTGAGAGACGCCTCGCGGAGCTGACTCAACACCCAGAAACTTCAAATGAGGAGAAGTTAGATAGTCCTCCTGAGGCCACAATAGATCATCAAGGTGCTACTGGACACACGGCATATTCAGCAGGTACCAAACCGCAGCGAGACTCATCAACCAATCGTCGACTATGCGAGTCTACGCGGTTAATTCGACGACAAGCCGAAGTGATAAGGACACTACGGCGGCAACTCAATTCAATTATGGCCGAAACGGATCGGCGCTCGAAACAGTTCCTTTCATTCAAGAAAGGCAACATACTACAACATTGGAACCATATCGAAGACATCAACAATCAGCTATGGGAATTGGAGGCTGATCCTACTTTTGTGGGTTATTATACACACCAATATATAACCCTGGAAGAAGAAGTACAGTCCGTACTGGTGCTATTAAGTGAATGGGACGCAGAAGTTACATCAACACCGGTAGCAAACAATTCCTTAAATCTGCCCAAGATAACCTTGCCTAAATTCGATGGCAATTATTTGAATTGGAGACAATTTCATGACCTCTTTAATGAAATGATCCATAAACAGAAGATAGCGAACTGCCAGAAATTGTTCTACCTAAAGTCCAACTTAGTAGGAGAAGCCAAGCGCCTGATAAAACACCTCCCAGCCACAGAAGAAAACTACTTGACAGCTTGGAGCGTTCTAAAGGAGCGCTATGAGAATACTAGGCTGCTGGTAAATGCACTTCTAAGTAAACTTGTCAACCAACCCAATGTTGTAGCAGAAGGAGCCGACAGTTTAAAGCGTTTCCATGACACAACCCAAGAATGTGTATTGGGATTACAAAACATCGGAATTGGCACTGGCACCTGGGATCCAATTCTATTGTTCATATGTATAAGGAAGTTGGACAAGGCTTCACACACACTGTATGAACAATCGCTAGTTAAGGAACGGGAACCCCAATCATTCAAGGATTTCCTAAGCTTTCTGCAATCCCGCTTCCAAGCTCTAGAGGCTTTAGGAGGCAAATCAATCAGCAAAGCAAGTACACTACTTGCAACAAATACCGTCAATTGTCCGCTTTGCGGAAGTAACCATCCCCTCTACGCATGTAAGGACTTTGGCAAGTTGAACCCTGACAAGCGGCTGCAACAAGTGAAACGTCATAATCTCTGCATCAACTGTCTCAAATCAGGGCACTCGCTCTCGAACTGCGTTTCAAGTGGATGCCGAAAGTGCTCCAAAAAGCATAATACTATGCTACACTTTGAAGGAGCCATAACCCAACCCTCTCCAGCTTCATATACTAATAACTCGAGAATTCAACCTGGTCATACGAAAGATAAGACGTCAACTGCTAGTATCGACCAACACAGCGTATTAGCTACTCATGCTATTGCACGCACTAAGTATGTCGCACTGGGTACAGCAGTAGTGAAATTGATCGACCACTCAGGAGCCACTATCGAATGCCGATCCTTACTAGATTAAGGCTCCCAGCTAAATCTCATCACGGTGAAACTAGCTAATAGACTAGGATTCAAAGGAAAGGCTAAGTTGTTAACAATAAAGGGCATCGGGCACGCCAATCAACAGTCACAAAGGCGTGTCAACACAAAAATAGCTTCCCGAATATGTAATTTCTCGGCCAATTTCGAAGCCTTCCTCCTACCACAAATAACTGTACCACAACCATCGATAGACATAGATACCACCAGCTGGGAAATACCACACAATATTAAGTTGGCAGACCCAGCATTCAACACTCCAGGTCCTATTGGCATTCTGTTGGGAGCAGATTTGTATCACGACATCCTTAGCATCGGACAAATTCGTTTGGGAAAGGGTTTGCCAACATTACAAAACACCGTTTTTGGATGGATTGTGGCGGGCAAAATCGACAACCACTACCTTGATGAACTAACATGCGGAGTGCTGAGCAATACAGAATTCGACCTACAAAAATGTTTGATACTAGAGGAAGTAGACGCCAAGGTTCCCACACAAACACAGGAGGAAAAGATGTGCGAAGAGCACTTCAGCCAAACAGTGAAAAGAAATGCACTTGGAAGATTTGTCCTACAACTGCCTTTCAAACAAAAACCTGAAAGATTAGGACACTCTAAAGATCTGGCATTGAGGAGATTCACGTCATTGGAACGCAAGCTCACCAAAGATCCCACATTGAAAGGAATGTATGCTGACTTTATGGCCGAATATCATCAACTTGGCCATATGAGTCTCATTAAGGAAGAAGAGATAAAATCCCCATCATACTTCCTACCACATCATGGTGTCCTTAAGCCATTAAGCACAACCACCAAATTGAGAGTTGTTTTTGACGCATCTGCGAAGTCATCAACGCACTAAATGACGTGCTAGCTACTGGTCCACCAATCCAAGACGATCTATTCACCATATTACTGCGCTTTCGGTTGCCCAGATTCGTTTTCACCGCAGATATAGAAAAGATATACCGTCAGATCCTAATCAACGACCAGGATCGAAATCTTCAATTAATTAATTGCTTGGAGAACTGAACCTACTTTACCAATTCAGTTCTATAAGCTAAATACAGTAACATATAGAACAACATCAGCACCTTATTTGGCTACAAAATGCTTGCAACAACTAGCCAAAGATGAAAGGATCAACCATCCTGTCGCTGCCGCAATCCTGCAAAGGGATTTCTATGTGGATGATGTCATGACAGGATGCAATAGCCTAACAGAAGCCATTTTTGCTCAAACTTAACTCCAGCAACTACTCGCCAAAGGTGGCTTCAAACTGAGAAAATGTTGCGCCAATCATCAAAAACTGCTGCAGGAGATACCAATGGCAGATCGAGCAATGCAGTTTGACTTCCTCCGACGACCACATTAAAACACTAGGATTGTCATGGATTCCAGTAAATGATAGCCTCCGGGTCAAAACAAATTGTTCCGATACAACAAGGATTACTAAAAGGATTGTACCCTCGGACATTTCGCGTCTTTTTGATCCCCTAGGGTTTATGGGACCAGTAGTCGTATCGGCAAAACTATTTCTGCAGCAACTTTGGACATTAAAGCTAGAATGGGATGCAGCATTACCAATGGACCTACACACACGATGGCTCCGTTTTCGAGATGAACTAACTGAATTGGACAAAATTGATGTACAAAGACATGCCTTTGGGAAACACGTGCCGAAATTTGTTCAGATACATGCCTTCGCTGATGCTTCTGAACGGGCGTACGGCGGTGCAGTTTACGTTCGTTCAGTTACCGAGGACAACGTAGTACTTGTACGACTACTTTGCGCCAAATCCAAGGTAGCACCAGTCCAGTCTACCACTATTCCAAGACTAGAACTTTGTGCGGCTATGTTGACGGCTGAGCTAGTAAATCGAGTAAAACAAGAACAACAATTGCGAGAGACTACGTTCTTCTGGTCACACTCTGAAATTGTACTAGCATCGATCAATTCCACATCGTCATCCTATCAAACCTTCGTTGCCAACCGTATAGCAACCATACAAAACCTCAGCTTACCTCAACAATGGCGACACGTCAGATCGAAAGAAAAATAAACAACATCAACCATAGGAACTCATTTCCTAAACTCCAAAGGATCACAGCCTATGTAGCACGCTTTATTCAACACAGTCGCAAACCTAATCACAAGAAGGGTTCCTCATTAACCTGCGAAGAACTCGAAGAGGGATTGCGCATCATAATTAGAGCCATGCAGCAAGCTGAATTTGCAACAGAGTGGAAGCATCTGAAATCCTTCAAATAACTTCACAAATCCAGTGATATTTTAAGTTTATCACCATTTCTCGACGAAAACAACATAATTCGAGTAGGTGGCCGACTGGAAGCCTCATCCCTTTCATACGATGCAAAACACCCGATGTTACTACCCGCATCTCATCCATTCACGAAACTTTTGATGGAGGACATTCATCGAAAAAACCTGCATATCGGACATACAAGGACTTTTAGCGACTACACGACAACGTTTCTGGCCGGTAAAAGGGAAGACTCTGGCACGAACGACTGTGCAAAATTGCATCACATGCTACAAAAACAAGCCTAAACTCCTAACACAAATCATGGGTAATCTACCTGCGAATCGCGTAGAACCTGCTAGGCCATTCATCAACTCTGGCGTTGACTTCTGGGGACCCGTCTGGACACACTATCGCCTAAGAGGAAAGCGTCCTCAGAAAAGCTATGTTGCGATATTTATCTGCTTCACTACGAAAGCAGTACACTTAGAAATGGTAACTGACTTAATACCGAGGCTTTCATTGGTGCTCTGACGCGATTCATTGGTAGACGCGGCAACTGCAGAAACTTATATTGCGACAACGCCACAAACTTTGTAGGTGCCAAGAACAAACTTTCAGAGCTCACCGAGTCAATATTCTCGACAGGGGGCCAAGAAAAAATAAAAAATTCCTGTAACTACAAAGGAATCAACTTCCACTTCATTCCTCCCCGCGCTCCTCATTTCGGAGGCTTATGGGAGGCAGCTGTCAAATCGGCCAAACACCTTCTTCAACGCAGTCTCAATACCGCGTCCCTCACATATGAAGAACTGGAGACACTCATAATTGATATCGAAGCCATACTCAATTCGCGGCCTATCACCCCCATTTCAACTGACTCTAGAGACCTCGCGGCATTAACTCCGGGAAACTTCCTAATCGGAGAACCCATGACTGCCTCCATCGACACCGCGGCAGCAGCTTGCGAAGTTTCTTTGGGCAAACGCTGGCAACTAATCAACAGCGTCAAGCAGGAATTCTGGCACAGATGGAGTAAGGAATACCTGAGTGAATTGCAACAGAAAACAAAATGGAAACAACCCCCGAAGAATATTGAACTTGGAAGGCTGGTCTTAATTAAGGAAGACAACACACCCGTTCGTCAGTGGCCTCTGGGACGTATAACTAAGGTATATAATGGCGAAGATGGCTATGTTCGTGTTGCAGACATCCGTACTATGAACAACACGTTAAAGAGACCGATACACCGTCTTGCCCCACTCCCAATAGAACCCACTTCCGAAGCCCAGCAGGAATCCGCGCCTGCAGCACCGCCGAAAAAATGTCGACTTAGTAATATAGGCACCGTAATCACAAGTCTACTACTCTGCTTGGCAATAACGCCATGTGATGGAAGAATTAAGCAAGACAAATTTAACAATAAACTCGGCCTCTATTTTGAGAACATAAGCACCACGAAAGAGACTGAATATCAGTGAATCACAAATTCTGTCGACACCCGGCGAACAACCAACTTTTACTGTAAATGTTGAACCGCTGTTCAACGAGGGGGAGAATGTTGCATTCTAAGCGAAGTCAACAACCGCTGCAAAGCACGCCCTTGACTGCGGCCTACGACAGCGCAAATCGCTGACACCGAATTTTCACGTGCATCAGCACTTTGTGCACATTAATTGTAGTTTTTTTGCATTACCTTTTTATTACTTGTTTATGTTTTATTTTATATGTAAAATATCTAAGTAAGCAATAATGGTTCAATTGTAATAGTATAAATTAAGTGAAGTTATTAAATATGGATCAGTTCTTTGAAACCTATCAACGAGTGTTTTATTGAATTGGTCATTCCGGAGGACTGGTTATATGCACTAGTACCTTCACTCAACAATAGTCTTGGTTTTGTACCTAGGCTACTTTCCACACAAATATCGAAGATCTGGTTATAAGCACCAGTATCTTCATTCAATATTAGTCTTGGTTTTGCACCTAGGCTATTTCATAACCACAAAACAAGGGTCTGGTGTAACCATCAGGACCCAGCACAAGTAAGGTGGAATAAAAGAATTCCCACTCTTAACAATCATTATAAATTATTTCTTGATATTTTAATTTAATTGGTTTATTATATTTTTTTTACTGGTTTTATCAATAGGTTGTATAGGTGGTATACGTTTCTTTCTTTGTTAGTGGGATTTTTGTAACATATAATAGCATCGTTTGATTGTGCATGATATTTAGACTTGATAATTCAAGTTCTTCTTCTATTGATTGGATTGTTTTCCTCTTTGAATTTATTTATGGCAATTTTTATTTGTTCTGAATTCAGAAGCATCGAATTTATAAAGTTATTGTTTGCCCATTGAAATGCATATTTAATAGTTCTTCTTTTATAATTTTAATTTTATTATGGGCAGTTACTACTAAATCATTATAAATATTATCGTTTTTCCTTATAGTGTTTATTATGTCGTTGCTAATTTTTGTTAAGTTATTGATTCTTTCAGTTATTTCTCTGTTTATAATTATTTGTCTGTTGTTATTTCTATTCAATCGTTTTGTTATTTCTATTCAATTGTTGTTATTTCTATTCAATTGTTTGTTCTGTTCAATTGTTATTTCTATTCAATTGTTTAGGTAGGGAATGAATATGCCTTGTTTGGGTACGGCTTTGTTTACTAGTATAAGTACGTCGTTTAGGTAGTGTCCGTATATGTTGCGTGTATTAAATTGAAGGTACCGTCTTGTATTTTTGTCTATCCATTGCTTATTGTGATTACGTGCGACGAAGTACAGTTGAACAGTTGATATTCGGCATGGCAAGAATTTTATAAGGTGGAAGAAGAGATATGGAGAAAGGACGTTGTAATGTATGAAAAGTATAATGTATGTATATATACACAAACGCCAGCAAGACGCGCGAGTTACGTCCCCACCTACATTAGCAACGACACAACCACCAACCAAACCACCAAGAATGGCAGCAGAGACGAATAGCTGAGTCCAACAACAACGAGGCCAATGCACTCTGCAAATACAACAAGTGCAAAGTCAGAACCCAACAAGAGCATTGCACCCAAATACAACAACAACAAGGCCAATGCACTCTGCAAATGCAACAAGTGCAAGTCAAAACCCAACAAGAGCATTGCACTCAAATACAACAACAACCATAAGCCAATGCTGACGACAAGTGGAACACCGGACAGCTGAGTAGGGTAGAATAAGAACCAATAAACTGTAATTCGTAGAATAAGACATTTATTTTATTGTTAATTTAGCATATAATTATTTTGTATAATTTACTTTTTTAATCATTGAATAAACTTTGTTCATTATCATTTTGGCAATCAAATCAACTTGTGTGTATTATTGTGATAGCAGTGGAAAAGCTATATTTTTTTAAAGTTTAATAAGGGAGGACCCTTATTTGGCGCAGTCGACGGTCGACCATCGGTTATATCCTGACACAACCGTGGAATTTTTATTCCTTTAATGGTCGAGAACCAACACCCTGAAAGAAGATGACTAAAGGAAACTGGAATTTATACCTAACCGCTGGAAGCCACAGGACAATTGAATTACTAAGTATGCTATTGGTGCTTATGCAAATGTAAGTATTGAGTGTATTCGCTTAAAATTATAATGAAAGTGAACAAATTTTGTGAGGGTAGGAAAGGTAAAAACATGCAACAGGTGTCATGTCGAAAAAGTTCATAAAAGAATGAATTTGTAATAAGTGCTCGGTTCTGTGTTAATAAAAATAAAGCAAACAAAGAAATTCGAAATGGAAAATTTAAGAATTGAAATTGAATTGTGCAAAGAATAAGATAATTATACATATAAAGGAATTTGTTGAAATAAATTAATATAAACTTAACAAAACATTCTTCACTGTCATCCCACAGTATATGGGCAATGCGGTATAACCAAAGAAAAATAATATCTAAATAATTACGATGCGACCTCCAATTGGAAGCTCTCCAACGTACAACAAACCTTCCTAAGAAATTACATTAAAACAAAAAAAAAAGAAAAGCTGAAATCAGTAGTGTGCAATATATTTAGTACCAATTGTGTTTGAAAAAGTTTCATCAGCAAAGATCACTGACTGCATATCAGTGCAATAACTTACTCAAAAGCAATTAAATACAGTACCGTAAAAGGTCTGTATCGGGAAAAATATTTATAAATTTGAAAAAAAATCCTTTAACTCAAATCACTTTAATAAATATAAAAACTGAAATTCATGGTCCTACAGCCCACACACTAGGCCTGAGTGATGAAGTTCTATAATTTTTGTAGTCGCACAAATACTGAAAAATTCAATTTGCATCTGCTGGCAAATACATAAAAATTATATATATATATTTAAAAAAAATTTTTTTTACAAATGCGAGGATGCATAAATATCTCGAAAAGGTTAAACGAGAAACATAAAAAAAAAAGTTTAAAAGAAATTTATACGCACAAATATATAAATGCGAGGATGCATAAAATATCTCGAAAAGGTTAAACGAGAAACATAAAAAAGTTAAATAATATTTTTTTTCTTCCTAAAGAAAGGAAGCACAGAACCGACACACTATCACACAAATAAAATTTTTTATCAATACTTCCTTAATGTCAAAGAGCAACAGTAAGAAGAACTCAAAATTTTTTCCATATCAGAATATTTTCAAAACAAGAAAGCTAATTTCAATCCAAGAGGAAATAACCTTCACACCTTCCCTATCACAAATTTTTTCGGACAGTTGGGAATCACTAGAAGTAGAACCAAATCAATTAGGAGCAATGTCACTTAATACAAACCCTGGTACCTCGGCTGGAGCAGTTATTAACGCTTTGAATCCGGCAGATGTTTTTAATTCTCTCAGAATCCCAGATGTTATAAAAGATTTCCCAAGATTTGATGGCAATCCGAGGACCTTGTATGAATTCATAAATAATGTAGAAAAAATATTTATGTATATTAGAGGGACAGATAATACCCCTTACGGAACTATTTTCTTAAGGGCTATTAGAAACAAAATCGAGGGACAAGCGAATGAAATTCTAAATATGTCCGGAGTCCCATTAAACTGGGACGAAATAAAACAAAACCTTATACTCAACTATTCAGATAAAAGACGGAAACCTCACTAATCCGAGATTTACACAACTTGAGACAGAGTAGGAAAACAGTTGAAGATTTATATAATGATATAATAGAAATCCAATCAACTTTAAGTAATAATGTCTTAATACATGAAAATAATAAGAGTGTAGCCGAGGCAAAAAAAGAGCTATATGCAGAAATGTGTTTAAACGCGTTTCTCACCGGGCTTAGAGAACCCTTAGGTTCAACCATTAGAGCTATGACACCTGGCACATTGGCAAACGCACTTGCATTTTGCACAAAAGAACAAAATATATTTTACCAAAAGACAGAAATACAGAAGTTCAACTACAAACCCCAGTTTGCACCCTATCCCAGGCAAGATCAAATGAGACGCTACGTACCAAATTTCCATCAAAATAGATTCCGACAATATAATCCCAATTTTTCGAGACGCGACGATAGGCCAAATTTTCAAGGGATCACAAATATGGGACAACCAAGTAGAAGCGCACCTTCTCCCAATCCATTCAATAGAAACATTCTACCCAAGCCAGAACCGATGGATACCACTTCTATTAACAGCAGACAGTTAAAACCATATGAGCCCCTAGATACTGGCACGGGCCTTACAAGGAATTCATTAGCATCCAGGAGAACCTTCCAGAGCTCAAGATCGAGATTCGGTAACCAAAATCCACGAGAGTTTTACAATATTGACCAAATTGATGACCAAGAAGGTGACATGAATCAAAAAGAAATGGCTGGAGATGAAGGCCACGAAATGGAAGAGGATTGTGGAAATTTTCGGATACCAGCCTGGTCCCCAAAAGGGTACTTAGACATCAACACTCACGGTTACACTCTACCCTTCATAAAAATCCATTCACCGTTCGGAAGACCACTTAGATTTTTGATAGACACAGGGGCTTCATCCTCATTCATTAGCCCGGAATTCATCGATGAGCAAAGTCAAGAAGAGTGTAAACCAATAACAATAACAACTGTCCTGAATAGGTACAAAATCAATAAGTACGTCAACCTACCAATTTTTTCCGAACTTAACACCGAAGGCCAATTAAAATTCTTAATATTCAAATTCCATGCTTACTTCGATGGTCTACTTGGTCTAGACGCACTTAAACGATTAGGAGCAACAATAAATTTAGTTGAACAGACTCTTATTACGACAAACGCGGAATTACCATTAAAACTGAAACCTAATTTCACATCTGATAAATACGTAATTCCAGCCCATTTCAAGGCAATAGTAAGGTTACCGGTAGATTTTAAAAATGGAGACATCTCCGTAACGTCAATACAACTCACACCCTGCATCATGGTTTCGGAAGGCTGAAAACTGGTTTAGTAATTTGGAAGTTAGGAATTTTTCAAACAGAGACCAAATTCTCTTCTTAGAGCAACCAATAAAGGTGGAACCGTTTCAGGAGGGAAATTTCTTAGAGTGTAACAGTTGGAATTTTATAGGGCCACAACCACTGGAATTCAAGAACATATCAGAACTAATTCGATCAGATCACCTAAACGAGGAAGAAAAAGAAAAATTGATTAAGCTTTGCAAATCATTTAATGACATATTTTTCAAAGAAGGCCAAAAACTCTCGTTTACCAACGATATTAAACATAAAATAAAAACAACAGATGACATACCGATCTTCACTAAGTCCTATCGATACCCGTATATACACAAGGAAGAGGTAAATAAACAAATAAAAAATATGTTGGAGCAGGGTATAATCAACCAAAGTTATTCGCCATGGAGTTCACCAGTATGGGTGGTGCCCAAAAAGAAAGATGCCAGTGGCAAACAAAAGTGGCGGCTAGTAATCGACTACCGCAAGTTAAATGAGAAAACAGTCTCAGATCGTTACCCAATCCCCAACATTGCAGATATCCTTGACAAGTTAGGTAAATGTATGTATTTCTCCACGTTAGATTTAGCTAGTGGGTTCCATCAAATCGAGATGTACCCGGAAGATATTCAAAAAACTGCATTTACGGTTGAAGGAGGACACTACGAGTATATAAGGATGCCATTTGGGTTGAAAAACGCGCCTTCTACATTCCAACGTGTCATGGACAATGTTTTAAAAGATTTAGTTGGAAAAACGTGTTTGGTATACCTCGATGACATTATTATCTATTCGACCTCACTTCAGGAGCACATCCAAAATCTGAAGGAAATTTTTAAACGGTTGGAAAAAGCTAATCTTAAGATTCAGATAGATAAATCCGAGTTTCTAAAGATGGAAATTGCCTTCTTAGGACATATTGTTTCAACGGAAGGCATCAAGCCAAATCCCGACAAAATTATAGCTGTAAAACAATTTCCCCTTCCAAAGACAAAGAAGGAAATCAAAGCATTCCTAGGGTTATTAGGTTATTACAGGAAATTCATAAAAGATTTCGCCAAACTAGTTAAACCTCTAACAATTTGCTTCAAAAAAGATGAAGTAGTAGAGCTAACGGATGAATACGTGAAAACATTCGAATTATGTAAAAATCTCTTAACTAACGACCCAATTCTCCAATATCCAGACTTCTCCAAGCCGTTTATTCTCACAACCGATGCGAGCAACGTAGCATTAGGCGCAGTCCTTTCACAAGGAACAGTTGGCAGCGATAAGCCTATATGCTATTGCATACGCTACACATGGACATATACACAATCAACAACAACCAAAACCTAACAATTATCGATAAATTTTCTAGATTTGCAGCAGCATACCCGTTACCAAGTAGACATAGCATATTGGTATTAAAAGCTTTGAAACATTTCCTAAGCCAATTTGGTATACCTAAACGAATAGTGTGTGACCAGGGCTCGGAGTTCATGAGCAACATCTTCAAAGACTTCTGCAAACAATACAACATTGACTTACATATTACCTCTTTCCAGCAAACTAGTAGTAACTCTCCCGTCGAGAGGCTACGCTCGACCCTAACAGAAATATACAGGCTCATCATTTCAAGAAAAAAAGAGGAAAAACTTAATATCGACCACGACGAAATTCTTTCGGAGACAATTCTAACTTACAACAGCGCTATTCACTCTTCAACCAAAGTAACGCCGTACGAACTTTTCAATGGCAGAACGCCAAAATTTAACAATTACATTAAATTCAACAGCGAACACGAATACTAAAAAAAATTAAATGAATATCAAGAAATACTATACCCTACCATACAAGCCAGACTTGCGCAAGAGGTTGACAATAGAATAGATAAACTAAATAAGGACAGAAAAGACCCGTTACAATTTCCCACTGACGATACAGTTTTCAGGAAAGAATGCAGGCGAAACAAGGTCACCCCCAGATTTACAATCCATAAAACAAAAATTGATAAGAAAAATACGATATTAACTACGAAAGGCCAAAAGCTTCATAAATCTAAGCTTCAATTAACACGTAAATTGAAAAAATAAACTAATATTATACATTCTTTTTAGGCTAATTGTGGCAAAAGCCCAAATATTAGAAATACACAATTTAACAGAATTACAAGGAATTCTCCCAATCAAACTCGGCACAGCAAAAACGATAATAGGACACAAAAACTTAATACACATAGACAAACTAGAATATTACGACGAAAACATTAGACGAATTTCGATAACACTTGACACATTCAGAAAACATAACTACACATATAAATGAGGAACAAGACACAATAGTAAACTACTTTGAAACTACTGCAAACAATATTAAAGAAGACAAAGAATTACTGATAGAATCCTAATACCTTAATCAGATTAATTATAACATTGAACTTCTCGCTAGCCATCTGCCTGACATTTCCGAAGCCATAATACAGGCCAAACTAAATATAATCCCTAAACAAATTTTGAGCCCAAAAGAATTGGGAATAATCCGTGAACTTTTAGAAAGCTAATCAATAGAAATTAAATCTGAAGAACACATTTATGAACTTATAGACCTACAAGCCTACTACAACAACACAAATATAATATTCAACATTAAAATACCCATAATACACTCACACAATTACACATTTTACCACATCATACCCCTCCCAATCAATGGCACTAAAGAAATCATAACAAAACATTATGTATCATATAATGAGCAATACATTCAATATTTCGATAAGCCATGCCCAATAGTAGAAAGCATATTCATCTGTAACGAACCAGCACACGAAGAAACAGCCCAAAATTCCACTTGCATCGGTAGATTAATGCGGAACCTACCTGCAAAATGCCACCTCAATGATGTTGGAAAAATAGAAGCGATATTTCAACCGGAAAATAACTATATTGTAATTTTTAATGCTCCACCAATATTAATCAAATCTAGTTGCAGTAACACCACCCACATAGTTGAAGGTACAGCCACAATATACCACAACAACTGCCAAGTCGAAATCAATGGAATCACATACAACGATGACCCACTCATATTCAACGAAATGCCGATCACCATTCCCCTTTCAACAGTCAAAATCGAAGCCGAATCCACAAACAAGATGCTAACACTACAGAAACTAAAAGACGAACAGATCTACTTACAAGAGGACATGGATCTCAGGCAGAACGAAACAAAAACCACGCAAGCATATAGTACCTTCGCCATTCTAATAATCATCATTGCAATCAGCATCATACTCGCATTATTCCCGAAAAAGAATATAATTAACATAATCAACGACGAAATCACTTTCCGCCGCCAGCCGGGTATCGCTCCGACCACAATAAGTTCACTGTGGCCCCCGCTCTACACTAGGGGGGGAGGAGTTACGTCCCCACCTACATTAGCAACGACACAACCACCAACCAAACCACCAAGAATGGCAGCAGAGACGAATAGCTGAGTCCAACAACAACGAGGCCAATGCACTCTGCAAATACAACAAGTGCAAAGTCAGAACCCAACAAGAGCATTGCACCCAAATACAACAACAACAAGGCCAATGCACTCTGCAAATGCAACAAGTGCAAGTCAAAACCCAACAAGAGCATTGCACTCAAATACAACAACAACCATAAGCCAATGCTGACGACAAGTGGAACACCGGACAGCTGAGTAGGGTAGAATAAGAACCAATAAACTGTAATTCGTAGAATAAGACATTTATTTTATTGTTAATTTAGCATATAATTATTTTGTATAATTTACTTTTTTAATCATTGAATAAACTTTGTTCATTATCATTTTGGCAATCAAATCAACTTGTGTGTATTATTGTGATAGCAGTGGAAAAGCTATATTTTTTTAAAGTTTAATAAGGGAGGACCCTTATTTGGCGCAGTCGACGGTCGACCATCGGTTATATCCTGACACAACCGTGGAATTTTTATTCCTTTAATGGTCGAGAACCAACACCCTGAAAGAAGATGACTAAAGGAAACTGGAATTTATACCTAACCGCTGGAAGCCACAGGACAATTGAATTACTAAGTATGCTATTGGTGCTTATGCAAATGTAAGTATTGAGTGTATTCGCTTAAAATTATAATGAAAGTGAACAAATTTTGTGAGGGTAGGAAAGGTAAAAACATGCAACAGGTGTCATGTCGAAAAAGTTCATAAAAGAATGAATTTGTAATAAGTGCTCGGTTCTGTGTTAATAAAAATAAAGCAAACAAAGAAAGTCGAAATGGAAAATTTAAGAATTGAAATTGAATTGTGCAAAGAATAAGATAATTATACATATAAAGGAATTTGTTGAAATAAATTAATATAAACTTAACAAAACATTCTTCACTGTCATCCCACAGTATATGGGCAATGCGGTATAACCAAAGAAAAATAATATCTAAATAATTACGATGCGACCTCCAATTGGAAGCTCTCCAACGTACAACAAACCTTCCTAAGAAATTACATTAAAACAAAAAAAAAAGAAAAGCTGAAATCAGTAGTGTGCAATATATTTAGTACCAATTGTGTTTGAAAAAGTTTCATCAGCAAAGATCACTGACTGCATATCAGTGCAATAACTTACTCAAAAGCAATTAAATACAGTACCGTAAAAGGTCTGTATCGGGAAAAATATTTATAAATTTGAAAAAAAATCCTTTAACTCAAATCACTTTAATAAATATAAAAACTGAAATTCATGGTCCTACAGCCCACACACTAGGCCTGAGTGATGAAGTTCTATAATTTTTGTAGTCGCACAAATACTGAAAAATTCAATTTGCATCTGCTGGCAAATACATAAAAATTATATATATATATTTAAAAAAAATTTTTTTTACAAATGCGAGGATGCATAAATATCTCGAAAAGGTTAAACGAGAAACATAAAAAAAAAAGTTAAAAAGAAATTTATACGCACAAATATATAAATGCGAGGATGCATAAAATATCTCGAAAAGGTTAAACGAGAAACATAAAAAAGTTAAATAATATTTTTTTTCTTCCTAAAGAAAGGAAGCACAGAACCGACACACTATCACACAAATAAAATTTTTTATCAATACTTCCTTAATGTCAAAGAGCAACAGTAAGAAGAACTCAAAACTTTTTCCATATCAGAATATTTTCAAAACAAGAAAGCTAATTTCAATCCAAGAGGAAATAACCTTCACACCTTCCCTATCACAAATTTTTTCGGACAGTTGGGAATCACTAGAAGTAGAACCAAATCAATTAGGAGCAATGTCACTTAATACAAACCCTGGTACCTCGGCTGGAGCAGTTATTAACGCTTTGAATCCGGCAGATGTTTTTAATTCTCTCAGAATCCCAGATGTTATAAAAGATTTCCCAAGATTTGATGGCAATCCGAGGACCTTGTATGAATTCATAAATAATGTAGAAAAAATATTTATGTATATTAGAGGGACAGATAATACCCCTTACGGAACTATTTTCTTAAGGGCTATTAGAAACAAAATCGAGGGACAAGCGAATGAAATTCTAAATATGTCCGGAGTCCCATTAAACTGGGACGAAATAAAACAAAACCTTATACTCAACTATTCAGATAAAAGACGGAAACCTCACTAATCCGAGATTTACACAACTTGAGACAGAGTAGGAAAACAGTTGAAGATTTATATAATGATATAATAGAAATCCAATCAACTTTAAGTAATAATGTCTTAATACATGAAAATAATAAGAGTGTAGCCGAGGCAAAAAAAGAGCTATATGCAGAAATGTGTTTAAACGCGTTTCTCACCGGGCTTAGAGAACCCTTAGGTTCAACCATTAGAGCTATGACACCTGGCACATTGGCAAACGCACTTGCATTTTGCACAAAAGAACAAAATATATTTTACCAAAAGACAGAAATACAGAAGTTCAACTACAAACCCCAGTTTGCACCCTATCCCAGGCAAGATCAAATGAGACGCTACGTACCAAATTTCCATCAAAATAGATTCCGACAATATAATCCCAATTTTTCGAGACGCGACGATAGGCCAAATTTTCAAGGGATCACAAATATGGGACAACCAAGTAGAAGCGCACCTTCTCCCAATCCATTCAATAGAAACATTCTACCCAAGCCAGAACCGATGGATACCACTTCTATTAACAGCAGACAGTTAAAACCATATGAGCCCCTAGATACTGGCACGGGCCTTACAAGGAATTCATTAGCATCCAGGAGAACCTTCCAGAGCTCAAGATCGAGATTCGGTAACCAAAATCCACGAGAGTTTTACAATATTGACCAAATTGATGACCACGAAGGTGACATGAATCAAAAAGAAATGGCTGGAGATGAAGGCCACGAAATGGAAGAGGATTGTGGAAATTTTCGGATACCAGCCTGGTCCCCAAAAGGGTACTTAGACATCAACACTCACGGTTACACTCTACCCTTCATAAAAATCCATTCACCGTTCGGAAGACCACTTAGATTTTTGATAGACACAGGGGCTTCATCCTCATTCATTAGCCCGGAATTCATCGATGAGCAAAGTCAAGAAGAGTGTAAACCAATAACAATAACAACTGTCCTGAATAGGTACAAAATCAATAAGTACGTCAACCTACCAATTTTTTCCGAACTTAACACCGAAGGCCAATTAAAATTCTTAATATTCAAATTCCATGCTTACTTCGATGGTCTACTTGGTCTAGACGCACTTAAACGATTAGGAGCAACAATAAATTTAGTTGAACAGACTCTTATTACGACAAACGCGGAATTACCATTAAAACTGAAACCTAATTTCACATCTGATAAATACGTAATTCCAGCCCATTTCAAGGCAATAGTAAGGTTACCGGTAGATTTTAAAAATGGAGACATCTCCGTAACGTCAATACAACTCACACCCTGCATCATGGTTTCGGAAGGCTGAAAACTGGTTTAGTAATTTGGAAGTTAGGAATTTTTCAAACAGAGACCAAATTCTCTTCTTAGAGCAACCAATAAAGGTGGAACCGTTTCAGGAGGGAAATTTCTTAGAGTGTAACAGTTGGAATTTTATAGGGCCACAACCACTGGAATTCAAGAACATATCAGAACTAATTCGATCAGATCACCTAAACGAGGAAGAAAAAGAAAAATTGATTAAGCTTTGCAAATCATTTAATGACATATTTTTCAAAGAAGGCCAAAAACTCTCGTTTACCAACGATATTAAACATAAAATAAAAACAACAGATGACATACCGATCTTCACTAAGTCCTATCGATACCCGTATATACACAAGGAAGAGGTAAATAAACAAATAAAAAATATGTTGGAGCAGGGTATAATCAACCAAAGTTATTCGCCATGGAGTTCACCAGTATGGGTGGTGCCCAAAAAGAAAGATGCCAGTGGCAAACAAAAGTGGCGGCTAGTAATCGACTACCGCAAGTTAAATGAGAAAACAGTCTCAGATCGTTACCCAATCCCCAACATTGCAGATATCCTTGACAAGTTAGGTAAATGTATGTATTTCTCCACGTTAGATTTAGCTAGTGGGTTCCATCAAATCGAGATGTACCCGGAAGATATTCAAAAAACTGCATTTACGGTTGAAGGAGGACACTACGAGTATATAAGGATGCCATTTGGGTTGAAAAACGCGCCTTCTACATTCCAACGTGTCATGGACAATGTTTTAAAAGATTTAGTTGGAAAAACGTGTTTGGTATACCTCGATGACATTATTATCTATTCGACCTCACTTCAGGAGCACATCCAAAATCTGAAGGAAATTTTTAAACGGTTGGAAAAAGCTAATCTTAAGATTCAGATAGATAAATCCGAGTTTCTAAAGATGGAAATTGCCTTCTTAGGACATATTGTTTCAACGGAAGGCATCAAGCCAAATCCCGACAAAATTATAGCTGTAAAACAATTTCCCCTTCCAAAGACAAAGAAGGAAATCAAAGCATTCCTAGGGTTATTAGGTTATTACAGGAAATTCATAAAAGATTTCGCCAAACTAGTTAAACCTCTAACAATTTGCTTCAAAAAAGATGAAGTAGTAGAGCTAACGGATGAATACGTGAAAACATTCGAATTATGTAAAAATCTCTTAACTAACGACCCAATTCTCCAATATCCAGACTTCTCCAAGCCGTTTATTCTCACAACCGATGCGAGCAACATAGCATTAGGCGCAGTCCTTTCACAAGGAACAGTTGGCAGCGATAAGCCTATATGCTATTGCATACGCTACACATGGACATATACACAATCAACAACAACCAAAACCTAACAATTATCGATAAATTTTCTAGATTTGCAGCAGCATACCCGTTACCAAGTAGACATAGCATATTGGTATTAAAAGCTTTGAAACATTTCCTAAGCCAATTTGGTATACCTAAACGAATAGTGTGTGACCAGGGCTCGGAGCTCATGAGGAACATCTTCAAAGACTTCTGCAAACAATACAACATTGACTTACATATTACCTCTTTCCAGCAAACTAGTAGTAACTCTCCCGTCGAGAGGCTACGCTCGACCCTAACAGAAATATACAGGCTCATCATTTCAAGAAAAAAAGAGGAAAAACTTAATATCGACCACGACGAAATTCTTTCGGAGACAATTCTAACTTACAACAGCGCTATTCACTCTTCAACCAAAGTAACGCCGTACGAACTTTTCAATGGCAGAACGCCAAAATTTAACAATTACATTAAATTCAACAGCGAACACGAATACTAAAAAAAATTAAATGAATATCAAGAAATACTATACCCTACCATACAAGCCAGACTTGCGCAAGAGGTTGACAATAGAATAGATAAACTAAATAAGGACAGAAAAGACCCGTTACAATTTCCCACTGACGATACAGTTTTCAGGAAAGAATGCAGGCGAAACAAGTTCACCCCCAGATTTACAATCCATAAAACAAAAATTGATAAGAAAAATACGATATTAACTACGAAAGGCCAAAAGCTTCATAAATCTAAGCTTCAATTAACACGTAAATTGAAAAAATAAACTAATATTATACATTCTTTTTAGGCTAATTGTGGCAAAAGCCTAAATATTAGAAATACACAATTTAACAGAATTACAAGGAATTCTCCCAATCAAACTCGGCACAGCAAAAACGATAATAGGACACAAAAACTTAATACACATAGACAAACTAGAATATTACGACGAAAACATTAGAAGAATTTCGATAACACTTGACACATTCAGAAAACATAACTACACACATAAATGAGGAACAAGACACAATAGTAAACTACTTTGAAACTACTGCAAACAATATTAAAGAAGACAAAGAATTACTGATAGAATCCTAATACCTTAATCAGATTAATTATAACATTGAACTTCTCGCTAGCCATCTGCCTGACATTTCCGAAGCCATTATACAGGCCAAACTAAATATAATCCCTAAACAAATTTTGAGCCCAAAAGAATTGGGAATAATCCGTGAACTTTTAGAAAGCTAATCAATAGAAATTAAATCTGAAGAACACATTTATGAACTTATAGACCTACAAGCCTACTACAACAACACAAATATAATATTCAACATTAAAATACCCATAATACACTCACACAATTACACATTTTACCACATCATACCCCTCCCAATCAATGGCACTAAAGAAATCATAACAAAACATTATGTATCATATAATGAGCAATACATTCAATATTTCGATAAGCCATGCCCAATAGTAGAAAGCATATTCATCTGTAACGAACCAGCACACGAAGAAACAGCCCAAAATTCCACTTGCATCGGTAGATTAATGCGGAACCTACCTGCAAAATGCCACCTCAATGATGTTGGAAAAATAGAAGCGATATTTCAACCGGAAAATAACTATATTGTAATTTTTAATGCTCCACCAATATTAATCAAATCTAGTTGCAGTAACACCACCCACATAGTTGAAGGTACAGCCACAATATACCACAACAACTGCCAAGTCGAAATCAATGGAATCACATACAACGATGACCCACTCATATTCAACGAAATGCCGATCACCATTCCCCTTTCAACAGTCAAAATCGAAGCCGAATCCACAAACAAGATGCTAACACTACAGAAACTAAAAGACGAACAGATCTACTTACAAGAGGACATGGATCTCAGGCAGAACGAAACAAAAACCACGCAAGCATATAGTACCTTCGCCATTCTAATAATCATCATTGCAATCAGCATCATACTCGCATTATTCCCGAAAAAGAATATAATTAACATAATCAACGACGAAATCACTTTCCGCCGCCAGCCGGGTATCGCTCCGACCACAATAAGTTCACTGTGGCCCCCGCTCTACACTAGGGGGGGAGGAGTTACGTCCCCACCTACATTAGCAACGACACAACCACCAACCAAACCACCAAGAATGGCAGCAGAGACGAATAGCTGAGTCCAACAACAACAAGGCCAATGCACTCTGCAAATACAACAAGTGCAAAGTCAGAACCCAACAAGAGCATTGCACCCAAATACAACAACAACAAGGCCAATGCACTCTGCAAATGCAACAAGTGCAAGTCAAAACCCAACAAGAGCATGGCACTCAAATACAACAACATGCTGACGACAAGTGGAACACCGGACAGCTGAGTAGGGTAGAATAAGAACCAATAAACTGTAATTCGTAGAATAAGACATTTATTTTATTGTTAATTTAGCATATAATTATTTTGTATAATTTACTTTTTTAATCATTGAATAAACTTTGTTCATTATCATTTTGGCAATCAAATCAACTTGTGTGTATTATTGTGATAGCAGTGGAAAAGCTATATTTTTTTAAAGTTTAATAAGGGAGGACCCTTATTTCGCGGCGTAGGCACATGCAATGTAAGCGGAGACCCAACATAAGTGGATCGCTATGAGAGTCATACAAGAGTATCAGTAGTTGCAGTTGAGAGTGAATTTACTGGTTTGTTAGAAGGTAATCTCGGGAGGGCATCGGCAATGACATTTGTTTTGCCAGGTTTGTAATGGAGTTCGTACTTGTACTGCTCTGATATAGCTTTCCTGCGCTTTATTTTGTTATTATTATTCTTATTGCTTTACGCGTAGGTGAGCGGTTGGTGATCAGTGTAGATCTTTACTCTAGCCGTACCATATAAATGCCATATAATGGCCAACATTTCCTTCTCGTTCGTTGCGTAATACTTTTCAGCTTTGCTGAAAGTTCGAGAAAGAAATGCGATCGGTCCGTTGTCTTGGGACAGCACTGCGCCGACTGATGCATCTGTTGTTAATTCAAGATCTTTTTTGAAAACTGGGTATGCGAGAACAATATCTTTTCAAATTATTGTGTTTTTGATTTTATTGAAAGATTCCTCGACTGCAGAGTCTACGACTACCAATATTGACAGTGATTCTCTTTTTGCATTCTACCTTCTTCCCCTCTCAATAGAGATATCAGTGGTTTTGCTAGCTTTGTGTAGTCCTTTATAGATCTTATAAAATACCCTGTGAGACCGAGGAAAGATCGCAATTCTTTGATCGTTTTGCAAAGTAACAACTGTAGTATTGATTCGACTGTTTTTAGGTTGGTTTAATCGCCTTATGAAGATATAATGAACCCTAAGAACTCGATTTATTTCTTTAAGAAGTTGCATTTGCTAAGCTACACCTGCAGTTTCGCGTTTTGTAAAGTGATAAAGATTTGGCGGATGTGTTCGAGATGTTCCGCTTCTGTTCTACTAAAGATGATTATACCATCTATGTACACTTAACATATGTTCCCAATGTGATCGCAGAGTCGGTCGTCCAGGGCGCGTTAGAAGATAGATGGTGTACTCTTTGAACCAAAGGGAAGTCGCATTAATTCATATTTTCCGTTCCAAATCGAAAATGCTGTTTTTTAGAATTCTGACTCTTTTAGCGGGATTTGATGGAATCCGCTCTTCAGATCAAGCACAGTAAAGTATTGGTTTTTTACATCGGTAACGATCAGCTATTGTAAGGTATTTGGACTTCCTATAGTCTATGACTAGTCGATATTGCTTGTCTCATCTTCTCTCTGAATTTGTCCCACTCAGCAGCAGCCATAGCAATAGCTTTACTCAGTAGGTCAAACTCCTTAATGCTGTCCGCCATTGACTAACATTTCCAATTCCCTCAGTCATTTTCTAAACGCATTCATTAACTGCTCCTCACGCACTCACTGATTCACCATGATTCACCTTCCGATAGACAGTTTTTTTTACAGAAGTTCCGGTTCATGTATAGGGACAAAAAATATATTAATATATATATATATATATATATATATATATATATATATATATATATATATATATATATATATATATATATATATATATATATATATATATATATATATATATATATATATATATATATATATATATATATATATATATATATATATATATATATATATATATATATATATATATATATATATATATATATATATATATATATATATATATATATATATATATATATATATATATATATATATATATATATATATATATATATATATATATATATATATATATATATATATATATATATATATATATATATATATATATATATATATATATATATATATATATACGAGGTGTGATCAAAAAATAAAATAAAAAATCAACAACTATCTTGTCACCTTCAAAGTAATTCCCCTCAGATATAATACACTTTGCCAGCGTTTTTTCCAATCCTCGAAACACTTCTGAAACGCTTTTTTGGTATCGGCAACAGCTCCTGTTTCGATTTTTCTTTTATCTCCTCAATCGTAGCAAAACGCTTCGGTGTCTTCAGTTTTCGAAAGAGGAAAAAGTCAGCGGGGGCCAAGTCCGGTGAATACGGTGGTTGAGGCATGATAACGGTTTTGTTTTTGGCCAAAAACAGCTCCTGAGCGATGTCCATGCGACGTTGTTTTTGCTCAAAATTGAGCAGTTTTGGAACAATCTTCGCTGCCGTACGTTTCATGCCTAAAACATCCGTAAAAATCGCTTGGCATGAGCCGAACGATATGCCAACATCATCAGAAGCCTCTCTGATAGTGATTCGACGATTATCCAAAATCATTTTCTTCACTGCGTCAATGTTTTCATCGGTTGTTGACGTGCTAGGACGACCATGACGAGCATCGTCATTGACATCTTCTCGGCCTTCCTTAAACCGGTTATACCACAATTGAACTTGTGTTCTGCTCATAGGAGACTCGCCAAAGGCCACAGTCAACATTTCAAATGTCCTTGCGCATTTAATTTCATTTTTTACACAAAACTGAATACAGTTTCTTTAATCCATTTTTTTCGAATAGTACAAAATCGAAGAGCACACCAAAACACGACTAACCTTTTTATCTGTCAAAAACAAACTGATAATCCAAAATGGTTGGTATTGCCAACATATATAACAGACATGTGTACCAACATAACAGAAAAAAAAATGAGAAGATCTAACATACGTAACTCACGAAATTTGAAAATAACGGTTATTTTTTGATCACACCTCGTATATATATAATTCATAGAGAGTAATAGTAGTTGTATTACATATATGATTAGTGGGAGTAGAGAGGAATATGTTACAGCGCTACATCATTACTACTCTTCCCACCCGAAGAAAATGCGATGTCCTCGTTGCAATAATATAATTTTTCCTAAATACATATTATTTGCTATACAAAGTGTTCAGTTTTAAAAGGTACAGTGTAGACTTTAATTTTATAATATATTAAAAATTAAATTTATCTCTTTCTTTTCTGCTTGTTATCATCCTCTGCCTCAATCTATCTTACACGTTTAAAAGGATTTTCAATTTTATTAAGACGTTTCCTTGCGTTTTCTGCACTGACATAATTTGTATCAATCAGATTTTCGTATCGTGTTTTATTTAAGTTATTTATTCTGTTTTCCTTAACTGAGGATTAATTTTAGGAGCTAGTCGATTGTAAAACATATTTTAAGGAGTCTCGCCTGTAGTAGAGTGTACTATGGTATGGTTGTAGGTAAAAAGGGTCTGTTCTAATTGGAAATATTGTAGCTCTTTGTCGTCTGATGTATTTATTATTCGTAATTTTTCGTTAAGTGTTTTGTGTAAACGCTCAATATCGGAAAGTCCGGTTTTGGCTGTTGTGACTTCTACTTTTATGTTTAATTGTTGACACCACTGTTTTATATTAATGTTATTAATGCCCTGATCTTGATCTATTTTGAGATTTTTCGGTGGCCCCATTGTATTAAAAATCTTAAGTAGTCTTTTTTAGTTTCTAACCAGTTTAAGTTCTTAACTGCTTCTGCGGTAGCAAATTTGGAATACACGTCAATACATGTTAGGAAGTAGTTTTTGTCCCATTCCCAAGAGTCGATTACAAATTTCTCTCTTGTTTAATAAGCGGGAGGTGTAATTTTAAAGGGTAGCTAGTGCTCGATATAATCGTGCTTGCAAGGGTTACATAGTTCACACACATTGATAATTTTCGTTATTTCTTTTAAGTAGTTAGGGTAATAATATCGTTTTTTGAAATGACCGGCCACTTTTTCAATCCCTTGGTGAAGCCCTTCTAAGTGAATCTCAATGATTTTTGTTTTAAAATCAGCATAATTAACAATATTTTCAAGTTCGCGTGTTGCTCTTAGTATTTTATTTCGATTATTGATTATCAAAGTTTAATATACATTTTGAAGTTTTAGAAAATCGGAATTGTTTGGAATATAAATGGTAACATTACTTTTAGGCAGATATGATTTTATGAATTCTTTTATTTTTTCTATTGTTAGTTCCGTATAGTACAGAGTGGCTGATGAATATTGCTACATTAAGAAACTCAAATAACTTTTTTTTCAGGGTATGGAATTCATTTTTCTTTTATTAATGTTAAAGCTCATTCAATTTTATTAAATATAGCTTAATTAGTTTTAAAAATAATGGAATTTAAATGCCCCCCTGCTCGTTGATGCATGTGCGGCATCTTACCAAAAAGTTATTCATTACTGCTTGGAGAGTTGAGACAGGAATAGCCGCAATTGTTTCTCGAATGGATTGCTTTAGTTCGTTCAAATTTGCTGGTTTTGCTTTGTAGACTTCCTGTTTGCAATAACCCCACAAGAAAAAGTCTGGTGCAGTAAGGTCCGGCGACCTGGGGGGCCAACGGAATGTGGAGTTTCTGGATATCAGCTTATTGGGAAATTTTCGTCGCAATTCTGTCATAACAGGCCGGGCTATGTGCGGAGTTGCATCATCTTGCTGAAACCACACTGAGTTGAAAGCAATTCTCATTGGGCGTAATTCTGGATAGAAAAAGTCTCTCAACATGGCCAAGTAACGGTCTCCAGTAACCGTAACGGTGTGACCGTTTTCTTCGAAGAAGTAGGGCCCGACAATGCAGCGTGATGAAACTGCACACCACACTGTAACACGAAGTGGATGTAATTCCATCACATGGAGTATCTGTGGGTTGGAAGCACTCCATATTCGACAATTTTGTTTATTTATGTTGCCGCTTAAATCGAAATGGGCTTCGTCAGACATAAAAAGACAGTTGATCATGTTTCCGTCCTCTTCCACCATATGAAGCATCTTCTGGCAAAATTCCAAGCGAATCGGTAAGTCTGCTGCGTTCAATTTGTTGGCCATTTGAATTTTATATGGGAATAAGTCCAAATCTTTATGCGTAATTGACTGCAATGACTGTCTGCTTATACCCATTTCAGCAGATAAGTTTCTTGTCGAAACTCTTGGATTATTTTGTATGGCAGCAGCTACTGCAGCGATTGTTTCCTCCTTCCGAACTGAACGGTTTCGATGGTAAGGTCTTCTGTTGACTGTCCCATGCTCGACAAAATTTTTTACAAGTGTCATTATGGTCCATATTCTCGGTGGATTGCCGCGAAACGTGCGCCTATACTCCCTTTGAACCGCAACTACGGACTCCAGTGCGTGATAGCCGCCGACAATCCAAATTCTTGTTTCAGTGTCCCAGTTATCCATTTTTGATAAATCTAACTATCAATCTGCAAAAAAAAAAAAAAAACCAGATTCATTAAATAGAAAAAAGTTATTACATTTTTTTTTTGGTAGCGGCTTTCATCAGCCACCCTGTATATAGTAGTTATGCTGTTTTTAAAATTATTTTCGGTATGCACGCTATCCTCATTGTTTTTAATTAATTTAAGCTGTCTTTTGAAAACGTTGAGAGGTCGTTCGGATATCAGCGGATATCGGCGTCAGCCACATAATTCTCTTTTCCAGGGATGTATTTCACATCTAAGTCGAACTCGTTTAGTTTAATTTTCCATCTCTGTAATTTAGTATTTAGCTCTTTCAAATTGTGAAGCCACTGAAGTGGCCGATGGTCGCTATTTACTATGAGTTTCCTGCCATAAAGATAAGGCCTAAAATATTTTGTCGCCCAAACTATGGCGAGCAATTGTTTTTCTGTTACAGAATAATTCAATTCGTGCTCGTTGAGCGTACGGCTGGCAAAACAGATAGGATGACCTTTTTGGCTTAAAACGGCTCCAAGAGCGACACTAGACGCATCGGTTGTTAATGTAAATGTTTCTCATAATCTGGGTATGCTAATATCGGATCTTTAGTTATAAGAAGTTTTATAGTGTCGACAGCATTTATAAATTCTTCATTGGACGAATCGATCTTATTGCCTTTGTTTAAACAGTGTGTTAATGGTTTGGTTATTTTCGAAAAATTCCTAATAAATTTCCGATAAAAACCAGCTAGCCCCAAAAACTGCTTTATTTCTTTTTCAGTTTTTGAAATGGGGTTCTTAAAAATTACATCGACTTTATTAGGGTTAGGTTTTATGCCTTCGGGACTAACTATGTGGCCTAAAAATTCAGCTTCTTTTTTCAAAAACTCACTTTTGTTCAACTGAATTTTAAGGTTAGCTGCACTAAGTTTACCAAAAACTGTTTCAAGGGACGCAATATGGTCTTGCAATGACGCACTAAAGACGATAATATCGTCTAAATAAACCATAGAAACTTTTCCGATCAATTCGTCCTAGATTGTGTTCATCTTTCGTTGGAATGTTGACGGTGCGTTTTTAAGGCCAAAGGGCATCCTTAAGAACTCGTAATGCCCATTTTGCGTGGAAAATGCTGTTTTTATCCGATCATTGGAATCCATCTCGATTTGATGAAAACCTTGCTTTAGATCGATGGTGCTAAAATACAATCACCTGTCAAGTTTGTCAAGTATGTCATCCATATTTGGGATAGGGTACTTGTCGTTTATGGTGATATCGTGTAATTTACGATAATCTACGACAATTCGCCATTGTAGAGTTCCTGTTGAATCCAATTTCTTAGGTACTACCCTAATTGGTGCAGAATATGGTGACATACTATGACAAATGATACCTTGTTCCAGCATTGTTTTTATTTGTTTATTATCCTCATTTCTGTGTATTTCAGGGTATCTGTAAGATTTTCTGTATATCGGATCCTCATGAGTACTTTTTATTTGGTGTTTAATCTTGTTTCTAAATGTTAATGTATCTCCTTCTTTAAAAAATAAAATTTTATACTTGGCTAAAAGTTTTTTTATTCTATATGATTCTTTTTGGTTTAAGTGAACAAGTCTAAATTCGGTTTCTTTTATTTCATTTCCTATACTAGATTCCTTTTGTAAAGTATTGATTTCTAAACATTTTCTTTTAAGAAAGTTATATATGATGCCATTTAATATAATACTTTCGTCTATGATGTCTATTTTGTCGCAAAGTTGTTTTAATATATCGTATCCTAATAAACCATCATGATTATCTGCGAAGTTACAAACATAGAATCTTAACTTTTTGCCACAATTCTGGTTATAAATCTCTTGGATATTGTTTATCCTAATCTTACCAGCAACAGTTTTTACAACAATCGGTGTTGTTTGAGAAATTGATTTTCTAAGTAAGTCTGGCTTAATGAGGCTCAGTGCAGAAGCCGTGTCAATAATGAATTTTACTGATTGATCCTCGATTCTTAACACGATTTCGGGTAGCTCCCCGAGGCCTGTAAACGAAAATTTTCAACATCTTGCTCCATTGCTACTGGGGCACCATAACGTCTTATTCTAGACTGGTTCGAATCGTTTCCGCGAATATTTGTACTTTGTTGAGGTAATTGTTGTTGGTTCGAATAAAAACCTATTGAATTGTTATTATACTGTGTGCTGTATGGATTTTGTTGTGTAACAGGAAAACTAAAATTATGATTATATTCTGGATAAGGTAGATTAGGTGGATATAGTGAATAAGGCTGTTGAAAATTATATGGATATTGGTTTTGGTATCTATTATTGTGCTGTTTCTTTTGCTGTGAAGTAGATTGTTGCTTTTTATAATTATTTCGTGCTACTTCATCGTAAGCATCGTTTTCTTTTAAGATTTTTATGGCAGATTTAAGGTCTGAGGCCATGTTAACATTAATTAAGGCAGTAAGATGATTCGGCAATTCTCTCTTTATAATTCTTAAACTTATTTTTTGTAGTTCTTGGAATAAAAATTTTTGTGTTTCGATATTTGTTACGCTTAGTTTTATGCTATTATTGATTTTACAAACTTCTGAGTTAATTTTCTCGCACAGTTGTCTTACATTACCTCTGAATTTAATATTATCTACTAATAATATAAGAGTAGTAATAGGAGTATGATCTGCAAATTCGTCGATTATGAGTTTCCGTAATGTAGACCAGGTTGTTGGTTGTTCTCGCCTTATAATATCCAACGCAGAACCACGAAGAGTACTTATCACGCATTGAAAATAGAATGGTTGCTAAGAGCATCAATACTGTTGATATAAAGAGCTAAATATTTTCTATCGCCATCGGACGGTGCAATTATTTTCACAGTTTGCAATACTCTCTCTCTCCTCTCTTCAGCTTCCGACATTGTGGCAGAAGTTCGAAATTTGTAGCGTGTTGAGTTGAGCGCAAATGTTTTATTTATGATTTTTATGCTTCTTTTCTTTTTTTTTGTATTATTGTTACTTTTTTGGCACTTTTATTTAGTTTAAGGCACTTAATTGACACTTTTATTTAGTTTAAGTTTTAATATTTGGTTATGTTCGGTAAGTTTAATTTTCTGACTTTTATTTAATTTAATAGTTTAAATTACTTTAGTTAACGTAGGTTCTTTTAGCGGATCATTTTCACTGATCCTACCGACTGCGCCAGTAAAAACAACACTAGTTAAGTTTATTATTAATATTTAATTATTTAAAAAAACTTATATTTAGTTTAATAACAATGAACGACGTGTGCGTGGTTTGATAGATGACTCGAAACAAACTAAGCAAAACTTGGTAAGTACAGTCTTCGTAAAGAATGAGATAGGAATTCATAGAGAGTAATAGTAGTTGCATTACATATATAATTATTGAGAGTAGAGAGGAATATGTTAGAGCGCTACATAATGCTATATATATATATATATATATATATATATATATATATATATACGAGGTGTGATCAAAAGATAACCGTTATTTTCATCTTTTCGTGAGTTACGTATGTTCGATGTTCGCATTTTTTTTTTATGTTGGTACACATGTCTGTTATATATGTTGGCAATACCAACCATTTTGGATTGTCAGTTTGTTTTTGACAGATAAAAAGGTTAGTCGTGTTTTGGTGTGCTCTTCGATTTTGTACTATTCGAAAAAAATGGATCAAAGAAACTGTATTCAGTTTTGTGTAAAAAATGAAATTAAATGGGCAAGGACATGTGAAATGTTGACTGTGGCCTTTGGCGAGTCTACTATGAGCAGAACACAAGTTCAATTGTGGTATAACCGGTTTAAGGAAGGCCGAGAAGATGGCAATGACGATGCTCGTCCTGGCCGCCCGAGCACGTCAACAACCGATGAAAAAATTGACGCAGTGAAGAAAATGATGTTGGATAATCGTCGAATCACTATCAGAGAGGTTGCTGATGATGTTGGCATATCGTTCGGCTCATGCCAAGCGATTTTTACGGATGTTTTAGGCATAAAACGTGCGGCAGCGAAGATTGTTCCAAATTTGCTAAATTTTGAGCAAAAACAACGTCGCATGGACATCGCTCAGGAGTTGTTTTTGGCCAAAAACAAAACCGTTATCATGCCTCAACCACCGTATTCACCGGACTTGGCCCCTGCTGACTTTTTCCTCTCTCCAAAACTGAAGACACCGATGAAAGGAAAGCGTTTTGTTACGATTGAGGAGATAAAAGAAAAATCGAAACAGGAGCTGTTGGCGATACCAAAAAAAGCGTTTCAGAAGTGTTTCGAGGATTGGAAAAAACGCTGGCATAAGTGTATTATATCTGAGGGAAATTTCTTTAAAGGGGACAAGATAGTTGTTGATGAATAAATAAATACTTTATTTTTTTATCACACCTCGTATATATATATATATATATATATATATATATATATATATATATATATATATATATATATATATATATATATATATATATATATATATATAAGTTAACGCAGTCGGAAGGACTGCGATTAAAAGAATATTTAAGCCGCAGCCAACAGCGGCATACTTACATATCCTTTAGCTGAATTAAACACACAATTGGATAATATTTAGATTTATTACAATTTAATTAAAATGTCTTCACAACTCCAGGTCCTACTTAAGACTAACTCTATTCATAACTTATAAATTCTAAGCTGGGCCTAAAACTGACTGCGTCAGCATTCCATGGCCGCGGTACCGTTCCCACGCTGCAGCGGTATTGCACCGGATACGCGTGCAAGCATTCAGACGCTACGTCAGCAGATTCGGTGCATTTACCTATGCTGCGCTCATGCTTGCTTGGGGACAGGTGTGAAGACAGGGGAGGCTACGGGCGTGTTAACTCCTCCCCCCTTAAATGTCTGCGTCCCGCAGATCGACATGGGTCACCGCAGGAACTTCGTTTGTTTTTTTCTTAGAGGATTCGCCCTGCTTCATTGTTGCGCTTTGATGCATGCCAGGGATTCGAATGTTCACCGTTATTCGTTTCCAGATTATGTAGCAGGCCGTGGCTAAGGTGAGTAACATTGCAGCTTCTATCGCAGTTGAAACATGGAATTTGTCACCGAGCTTGCTGAGACGATTGATATTTTCAAGGCTAAGGTCATGAACATACTCCAGGTTTAATTTAAGGCCCTCATTGGTTATGTTGCTCAGCACCGATGGTAAGGCTTGAAGGCTTCTGGTCTCCGTGCTGACGAAAGTTCTATTGCCAATTTGCACTGTTTCATTGTTGAGCTGTATGAGGAAGGAGCCTTCCAGGCGTCTTGATTCTTTTCCGCCACGGACGGTTCCATTGAAGTTTGTTAGAAAAATTGTGTTTCCGTTAATCATCTCCACGACTTCATCACTATCTGTTTCAAACTGGCATTTGGCATCGCCACCTTTCAGCAATCTTGGTAAACATCCTTCTTCGGGTAGCTTCTTTATCAGGCTCTCCTCACAAATTGTCGCGTTGTTGATAGAGAGGCAATCGCCAGTAATACCATAAGTTTCTTCAGTATTCATCAGCAATCTTTTGTACAGGACATCGACACGTTTGCCTCCTGACGAGGTGCTCCTCACCAGTATTAGTCGATATTTATCCGGCTTCACCTTTGGCACCGAGAGCACGTATACAAGCATAGTTCCATTCGTATATATAGATGGCTTGGCATATTCCATTGCTTCTACCAGATTTTGATAAGGTAACGCCTCTTCTTCAGAAATAACCTGCTCGGTTTCGGCCTGGTCTAAAAGATTGGTGTTCACGATTCCAGTTTTTGCCATCTGACAAGCTCGGACTATTTCTGAAATTTGCTCTTTTAGGACGAGAACCTTGTTAGCCAACAAAATTTCGATCTTCTCCGCATTGAAGTTTTTATCAACGTCATTTGCAAAATCAACCACGTTGTTAACCCTCTTTATAGCTTCTTGCGTGGCGTTAAAGATTTTCCTGTTAATGGAAAGCTGGTTATTGTTGTTGTCGACCAATTGATTTTCGTTACGCAGAACACAATCCCAATCAGTGGCGTCAGGGGATCCTGCTACCCATTTCCACGCCGATCCAATCCAATTTATAGAGCGAGGTTTTCTCGATTTGGTACCCTGCAATTCGTTAAGACGCATTTTCGTCTGGCTGAGATGAAGTTCGATGATCGTCTTCATCGGAGTTGCCTCAAGCTCGCGTTGCACTACACCCGTCAGTTCCAAAATAATTTCGTCGAATTGAGTGAGGTCTATGGTATGTAAGAGCTTGAAGTGACCATTGATTATCCATCCACTTCCATGTTCGATTGTCACCAGCGGAGATTTGTAGTTGAAAACATTGAACCCGCAAGCGCAGGGAATTATAAGCAATCTATTTTGACAAAAATTTCAAGTAAAAATTCACAATTTTCTCTTAATATAAAATAAAATAATCTAAAAAAAAAAATCGTGGCTTCAGCGCTTAACTAACATTTGCCATTGTCGCGTATTCTTTTCCTGGGAGCTCTATGTCCTTGATTGCAGGAAAAACATGACTTATGCGAACAACTTTATTCATTTTGGAAAAATTCAAGTCACGAAAGGACAGATAGCTTCCTCGAAAGAAGAGCGTTACAAGTACAGCATATCTTCAAGAACAAACTTTTAATATTTTCTTAACTTTTAACAATTCGATCTCTTTTTCTATATCATATGTATAATCTACTTTTGTTCCAGAGAGATAGCTTCCGTATTTGGGAATTTTAATTTTCTTTTTGCAGTTTACAACTTACAAATTATTAAAACAAATTTTTTCCTTATATTTAAATATTACTGTTATATTATATTTAAATAAAACAATTCTTTTTTCTTTTGTTTTTTGAATTAATTATATTTATCTTCGAGCCAGCGAAGGAAGGTGGAATTGGGTTGAAAAAAATCATTCTCTTACAAATTTTTTACTTGAGCCTTATGGATCCTTTTCCCATCGTTCGTGGTTACTGTTACCCTGTTATCCCTGCCTACAACCTCTTTTTTATAAAGTGGGCGTTGTTTTGCCTTAATTTGTTTGTTCCTCACATACACTACGTCCCCCTGTGCATACTTCTTAGGGTCCTGCCTTTTTTCATTCAATCGGATATTTCGTGATTCCTGATTCTTCTCCATCCGATTCCTCACTTCGCTAAAAATTTTGTTTTGAAAATTTGCTAACTCCTGATAATTTATTCTTTGTACCCTATTGAAAAATATATCGCTCGGTTTGTACTTAGTTATGGAATGAATTGTATTGTTATATCGATCGGTAGCTATGTACAACAATTCCTTTGGGGATGTGTTGGGTATCTCTCTCTGTAAACACCGGTATATTTCAATAACGGTGGAGTGAAGTCTTTCGACCTGCCCATTCACTTCGCTCCGTTGAATAGGAGTTTGATAAAGTCTAATTCCTAACCCTCTAACATAGTTAGAGACTAAAGGACTGACGAAGCCCCTTTCGTTATCAGTAACTATAATCTGTGGGACTGTAAAATAGTGAATAATTTTTGCAAATTTTTTACGTAAAAGTACAGCGGACTTATTCTTTATGTGGAAGAATTTTGCAAATTTAGAGAATTTGTCTATGCAGCTAAGAAATTTTTCCCCACTAATCTCGAAGATATCGATGTGTAAAATATCGCAAGGATGTTTTGGGATAGGAGCATCCTTTAGTTTTGGGACGAAAGGATGCCTATCATATTTGTTTACCCGGCACACTTCGCAAGCTTTCGTGAAATGTCTTATCAAGCTTGCCATCCTGGGGAAATAGTATCGTTCCAAAATTTGTCCTTTATTCTCCACAGGATTCCTGTGGGCTCTCCTGTGCTCTTCCTCAATTATTCTGCAAATTCTTTCTTCATTCGCGACATCCTCTACTAATCTCTGCGTTATTCTAATCTTATAATAAAGGAAATGTTCGAGATACACTTCTTGGAGAAGCTGCAGCCTATTTTCGGGAATTTTAATACCGTTAATTACCGCTGGGTTCAACCGTTCTTTCAATACTCTTATTAGCGCGTCGCGGACAATGCCGTCTAAGGTCACATAGTGGCGGGTGTACCCATCGTGAGGATTTTCGACACTAAAAAGTTCTCGTCCTTCCCTGATCACAATCTGATTCCTAAATACGTTCAGGGGTGCTTCAACGTGAATGATAAGGTCGGAAGCATCTTGTTCGGCACTGTGAACAGTTTCAATTTCGCTAGCAGTTTCAGTAGTGGAGCCTCTAGCGACTGTCATAGTTCTTGATGTGTCAGTTGCGGCTCAGTGAATAAAGGCCTAACGAACTAACGCCTAAAAAAAAATGAAACGATGCCTAAAAATTGCAACAAAAAATTATATAGGAATTAGGCGGTTGTTCATTATGAAAGAATGTCTAATATTTTAGGCATTCCTTCATTAAAATTGTTAGGTGATTTTTCATAATGAAAGAAAGCCTAAGAATCAAAAATGAAAAAACGCCTAATTAGATATTTATTCATTTTTGATTGTTAGGCTTTCTTTCATTAATGTTAGGCGATTTTTCATTTTGCTAAAAGTGTGATTTTTATTCATTTTTGATTGTTAGGCTTTCTTTCATTAATGTTAGGCGATTTTTCATTTTGCTAAAAGTGTGATTTTTATTCATTTTTGATTGTTAGGCTTTCTTTCATTAATGTTAGGCGATTTTTCATTTTGCTAAAAGTGTGATTTTTATTACTATTATGCGTGAATTCATTGAAAACTAACAGTTGTATTTACGGTTAGACAAATGTTTTTGCAATTTGTTATCAGTTGTCGTCATTCGTTAAACTTCTATCACTACGAGCAAGTCATTCATAAGTGTTGGACATTAAAAATTATATTATAATTAAAAATGGATTACGAAATTATTTCTGGCAAGAGGATTAATTCAAAATTACTTTATGTAATATCAGAAAAACAATTGTATAAATTTAAAACATTAATAAGAAATAAAAAGTATTATGTATGTTTAAATAAAAAATGCAAGGCAAAGGTTGAATTAGTGAATGACGTGTGTCAAAAACCAAAAAAAATCATTGAACATAATCATGGTGAATCGGAAAACCTGGCAAATGAATTAAAGTGTGTAAATAAAATTAAAAGTGAATGTTTGAATTCGTCCTCAGTTTTAAGTGATATGAATGCGCTAAGTACAATCAAAAAAGTTTCTACGATGTTTGTGCAAGGTGAGACTATATTTATTTAGTTTGATAATATCTAAATTTAATTAAATGCGATATTATTGCAGCAACTCCGAGGAATCTAAACAATTAGATTTTCACAGGATGCAAAGAGGTTTACAATTATTAGTAGCAAAAACATTTGTGAAATCTCCGACATGTGCGCAAGAGGTAGTGGAGGCATTTCAGTTGGAATCCATTTATACGAACTTTGGTTTAACGAAGCATGGAGATCCGAAACATCAATTTTTTATTGCTTGCATCCAAGGGAATAACGGCTCATTTTGCATATTTGCTTCAAAGAAAATTATGCTACAAATTGAAGAAAATATTCTTCCTATGAATAGGACATATATAGTAGATGGAACATTTTCAGTTGTTCCAAATGGCTGTTTCAAGCAGCTTTTAATAATTCATATTGAATACTTCGGAAAGGTATAAAATAAAATATAAATTATAGACATTTTACATTATAAATAAAATTCTATTGTTATTTGTATTCTTTTTTTTCAGATCTTTCCATTATTTTTTATACTTATGGATAAGAAATCGCAAAAAAACTATGAAGATATATTTTCATACATTAATGAAAATGTATTTAAATTAAGCGCCAAAAGTTTTTTAACTGATTTCGAAGACGGTCTTCAAATGGCAATAAGAAAAACACTCACCTATGGTGAAATCTATGGTTGTTGGTTTCATTATTGCCAAGCAATAAGGAGAAATATTTCGTATAAGTGGAAACAATTGGCATCTTCAATAAGAAACAATCAAAATGCCTCTACGATATACCATAAAATCCTTGCTCTACCCCTGTTACCAGCTACACAAATAAATGCGGTTTTTGGGAACATAAAAAAAGAATTGATGAATACAAATATGCAAGAATTATTTACACCATTCATGATTTATTATGAAAAGCAATGGTTACGAAAGGTAAGTTCCCTTTTACAAAATGTTAAAATAATGGTATTAATTTTCCCTTTTACAAAATGCATACACTATCTTGTAAACATTCTGTAAAAGGGAAAATTATTAGTTTTTAAAATTATAAAAGCAATTGATTTTCCCTTTTACAAAATGCATACACTATCTTGTAAACATTCTGTAAAAGGGAAAATTATTAGTTTTTAAAGTTATAAAAGTAATTGATTTTTAATTTGTTATTGTTTGTTTTTTTTTTTTTAAGGTGACACCCGAAGTATTTCGGTTTTCTTAAAAAGAACACGGACTACATCAGCTGTCGAGGCTTATAACGGCGTTATTGGCCGCATCATTCAAAAAAATGGAAATTTTTTCAAATTTGTTAAAGCTCTTATTGATGAAGAGTTTAATAAGAGTAAAGATTTTGAGCTTCTTATATGCAGTGGTGGATCCCATGGCACTTCAAAAAAAAAGAAGACCGTCTATGAGCAAAAATCAAGTTACATTGAAGAAGCCAGTCATAAACTCTTGGAGGGAAAAATTACTCCCAAAGAATTTATGCAAAGAATGGTTTTCGGAAAAAGTAAAATTTGTGTTGACCTAGAACCAGATGAGGACATATTTGAAACAAATGGGCATAACAGTGATAACGAGGACGATAATGATAGCGAAGATGAAAATGATGATGGCGACGATACTGTTGATCCAAACATACCAAGTCATTATTTTGGCGAAACTGATACTGCGATGTGCATAGTGTGTTTGGTTTCAAAGCCAAATATATTACTTTTGCCATGTCGGCATTTAAAAATTTGCTTGAACTGTTGTAATGAACTAAAAGCTAACGCAGGTGAAAATTTTTTCAAATTTTTTCAAGTCTGGTGTATTTGCCTGAATTGACTCAAGTCTGGTGTATTTGCCTGAATTGACTTGTCATTCAGTCTCATTCTGAACAAAAACTTTAAACTTCCTCTGTTCATCTAGCTGCCTAGTAAAAAGTTGGCAACTCTTACAAAGTGAAAAACTAATCCGATAGTGATAATAAAATTTAACAAAAATCGAGGTATTTAATGAGAAAATAATAACAATTTCGCACAAGCGTGAAAGTGCAAAATTTTCTGCGTCGGAAGAGTGCCGAATGCAGTGATTCTGAAAACAACTAACTTAAAATTCTTTAATTTTTAAATAAAGTGTAAAAACAAAAACAAAATATACAAAAATAAAAACAACAAAATTATAAAGTGAGAAACAACAAATAATCACAAAGTGAGACAACCGCAAAATAGCACTGCTATTATACGGTTATGTATGTACACAAATACGTTAAATTAAAAGCAGCTTAGCAAGTATCTAGTGTAGAGTTGCCAAAGTTAATTTTAAACAAAAATAAATAATAAAGAAAAAAAAAATGGGTGTAGACCGTACCCCACCTAGAGGGGAAGGTCAGCAACAAGAAGAGCAGCAACAACAACAACAACAACAACAACAACAGCAGCAGCAGCAGCAGCAGCAGAAGCAACAACAACAACAACAGCAACACCGAGAAAAACAACATCAGGAACAACAACAGCAGCATCAACAACTGCAAACACAAAAGAAACCCCTTCTTCGGAATCCGCTCCAAAATTCCTGGAGTCCTCAATGCCCCTCGCCACAATCAAGCTCGACTTTTCCAAATAAAAACAGCTCTCAACAAACTGTCCAACAACAAATTGATCAGCTTCAACGCCAGCTTCAGCTGCTATACAAACAACAGCAACCAGTTGCCTCTCCCCAAGTCACAGTAAGTGTACCCTCCCACGACGAGGACTGGAAAACGGTTCTAAACAAGAAAAGGCAGAGAGAGAGTCTAGGTAAGACAAAGACCACTCAAAAACAAGCTAAACTTGAAAAATACTGGCTAGGAGATCCGAAAGGAACCGAAAATCGATTTTCGTCCCTAGAAGAAGTTGAAGAATGTGACCAAAAAAACACAGAACATAAAGAAAAAGTGTCTAAGCCCCCACCAATATTTGTTGACAGAGTTACCAATATAGCTCCTCTAATGAAACTATTGTCTGAAGCTGCTCCAAATTCATACGAATTAAAGCTCATAAACAATGAGCAAGTTAAAATCCAGGCATTTTCTCCAGAAGCCTACAAGACAATAGTCAACCAGCTTGAGCTAAAAAACACCGAATTTTTCACCTATAAGCCAAAACAAGAAAGAGGCTTCAAAGTAGTACTGAAAAATATGCACCCATCTATAGGCACAGATGAAATAACCCAAGCCCTGCAAAACCTCGGTCAGTCTGTCACGAATATTTGGAACATAAAGCGAAGAAACACAAAAAAGCCTCTGCCAATGTTTATCATTGAACTTCAAACAAACTCAAACAATAAAGAAGTTTATGAAGTCAAATACCTGCTTCATACAAAAATTGTTTTTGAGCCCCCTCGACCGACTCGCGATATTCCCCAATGCGCGAACTGTCAGCAGTATGGGCATACAAAAACGTACTGTCGCAGGAAACCAATGTGCATTAAATGCGCCGGAAGCCACACGTCTTCAGATTGTGTACGTAAAAGCAGATCAGATGAAGTCAAATGCGCCTTGTGTGAAGGTAATCACCCAGCAAATTACAAAGGTTGTGTAGTCTATAAAAATCTTCAGAAAATGAAATACCCACAATTAAGGAAAAACGACAATTTACCCATGAATCCTACTCAACAACAGGAAGTTCTGGTAAATCCCAGTACATCAAAACAAACTCAAAATGTACTTTCATACGCTCAGGCACTGAAACACTCAACACAAGCAACTAATGAAAACACAACGGCCCTACCAATTAATACTGTTCCTGCAGAAACCCAAGCCCCGAACGAAATGCGAGAAATGATAATGCTACTCCGGCAAGTCATGCAACAAATCACAACAATGATGAACTTATTAGTGACCCTCACGACTAAGAATTGCTCATCCTCAATCCCATAAAAATCATTCTATGGAACGCTAATGGGCTGTCAAAACATTTATTAGAAATTAAAAAATTCCTTAAAACATACGAAATAGATATACTCCTAATATCTGAAACCCATTTCACCAACAAAAGCCATTTTCAGATTCCGAAATTTAAGTTTTATCACACCCTGCACCCAGATAATAAGGCCCATGCAGGTTCAGCAATATTAATACGCAATAACATAAAACACTGTGAGAGCACATCTTATCGCACAGAAGCTATACAAGCCACGAATATAATTGTTGATGACTGGAAAGGGCCAATTACAATTTCCGCTGTCTACAGCCCTAAACACACAATAAAAATGGAGGAGTATGAGAAATTCTTTAAGACCCTTGGCAATAGATTCCTAGCTGGAGGAGACTATAACGCAAAGCACACATACTGGGGTTCCCGTCTCACTACACCAAAAGGTCGACAGCTTTATGCGGCCATTGGAAAATTAAATTTACTCCCTGTCTCTTCAGGTACACCAACATACTGGCCAACAGATGTAAGAAAAATTCCCGACTTGATTGACTTCTGTGTGACGAAAGGTATCATGCTTAGTGATCTTAAATGTAGCCCATGTTTTGAGCTGTCTTCTGACCACTCTCCAGTTCTCGTCGAGCTTAACAACAATCTTGCCCTTCTTCCCAGTCAATGTAGCTTATATAATCACAAAACTGATTGGAATCGCTTCCGATATATGGTATCTTCCACAATTGATTTAAAACTATCACTGAAATCTGAAGAAGATATCATTGCGGCTGTTGAACACTTCAACAACTGCCTGCAACAAGCTGCGTGGGACTCCACCCCCACACTAAATGAGCGAAAATCAACGAACATCTCCAAACCTATAAAAGAAAAACTGAGAGAAAAGCGATATGCAAGAAAAAAGTGGCAACAAACTAGACATCCTGAGGACAAGAAAAAATTAAATGCGCTTACAAAAGAACTTAAAGAGATCCTTAATAACGAACGAAACACCCAACTCCATCATTACCTCAGTAATCTCGATGCAACAGCTGCTACAGAATACTCTCTCTGGAAAGCAACTAGGAATCTAAAGAGACCCACAATGTTCCAATCCGCTTTACGAATGGAAAATAACGAATGGGCTAAAAGTGACCTTGAAAGAGCAGTCACATTTGCCCGACACTTAAAAAAAGTATTTACTCCACAGGAAATCGAGCCCCCAGCATGTGTAAGAGAAGAAGTGAAAAGTGTTCTGAGTAATACCCATCAGATGGACCTACCCATACGTAAATTTTCCAAATCTGAAGTGAAAGCAGCTATTGATAAGCTAAATATTAAGAAAGCCCCTGGGTACGACCTTATCACTGGAAAAATAGTAAAACAACTTCCAGAAGAAGGAGTGACATATCTTACCTACTTATTTAACGCGGTACTAACATCTGGCTTTATACCTCCCCAATGGAAAGTGTCACAATTAAAAATGATTCTCAAACCCGGAAAAAGCGCTGATAAAGTTGAATCGTATCGCCCAATTAGCTTGTTACCGATTGCTTCTAAACTCATGGAAACCCTTTTCCTGAAAAGACTACTCCCAATTATAGAAGAGCGAAAGCTAATTCCAAATCATCAATTTGGTTTCAGGAAAAAACACAGCACAATCGAACAGGTTCATAGGATTGTTGAGTATATACACACTGCATTCGAACATAAACAATATTGTACAGCAGCGTTTCTTGACATCTCGCAAGCATTTGATCGCGTTTGGCACGATGGCTTGCTTTACAAAATAAAAACTACACTCCCCATTAACTACTATGTGTTAATCAAGTCTTATCTTACAAATAGATATTTTTTCGTAAAGCAAGGTGAGGAACAATCTGAGCTCCATGAAAGCTCAGCAGGCGTACCCCAAGGAAGTGTCATGGGCCCAATACTTTATCTACTTCACACGTACGACTTACCATCAGCTGAAGGAGTCACCATAGGTACCTTTGCTGATGACACTGCTGTCTTAGCTGTTGACACTCTCCCACACTTAGCTTCCTCTAAAATCCAGAGTGGGCTAAACAAAATTACTGACTGGCTAAAAAAATGGAAAATCAAGTTGAACGAAACAAAATCAGTCCAGGTTACATTCACTCTCAAACGAAACACCTGCCCACCCGTTAAACTCAACGGCATAAATATACCCCAATGTAATGAGGCTAGATACCTTGGGATGCACCTCGACAGAAGATTAACTTGGAAAACACATATATTTACAAAACGAAAATCACTCGGTATAAAGCTCAGAAATCTACACTGGCTCTTGAATCGAAACTCCAAAGTCTCAATCGATAGCAAATTGCTCTTGTACTCAGCAATTTTAAAACCAGTTTGGACATACGGTATTCAGCTGTGGGGCACTGCGGCAACTTCCAATGTTGAAATACTTCAAAGATTCCAATCAAAGACCCTAAGAATGATTGTAAACGCGCCCTATTATGTCACAAACAACCAAATCCATCGTGACCTCAAAGTTCCTACAGTCGCTCAAGAAATAAAAAAGCTCTCTACTTCGCACAATCTGAGACTCCTAGTCCACCCAAATCCACTGATATCGGAACTCACTTCCAACCCCTTCACTTTCATCCGACTGAAGAGAAAATCCACAACAGATCTCCTGTGCTAATAGGCAATGGCTGCACCACTGGGTGTAGTCCATAAAAGACAGTAAATACAAAAATTAGTCTTAAGTTATTAAATATTGCTGAATGTGATTGAATGTAACAGATTGCAATAAAATATTTGGATATTAAAAAAAAAAAAAAAAAAAAAAAAAAAATATGTCCGCTATGTAGAGCTATAGTTGTTGAAAATTTAACTGTATTTACATAACTTATAGTTAAATATAATTTAAAAATACATTTTTTCCTTTCAAAATATATTTTCAGCATTTTAATTCCAGTTGTTAGGTTTTCTTTCATTAGGTGTTAATTCATAATGAAAGAAACCCTAACAATTTAGACTTTCTTTCATTTTTAAAATTAGACTTTCCTTCATTTTTAAAGTTAGACGTTCTTTCACTTTCTTCTTAGGCGTTCTTGTTTAGGCATTCTTTCATTTTGAAAAATTAGGCATTAGTTCGTTAGGCCTTTATTCACTGAGCCGTCAGTTGCTCCTTCACTAGCAGTTTCTGTAGTCGTGTCGTCACCATTCTCAACAGCCATCACGTTGAGTCCTCCTTGGTCTTCCATTCGACATTTCATCATTGATAAGGCATCAGCCACATAGTTTGATTTACCAGGAGTGTAAATCAACTCGTGGTTGTATTCCTCTATACGTGTCTTCCATCTTTTTAATTTGGCATTGTGATTGCGATTTCCGAGCGCGAACGTGAGGGGTTGATGGTCAGTGTAAATTTTAATGTTTCTTGCCCCATACAAGTAGGAACGTAGGTTGTCCAATGCCCACACAATGGCTAACATTTCCTTCTCATTGGTGGCATAATTTTCCACCGTCTTGCTTAATGAGCGGGAAATGTACGCAATTGGCTTATCTTTGCCAACCTCACCTTGGGACAGCACGGCTCCTATCGCAAAATCTGATGCATCTGTGGTTAAATTAAAGGGTTTCTGGAAATTTGGGAAAGCTAAAATATCAGAGGAAACAAGGAGTTCTTTTAGATCAGCAAACGCTTTCAAGGCGACAGAATCAAGCTCAATCGTCACTTTCTTCGACTGATTGGCCTTTACTTGAGCGTTTTCTCCACGTGTTAAATTAGTCAAAGGTTTGGCTACTTTGGCATAGTCCTGAATGAATTTTCGATAGTAAGACGTCATTCCCAGGAAACGCTTTAAATCCTTTAACGTACTCGGCGGTTCTAGACCTTGAATTGCACTCACTTTTTTTGTGTCAGGTTTAATACCATAGGGTGTGATAACATATCCAAGGAATTCTACACTAGTTTTCATGAATTGGGTCTTTTCCAGATTGACTTTTAAGTTTGCCCTCAACAATGTTGCAAAAATTGTGCCAACGTTCTTTAGGTGCTCCTCTTCATTTTTTCCAAAGACGATTATGTCATCAATGTATACATAGCAAATTTTCCCTATGTACTCCTTGAGCACATCATCTATCATTCGTTGGAAAATGGCAGGAGCATTCTTTAGACCAAACGGAAGCCTCAAAAATTCGTATTTTCCGTTCATTGTTGAGAACGCTGTTCTCGGTATATCAGACTCCTTCATCGGAACTTGATGAAATCCGGAAGTCAAGTCAATCGTAGTAAAGTACTTTGCAGAACCTAGGCTTGCAAGTGTAGAATTTATATCGGGGATCGGGTAGGTATCAGGTACGGTTACAGCGTTCAAGCGCTTGAAATCTATTACCATCCTATATTGTTTCTCGCCTGAGGGCTTTGGTTTTTTGGGGACTACCCAGATTGGGGAATTGTAGGGACTTTTTGATGGACGTATGACGCCTTCCTCAAGCAATTCCTCAATCTGCCTCTCAACTTCCTCCCTCATGCAGGCAGGATAGGGATAGCTTTTTGTGTAAATCGCCTCCTTAGTAGTAGTCCTGATTTCTGCCTTCACGATAGTATTAACGATTTCCTTATTGCTTATTGGGTCAAAAAGTTGCATATGGTCTTTGATTATCTTGCGGAGTCTGTCTTGGGTATTCTTAGAAAGGTTACTGTCTAAAATTTGATTAATTTGCTTGGATACTTTTTCTTGAAGAGGAATTTTTATATTTGGTTTAAGGGTCAGAACGTTTTTTTTTCGGTCTATTACTGCCTCTAATTCCTTTAGGGTATCATCGCCAATGATGCCATCAAAGGATTCGAGACCTGGCAGTACGTAGAATTTTAACAAGGTATTATTACCTACGCGCTCAAAAAATCTACCGCTAACTTCTTCGCTGATTTGAATGCGTCCACCGGCTGAATTTACAAAAAAGGATTTTGCAAGCTTTTTGCTATTTAGGGAAAGAGATGCGTTTATAAAATTTTTGTTCGCACCTGTGTCTACCAAGAATTTCAACACAGTGCCCTGGCTATCCACGTACTCTATGTAAGGTACGCTGGATAGACTCCTGTCATAAAATTCACCTGATCCTCGGAATTCTCCTCAGCCAAATTCGCATAGTCCTCATTCACAGTTTCCATATGGAACATCCTCTGCTGTTTTTGGCGGAAGTTGTCTGAGCCGGATTTCCGTTTGAATGGAAATCCTTGTTGAGCTCTGTTTGAGAAGCTCGCCCGACGCGTCTGTATAGAAGGGTCCACCTCCATTTTTACCACTGGCCTTGTTTCTTCAGTCCTTTGAGCGAAATGCCGATTCTGGAAGGAACCACTCTGCGGCCTAAATCCAAACTTATGGTTGTTTCCAACAGGTGAGAAATTGTTAAACTTCGAGAACGACGGACGAGGATTACTGTCCTTATTAATTTCGTTTACCGGAACAGTCACCGAGGTCCTATTTATACCACCGTGCACAGGATGGCTCCTAAAATTCAAATTCTGAATGTCTAGACAAGCTGTGTAGGCTTCGGGTAGTGATCTTGGTCTTTGGACAACAATCATGCGGGAAAGATCGCCACTCAATCCCCTTACAAAAACATCCAGCGCTCTATTTCTGTAGGTTTCTATCAGTGCATCTACGGTTTCGGTAGAGTAGTTTTCGGTTTTAAATTTATTTATAATTAAGGAAAATTGGTGGTTGACACGAGCATAAAACTCGTCCAACTTCAAGTTACCCTGAGTTAGCTGACCCAGCTCCGTCGACTTCCGAAATATTGTGGGATATTAAAGCAGAATCAGCGTTACCCCTAACCTTTCCCCTAATGCTCTTGAGGATTGCCCTATAAATTGGCTTCGTCCGGACGATCTTGTAGTCGTCTAAGATTCCCTCAACTGATGTCACCCAGGACACGTATTGGGCTGGGTTTCCCTCGAATGCCTGGAGGTCCCTAACTGAGTCTGGCAACCTGCCTATTTCCCTCAAATCTTCCTCACTCACTGGCCCACATAACGGGATCTCAGCTGGGGTCACGGTAAGTGCATTCATTTGTTCCAGTTGACGAATGCGGTTTTCCGCCTTCTTCAATTCGACCATTAGTGCACCCACAGAGCCAGTCAGCTCGGTAACCGAACGGGTCAAGGAATCCATAATAAAAATTTTTGACTCACCAAATTCGTTTTCCTTGTTTTTTTTTTTTAAATTTTCCCTTACTCCTTCCTTCGCTGCTTTCCTTTGTCGCTTTTAGCTTGAGTTCGCTGAGCTGATGCCGCAATTTCCTTATATATTTTTTTGGACTCACAGGCAGATCGATTGCATTGGTTATGTTATTGCTGAAATGTAAAATGTTTTAGTATATCATAAAATAACATTCAAAAATTCTTGACATAATGTCTGGCTTAGGTCAAGGAAGGGACGCGGGAACCCTTTTTAGTCGTCCGTAATCGGATTACGGGCAACCGACTCAGGACACTTCCTTCACGCGGTGCTAGGCTTTCAACGCAACTTCAAATTTTGCTGCCATGGCCAGTAGCGACAAGTATCTGACCATTTGGCGGCTGTTACTATGCAATACCGATACCGTTGACCATGACCAGTCGACAATGCGCTGCCTTGATCAGGAAATGATTGTCGTGTTCCCATGTGAACGACAACGTGCACCCAGATAGGGCGTATCCGATCATTCATGGACAGGCGTTGCAAAATAACATCAGCACAGCTGCTTATTGCTTTGCGTATTTTACGCTTTGAAATGCAGTTTTATAAATCTTGGCAAGGAGTCGAACCTTGTGCTACAATTAATTAAAGCACCCACCAGTTCGCCAAAGATTATAAATTTAAATTTTTCCGACAATTTGTCGCCTTCGTTTTTAATATTACTTTCGTAAAATATTACTTTCGTAAAATTGGCAAGGGGTTGAACCTTGTGTCGCCCACAATCGAGGACACCCAGCAATTTGCCAAATACATTTTACAATTTCACCATTTTTATATATTAAAATATAATTTTTCATTTTATAGGTGTACACTATGTGCGTACCCCGTGACCCGATTATGCACATCATGGTGAATATTATATTTTAATTAAGGAACTTCTGTCCCATTTTCAATCATCGCTCTTAAGCGAATTTTGAATGAAAAATAAAAGTAAAGTAAAATTCTTTATATTAGGTCTGAGGGTCTTCGGGGTCACAGAACCTTTTTCTATTGTTATATCCTTGAGGGTCCCTTGGGAATCTCAGGATGGAGACGTAAGGATTTATTTGTTTTAATTTGAATCAATAATTTCTTCATATTAGGTCTGAGGATCTTCGGGGTCACAGAACCTTTTTCTTTTGTTATATCCTGGAGGGTCCCTTGGGAATCTCAGGATGGAGACGTAAGGATTTATTTGTTTTAATTTTTATATCACCATGTTCGCACAATACCCTTCAAGGGCCACTATATTTGCATCGGAAGGCTTTGGTTTACTTTCCACTTTTCAATCTTAGTTCACTTTTACATTGCCAGGAGGGTCCCCCCGAAGGTGGTGAATCGCTGAGCAATTTTTCTCACATTTGTTATAGTTTTATAATAAGCCTTCCGATTTTTGGGGAGCCCGCTCCTTTAGCGGGTCCCTGCTCGGGCGCCAGTTAACGCAGTCGGAAGGACTGCGATTAAAAAAATATTTAAGCCGCAGCCAACAGCGGCATACTTACATATCCTTTAGCTGAATTAAACACACAATTGGATAATATTTAGATTTATTACAATTTAATTAAAATGTCTTCACAACTCCAGGTCCTACTTAAGACTAACTCTATTCATAACTTATAAATTCTAAGCTGGGCCTAAAACTGACTGCGTCAGCATTCCCTGGCCGCGGTACCGTTCCCACGCTGCAGCGGTATTGCACCGGATACGCGTGCAAGCATTCAGACGCTACGTCAGCAGATTCGGTGCATTTACCTATGCTGCGCTCATGCTTGCTTGGGGACAGGTGTGAAGACAGGGGAGGCTACGGGCGTGTTAACTTATATATATATATATATATATATATATATATATATATATATATATATATATATATATATATATATATATATATATATATATATATATATATATATATATATATATATATATATATATATATATATATATATATATATATATATATATATATATATATATATATATATAAATGATAGTAAAAATTTCAATAGCCCTTATACGCACACATTTCCTACTGGGGTTAATTCCATTCCTCTGAACGCATACAAAAAAATATATCAAAGAACTCAGAACTACTATGAGTATGTAGTAGGTTAGGTTAAGTTATCGTGGTTGCCGGTCTGCAGACCAACTCACTCAGCGCACCATTCCATTGTGATACCACCGCGTAACAACGCACCTCTGATTTACTCGTCTATCCACTTCGAAACCCTAATAAATCTCAGGATTTGTTTTACCTCCGGACAGGAGCTCTAAAGAGTCCGCTCTGCTTCTAGCCAGAGCCAGCCACCTACAAGAAGAGATATTCCACAATCTCCTCCACCTCCGCTTCTGCAGTATTCTTGAGGGAATACTCCCAGCCTGAGAGCATGCCTGCCGAATAGTCAATGACCAGTTATACAAGCCAAGACCTTTCTCGAAAGGGCACGCGAGTCTCTAGATTGCCTTCTATTAAGCTCCGGCCACATTAGCCTAGTCGTTAAGCAAGTGCCCTCGTGTTCGCAAGACCCATTGGCCTCACGCACGACCCTATCCTTCAGTATTAGTTTACACGTGGTTGGTAGTTGGTATTCCAACCTCGTATCTGTCCGTGCATAAAGGAAGGTTGGTGCTCCGTCTGGCTAACTCATCAGCCCTACAGTTCCCCTCAATATCCCTATGCCGCGGAACACATATTAGGCGTACCCTGTAAACGGTACTGATATCATTTAGGGCCCTCCGGCAGTCCTGAGCATTCTTTGATTTCAGTCCCACAGAATTCATTGACTTGGTGGCCGCCTGGCTATGCGAGTTACGCCGTGTCTACTTAAGTAATCGGCTCCCTCAATTATGGCTAGGACCTCTGCTTGATGGACACTGCGTTGGTCGGGAAGACGGAACGAAAGCTCCAGTCCCAGTTCTTTTCAAAAAACTCCAAACCCGACTCTATCGTCAGGATTGGATCCGTCGGTGTAGAAACTCAGTTCCCCCATTCTCCATGGCATGAGTGGCTAGACGGAATGTGTGTCTGAAAGTGCCCATCAAACTTGAAATTAGATTTAGAGTGTTGGATAAAACTACTCCAGGTATGCATGATAATCAGTGGGCAATCTGCCAATCATTCCATAACGTCATACATTTCAGCCTTACCGCTGATATGGCGGCCACTGATTTCCTACCAGTAGGTTCACTATCAATTCGAATGCTCTGGTGGTCCTGAAAGCAGAATGAATAGAAAATCCGTCCTTTTCACCTTGCTCAGAAGCCTCAAATAGCTTTGTTTCTGCGTGGCTGGCCACCATGCCAGTATTCCATATAGCACACAGATCTGACCATAGAAATGTACAGCCAGTGCATAATTCGTGGGGATAGCCCCCACTTGATTCCGACCGCTTTTTTACAAGTATATAAAGCAATATTGACCTTCCTAATTCTTTCCCCAATATTGGGTTTCCAGGTAAGTTTCCTATCTGGTATTAGTCGCAAATATTTGACTGTCTCCTTCATCGGAATTTCTAGACCTTTATATATTAGCAGGGAGATCGTAGGAGATCTATTTTTCATAGAGAAGAGGATTATTTCCTTTTTTCGGGGTTTAACCGTAATCCGCTTTTTTCCATCCAACAAGTAAGCGTAGCCATGTTGGAGCGCAAATTATCCATAAGAGTGTTTTAATATTTCTTACAGTTGACAAATCGTCATCATAGGCGGTGACGCAGCATCCTCCCCTCTCTAGGACTGGCATTATGGGATTTACCACCCAATATCAGAGCAGGGGAGAGAGAACTCCTCCCTGAGTATTACCTCTGCAGACCTGTCTGCTTAAAGTTTCAGTACCTAAGCTGGCAGTTACTTTCCTGCTCGCGAGTATAGTCTCAATCAGTGAAACCACATTAGGATCAACGCCTTCTGCTGGATGGCTTCTTCCACTATACTAATGAGTACGTGTAACGCCGTCTCTGTCGATTTGTCCTTCTTATATGAAGCTGTGCCGAGAAACCAGAAACCGGAGATTTGTAAGGTCCAAAGGTGTTAATGACCCATTTAAATTTCAAGGTTGTAACTATCGCATTTCCTATCTCAGACTGCCTGCCCATAGATGTCGAGTTAGTGAACGCCACCCTGCTACTACCTGGAAAATGCGTATCTAAGAGAAGAGCCAAAGATTCCTCTCTCGATTCACTCAACGCATCTCCCGGACCTCTTAGATAGCTCAGGTTTTATGGTGTCATCGCTAGCATTCTCCTTAGTATGGCGGATTCCGATATTTCTTCCACATCCCTACAATTTTTTTGCCAGGATTCTCGTTGCGCAGTTCTAATTCATTTTTTGAATGTTTTCAGTTTAGCCTTATAGGCTTCCCCTCAGACCCGAGGTTTTAACCCTGTTGAATAATCGCCTATTAAACTTCCGAAGACAGCCTAGATCCATTGACCAACAACGTGGTTTATTCTTGCCTCTCAGTTTCACAACCGTGCACTTGGCTGTTAGCTCAAGGCCCTGGTTACCTGGTCTATCAGCCCGTCTAATTCCACAGGGTCTGTGGTGTCATATGGGGGATTCCGTAGCAGTGAGGCCCTGAGATTCTTCCTACACTTTCCCCAGTCCGTTCTCTATATATTTCCATCCGTCTTAACTGGAGATACTGGGAAGTTAAACTCGAATTTTATAAGACGATGGTCTGAGGAGGAATTTCCATTCGAAACTATCCATCCTCTTACATTGTTCGCAAACTGATCGAAGGTCAGTGTAATATCCAAAACTTCCTTCCTGTTCTTTGTTATAAAAGTCGGCTCTGAGCCGTAATCTAGGACACTAACCTTATTTTCTATGATAAAGTCTAAAATTGACATACCTCTTGCATTTGTGTCGGTACTTCCCCACAATGTATTGTAGGCGTTAATATCACTGGAGACAACTAAGTTCATATTGGCTGCAGCTGCCTTCATCACCAATGCCCGATCCTTCTTCGGTGGGGAGTCCTTGTCATGGGCCATGTAGGCAGAGGCTACCCAGAAACAGCTATTTTGCAGTTTAATGGTTGCCGCCACCGTATCGCTATTGCTTAACGGAAGGAGCAAGAAGATGCTAATAGTATCCTTTGCTAGTATGCAAGCACGGGGCTTACCTGCGCTCTGAGCGGCTATTAGCTTGAAACCTCTCATCTTTAGACTGCAGATTTTCTAGCCGCATATCCACGGCTTTGGATGAGGGACACGTCGAAACCACCGGAACCTAGACGGACCATCAAATGCGCGGAGGAGAGTTTAGAATGATGGAGGTTGATTTGGATCAGTTTCATAGGAATCTGCCGTTCTTACCTCCACCATCGTCATGTCCGCGTCCTCCTCAGCTTCTATGTAGTCAAGAAGGTCTTCTTCACCAAAGAGCTGCCCGACCCCGGTCAGCTGCTCTGAGTCCATCAACCTCTGGCTGCTGGGTAATCTTTCCTCACCACCACAACACACGCTAGCTTTGTCACCCTCTACGCCTCCGGTTCCAAAACTTGTTTGTCGCTGCGGTAGATCCAAATGGTTGCGTCAACGAACCCGAATCTGACCACCCCTTTATTCTCTGCCAGTGAGGCAAGAGACTCGGCGTTGAAGATCGACACCATCTGTCACAACACAACGCGTAAAAATGCCGTCCTTGCCTCATCAAATGCAGTCCCTACAACAAATTTTTTATACAGCAATATGAATGAGCACACTCATTGCAGCTCCAGCTCTGATAAAATATTCAACGGCAAATTTATCAGAAAATGCCTCTCTCTCTTTAGAAAATGAAACAGACCATGGAAGAATATGTGATGGACAAATTAAACCTCCAACAACAGGTGGTGGAAAAAGTAATGTGACTAGAAATGTTGCAACTATACAGACTGGTATAGACAGGTATATACAGGTAGAGCATAAGTTGAGTCCACAAAAAAACGGAAATAAAAAGCAGGCAAAAATGCGAAACTAACTCCTCAACCGGCGAATATATCTGCCTCTCCGAAACAAATAAGTAGTAGCACTTTGGGTCAGAACAGATTTGCACTATTAGAGAATGAAAACATTGACTCAACTCTTGCAAACAATTCTATTGCCAAAACTCTGAAGCCACCACCATTCTACTTGCGAGAGAGATGCTCAAATGCTTTAGTTGCAACTGTAGCTAGTCTTGTACGAAATAACAATTTCCACGTAACGTCCATAACAAATGGGAATATAAAAGAAACGAAACTACAGACATATAATGAAAGCAATTACCGCAAAATAGCATCCTATCTTGAAAAAAATTGTAAAAACTACTAAACATATCAACTGAAGAGCAGTAAAGGCCTAGTAGTTGTTATTAAAGGTATTGAGAGTAGAGTAAGTACTAATGAAATCAAAGATTCTCTCGAAATCGCCGGATTTAAAGTTAAAACGGTATTCAACATTAAAAACAGTATTTTGTGTCTGTTGATTTGACATTCCTAGGAGTCCATCTAGACAGACGACTAACTCGGCGGAACCATATTGAGGGAAAAAGAACGCATATAAAGGCCCATAAAATAAATTGGCTACTCAACTCCAAGTCAAGGCTTCGTTTAGAACCTAAACTTCTATTGTCCACGGCAGTGATCAAACCAATTTGAGGATACGGAGCTGAGCTTTGGGGGAATGCTAGTTCATCGAACGTCGAGCTGATACAACGAGTGCAATCGAACATCTTGCGTGCAGTCACGGGTGCGCCTTGGTTCGTTAGAAATGCTGACATCCATAAAGACCTCAACATTCCAATTGTTAAAAGTGAGCACACTGAGATTATGCGTTATAGCAAAACCCTTTAATATCAGCCAAATTCACTTTAAAATCATCCAACATCAAATTCTCTGTAAAATCATCCAGCATCAAATTCTCTGTAAAATCATCCACCATAAAATTCCCATTAAAAACATTATATTAAAATTCACGTTAAAATAAGCCAGCATATAATATCATATAAATACGAGTACTTAAACATAATTTGAGGCATTATAAAATTGAAGGCACAAGCAATAACATAGGAAAAAGTTTAAGTTAAATTCAATAAAGTTTCGAATAAGAAGAAAATAAAATTTGTTTTTTTATTTTTTCTTTTCCCAAAACGGACGATCAAAAGTGGCGCAGTCGGTAGGATACCTCAATTATCCTATTCATCATAAAAAGTGAAGATAAGTGAATTTTTATTCTTAGTGCGGTAGTACGAAATTGTGAGCGAAAGATTGCCACAAAAAGAAATAACTATTATAAAAACTTTTTTAAACGCAGAAGATTGCCAGGAAAAGAAATAATTATAATAAAAATTCTTCAGTGAAAAGTGAAAATTTTTTTTCAATTCAAAAACTCCTAGCACGCAAATGATTGCTGCGGGAAAATAAAAATTCTTCAGTGAAAAGTGAAAATTTTCTAATTCGAAAAACTCCTAGCAAGCAAAGGATTGCTGCAGGGAAATGAGAACATCCGATAGCGAAAAAAATTAAGAAATTGTGCGCTAGAAATATAAAATATCATCGCAGAAAATATAAAAACACTCACAACTAAAAAGTAAAAACTTTCTAAAAACTCTCGCTAGAGAAAAACAAAAACTAGAAGCCGAAATATAACTGTTATCAGAAAACATCCTAAGCCATATCCTCTGGACGGAGAAGCGTAAAAATACGAATCATCACAAGGAATCCCACTACCCAACCTAAAGCCAAGGAGCAACAACGCAGACAGACAACAGCATACACGGCTAGCAACATACAACAGCATTAAGGTAGTAATAATTTTGTTATTAATTAAGGCACGAATAAAAGGTGATACGAAATGGCTCAAATACAGTTTGATCCCCTTAAATACTTGGGAAACCTCCCTGAATTCAACCGCGACAATAGGGACCTCCAAACACTTTTAAATTTAATGGATAGGGTACACCCTATGCTACAGACATACGATGAACTTTCACAAGGACTGTTTTCTGACATAATTAAAAGTAAATTAAAAGGCAAAGCTGGGGAAATCATGGAAATAAATTGTCAAATAGTTTCCTGGAACGAAATTAAGGCGGTACTTCAAAATAACTTTGGTGATCGATTAAGTTGTGATGAACTTTTTGATTCACTCTGAGCTACCACATTTAAAACAACTAGTCTAGACTTCTTTGACGAAATAAAAAGCAAACTTAGGCGTCTCAACAATAAGACTTTATTCGTCCTCGGACAGGAAGTAGAAACAGCAAACGCTGTTGCTCAAAATAACTCTCTCGCACAGCTCTCAATATTTTCAAATCTAAAATCCCTGAACCTATGAAGACAATATTAGCCTGTAAAAACCCAAATACTCTAGAAAGCGCGATGAATATCCTTTTCGAAGCCGGATATGCTCCCCTTCGAGTAGACAATCAGCAATTTTTCACGCGAAACAGATCTGAGCAAAAACCTTTTAAATATAATTCGCAAAATTCACAAATTAATTCTAATTTTAATCACAGCAGACAAAATTCTCATCAACAGAACTTTAAACAAGAAACTACAATCAAAATTCTAATCAGAATTTTAATAATTCTAATTTTAATCACAACCGGCAAAATTCTCAACAACAGAATTTTAACCCACGAAATTCTAATCAGAATTTTAATTCACAAAATAATTTTAATTTCCATTGTAACAGACAAAATTTCCAACAACCTAGTTTCAGCCCACGCAACTTTAACCAAAATCCTAACCAGAATTTTAACCCACAAAATAATTCCAATTTCAACCATAATAGACAAAACTTCCATCAACAAAACTTTAACCCACAGCAAAATTTCGCAGCCCAAAACAGAGCTTATAATCAACCTAATAACTTTCCATTACCCGAGCCCATGGATGTAAATGTTAATCATGAGGTAACTTATGACCAAGTGTCTTCTGAAAATTTTCGTCCTTCTGCCTCGGAGGACTACCCTATATAAAGATAGAAACCAAATTAAGACCCATAAAATTAATCATAGACACTGGTGCAACAAATTCAATACTGAATCCAGGCATTTGCCATCCCAAATGGATTCATCAAACCATACCCCTTCCCATAAAAACCCTTCAACATAAGATTTATACAGATAAAAAGGCTAGAATACAATGCTTCAAGGAATTCGGAGACTTCTCGAAAAAATTTACTGTGACTACAGACGCTAGTAATTTCGCCTTAGGCGCAGTACTCTCACAAGACAACCACCCAATTTGCTACGCTAGCCGCACACTTAATGAACATGAATGCAATTATAGTACCATAGAGAAGGAGCTTTTGGCCATCGTCTGGGCCACCAAATATTTCAGACCCTAACTTTTCGGACGAAAATTCCTAATTGAAACTGACCATAAACCTCTGACATGGCTATTTTCCATCAAACAACCTAACTCAAAACTTGTTAGATGGAGATTAAAACTTTCTGAATTCGACTAAGATATAAAATACAAAAAAGGAACGAAAAATAGTAACGCGGACGCGCTATCTCGTATTGAACATGAAGCTATGAACATAAATGCATTAGAATCTGATCCTTTGACAATTAAAGAGACTTCATCTCCACTAAATCTATTTAAAAATCAAGTAATTATAAAAAAAATTTGCATCAGGATCCGTAAGGATAAAAAACAAGTTAATTTTTAAAAATAGAAGGAAAGTTATCCAAATTAAGGAGTTAGATAGAAATACTACTATTACTCTAGTTAAAAACCATTGTAACCCTTCACAGCTAAATGCAATTTTAATAGATGACGTATTTTTACAACGTTTTTAAGACCACTTACGAAGAACTATTCTCTAATAATAGAGATTTTAGAATTATAAGATGATTTACTCTATTAGAGGATATAGAGGACGAAAATAAATTAAGTGAAATTATTGAGAAAAAACATTTAGAAAAAAACCATAGAGGCATACAAGCCGTTTTCGAAGAATTAAAGTCACAAATCTACAACCCTAAACTAAAATTAAGAATAACGCATTTAATAAATAATTGTGAAATCTGTAATTTGGAAAAATACGATAGAAACCCTCCTAAGATACCTTGTAAAATTACCGAAACGCCCTCTAAGCCTCGTGAAATTATTCACATTGATGTTTTCTACACATTAGAAAAACAAATTTTTATGACGATAATTGACAAATTTACAAAATTTACTGTAGCTTATAGAATTAATGGAAGAACTTGGACAGAATTTAAAACCAAACTATTACTTTACTCACGGTAAAATTGAAAAAATTGTTGTTGACAACGAACTTGAGTTCAAAGCTATACCACTAAAACAATTTCTAAAAGACGAAAATATTATAATACATTACACATCTAACAGTAACCACACCTCAAATGCAGATATAGAAAGATTACACAATACAATTAATTACATATCAGACTTTTAAGACATGAGAACCGTCATGAAACGGTGGAAGAAAAAATTTTAAGGATAATAGGTTTCTATAATAACACAATACACAGTACTACAAAAATTAAACCAATTGACTTTATAAACGGGAAAATCCATGAAAACAAATATGAAGAAGTCCATGATTTAATTTTGAAGAAAAAAGAAAGCATCATAAACAGATTAAATAAATATAGAAACGACGTTGATATTCAAGTAGGAACCAACTTCATAAAAGAAATTAGAGGCGGCAAAAACCACAGGAAGTATAGAAAAATATACGCTAGTATAATTGATGACGAACATTTAAAGGACACTAAAAACGGATTGAAATATTACAAAACACATGTGAAACAAAACAAGAAATACCAAGATAAAAATAACCCTAAAATAAAAGCTAGACATTGAAAACCCCAAATACAACACATTACCGACCACATAAATCAAAAGCAAATTCTAGTAGGAAATTATTTGAACAAATTTATAGACTTTATGCAAAATAAGCGACAATAGCGACAATAGAGGACGAAATAACGTTTATAGAACAAATTTAGCAAATAAACAATGAGATTCCACTCTTACGAGACATTGGACAAATAATATTTTCTAGCAAACTGGGAATAATTCCCACGGACCACTTAACAAACACAGAGCTTGACTTGATAGATAACTTTGACAGTTACACAAATATTAAAATAGCCGTCGTCTCACATGACAATAATATCGTAATAATTCTTCAAATTCCTCAATATTCCAAGGAAATTCGATCGAAAATTATATTTGAGCCAACCCCCAATGTAAATAATAAATCAATTGTACTAAAGACCTATGAAATACTAATAGATTCCAAAAGTAATATTTTTGATGTAAACGTCAAAGACAATCTTGTGAAAAATTTAATTCAAATATCTAATGAATTTATTACAAATATACATATTAAACTAAGAAGATGCATACTGCGATATGCGAACGTTAGACGAATCAGTCGTAATTGAAAACATACCCGGTATACTAATATTTAAAAATTTCTATTTCAAAGTCAAGCATAATTCTAACTAAATCGATATTAAAATAAACGGAAAGTTTTTAGTGAAAATTGAAAATTGTGAAATTAATGCAATCAATAAAACCTTTAGTAATGTCAAACTAAAATTTTATAATCAATTTATCCTACCAAACGTTATAACAAAAATCAAAGAAAAATTGAATACAACCTTTTCTAATTTAAAGCTAAAATCAATATATTTGGAAATTAATTAAACATGTAAAATATATTGAACAAATACCATACCAAACAAAGAAATCAAATTTTATAAACGTAGGTATAACATAATAATTGTTATTACCATCATAATGTTAACGATATTTACTATATACAAAACAAATAGAAAACTGTCTATATTGCATATTTGGTCGGAGCCTCAATCTAACGGTGGGGGTATTATAGCAAAACCTTTTAATATCAGCCAAATTCACTTTAAAATCATCCAACATCAAATTCTCTGTAAAATCATCCAAATCAAATTCTCTGTAAAATCATCCAACATCAAATTCTCTGTAAAATCATCCACCATAAAATTCCCATTAAAAACATTATATTAAAATTCACGTTAAAATAAGCCAGCATATAATATCATATAAATACGAGTACTTAAAAATAATTTGAGGCATTATAAAATTGAAGGCACAAGCAATAACATAGGAATAAGTTTAAGTTAGATTCAATAAGTTTTGAATAATAAGAAAATAAAATGTGTTTTTTTATTTTTTCTTTTCCCAAAACGGACGATGAAAAGTATTATGTTCAAACACTAAGAAAACTATGAGAGCACTCAAATCCACTGGTAAGAAATATACTTAGAATTAAAACAGCAACACGCCTCAAAATATTGGACTTACCTATATATTAAATATATTAATATAGTAATAAACTATATAAGATACTAAAATGAAATGAATTTAAATTGAATTAAAACTAAAAGGCAAAAATGTTGTGAAATTTAATACTAAGCCCAAACACTGGTGCGGGATAAATATAGTTAATTTAGCCCTTAAGATTTAATTACTTATTGTTACGCTCGAAATGAGTAAATTCAATAAATAAATGAAATAAAAAAAAAATGTTAGTCCCGAAAATTCCTTATATGAAAAGTGGGCGTGTCTCTTCCTTGATCAACCCTACTTGTTGCAGATAGCTTTATAAAGTCGACATGTGTTTTCCCGTAATTTCGTCCATACATCTCTACCACATCTTAATTTATGAATATTTGTTAATAGTGCGCGTATCAGTTAATATATACCGCACACTTTTTGTACAGTGTTTAGTAGGACCCACATCTTTATATGTCAAATTGCGTCACTATCAATTGGACCGAAGTTATAGTCATTTTAAGTAGGTTGAGAAAAGTACCTTATAGTGGAGGTAGGCGTGGTCTTTGCCCAAATCGACCCATGCAGCAATCTGGCTCTGTATCATTGTCCAGAATATACTTTTGCAAAATTTCATTAAGATAGCGGTAAAGCAAAAAAATGGCAAAGGACGGACGGCCAGACGGACAACGAAAATGTTTTTCTTAGAAAGTATTTCTGATCATATTTGTATATATATATGTCCATACCTACCACGCCTCCTTCTTGAAATTGCAACCCCTCTCAAAAGCACATATATATATATATATATATATATATATATATATATATATATATATATATATATATATATATATATATATATATATATATATATATATATATATATATATATATATATATATATATATATATATATATATATATATATGTGCTTTTGAGAGGGGTTGCAATTTCAAGAAGGAGGCGTGGTAGGTATGGACATATATATATATATAAGGTAAAAAGGGTATACTATTTTATATATATATATATATATATATATATATATATATATATATATATATATATATATATATATATACGAGTATAATAAATGCATATATATGAGTCATAATAAATGCTTGTGAAAAATTGCCTTCATTGAATGATCTCTGATGAGGAAAAGTGGCGTGTCCAAAATAGCAATAAGATTGCAAAAATGTTTGAAGAATTCTCCTTCTGAAAATTATGCTGGTGGCATAACCACACATACACAATTGCAACTACCGTGTGCAACTTGCCTTGTCAATAAATTCGCTGAGAAAAAATCTTAATTTTCACTGAATTGACTTCTGATTCTCTCATATATATATATGTATATAAATATATCTCTATATATATATATATGTGTGTGTATATATATATATATATATATATATATATATATATATATATATATATATATATATATATATATATATATATATATATATATATATATATATATATATATATATATATATATATATATATAAATGTGCCTCCTGAGGGTAAAAGCAGTGGTTGAAAAATGATCATCGCAGAGTGAACATCGTGTTAGCAACAGGCAGTTGAGCAATGATCGTCCAAAGTGTCGTGTTAGCAATGGAAAGTTTAGCAGAGATCGACGCAGAGCAAACAACGTGATAGCAACAGTAGCAGGAAGTAATTAAATACAAAGTGTAGTGCAACAACTGACTAGCCGAAGCAAACTTTTAAGTCAAGTGTTCTAACTTAAGAGGAATTTTTTGCTTATTACACATCCCAGTATTGAGCTTGCTATAAGTTGTCAGAAAGGCAATTTCGTAACAATTGGTGTCAGAATTTGGATTCTGTTTAAGCAATCAAAACGAAGTTTGACCAGCTAAAAGTAGAACAGGTAGAAGGAGTTGGCGGTACGTGATCTTCCAACAACTGGAACTAAAACAGGGTTGCAACTGCGGTTGCGTGTCGAAATGAAGTCACACTCTGGCTGAGTACACCTTCGATGAGGAAGTTGGAGCCACATTAAGTAAAGTTGATAAACTACGAGCTCATCAAGCGATTCCAGATGGCAGCAACTGGCGATTGAAAAAGAAAGACTTCTACAGCGGTTCATGGAGCAAAAATTCAACGAAAATCGCATTGTTTCAGAAGCAATAAATAGTTGACGCAATCGAAAGAGAGCTTAGCAGCAACAAGGTACACATTAGCGAGGCAAGTATGCAACGATTACGAAATGCTGCACCCGCAAATAGCACGTCAAACAGACGCAACATCAGCTTCAGCAAAGTGAGGAGAATCTGCAGCAACACTTACAGCAGTGTGAAAAACGACTTACTCAACTCAGAACTCAGGGGCGTGCGAGGGAACTACCAAAGGAGAAAGAAAATGACAACAAATAAATCAAACGATGCACAAGCTACAGGAGGGTACATTGCCTATGCCAACCTATGATGGAACCACGATATTTGGCGTCTTCAGCATACAGTTTGAGGCTACCGCTAGCACAGATGGTTGGAGAAATCGCGAGTACTTGCACCATTGGCCCTGTCACTGAAAGGTGCTGCTGATATACTGCCGACTACTGACGAGAGGGTGAGAGAGACTGTTATGAAGACCTGATGAGGGGGTGAGAGAGACCGTTATGAAGCCCTGATGAATGAATTTCTGTTAGTGGTGAGTCTCTACAACCGGTTGTGGCGGAGGTGGAACGGTTTGCCCATCTTGCCTGTCCAGGCGAGATTGCTGCGAAATGTATGATGGACACTTACGTATATGGGATTCTCGATGAGGAAATGGATCGTTCAGCGATGACAAATCCAAAAAGCTACGCGTATGGGGACAATGGCTGGCATTACACAACATTTATATATATATATATATATATATATATATATATATATATATATATATATATATAATATATATATATATATATATATATATATATATATATATATATATATATATATATATAAATGTATATACGAGTATATTACATTTTTTTATACACTATTCCTTACATACATTTAATAAATATGACGACAGAATTACGGCCCCAAGCATACGCGGAATTGCCCACGCCTATTTACCCAAATCCCATCTATTGGAACTCCCTTCGCGATAACGGAGTTTGGAATTTATTGCCGCTGTATTGATGGGACCTCACAATATTTGGGTCCACCAATACATGGCTGCACAAGTCAATATTACTCTTAATAGAAATTTTTTTTATTTATTTATTACATTATTTCTGTAATTCGTTTCTACTAAACATGCATAATAAAATGTCTATAATATAATAAATAAATAAACAAATCTGAATGTAAAAACCACACTTCCCTCATCTTCTCCATCTCCTGTAAGGACAGGAACAACTGATGAGGACAGGATCACTTTAAAAAGGGTAAAAATGGTATACTTGTTACATTGGGTGGTAGTGTACTACTGTATGTCCATTGGGTCCCACAATTTACCAAAAAGCATTACTAGGTTGTAAGATTTATCAACGAATTTATAAAGGAAGGTTTCGGACACTAACAATTAATACAACACAAAAATGGGCGGGTTATTTTTACAGCGACGCCCACTGGGCGAGTACCCAGAACAGCTGCTGGCAGCTCGAGTCTAGCCATCGTCATCGGTTTCAAGGGAGCACATCTGATTTTAGCGAAGACCAAGGAAATATCGAATTCGCCATCAGAAGTAGTGCTACGCAGCAGCTGCAAATGCTTGCATCAACGAAAATATGCAATTGCCAATTCTTCGGTACGCCGCTTGTAAAGTAGCGACGTGGTATTTTAACTTCCCTAATATTTTTTATTTTCTTTTGTAGTGTATCCAAAACACTACGATGCATTTCAAACCAACACTGCCTAATGTCCAAGAGTACCGCACATGTAATCATGCGAGCGCAACGCCGTGCATAGCATGCACTTGACTAAAATACAAACGCGGCACAAACCAAAACGGCAGATCAAGTGACACTACGTATAGCGGGCATTTGGTGTGAAGGCCAAAAATGCATTGAACACAAATATATGCCGACCACACATTGCGGACAATTGCAAGTGTTCGTCATATGGTTTCATATTTGGCATATAATTTTGGATAAGTTATTGATCATAAATAATAATGTTTAGGTAAACAAAATTAGACTAAGATTTTAATATACGAGTATAAGACGCTCGGATTTGTATAATAAAACAGTTCCATTTGAACAAAGATCTCGGCACCTAAATTGCTTTTACTTTGCTCGGCGTTCACGCCTCAAAATAAGGAAATATTTCGGCAAAGGAAAGTTTGCCACAATCATTGGCTGGGTTACCTTACAGCGTTCATAATAACATAAGGTAAGCGGCTGTTTGTATTTACGGGGCTCGTCAGAAAATTTCCATATAATTATTTTTTATGTAGATGTCAATTCTATGACAAACACCACATGGCGATCCTGCCAAACCGAACTTAGGACCACAGAAGAATCCGACAACGCTTTCAAGAAACTTCTAGCGCTTGCTAAAACTTCGTTGGAAAAATATTCCCCAGGAGAACCACCAATATCAACACCATGGTATGAAGCAACTAGAGCCAACCCAAATTTTAACATTGCTACGGAAAACTCGGAAAAACAACAGATCAAGGAAGCTCGAAAATGATCGACGCCAAAAATAAGGAAAATATAGTAATGAATAGCGTTGGCGACACCACTGACCAAGGCATCTACGATATTTTAAAAATTATGCTTTTTACTATATTAGTTATATCAATAATATTATATTTATCAGGTTAGGTTAGGTTAGGTTGGGAAGGCGGAGACATCTATGTCCATTGTGACTGCCTTTAAAAATGTCAGGCGGAGGCATACTCGTCCTTACCCTTGATTTCCATAAACATTAGAAGTACCATCCATATAAAAAAATATTTGGTTTTCCAGATGAAAGTGAGAGGATCCGATAAATCCACCTTCGTTATATCTGTCAAACTTGTGAAGAAGCGCACTTCCACTCCGAGACATCTATGTCCATTGGGACTGCCTTTAAGAATGTCAGGAGGAGGCATAGTCGTCCTTACCCTTGATTTCCATAAACATTGGAAGTTCCATCCCTATCAAACCATTTGGTTTTCCAGATGAAAGTGAGAAGATCCGATAAATCTACCTTCGTTATCTCTGTCAAACTTGTGAAGAAGCGCGACCCCAAACATTGAAGTCGTTTCAACTGTAGTCTTGGACATTGACATAAAAACTGATGAATCGACTCTGTCTCTTCCTTATCATGGCAACTCCTACATAGCCCGCTCGATGGCATACGCCAATGTTGAAGCATTGGTGCGATAGCACAATGCCCATAATGACCCCCGTAAGCATCCTTACTGCAGGCTTGTTGAGCCCTAAGAGAACCTTCGTTCTCTTCATGTCCTACCTAGGCCATAAGGCCCTTGAAACTTCACAGTTGTCACGATTAGTCCATAAGTTGCTTGTCACTGGAATAGTGAATTCATCTATGTTCCTAAACAGTTCACATATCGGGATTTGTATTGAGGTATCTGCATCTTTTATGTCCATTTCAGAGCCCGTTCTGGCCATCTCGTCCGCTAATTCATTCCCTTCTATATCCCTATGTCCGGGAACCTAGCAAAGTGAGACTTTGTGGGGTCCAATGTTCAGTAGTGAGGTACGACATTTCATTACCAGCTTCGATTTTACTGTCTTGGATTCTATTGCCTTAAGCGCCGCCTCACTATAGTGATTTTCGAAGGTCGAAAATCACTACTACTCTGTATCAGTCCGGCCGCTTTCTCAATTGCATAGACTTCGGCCTGAAAGACGCTGCATGCGTCAGGCAGCCGATATGACTGTCTTGCGTGCAAGCCTTCCGAGAAGACACCCGCCCCCGTTCCACCCTCCATCTTTGAGCCGTCACTGTAGATGGTAATTTCAGAATTACGCGTCACAGAGCCTGACTCCCAGTCTTCTCTGGTTGGATAGAGAGTTCGAATTCTAGCTGTAAAATCCATAGTCTGTAGCCGTTTCTAAATCGGCCGTAACTAACCTTTGACCCTTCCGTCTTATTTCGCTCAAAATTGTACAGTGTCCACAGTTGGCAGATTTCCACGTGTTGCACTCCCTCAGTCTGAGAGCACACTTGGCGGGCGCGCTGCTTAGAGCCCCTGAGATTCCCAGGCTAGCAAGTCTTTGTATTTTTCAATACGGTATTGATTACATTTCCTTTCCAACGCCATCCACCAGACGGGGTTAAATTTGGTCTAATGATTGTGGTGTACATCCCATACACGATGTACGGTGACAGTCCCCATTTTTTCCCACAGATCCTTTTACAGGTATAGTATGCAGCCAAACCCTCCTTTCTTCTCTCCTCACTATTCCTTCTCCAATTTAACTTAGTATGCAGAATGATACCCAAGTATCTTGCTTCTGAGGAGAGATTCAACGTTACCCTACCTAACTTTGGCCAAGAGAATTGAGAGACTTTTGTTTTCCTAGTGAACAATACTAGCTTCGTCTTAGTAGGGTTAACTCCGAAGCCGTTGCGCTCAGCCCATCCGGAAATCTTGCCCAGTGCTTCTTCCATGATTTCGCTAATCGTTGACGAGAACTTGCCCGGGATTAGTATGACTACATCATCAGCGTAGGCTACAACCTTTGTTATATTTGCTTTGAAGGTTTCTAAGATCTCATTTACTACTAACAGCCATAGCAGAGGTAATAGCACTCCCCCCTGCGGCGTACCCTTGTAGTCCTCCTACTCACCGAGGCCGTTTCCATAGTAACGTTAATGACCTTGTTTACGCTAGCATTGTGTTAATCCATGTCTCTATGAATTCCTTCACTCCGTGATCTCTCAGCGCCTTACAGATCGCCTCTGTATTTACATTGCTGAAGGCTCCTACCAACGTGTATTCCTTATAGTTCATTGGCCTCTCAATGATGCCAATCACTTTATGGAGTGCGCTATCCACTGATCTACTCTTACGGTATGCGTGTTGCGCAGTATCTATTGTGAGAATTTTGGTAACCCTTCTAATATACAGATTAATAAATCTCTCAAGTATTTTAAGAATTAACGATGAGAGACTTGGTCTGTAATCCCTGTCAGTAGAACGATTTATATTTCACGCTTTTGGAATGAAAACCACCTTGACTTCTCTCTAACTTTTTGGCACGTACCCATCCTCGAGACTTCTTGTGAAGATGTGAACTAGATGGGGAATCACGCCTTGGAGGAATGTTGCAGCTTAGCCGATATAACCCCATCAGGACCCGCTGACTTGTACGGGTCGAAGGAGCCTATAGCCCACGCAATCTTATGCTCCCTTACGATATCCGAGACCCTCCCAGTAGCAATAGCAGACATCGCGGCCTGGGGGCCACGGTGCTGCCTGAGGAGTTGCTTGATATCGACGCCAGGTGGCCTCCTCGCCAACCACCTACCGCCGGTACTGGGGATCCGACCCCCTGCACCGTAAACCCTTCCTCATTTGTTTTCGACATCTGAAACCAGAATAAACACCCCCTCCCCGTGGGGTTTCTTTGCAGTCTACCAACCCACCCACAAATGACTCAGAAAACCGACCGCTCCTAACATGGAGTAAAACAGACGTCGTTGTGTGCCGCCCCTAACCTGGGAAACAGACGCATACGTGGTACATCTTTGTTCGTTACTCATCGGTCGGTCTGTCTAAAAACACTGGCGGCCCTGCCAGGGGGCAGAAAATATGTAAGCATATATCAAGTAATCTAATCTATAATTCATAAAAATGCTTCAATAGTAAAGTACGTCTACTGTGAGTAATTTTATTGAAATTTGATACAAGCATTATTGATTTATAATGTTAATCAACAAATTAATATTTGCTTCAAAATACAAACATTTTTATTGTTAAAATTACTGATTCTATGCATTAGCAATAATTCATATATTAGAAGGAAACAAAAGCCTTAGAAAACAAACAAAAAAATTTTTGAATTAATAGCAAAATATTGCAAATAAACAAAAAAGGGGAACTCCAACTCCCCCAAAAACTTACTGCAATTACAAGCGAAAAAATCAAAACAGAAGGAAAATGATAGTGCGGACGTAAACAAGAACAAACAAAATTTTTTTTGTTAAATCTGAGATGAAAATGAAGTAAATTTTGAGTTAAATTTTTAGTAGTAAATCCATAAGAACAAAACTTTACATTTAGTTTTTGAATTGAAAATATATACCCAGTAACTGAAAAAGAAATTTTAGCAATTTATATGGTCAAAAATTTACAGTTGACACTATCTATTAGTATCACTTTTTTTTAGCTGACAGGTGTGAAGAAAAGTAATCAAAGCAAAAGTGCGGATCATTTAATTTGAATTTCAAAGCCTTAAGCTAGTACTAAAAAGCACTGTGCGCATCAATATAAACTTCTACAAAAGTTGTGCGTGTTCTGCTGTTTTCTTTCATGTAACTGCAGTTAAATTAAGCCGGTAAGCACAAGTAAAACAAAATTTGATAAAATCAACTGCTTTGCGTTGAAAAACAAATAAAGAGCTGAGAGCAACGGAATATGGAGCTATCCAGCTCCGATTTAGAGAGCGTCAAAAAATCTATTATTGCTACTGCCTAAAAGTATACTACGAAATATTTTATTGGCACACTGTCAGAGTGAGAACCACACTAGTGGCGAAAATAAGGACCCTTTGTTCCAAAAAATGTCAGAGCTAAAAACTTTATGCAATGAACTTCATGCAGAAGTAGCTCTACTTAAACATGAAAATAAAAATCTAAGGTCATAGCTTGCAAGCAATTCGAAAATAATTGATGATCAGTCTGCTCATGCCGTCGAATATAAAACAGATAAAGAAGTGCTTGCTCAAGGAACATGCTGGATATTTAAGAAGAATAAGAAATATATAAATAAGAAACGAAACGCGGAATCCTCACCAGAGGTTGACCATATTGATGATGAACCAACAACTAGTTCATATGTAAATCAACTTGTTCAAATAATAGCTAAAGAAAAGCCTACCGTAGTTAGGAAGCCCCCACCCATCATGATATCAGGTATCAAAGAATATAATGTATTCAATCAAATAGTTGGCACACATTGCATAAAAGAATATACAATTAAATTGTTATGCAACGAAGTCTATAAGGTTAATTCTGCCGATTGCATTGATTATAGAAACCTTACAGCGTTCTTCTCTTCAAGTGAAAGATCATGGTTCACATACCACGACAAGCAATCAAGTCCTATTAAGGTTATAGTTCAAAATCTTCATCACTCGTGTCCTCCCTCAGAAATTGTTGGCGATCATAAAAATAAAGGACTTAAAGTCTTAAATTCTGTCAACAAATTGCAGAGGAAATTAACCTTTTTATGCTAACTATTGACCCTTCTGAGGATGTAAACAAAATACATGGCATATGAAGCATACTTGGAACCTGTTAAAAATAGCGCCTTTATACTGCAATTCAAAAACTGTCAGTCTTATGGACATACCAAAAATTATTGCTCTAAGCATCTAAGCTTTCACGCATCTTGAAATGCACAGGCAGGCATGAAACTGCAAAATGCACTCTGGAAACCCCTCAAAAAACAAGATGCTGCAATTGTGGTAAAGAGCATCCAGCTAACTACCGTGGCTGCACAGTTGCTAAAGAGTTCCAAAAGCTTAGAGATCAACGTAAAAAACAGCTTAACACAAGAATGCACCAACCCCAAAATGGTCGCTATGCACCCCCGGCTCCATCGTCGTCAGCAAATAACACCCAACGTGGAAGTACCTACGCTGGAGCTGTTAAAGGTTCAAATGCAACCTACAGAAACCAAAAAGAACACGATGTGCTAACCCTATAGCTATCATTTATACAGAAACAAGAAGTTTTCAACTAACAATTACAGAGTCGCCTAGGTGAAATAGAAAAAGCCTATATACGAGTATATATATATATATATATATATATATATATATATATATATATATATATATATATATATATATATATATATATATATATATATATATATATATATATATATATATATATATATATATATATATATATATATATATATATATATATATATATATATATATATATATATATATATATATAACGATAAGTACACTACGAATAATGACATGGAATGATAACGGATTGCTTAAACATAAAAATGAGCTTGAAGCTATACTAGAAACTGGCAAATTTGACATATGCCTCATATCTGACTCATTCTACAAATGAATCGTATGTAAATTTTAAAAACTGTGCTACGTATCATACAGTTCATCTCAGTAATAATACAAGCGATGGAAACGCAGTTATTATAATTATAATATCCAACATTTCGAGGAAGAAAATATGTGCTCTGATAAATTTCAGATAACCAATATATGCATAAAAAGCAGCAATGTCCTCCAATCGGTGCCGTTTATAACCCACCAAGACACACGATAATATCTGACGACTACAAGCAACTCCTAGGACTTTATGAACATAGATGCATTTTAGGTGCAAAGCACACCACATGGGGTTCTAGGATTACAAGTACCAAGGGCCGGCACAATCAAACGCTCTAAGGGAATTAAGGTGGGATTTTATGTCAAAGCCAACATACTGGCCAACTGACCCCACCAAGAATCCAGACTTATTAGACTTTTTCATAATTAATAAAATGTCAGTCAACTACTTCCATGTTCAAGAAGGATTAGACTTCAGCTCCAGTTTATCTAACACTGAGTACTGATGTCATAATGACAGAAGAAAATCCTTTCATAACAAACAGAAACAAAAACTGTGAAAATTTCCGTTCAAAGCTGGACGAATACATTGACTCTGAAGTAAACATTCATAATCATGACGATATAGAAACAGAAGCACTTAAGTTTGTTAAATTTAAACAGAAATCGGCTTGGGAAAGTACACCGTAGGTTCAACGAAAGAAGATTGTTATAAACTACCCACGTGAACTAAGAGATCTCATAGCACAAAAACGTAGATTGAGGAAAAAATGGCACCAAACCCGCTCTCCTAATGACAAACGCAACTTTAACAATGTAGCTCAAAGGCTAAAGCAATCCCATCGTGAAAAATGATTCCGTTAATTTGTACGTTAGCAGCCTTATTATCGAACGTAGATCCGGATATTCACTATGGAAATGCAAAAACTACAAAAACGAACAATAAAAAAACCTGATCGTAAATGAGCTTGAAGTGCTCTTGAGAAAGCAAATATATTTACTGAACATCTTGAAAACATCTTCTCTACTAAAGCCACAAATGCCAACGTAGATATAACTATAAATCATAGCTCTGATAATACAAGCAAGGATCTAATCCAAAGCCTGTAAAAGAACAACAAAACTCCCGGATTTGACCTCGTCATAGCGGGGATCCTGAAGAAATTAACATATAAGGCTATAGCTAGATTAACCGATATAATTAACGCTTGTTCCGCCCTAAAATATGTGCCCCCTGTTGGAAAATAGCTGAAGTCGTTATGATTTGCAAACCAGGCAAGCCGCAGCATGAAGCTTCATAATACAGACCAATATCATTACTGCCAAAAATATTGAAGGTATTTGAAAAATTGCTACTAAAATGCCTTAAAACAATCATTAAAAGATAGAGTCTTATTCCATCGCATCAGTTTGACTTTAGAGATAAACACTCAACAACCGAACAAATACACTGCCTACACGATTGGATCAAATTGTGGTGTTTGTCGTAGAATTCATGTAAATACAAACAGATATTTACCTTATGTTATTATGAAGGTAACCCAGCCAATGATTGTGGCAAACTTTCCTTTGCCGAAATGTTTCCTTATTTTGAGGAGTGAACGCCGAGCAAAGTAAAAGCAATGTAGTTGCCGAGATTATTATTTATGATCAATAACTTATCCTAAATTATATGCGAAATATGAAGCCCTATGCCGCACACTTGCAGCAGTCCGCAATTGCGTGTGGTCGGCATATCTTTGGGTTCAATGCATTTTTGGCCTTCACACCAAATGCACGCTATACTCGTACGTAGTGTCACTTGAACCGCCGCTGTGGATTATGCCGTGTTTGCATTGTTGTTAAGTGTATGCTACCCACAGTGTTGCGCTCGCATGCATTCATGTGATTACACTTGGTACACTACACATCTAGCGTTCTTGGAAAAAAAAAATTTTATTATGTTACCAGTTTATGTTCTTACTTATGCCACGTATTTTCTTAAGTTGTTATTGTGTACAATTTTTTCTTTTTTCTTAACAATAATGGTAGAGTTTCCTCCGTTTCGATTTGTTATTTTATATGGACCGTCATAAGGACTGTCTCTTTTATGTCTACAAATTTTTCTTAAGAATACTGTATCTTTTATTTTATATTCTATTTTATTTCTATTTTTGTCATACGCTTCCATCCTTATTATTTTGGCAGTAATTAATAATTTTCTATCAGGGCTTTTCTAATTCTTAAATGACCTCCATGTGTTGCATTGTGATACTCATCTATTAGATTATATTCATTTAATTCGTTTAATACTCTTTATGGAGCGGCATGTCATTATTCTTAATTTGAGGATTTTTGTTCTTTATTTTTATTGGCGTATTCATTTCTTTAAATTCTTTTTTGGCACGTATTTTAAATATCTCATTGTTTGCTATATCTCTATATCGTATATAGCTTAGTCATTACGTTTTCTTTCTTCGTTTTGTATATCAATTTCCTCGGAATCGAGTCTGCTCACGCTGATTTATTATTGATTCCTGCATGCTTTATATCTTCTTTAATCCTATTTGAAGATAGCTTCTTCTGGTTCGAATCCTAATTAGCGGAATTATCACCACATCCCGCGTGTTTTTCCTTAGTCTGAATATTTCTTGTGCATTTTCTTTTATTTCATCAGCCATTTTAAATTATTTGATTTCCTCTTATATTAACCATTATTTTTAGATGTGCAATCCCACATTTGAAGTTGATCAGACTTCTGCTGAGATATACAGTTCTTTATTTTCTCTCTTAACTTATCTTCTTAACTTTTTAATTTTTAATTTGTTTATTTATAGTATCAATAGACAAAGTGGCATTCTTGTCATTGTAAAAACTTTTTTAAATTTTTAAAATTTTTTATTTTTATTGGGACATTATAATAAGTATACAATGTTTCTCTGCACAACCACTGCTCATTTATGACCAAAGAGCTGCTTACATCTAATAAATTCATATAAAAAATAAATATATTCTAGCAAAAGTTTTTGAATCCGCTCCACCAGTTCAAAACGTTTAGTACATCGCAGTCGTCGTTTTAAGCTTATAACATTAAGCAACTTGCTCGCTTCTTCATTTGTGTGCTGGCGCAGTCTTTCTTGATAAGATTCGGCATAATTTCTGATTTCGGTGTTTACTGTCGGTACTTTCAGATCGCGGTGAAGGTTGCTGTTTCTGATGTACCAGGCGACCTTAACTATGGAGCGTAGCACTTTGTTTTGGAAGCGGTGAATTATTCGTCCATGACACTTCTTTACACAGCCCCAAAGCTGAGCACCATACAACAAGACAGATTTCAGAACTTGTATGCAAACAGCTCACTTGCAGTGAACGGACAGAAAATAGATTCTGCCAATGAGTCGTTGTAGTTTTTTAATGTGTTCTTTCCATTTAAGTTTTGTGCCTAGGGTCATTACCAGATACTTTGCTGTATTTGAATACGGTATCTGGTTGCCTAATATCTTAAACGGCAGTGTTGTGCTCATGACACAAAGTAGTAGCTCCAATATTTTCTTTTTATTCTTATATACGAGTATGAACGATTATTTGTATATTAAATAAAAAAATACTTTTTCGAGTTCTTTTGTAGTTGGTGAATTATCGTTTTGACCTTGATTGCAAGAACCAAGAGTTGAGACCGTCGTCAGGTCGATGCACGAAATTTAGCCGATATGCACTTCTTGACACTCCAGAATAGACTGAATACGGCGCAAAGAGAGCAGCTACCGCTGCTTCGTAGCCCCGCGACAAAGTACACCAACAGTTAAAGATGGCTTCCGCACAAATACGGTATGCACCGTGACGAGCAAAATTATTGATTAATTTTGCTCACACAATAAATCTTCCCCAAAGCAATAGTCACTGCGAAAAAGGACCGCCAGCATCACTCGCGTGCGAAGAATTGAGAGTGCCGTAACCAATCAGCTTGCGCGGCCCCATCAACGCTTAATATTATTCATTAGAATACCTTCGCACGAATGGAAACAACGGCGAAAACGGGAGCGTATGAAATGCACGAAATATTAAACGTTGGTCAATAAATCACATGCAAATTGTACCAACAACTACGTAAGCGGAATGTCGACAACAGCATTGGCAAAGCCAAGCCAGCCGCTTGCGTAAGACAAGGAAAATGAATTGCATGTGAATTATTCCAACAAGAATGCGCCGACAATAACACTACAGGCAAACTACAATTGATCCTGCGTTAATTACAACAACAAGACTCTGCAGAATTTACCGAGTGCTTAGCTCGGGAAATAGAACAACAACACGAGGAACGAATGTAAAGAAAAGAGACAACGCATTAATAATCGCTGTGCAGACACGTTGCGCGGACATCACACAAAGGAGAAACACACAAATAGTGTTCAAACGCTGGTGGATAATTTAAATAATATTTACCACCAGCAGAAAGAAATCATGCGTGCCACAACAACAACAGGGCGTGCAACAGCAACAACGTGCCGCTGCAACTACTACGGGCTTGACAACAGCCGGACTTTTCCAGGAGAACGCTGAGGGTCGCCTAAGGTCAAGCGGAAAACACCAACAATGCCTTAGCCTTAGCAACAGGAAACGGTAGACGGAGAAACGGCCAGCGGGACTAGAAGAACAACTAGAGTTCCAACAGGAGGATATAAAAGCGCCTGCACCCTGACATACGGTCTCTCTTTTCCTGCTAACACATCGCGCAAGTAAGTACCTTAGAAACGTTGCCGCACAGACGCCATGAGATTAGAAATCAGTACCAACGGATACACACACACACAAGCGCTGCACTTACTACGAATGCTGGATTTTAATCCACTCTCATAGTAACCCAAAACTTGTTCGTCAACGTTAGAACGGTGGAAGTGGTTTGTCAATCCACCACCGTTGAAAAGAAAGACCCAAAACACGGATCTAGTGTAGTTGATTGTTGGTCACGCAGGATCGGCATTGAATTCAATTGCAGATTCTATACAAAGTATAGATGCAGAAAAGTACTATAAAGAAGAAATGCCTGACACGAAGCGGAAGGACGCCCTCAGTAAAGGTTTTGACCGGCAGAGTGTGCCGCTGGCCAAGCTATTGTTTGTGCGGTTTTAGGTCTTTCCTGACTTAGAGCACGAGAGATAAAAGAATAAACTAATGCGAGTAGCGGTTTTAGTTGTCTTCGGATTAACTCTGGTTTATTTGATGGCTCGCTGGCTCTTTTATATGATTTAATTCTCATTGTTTTCTTATTCTAACTAACATAAAATATATCTATCTTATTTCTACTAGTTACAAATCATATTCCCGAAATTAGTCTCAAATATCGGATTACCGATATTATTCATTGACGAATCATCGTCTTTGTATATATTAATAATTTTGAGTGCAAGTTCAGGGCTAAAGTCACTGCCCTGTCCAATATGCATACGACGCTGCAATATAGGCAGCGTGTGTTATTGCACCACCAAAATGCTTGTCTAGCGTATTTGGTATTGAGTACAATTGCACACGTTGCACTATTGTCAGTTTGCCTGCATATGCGACTTGTTGTTGTGCTTATGACGATGTGTGGTCGTCAGTGTACACTTGTGTGGTACACTACACCCTCACCCTTAACAGAAAAATTAGGGGTGTTAGCGAATAATTTTTCTGGAAATATGGGTTGTGTTGTATTACAATTGTCTTATGTTATGGATTTGTTACATGATTTTCATATTTTCTAATAATTGGTATTATTTGTTTAAAAATTCTTTCTTATTATTATAATTACATGGTAGTGTTTTTAATTATATAGTTAAAGTTACTAATTATGTTGTTTTGATATTGTTACATATACTTCTGATTACTACTTATATTGCTTTGATTACATATTGTGATAGTTTTAATTATAAATCGTATTGTTTAAATTACATTTTATGGTTTATAAATTTAAATTACATTGTATGGCTTTAATTGATTATTATGTACTTTCTTAGGTGTACCATTATATTCTATTAATGAATTTACTCCTAACTTATCTAGTATTTTATATGGTCCTTTATATGGATTCATATTCTTTTTCCTATTTTATACTTTTAATAGAACTAAATCTCCTATTTCTACATTAAGTGTATTCGTATTAGTTTTTGAGTCAGTTAGTGTATGTTTTTGTTTTGCTTTCATTAGCATTTGTTTTGCCTTTTCGTGGGCATATCGTAATCTTGCTCTTAGCTCGTTGGCGTAATTTTCAAAGTTGTAAATTTTTGTGTTACTTTCTATTTTTTTTTTTTTTTTTTTTTTTTTTGTCGGAACAATCTAGTAAGCGCAGCACTCAGACAAAGTATATATCCATTGTACTGCACTTAAGGTTCCCTTTTACTCTGTTTTAAATCTACCCGACCTCCGAAGAAGTAGAAGTAGATCCTGTGGTGCCAAGGAGCCAAGTTGGTTACTCCTCAGCACATCAGTGCCAAAAATCCCGAACCTGATTCGAGCAAAGGCAGGGCAGACGCAAAGAAAATGGTCCGCCGTCTCGTCTTCCTCTCCACAGGCTGGGCACAGCGCACTGTCTGATATGCCAATCCTTTCCATGTGCCTAGCCCATAGAAAGTGCCCTGTCATCACGCCTACCAACAGCCTGCAGTCCCTCCTACCTAAAGATAGAAGGAACCGTGACCATCGGTCAGATATAGCAGGTAGCATAATTTTCGTCCATCCGCAGCCTCTCTCAGCCCGCCATGCTCGCTTGTGGGTCGAAACAACCCACTTGTTTGCAGTGGCTTTGATGGCAGCGGAAGGGAGTGGCAGAACAGGCGCATGGCCAATAAAAACAGCCTCGGAGCCCATCCTGGCCAAGGAGTCAGAGGTCTCGTTACCCGCAATGCCAGCGTGTCCCGGGACCCAAGTCAACGTCAGACTATTATATTTTCCAACACAATTTAGCCTGGATTTGCAGGACCTGACTATCGTGGAAGTGGTGGTCGGACTATCCAAGGCCATGAGCGCAGCTTGGCTGTCACTGCAGACACAAATAGATTTGCCTCTCCACCTGTTTTCCACAACAAAGTCCATCGCCTCAAGTATCGCATACACCTCCGCCTGAAACACAGACGCATGCAGACCAAGGGCAAAGAACCGACGGGTCCCACAGGATTCCACGAAGACACCAGAACCTGAACCTTCTTCGGTCCTGGAGCCATCAGTGAAAATACGGCAGCAGTGTTTGCCGGGCTCGTTATCGGGATCTAACCATGAACGAGCCTCTGGCAGCAACACATTGTACCGCTTTTCTAGTATGACGGTTGACGACATGGAGTCCGGGGGCATAGACAGGATTGCAGAATCGATGTCAGTGCCTGCGCCGTCGTCCAACATCGAGCACACCCCATACCAGTGGCCACTATGTTTCACTCTGCAGATGGCCTTAATGGCCTCTCCGCGGATGAAGACATCTAGTGGCGGGAGATTCACCAAAGCATCAAGTGCCGGGCCTGGAGTAGTCGGAAATGCTCCGGTACAACATATGGCCACAGCACGTTGTAGTTTTGATAGAGCTTTTTTGACCCCTACAAGAGAGAGTCTGCTCATCCAAACCATCGATGCATAGGTGATAATAGGTCTTACCATAGCTGTATAGATCCATAGGACCTTACTAGGGGAAAGACCCCATGTCTTACCAAATATACCCTTACACTGCCAAAAAACTGACAGTGCTTTGGATGTCTTCAGTTCGACATGTGTTTTCCAAAGAATTTTGTTATCAAGGATGACTCCAAGATATTTGATTTCCTTGGATAGCTGGATAGTGACTCCTTTCAGTGTAGGCAGAATAAGTCCATCAAGCTTTCTCCTTCTGGTAAAGAGGACAATACCAGTCTTGACAGGATTAGCCGATAGCCCATTCGCACTGCACCAAGTGTCAATCATATCCAGAGTTCTCTGCACCCTTCTGCAGACAATCATAAGGGATGGACCTGTCACAAGACAGCCAACATCATCCGCATATGCCTGAGCGTATACCCCCGAGTCATTAATGGCGTTAAGCAGGGGATCGATTACCATGCACCAGAGCAATGGAGACAGTACCCCACCTTGGGGACAGCCTCTATTAACCCCAGACGACACCAGCAAATCTTCCTCCGCCCGCACCGTTATGATTCTCTGGGCCAGCATTGAACGTATCCAATTTACTAGGACCCGGTCTACGCCATGCCGCCTAGCAGAGCCGCACATACTGTCGAAAGTAGCATTGTCAAACGCACCCTCTATGTCCACAAAGACGCCTATTGCGTATTCTTTCCTGTCGATGGCTCGCTCTATCCTTCCAACAAGGTTTTGCAGAGCCGTCTCGCAGGATTTTCCGCTTTGATAGGCATGCTGAAATGGAGATAGTGGATGCGTCTTCAGAGACTCCCTACGCATGCGAAGCTCCACCAGCCATTCTAAACTTTTTAGCATAAACGAGGTCATACTAATAGGTCTGAAGCTCTGGGGATTGGTGTAGTCGTCTCTTCCAACCTTAGGAATGAAGGCAACCCTCACCATCCTCCAAGAGCGTGGTACATAGGCCAGTGCGAGACATGCAGTGAAGATCTTCTTCAGTGTTGCCATCATTAGCTCAATGCCTTCCTTCAACACAATCGGATATATGCCATCCAGTCCGGGCGACTTGAAGTTGTCAAAGCATTTGATAGCAAATCCAATAGCAGTCTCATTCGCCACAGTTCTGGCGACATACCAATCATGTCGAGAGGGCGCAGCTGCCCTGACAACATTTCCGACCAAAGGTGGTTGTTGACGGGCTATGCTTACCTGATTTCCTGGAAAGTGTGACTCCAACAGCAAGCTGAGTGTCTCACTTTGCCTCTCCGTATAGGAGCCATCAGGTTTGCTGAGCGACCCCAGCTTAGCGGTTTGGTCCTTTTTCAGGACTTTCACCAGTTTTTCCGTGTCACTCAGGGATTCGATATCACTGCAGAAGTCTCTAAAAGAAGTCCTTTTCGAGTCCCGAATTAGCTTCTTGTAGTCCCTCTGAACACGTCGATATCGTTCCCAGTCCTCGTCAAGATTCGTCTTGAGGGCCCGGTTGAGGAGTTTTCTAGACTCAAGCCTCAGCACCTGAAGCTCTCGGTTCCACCATGGAACAGGAGTCCGGCTAAGAGGAGGTCTAATTGGGCAGGCTAGCTCGAAGCAGTTTGTTAGAGCGGTGTTGAGATGCTCAACAGCCGCCTCAATTTTCTGCTCCTTGCGAAGTCTCAGTGGCGTCACGTGATTGCTACGCAGTGCCTCCCTGAACTTCGGCCAGTCTGTTTTTCTTGGGCAATTTCTGGTGGGCAATGGCATCTGCGCCCGCTCGCCACACTGAAACTCAATGTATCTGTGGTCCGAGCACGGGTCTTCGGCGAGGACCCTCCAGTTGTTGATCGACCACCCCAGTCTTGGATTTGACAGGGTGACGTCAATTACCTCCTGCCTTCTCGCAGTCACAAAAGTAGGCTGCCTGCCTACATTGTGGATGCTCAGGCTGGAGGAGGCAATATACTCGAAAAGTCGAGAGCCCCGCTCATTGCACTTGCTGCTGCCCCAGATCGTATGCTGGGCATTAGCATCGCAGCAAAGAACCAGACCAAGACCGCGCCGCTCACAGAACCCTACGAGAGTAGCGACCTTCCCAGGTGGTGGCGCCTCCAAAGCATCGTAAGGAAAGTAAGCAGATGCAATCACAAACCTCGACCATCCGTGCATACTCTTAAAACTAATCTCTGCCGCAACCAGATCCTGACAACAGAATGCGTCAAGGCAGGTCGCTGCGAGATGGGATGATATTATAAGGCCGGCTCTTGGTCTAATCGAGTTTCTGTCATATAATATCGTGGCCCCTTTCAACAAGCCAAGGCCACAGAGGCGACCCCTAAAGACCCAGGGCTCTTGTACTGTTGTTATGTGAGGTGATGTGTGCAGCTGGGTGAGTCGTCTACTTAGGAGTACAGTAGCGGCTTTAGAATGCTGCAAGTTGATCTGCGTTACCGTCAAAGGACGATAGCTACGAGAATCGTCCGAGCCACTCATCTGGGAAAGACATGAAAGGTCACAGTCCCAAAGAAGAGACTCAGACGGCTCCGGTACCGAGAAACCATGACATCAACAGTGGCCTCGTCCACTCGCACCACAAGACTAGCAGCTTCTTTACCATCCCGGTTGCTACCCCTGGTGTACGAAAGAACTCTCCAAAGCCTCGTGTTGATGCCAGGGTTCTGAGCACGCAGACAAGAAAGGACATCTGTGGTCGTCAGATCGGGATCCGGAATCCAGCAGATGGCCTTCCTGAGGGACACGCCTGCTTCGCTATAGACCGCGAAGCGAGTGGTCCCCATGGGGGGCACGTCCTTGACTGCACCCCTGAGCCAATCAAAGTTGGCCTGAGACGCGCACGACACCTGTAGAGTGCCGTCCTTTGTCTCATAGCCCCTCGCATTAGCTTCAGGACCGGAGGCAATGACGCGACGCATCAGATGACCTTTGCAGTGTTTTATTTCTGCATCAGTTAGCTGATGGTCAGGCCCCAGCTTCCCAATCACCGCCATTGGTTGCTGGCCGTTAGCCTTCTCGCTGTACGATGGCTTGGCTGCACCTTTGGAAGTGCTTGGGCGAAAGTCCAGCTCACCACCCGCCACTGGCAGAGATTTCGCCGGGCAGATGGTTTTGCTGGATACGAGGGGCTGGGCAAGTTGCAGCTTATTGACAACATTCTTCCCCGCCACATTAGCCGCCACCGAGGTTTCGCTCGTACCCTTTGGGGTCGTGGCGCCACCAGCAGTAACAGCTGCAGGGCAGGTGGGAATGCTGTTTTCAGCAACAATCTTCCGCCGCTTACCTCGCGAGCGAGCTTTCGGAGCGGTCAATCCCTCCGCAGGCTCGGTGGCTTTCGTGGGTGTCACTTCCGCCGACCTGGGCCTTTTGGAGGGAGTCGACACAGAAGGGCCGGCAGAGCCACGTGAGGATTTCTCCTGCACGAGCCTATCAAGCCGCTTCTTTCTCTGTCTCCTCGCTTGTGTTCTCGTTACCCTAGAACCATTGGTAGGTCGTTCCGCCACTGTGGTGACTTCCCGACGCAGGCCCTCTGGATCCAGGGTATCTCGCTGATAAAGGCGAGAGACTTTAGCGATGGTTGGGACCTCCAGAATCCGTGCCCCTGCCGCCGAAGCGGGTGGATTTCCACATGCGTGGGTCCACCTGGAGTAATAAATCTTTTTTTGTCCATCGCCAGACAGTGGTTTTTGTTCGGGACTCCTCCCTAGCCAGTTTGGTCCGCGGATGGTACCCATTCTCTATACCATCATTGTGATAGACAGACAGCCATAACTCCCGCCCCTCCGAAGAGGTTCAGAAGTAATGTCATTTGCCCACCAAAGGTCCCCCTATCCGCCACCTGGGGACGCGTCCGATGGGATGTCAGGCAAATCCAACACGGATTTACTTTCTATTACTTCATTGGGTAAACCTGGGAGTTTCCCATATATTAATTCATATGGCGTGTAGCCCGTGTCAAAATGTGGCATTGTGTTGTAAGTGAAAGTGAAGTAGAGAATCCACTTAGGCCATTCGTCGTCGTTTGTCGATGTCAGTAGGAATTCATTCAAAACTCTGTGGTTGCGTTCTAGTGAGCCTATCGTTTGGTGGTGGTACGGTGTCGAAAATGTTTGTTGTATTTTCAGCAGTGCACATATGTTTGCCATTAGCTCGTTTGTAAATTCTATCCCGTTGTCAGATTTAAGAATTTTGAAGTGTCCGTATTTGAGTATAAATTGTTCAACTAATGTTTTGGCTGTTGTGTGTGCGTCTTTTGTTATCATTGGGTGTGCGATTACGAACTTTGTCAGCTCGCACTGCATGGTCAGTATGTAGCGGTATTCGTTTGAAATTTTTAGTGGTCCTACGGTGTCAATTGATATGACTTCGAAACTTGTGTTAGGGGTGTCTGTTATGGTTTGTGGTTCTTTGATGTGCCTTGTTTGGTTACACTTTACGCACGTGTCGCAGTTGGATACGAATTTCTTTACCATTTGGTTCATATTTTTCCAAATGTATCTTTGTTTTAATTTGAGTAGAGTTTTTCTTACTCCGGGACGTCCTGTTTTGTGACATACATCTATTAGTTTGTATTTTAAAATGTCTTCCGTTATCTCTTTAGAGGTATGTACGAGTATATTAGTATTTTTAGCTGCGGACTTTTGCTATTCATTTTTATTTTTGCGTACGCTTCTTTAAATTCTTCTTTTATATATATTTTGAATATTTCATCATTAATTGCAATTGCTAATTCTTTAATATTTTCGTTCTTCGTTTTGGATATCAATTTCCTCAGAATCGAGTCTAGTCTCGATGATTTATCATTGATTCCTGCATGCTTTATATTTTCATTTATATTTTTATTTCTAGGTCGGAGCTCCTTCAGATACGAATCTTGATTCGGTGAATTATCGCTTTCGCCTATGTGCACAATATCATTTTTTATATACGAGTATACTCGTATATTCATTATACCCTTTACCTTTAAAAAAGGTAAATAGGGTATACTAACTTTGTCCCTTTGAGAGGGGTTGCAATTTGAAGAAGGAGGCGTGGTAGGTATGGACATTTACTCGTATATACAGATCTGATCAGAATCACTTTCTAAGCAATTTTTATTTTGTCCGTCCGTCTGTCCGTCTGTCCGTTTGTCCGTCTGTCCGTCTGTCCGTCTGTGGCCACTTTTTTTTCTAAACCGTTAGAGCCATCTTAATGAAATTTTGCAAAAGTATAGTCTGGAAAAAGATACAGAACCAGATTGCAATATGGGCCGATTTGGACAAAGACCACGCGTACCTCCCATATAAGGAACTTTTTTCACCTTTTTTAAAATGACTATAACTTCGGTCCAATTGACGGAATAGTGATGTTATTTGGCAGTTATGGAGATTCGGGTCCCACTAGACACTGTGCAAAAATTGGGCGGTATATATTAATTACCACGCCCACTATTAATAAATAATAATAACTCAGGATCTGGTAGAGATTTACGGACGAAATTGTACGGGAAGGAACATGTGGACATTACAAAGCTATCTGCAACAAATGGGGCTGATCAGAGAAAATACACGCCCACTTTTGATATAAGGAAATTTTTCGGTCTAAAATTAAAATTAGCCTACCTATGCTCGTATTGATGCCAGCGAAATAAAAATTTGCAGAAATATACATGGGGTCCATAATAGTGTGTGTGCAGAATATGGAGATCATAATAGAACTGCCACGCCCACAATTAGCCAAAAATCATTACTGTGTTCCTATTAAATATTTATCAACGAAATTTCACAGGAAGGTTGCGGGTACTAACATTAAACACTACACAAAAAATGGGCGTGCTATTTCTACAGCCACGCCCACTATTCACATCTTATTATAACTTACGACCTATACAATATTTTTGGAAAAAATTTTATACTAGTGCGTATATTGACCCTACAAAGCCAAATACAAGATTCGGGGGCGATCAGAGAGAGGATACGCCCACTTTTGATATAAGGAACTTTGCGGACCCCACTTAAAAACAATTACCCTATCTATGCTTTTGTTGATGATATATGAAAACCAATTAGTAGATGTATACACTGGGTCTGTACTAGCATGCATTCCAAATATGGGCATATTATTACTACTGCCACGCCCACAATTAGCCAACAAACATTACTCTGTTCCTATTAAAGATTTATCAACGAAATTGCACAGGAATGTTGCGGGTACTAACATTAAACAGCACACAAAAAATGGGCGTGTTATTTATAAAGCCACGCCCACTATTGACATATTATTATAACTTTCGACCTATACAATATTTTTGGACGAAATTGTATATTAGTACGTAAAGCCATATAGAACATTTTGTGGTCGATATAATCAATTCAAGGTACCCTACCGAAAACTACCGTAGATATGCCCCTAATAATGATTTATGAAGAAAACATCCCACTTGTCGCACGCACAAGTAAAGGTAAAGGGTATTTCGTAGTCGGTCTAACCCGACTTCAGACGTCTTTACTCGCTTTTTCAAAGCTTTGATTTTTCTTGTCGACATTAAATTTTAATTTTTTTAATATTCTTGACGTCTATTATTGATGTACATTCCCATATTTGAAGGTGATCAGTCTCCTGAGATATGCAATTTCTCAATTTCTCATTTTCATTCCTATTTGCCTCTTCATTTATTTCATTTTTATTTGCCTCTTGATTTGTTTTATTTTTTTTTGTCATCCCTCTCGTGATTACTAGGGTTCTTTTGGCTTTTTCATAAATTTCTTTCGGTATCATTTCTTTTAGAATATCCGAGTCAATTTGTATTCTCGACAATGCATCTGCATTTGTATTCATCTTTCCTGTTTTATATACTATGTTCAAATCATAGTCGCTGAGGTCTAATCTAATTCTGGTCATTTTAGATGAAGGTTCAGTCTCTTCTGTTAATTGTTTGAATAAAATAGTTTTTATTGTGGAATAAGTATTGGCGAAGTTAATTTTTATTCCAGTTAGATCTTTATTGTCGGTGTGGGTCCCTATTATATTATTAAATTCTTCTCGTAATGTGTCTATTTGTCTCAGTTTTGTTGTCACTGTTTTGTTTGTGTGTATTCTGCTGGGATTTTTCCTAAGTGTAGCTAGTATATCTTTTAAGGCATTTAATTTCAAATCCATTTAAGATTTAAGTAAGAAATTTGTTTTAAGAAATTTTATTTATTTTTATACTATATAAAATATGACATTTTTATTTAAATGTTTAATATATGATTTTTTCTTTATTAGACTGCTGTAATAGCGGTGCCATTAGCGTCATTTTTGTATTTGTGAACAAAGTTTTTAAAATATTTGTCTAACTTATAAGCTATTATGATAACAATTATGACTAAAAATATAACTACGTAGGATTCTGGTACCGATGGGTAGGTGATCTCTGTTGATAGCTGGTTGTTATTTACTGTTGCATCTTGGTGCTGCGACTTGCTGTGGCTTTTTCCCATTTTTGGAGCGCCTCGATCATTCGTATTGTCTCGTCTTCGATTGTTGTTTTGTTGTTGTAATCTTCGATAGTTGGCGTGCCAATTTCTCCGATCATACGCCAAGTTATTCGCATGCATGCGATTTGGTCACTTCCTTCTATTTTTAATTTAGAGTTTGAGCTTTTCAATTTCCTCCCAGATTCGTGTGGCCTCATTCCACGGAGGTGGGTTGATTTCGTCTCTAACGATTGAAAGTAGGTGGGATAGTTGGCGTTTCTGTTTGGTTACAGCCCTCCTCGTTTTTTCTTATTGCTTTCAATTTGCGGTATTGTTGTTTTTTCTAGGTCCTTTCGTTTTTCTTGCCGTTTCCTATATTTCTCAATCGTGCGTGGCAGTGGTCCCACCTTTATTGCTGGTTTTGGTGTGTATACTGGCGCTGGAGCGGTTGGTATCGATAAATATTCTGGCACGTATTCTTCCATTTATTTGTTTTTCAGTCGAAAAATGTTTGGCTGCTTGTCTGTTCGGCAATTGCAGGATTTGTCGCAGGATCGGTTGTAGGATTATTGGCTTCAGCTTAGTTGCAGGAGTGTGCCGTTGGCCAAGCTATTGTTTGTGCTGTTCTATAGGTCTTTCCTGACTTAGAGCACGAGAGATAAAAGAATAAACTAATGCGAGTAGCGGTTTTAGTTGTCTTCAGAATAACTCTGGTTTCTTTGGTGGCTCGCTGGCTCTTTTATATCATTTAATTCTTATTGTTTTCTTATTCTAACTAACATAAAATATATCTATCTTATTTCTACTAGTTACAAATCATATTCCCGAAATTAGTCTCAAATATCGGATTACCGATATTATTCATTGACGAATCATCGTCTTTGTTTATATTAATAATTTTGAGTGCAAGTTCAGGGCTAAAGGCACTGCACTGTCCAATATGCATACGACGCTGCAATATAGGCAGCGTGTGTTATTGCACCACCAAAATGCTTGTCTAGCGTATTTGGTATTGAGTACAATTGCACACGTTGCGTTATTGTCAGTTTGCCTGCATATGCGACTTGTTGCTGTGCTTATGACGATATGTGGTCGTCAGTGTACACTTGTGTGGTACACTACACTAGACACTAAGAACTACTGAGTTTGGTACGAACGCTGGGTTTTTCAATCCACCTTCATAGAAAACCAGGACTTGCTTCTCAAAGTCAAACCGGTGGAAGTGGTTTTTAAATCCACCACCGTCGAGACTGGAGACAGGACGGAAAAGCACCAAGTTTAGGAGCGGCCTTCATAAAGCCATCATTATTGTAATAAAGTGTAAAACCTAGAAATAAGAATAAGGATTTAATAAAGAGAACTAAAACATTACAACGCCCGAGTAATTTTCTGTATACGACCCCTGGAGCCGCTGAGTTTTACCACAGCTATAAATTTGAGTCATTACAGCACCTGCCTCGACTGTTCTCTCGCTCTCCACCGCACATCACGGGCTTTCGCATCGTACCGAACGATGGAACGCAGAGATAAGCCGACAACATGGCACCCTAGGTACCAGGCGGAAGTCATCTGTGTTATATATCAAAGTAGTTACATTAATTACAACTACCATAATTTGCAACTATGGCATAAAATCCTTTTTATTACACTTCTGTTAGTTCTAAGACAAATTGAAATAAATCAGTCCCAATTAAACTTTCGATGTGCGCGTTTGAACTTAACAACTGGCGACGAGGATGGGATACAGTTTCAGTGCGTTCGTTTGTAGTGGTAGTGATATACAAGTTACATCAAGAGACAATGGAAGCACTGCTAAGGCAACAGCAGGAATTTGCAAAAACAATAATCCAACAATTGCAGCAATGGCCATTTCATCACTTTCATTGACCATCACTGATTCGATCTGCTTTTGAATGTCTTTACCAGAATCCTTGGGAATATGCTCAGTGTGAATCAATTCTGCAACGTCTTCGCCTTTACTTGCATCATGACTTTCACCCTTTGCAATGAGCGAATTTGATTGAGGTGGCGTTTTATTACATAATTATTGTGATTGAAACAACAAGTGTAATTTCGTGGACCAATTATTTTTCTATAACAGCTGGTGACCAACTTGCTTTGTTAGGATTGCTGTAATTACGTATGTAAACATTCTGACCAACAGAAAATCTTTCATCACGCTTCCCACTAAAATTTCTACTAGCATCATCTTGCGATTTTTCAATAATTGTTTTTGTTACTGGTGGCTTTAAACAGCTAAAACGGAATTTGAGTTCCCTACCTAGTAAACTTTTTGCAGGAGATTCCTTTGTAGTGCAATGTTGCGTAATGCGATAATCAAATAAGAATCTATTAAGTATTGTTTTAAAGTCTTCATTCGGATTTTCACTTAAGTTAGCATAAAGAAATTTCTTCAAAGTTTTAACAAAATTCTCTGCCTGCCCATTTGTAGCTGGATGTCCAGGGGCAGTAAGAATATGTGTAATTTTATTCTGATCCATAAAATTCTTAAACTCAGCAGAGGTAAATTGACGTCCGTTGTCGCTGACTAGTGTATTGATCAAACCGAATCGGCAGAATATCTCTCGAAGTTTACTTATAGAAAACGATGACGTAATTTCTTTGGTTTCAAAAATGTCCACCCACTTTGAGAAGGAATCAATGATGATAAAAAGATGATAACCTCTAATAGGACCAGCAAAGTCAACATGAATTCGCTGCCAAACAGCACTGGTAGGAGACCAACTGATCAATGTTGATTTTTCCGGGGTAGCTTGTGACATCTGACATGATTGACAAACTTTTAATAAAACTTCAATTTCTGAATCAATATTGGGCCACCACACATAAGACCTTGCGAATGCTTTTGTCTTAACTACTCCTAAATGGGAATCATGTAGTGTATCTAAAACATATTTTCTTAATTTTGTTGGTATTATAGTGCGGTACCCCCATATAATACCAACAAAATTAAAAGACAATTTGACTCAACAGTCAATTCTAAGGATTTTGATCTAAAAGATGCAAATTCTTTGCCTTCGATTCTATCTATCGTACCTTGCAGAATATAATCAATCACTCTCGACAGTATAGGATCTCTTCGAGATTCAATAGCAACATTTTTATAGTCAAGATGCATTGGGTTCCTAAAAGCCACATAATTTAGATAATTCGACTCTTGTGCAACCCCAATAGTTTCAACCTGAGCTACACGTGACAAACTATCAGCTTTGTTGTCACTGCCTTTGACATTCAACAAGTGTCTATGATCAGTTTTTAATATGAAGTGAACTCCCAATAAATATTGTCTTAGTTTTGTAACGCTAAATACAATTGCTAATGCTTCTTTCTCAACAGTACTGTAATTTTTTTCAGCATTATTTAATGCTCTCGAAGCATATGCTATTGGCTTTTCAACACCATTTTCAAATATGTGACTGAGAACCCCTGCAATCGCAGAGTTCGAAGCATCAGTAGTTAAGACAATTGGAAGTTCTTGATTAAAATGAGGCAAAACGCGATCTGAACATATTTCAGTTTTCATATGTTTATAGGCCGTTTCACAATCATGTATCCACTTAAATTTAACATCTTTTTTTTAACAAATTGTAAAGTGGTATCATTTTCTGTGAAAAGTTGGGAATGAAACTAGAATGATGGTTGACTAAACCAATAAAAGCTCTTAGTTCAGAAACGTTTGTGGGCCTTGGAGCTTTCAAGACTACTTCAACTCGGTTTTGATTGTTTGTCAATCCATGTTTATCTATATCAAAACCTAAATAAGAAATTTTTTGTTTGAAAAATTCACATTTACTTTCATTGAGCCTTAAGCCTACCGACTGAAGTTTAATTAAGACTTGTCTTAGAATCTATAAGTGCTCGGAAAAATTTTCACCTGAAACAACAATGTCATCTTGGTAACAAAATACAAATTCAAATTTACTTAAAAGGTTCCCAATAGTTCTTTGAAATATTGATGCAGCTGTTTTTATACCAAAAGGTAATCTTGTCATACGGAAAATTCCCATATGTGTACTCCAGGTACATAGTTTTTTGTGACTCCTCATCTAACTCAATCTGGTTATAAGCATTAGACAGATCAAGCTTGGTAAATATCGTGCAGCCCTGCATTGATCCAAAAATTTGGTCAATCCTTGGCAATGGAAAGTTACAATCTTTCAAAAATCGATTGATTGTAGACTTGTAGTCGCCACAAATACGAATTTGACCATTCGATTTTAAAATTGGTACTAACGGAGTACCCCATTCCGAATTATCAACAGGCACTAACATACCAGATTGGAGCAAATCTTTCAACTGTTTTTCAATATCTTTGCGCCAAGCGAACGGGATTGGTCTCAGCTCACAAAAAACAGGTGTGGCATTTTCAATAACTGGGAGATTGACTTTACTCAATGTATAGCAGCCTAAGTCACTTCTCAAAACTTCAGAAAATTCAGATTTTAACGATGAGATAATTTCACTGTACGAATCGTACGAAATTAAATAAAAAATCTTTCTTTAAATCTTTGGTTTCTCTTTGCACTAACTGAAAACCAAAACCGTGTAGAAAATCTCTACCTAACAAAGTTGGCCTGTCAGCATCAGTGACAATAATCGTACACTTTATAATTTGTTCACGAAACCTCACTTGCGACTCAAACTCACCCAAAACCTTCAACAGCTCATCTCCATATCCAGTGAATAGTGTTTTACAAGGTTGCCAAATATTTCTATTGAAATATTTATCAAAAACTTTAACCGACATCAAACAACACGGAGCACCCGTATCACACACCGCAGCTATAGACTTCCCATTGATTGTTACCGACAGTTCATAACAATTGTTCATCTTATTTTCAGTGATGGTCTCCGAAAGCTCAGAATTACATTTTGAACTTATACTATAAATAGAAAAATTATCAGAAGAAACTTCTTTTTCAATGAACTCAACCTCACTTTCGAAATACTTAACCTCACTGTCTCTCTTACTCTTACACACACTCGGCAAGTGACCCTTTTTACGGCATGAATGGCACGTTGCTGACCGAAATTTACACTTCTCTGATGGGTGGTTTTTCCAACCACAGTGATCACATGCACTCCGCAACTTTTGTTCCTTATGCCCTTCACCTTTGGATTTTCCTTTACCTTGCGTCCTGATGTACATAACCTCTTCGACTGCCGAGTGACCGCTGCACTTGGTCTCCAAAATTCCAGCCTTTTTGAATGCTGATTTCAGTGTTAGCGTTTCGTCTTCCTCGCAAAACTTTTCAAAAATTCGGGACGGTAACCCCATAACAAATTTGTCCAAAACTATGCGTTCAAGGGAATCGCCAAACTTACAGTTTATGGACAACTTCTCCACTCTCGCAAACCAGGCAGCCACTGTCTCCGATGTTGTCATCGTTGCGCTGTAAAACATTTTACGCTCTCTAAACACAATCACTGGCGGCATATAATGAGGACATAAAATGTCCACTACGATTTGCGACATGGAAGTTCCGGACTGCAAATACTGTGTAGGACTGCATATGCTTCAGAGCCTATACAATTCAGAAGGGTGGAAACTTTTCCACTCTCTGTCGAGCATGGAACTTCAATAAAGTGCATTTGAAGACGTTCGTTCCATAACTGGAAATTCTCGCTCGGCACAACGCATGCATAGTGGCATTTACAATTTGTGAATTGTTTAAACTCACATCTACTTGTGATGTCGTCATAATCAATGGATTTATTTATTTTTTTTAATTCACTGTTAAGTATTAAGTACATACATTTTAAGTACTCTTTACGGTATAAGAACAGGTTAAGGTGTTGTGTTAAGTTAAGTGATTTAATAAATCAGTTCAGTACCAACCACCTAAGCGACTACATTGCAGTGGCGACGAGCATAAAAAATACAAAGTAAAAAGTAATTAGTGTAATACACAAACAATTTATAATGGCTACGGTAAATGAAAGCGTGGTGGTCGCAACCACAGCAACAACAACGAGTGTGCTCGAATTTCGTCCGCATCTTGACGGCTGGAGGAATTGGATGGAGGTATTGGACTCCCATTTTATCGAAATTTCGTGTCAAGAAGACCAAGTGAAGCGATCAGTTTTATTGAAAGCCATCGGTATGGAGGCCTACGGGGTTTTAAGGGATTTGTGTGACCCTGACTTGCCCGCAAGCAAGACATATGACCAGCTGTATGCGCTTCTGGAATTACATTATTCGAAAATGGTGATTGTGTTTAGGGAGCGCAAAGCGTTTTTTGCAGCATCGCGCGATAGGACCGAAGCAGTTTCGGTATGGTACGCCAAGTTAAAGAGGTTAGCCAGGGATTGCAAATTTGGCAGCCTGCTAAATGAATTCGTCTTAAATAAATTTGTAACCGGCCTGGAGGGAAGGTCATTCGAAAGGTTATGCGAAGAGGACGAATCGCTAACGATGGAAAAAGCACTCAAGATCGCTATGATTGTGGAGGTGAAAGTCGCTGCACAGCAACAGCAACAACAACTGCAACTGGTAGAAGGAGATTTAGCGGTCAATGCAATAGCTCAACGAAGCTAGAACATCCAAAGGCAAACGAGGTCAAGGCCGGGACAAGGGCAAAAGCGGAGAGAGTAGCAGCAAAGAATACAATTACAACAGCAGTAGCAACAAAAGAAGAGTACAGGAAAAGTGCAGGCATTGCGGTTGGAGAAATCACACGAGCGCAAACTGCAAGTATAGGAATAAGACGTGTAATAAATGCGGAAGAAGTGGGCATTTAGCTAGCTTCTGTTATGCAGATGTTAATGTGATATGTGAAGAAAATAGTTTAAATAATTTTTCAATTTTTAGTGTCTCTGGTACATCTCGGTCCCCAGCATTTTCTTCATCCACCCCATTTATGCTGGCTGCAGAGGTCAATGGTGTTGAGTTGGACTTCATGTTGGATTCAGGTGCAGCGTGTTTACTACTATCGAAGCTGGATTTTGATAAATATATCGCACAAGAAAGGCTCGAGGTGTGCAACGACAATTTTTTCAGCTACAGCGGCAGCGATATTGCAACTTTGGGTGAGTTTAGTGCTAAAATTAAGTGTAGCGGTCAGTCGCATACAATTAGGCTAATAGTGAGTGAAACGCGGAGCCCACCAATTTTCGGTAGGGATTTTATGTCAAAATTCGGAATGGGGATAAATGCAGTTAACGGTTCAGTTAATATTGTAAATAGTATTAAAAAAAAATGTAATTCTGTTTTCAAAGGGGGTTTAGGTAGATATACCGGGAGTAAAGTTAAGCTAGAGTTGGAGGAAAAAGCTAAGCCGGTATTTTGCAAGCCTAGATCAGTGCCGTTGGCCTGGAAAGTAAAGGTAGAAGATCAGATTAACGAATTGGTGGCGAAAGTTGTGTTAGTACCGGTCGATAATTCCGATTGGGGTACGCCTTTGGTACCGGTCCTAAAGGCAAATGGAGACTTGCGAATTTGCGGCGACTACAAGTCAACAATAAATAAGAATTTAATGGATGTTAAGTATGCATTGCCAAGAATAGATGAGATATTTTCGTCTGTAAAATGGACTTATTTTTCGACATTGGATTTGTCAAATGCGTACAACCAATTGGAATTAGACGAGTCGTCGCAGCTTTTGTGTGCGTGGAGTACGCATATCGGCATTTTTAGAGTAACTCGATTTCCTTTTGGGGTGAAGCCGGCAGCTGCAATATTCCAGAGGACAGTTGAGAATATTTTGCGAGGGATTCCCAACGTAGTGAATTATTCGGACGATATAGTCATATCTGGGGCGACCTTCGAGGAGCACAAGAGCATATTAGAAAGGTACTTAGCAGGTTGGAAGAAGTCGGTTTACGTTTGAACGAGAGTAAATTCGTTTTCTTTGAAAAAAAAAATTTTATACTTAGGTTTTGATATAACTCCGGAACGGTTATCTACGATAGAGAAAGAATTCTATCGGTAGTTGAGGCACCTGTCCCTAAGAATGTATCTGAAGTGAGAGCTTTTGTGGGATTGGTAAACTATTACTCTAAGTTCATTCCCAACTTTGCTAATAAAATGGAGCCACTATATGCGTTGATGCGTAAGAATTCAAAATTCAGTTGGACAAAAGCAAGTCAGGAAGCCTATAAAACTTTAAAGAATGAACTCCTTCTGATAGGTTTCTGGCGCCCTTTGAACCTAGCCATCCAATAATATTGGAAACGGATGCTTCAAATGTGGCAGTGGCTGGAACTCTTTCACATGTGTATCCTAACGGCAGTGTTAAACCCATTGCTTTTATCTCTCGAGCGCTCACCGCAGCGGGGAGAAATTATAGTGCGCTTCAAAAAGAAGCCTTAGCAATAGTTTTTAGCGTGACTAAGATTTGGCACTATTTACTGGGCAACAAGTTTGTATTACAGACTGACCATAAGCCACTTCTGTCAATTTTTGGGGAAAATAAGGGCTTGCCTGTCATGGTAGTAGCCAGAATACAGCGCTGGACCCTCACTTTGTCAGGGTTCAATTATGCAATCCGGCATGTTAAAGGTTCCCACAATTTCACCGACAATTTGTCGCGCTTGCCCCAAAAAGCGGTAAGACAGGAGAGCATAGGGAAAAATTATGTGAATTTTATTTCAGAAAATAACGCAATGAAGTTAGATTTCAAAGCGATTGTTAAAGAAACATCTCGGGACCCTATTCTGGCGAAGTTAAAAGAAGCTGTTCACAGGGGTGCCGTGCATACTCTGGAAGGGGACGCTTTTAAAGGTTTTAAAGATAAAAAGTCGGAATTATCTGTGGAATACGGATGTATTTTGTGGGGTTATCGGACAGTGATACCCCAACGAGTGTTCTTAGGGAGCTTCACAGATCTCACTTGGGTATAGTAAAATCTAAAGCTTTAGCTAGATCATACGTATGGTGGCCTAAAATGGATAGTGATATTGAAGCATTGGTTGCGAGATGTTTTCCTTGTAAAATTATACAAGAAAGCCCAAACAAAAGTAGATTAATCCCTTGGGTGCCACCAGAAACGCCTTGGTCGCGTATTCATATAGATTTTGCCGGGCCCAAGAAAAGTTTTTATTTCTTAATCATTATAGATGCACATTCACAATGGGTGGAAGTCTTTAAAACGAAGCAAATTACCACAATTTTCACAATATCCAAATTGAGGGAGGTGTTCAGTAGGTTTGGGTTGGTTGATACTTTGGTTAGTGACAACGGCCGACAATTTACAGCCAGTGAGTTCAAACAGTTTTTAGAGTTGAATGGTATTAGACATGTACTCACACCACAAGGGTTTCCAGCTACGAACGGGCAGGCGGAAAATTTTGTAAAGACATTTAAAAAATCGATAGAGGCATGCCTTAGCGCCAACCCAGGAGAAGACATAGACATAATCATTAGCAGGTTTTTTTTCGATTATCGATCAGCGCAGCATTGCACAACTGAGGAATCGCCAGCTAAGGTTTTGTTAGGAAGAGAGTTAAAGAATCGCTTCAGCCTCTTAAAAGCTCCTATGGTGAAAGATATGATAATAAAGAAGCAGTTAGGTAATGTAAAATATCATAGAGGCACTAGGGAGAAGCTATTTGAGGAAGGTTCTCCCGTTTTTATAAGTGACTATTCAGATACAAATAAAAAGACGTGGAGACAGGCCACAGTCAGGGAGCGATTGGGTCCGCGCACTTACAATTGCACGATCGCCCACACTAACAGAATTATTAAGAGGCACCTCGATCAAATGATTCCGGACTATAATATGGTAAACGATCCAAACGCCGGTCATCTTATTGAAGAATCGAATTGTATATCGGAAAATGAAGTCAAAGCAACTGAAACCAGCATTGGTCCAAATCATGACACGTCAGCTGTGGAGAATGGTGGGGGCTCAGATGTGCCGGAGACCTCGCCGAAAACGCCAAGACTGTTGCGAGAATGTCGAGTAAAAATTAATTATAAACAATAACCTTCGAAATACTCATTGCATTTTATTTATATGAATTTCTTTATATACGAGTATAACCATGTAATACTAATTTTATTTTCTTTATTGGCATTTGATATAGAGATAAGTTCGTAGATATTTCTTAAAATTGTATACAGCTTAGGGAGAGAGTTGTTAAGTATTAAGTTATTTACATACATGTTAAGTACTCTTTACGGTATAAGAACAGGTTAAGGTGTTGTGTTAAGTTAAGTGATTTAATAAATCAGTTCAGTACCAACCAGCTAAGCGACTACATTGCATTCACTTTTTAACTTTTCTTTTTTCTTTTTTTTACCGACTGCGCCAATTTGTAGTGTATTTGTAGCCAAGTTAAACGGAATTGTTCTTTATTCTCAAATTCATTTATATGTGTTTCTTTGCTTGTCAACACTTGACAGTTGATTATTGGTACCTACAACACTATACAATATTAATACTTAACTATAGGTACCTTTACACTATACAATATACTTATATTGTAATACTCAACAATAAGGAATGCCACAGTTGGTACTCGTATTTGGAACAACTCAAACAACATTTCAGTGCATATGCTGTCCAATCGGCGGACAAACAAAAATCGTTTTTTTTGTCGTGGATCGGTGTGGAAATGTTATTAAATTATTAAAAAACTGATTTGGTTCTTCCAATTTGGAAAATAAAACCTTTGATGACTTAACAAGTAAACTAACGGAACATTTCCACGTATCACGCTACATTGTAGCTACTCGTAATGAGTTTTTCAAGAACGAAAAGAAGCATAATCAGCCGTATAAAGACTGGATTGCTGTACTTCGATAATTCGTTTGCAGCGCAACCGAATGTTCTGCTAGCTTCGTCGACGACATGATACGCGACCAGATCATTCTACATACCCCGCATGACGCAGCCAGAGCAGCAGCATTGCAAAAGCAGCAAGCGACGTTAGCTGATGTGCAATTAGTGGCTGAAGCATTTGAAACAACGACAAGAACAGTGGCCGCTATAAAAGACAGCGTGGGTGAGAAGCAAACGCAAATAAATGCGATTAGTAACAAAAAAAAGGAGAATGTGTTTAAAGACAATAAGAGACAAAGCAAATTTAAGTCGTGTTCGGGGTGTTTTCGTACGCATAAAAGAGAAAAATGTAAATTCAGAAATGCAAAGTGTAACAAGTGCGGTAAGAGGGGAAATATTTCGCCTGTGTGTATGCCTCGCTTCACACGAACGGCAACGGAGCGCCACGGCGATGATAAATATACACAAAACTGCACAACAGAGTCCCAAAATCAAAACAATATTTAATTTATGGCGCCGCAGTCCGACTCTATGAAATTAGTCACCAAGTGCGACAAAATCATTTTTCCCCAGACATTTGTTGTGTTTTATGTTTCAATTGGATTTCTATATAATGGAGCGTAGATATACGCACACACACTTTGCATTAAGGCAATAACAATTCAATTTGATCTGTCTGCTGTCTCATATGTAGGTAGGTATACAAATTTCTTCTGCAAGTGCCACGAAATCAATTTTCCAAAGAAATTAAAAAAGCGTCTGTCTCGTCTGTTTTTTTTCTCCAGAAATTTAAAAAAAAACGAAAAAGATGCAAGCAGATTTTGCCACAATAAACAACAAAATCGCTCGACGGTTGAAATTTTTCCGCCGGCAACTATGCGAATTGGGCAGTATTCTTTATTTTGATTTGGTATTTTTGTTTTGTTTTGTTTTGTTTATCAGCCGCAATCATAGATTGTCTGATCGTGTGCAGCTCTTGGTATGAGCATACACATTTTTCGCCGATGTTGTGAGTTTTGAGCAGTTTTGTGTATATTTATCATCGCCGTGGCGCTCCGTTGCCGTTCGTGTGAAGCGAGGCTATGTCTACCGATACAAAAGAAAACAATAACACATGGGAAAAAAATAATAAACACAGCAGTGAGCAAACAAATAGCATAGATGTGATAGATACCATATTTGAAATAACTGGTGAACTAAATAATAATGATAAAAAAGTTACGTAGTGGTACAGATTTTCGATAAAATGGTAAAAATCGGGAGCTTCCATTTCAATCATAAATTTAACAACTTATATACTGCTAAGTAAACCTAAACTAGTGAACACGAAAAGAACATTATACGGTTTCGGGAGAAAAATAATTCCGGTGTTAGGAGAGTTACATACATAGGTCAAATGTGGTAAACATGTGAAAGAAGTCGTAATAGTTGTCGTAGACACCGATCGTGGTGAGAACCTATTTGGAGTAGATTTGTTCAAAAAATTTGGGTTCGAAATACAACAAATAAACAAAATTTCGGATACACGTATAAATAACATTGAAAGGTTGTGCCGGGAATACGGTAAAATTTTTGAACAAGCTCTGGGTACAGTTAAAGACTTTAAAGCCAATATCCGTTTAAAATCGGATGCACAACCAAAATTCTATAGAAGCCGACAAATACCATTTGCCCAAATGCAGAAATTTAAACAGGAAATAGACAGACTTGTTACCTTAAAAATTTTAAGCCCCATAAAATTTTGTGAATGGGCTTCTCCTATCGTTCTCGCGAAAAAACCAAATATTGAAATTTGTGGTGATTTTAAATTAGCCGTCAGCGCGCAAAATGATGTCGAACAATATCCATTACCGACACGTGAACAACTGCTCCACACCATTCGAAATGGTAAAATTTTTTTCCACAATCGACCTTAAAGATGCCTACCTACAAATGGAACTCGACGAGGACTCAAAAAAGTTAATGGTGATCAACACACCTCTTGGGTTATTTCAGTACCAGAGACTTCCCTATGGTATAGCTAGCGCTCCTGCTATTTTCCGAAAATACATCGAACAGCTTCTTAACGGAATTGATGGATGTGCAAATTACATGATGATATTATCATAGCACCTACATAAAATCATCATTTTGAGCGACTTGAAAAAATTTTTCAAATTTTAAAATCCAACGGAATTAAATGCAAAAAAGAAAAATGTAAATTTTTGCAAAAGTAAATAATTTATTTAGGACGTCAAATTGGTGAGAATGGTATACTGCCAAATGAATCAGGCGTTCGTGCTATAAAAAAAAATTTAAAAATCCTACAGAAGTGAAAGAAGTGGAAGCGTTCATGGGCAAAGTGATTTACTATCACAACTTTGTGCCCAATTTTGCCAATCTTGCAGCTCCAATAAATATGTTACGGAGAAAAAATACCAGTTGCAAATGGGGATCCGCTCAACAAAAAGCATTTGACAAGCTTAAATAGCATATTGCCAATGCAACTCAATTGGCTCATTTTCAAGACGATTTGCCGTTAATCCTTGCTACAGATGCCTCACCTTTTGGCATAGGTGCTGTTATATCGCATCTCTACGCTGATGGCAGTGAAAGGCCTATAGCGTTTGCATCAAAAACCCTAGATGTTCACCAGGTTAGGTACAGCCAGATTGAAAAGGAAGCGCTCGCTATCATATTTGGTGTCAAAAGGTTCCATCAATATCTGTACGGACGCAAATTTATCCTTGTCACGGATCACAAACCTTTGGTAAGCATATTTAACCCAAACAAACATTTACCAACAATGACAGCACATAGACTTCAGCGCTGGGCCATTACGCTTATGGCTTATCAATTTGAAATTAAATACCGCAATACCGCAGATCAACGCGGACGCATTATCACGCTTACCCATTGGAAGCGATGAATTTTTCGATAAAGAAGAAGCTTGTTTCAATATCAGTTTTAATGATTTTCCTATCAATGTCCAAGAAATTCCTATTAAGTCTGAAAAAGACAAAATTTTAAATAAAGTCCGAAAATTTATTGAAGATGGTAATAATATTTGGACTCTGACTTAAAAAATATTAAGCCATATTTCGATCGCAGAAAATCTTTGACCATTTATAATGGCCTTGTTTGCCTACACACCGATTTCGTTCGAGTGGTAATACCTGAAGCCTTGAAACAACATACTTTGAACCTCCTTCACGATGGACATTGGGGAGTTGTAAAGATGAAACAACTTGCAAGACAACACGTTTGGTGGAATAACATGGATGATGATATAGCTCGCACAGCTTCTAAATGTACAACATGCCAGGCTGAAAATCAATATCCGGTAAAGGAATACCAAAGCTGGATAGATCCTACAGGACCATGGCAAAGGATTCATATTGATTTTGCTGGGCCTGTTTTCAATACAATGTGGCTTATATGCGTGGACGCTTTTTCTCACTTCCCGTAAGTGTCATCTATGTCAAATACGAAAGCAGAGGATACCGTTTCGGCGTTATCTGCAATTTTCTCAATTGAAGGTATTCCTGGGGTAATCGTTAGCGACAACGGACCACAATTTAGTTCTGAAGTCTTCAAGAAATTTTGCTCAACCATGGGTATCAAACACCTGACAACAGCTCCTTTCCATCCAGCATCGAACGTTTTGTGACAACGTTTAAAACGTCGGTGCGTAAAAATATTGATGATAATATGTCAATAAAAAACGCAGTTCACAAATATCTCTCTACATATCGATTTATGCCTAATGCAAATGGGAAGTCACCAGCGGAACTAATGCGTGGTAGACCCATAAGAACTGTGTGGACACAGTTATTAGATGCATTGAATGGCACTCAATAAAATTCATTCTATTCTAAATTCAATATTAATCAACCTGTATTCATTCGCAATTACGCCAGAGGGAATAAGTGGGTACCAGGTATTGTTAAACGTCAACTAGGGAAAATGGTCTACATCGTGGACACTGACATTGGTTTTTGCAAACGCCACGTGAATCAAATGAAACCAAGGAATGCTTGTGACTTGCCAAATACTACTCCAAGCAACAACGATTTGGGTGAACCTGCTTGTGACTTGCCAAATGTTACTCCAAGCAGCAACGATGTTTATGATCCTTTCTTGTCGGCCGCAATTCAACAGCCTAGCACAGAACCTCGTAATCAAACTGATGAATTGAACATTCCGACAACAGGAGATCCTTGTGATGCTTCTGATGTACATACTCCTACTGTAAGTCAACCGGACCACATCCGCCGAAGTGCAAGACCTCGAAAGAAGACGTTACGTTATACACCATAATTTGGAAATACTAATTTATTTTTGCTATAAATTTAAAGTTTATTTGAATTTGAATTTCATTATATTTGATCAAAATTAATATTACTTCACATTTAACTTATTGAATATTTTAAGTTTAATAGATCTCCTCTTATAAATCTTGAATTTTAAGGGGGAGAATTGTTATATATCAAAGTAGTTACATTAATTACAACTACCATAATTTGCAACTATGTCATAAAATCCTTTTTATTACACCTCTGTTAGTTCTAAGACAAATTGAAATAAATCAGTCCCAATTAAACCTTCGATGTGCGCGTTTGAACTTAACAATCTGAACATAAGGATTCGGAGTGAACATGCCGCCCTCTTGCATTATTGCAAGAGAAGAACATATCCACGCCGGATCCCGTTCATAACATTTTATCAATGGAGGGTGGTGTGGTGCCCGAGGGCGTAGCTGCAGGAAGCTTGAGCACCCTCGATGCGGTGGCCCATCTGCTAACACATGGTGCAGATGATCTGCGGAGTAAGGACGTAGCTGCACCGGTCTCCTCGCAATACCCAGAAAGGGTGGAACAGCGCGGGATGGTTCCTGCCTGGTCTCCTCCTGGCCCTGGTTTGACGCTTCCGGAACCACGCAGCCAGGTAACGCCGGCGACAGAGAGGTGAAATTAGATGGGAGATCGAATGTAGTTGACCTGGCGCTGTTGGGTCCGGTGGTACCGCCATGGGGAGTGCAGGTGGCTGCACGGCCACACTCGAAAAACTGGCAAACAAAAAGCAGCACCCGTCAGACAGTGAGTAGCGGGTCTTGTGCACCGAGTAGGCCGAGATCTGAGAAAATATCAAAAAATGAATTAGTACAAGAAGGGAATAGAGCTAAAAGAAAACATAAAAACTATAAAATAAAAAAGTACAAGGTACGTTATACTCCTCCGCTGGTAGGAGGCGGCTCTTCTGCCGGTAGGATCACCACCTTTGTTATAGGTCGGGTTAGCATTCCACGTGCGGTTCGCACATCCACACGCACTTTTCCATCAGGACCAGGATGCGTATCGGTGACTGTTGAACCTGGATTAAATTTGTAGCGCAATAAAATAAAACGCGTCTAATTATGTTAAAGTACAAAACGGAAGAGGAAGTTTATTTTGACAGTTGTCATTATAATAATGTTGCATTAATATGGTAAGTACATAGTTGCAATAATAAGTTGCAGTCAAATACAAAGCTGTATTAAAATATTCGTTCAATACCTTTCCGGAATATTTTATATTGTATGCGTAAAATAAATTGATGCTTAGATTTCAATTCACAATCAATTCAGTAAAAGTAAAACTTACGTTAATTCAATATCACAATACATTCAAAGTATAGTTTACGTTAATTCAATATTATAATAAATTCATTAATTAAAATAAAGGAATATTAAAATCTGTATTAAGCCAACTCCATTTAAAAATGAGTTTATTTTTGGAGCACTTACGGCTTTCGTTAAGGCATCTGCTAACATGTTGTCAGAGTTAATGTACTTCAATGTGATCTCACCGTTCGTGATCTTCTCCTGAATGAACTTCGCTTTGATGTCCACATGTTTTGCATGCGCTGAATAAGAGTTGTTGATCGCTATGCACATTGCGCTTTGTTGTCGCAAAATATGGCCATGGTCTTCAGTGCTTGGTTGTAGCTCGGTGAGTAGTCGCTTCAGCCAGACGGATTCCTGAATGGAACAGACAGTAGACATTAGCTCAGCTTCTGTTGACGAGAGCGCTACAGTATGTTGCCTTTTGGTTGACCATGAGATTGCTCCCCCTTGGAACATGAATATATATCCAGTGGTACAACGTCTGCTGTCGATATCACCAACCCAGTCCGCATCGCAGAAACCAGTGATTTCATCGGAGTTTTAAAAAAAAAAACTAACATTTATCTTTAGTGCAAGTACCTCAAGACACGTTTGAGTGCAGTCCAGTGCGCCTTGCCAGGATTAATAGAAAACCGGCTAAGCATATTAACCGCAAAAAAATGTCGACCGTGTGATTTGGGCAGCATATAAGAGACACCCCACTGCTTGCATGTATGGCACCTTAGCCATTTCCGCTCGCTCCACTTCAGTCTTCGGGCACATGTTGGTTGTAAGCCTGTGATTTGTGTCCATAGGGTGGCACGTGTCCATGCCAAAACGTTTTAATAAATCGGCGATGTATGTCGACTGATCAATTTTGATGCCTTCAGCGCTCCGCGTGACTCGCATGCCCAGGACAGAAGTAATTTCGCCCACGTCTGTCATTTTAAACGCTTTCATCAGACTTGCCTTTACTTTCTTAATATTGTTGAGATGTTTGCAGAAGATTAGCACGTCGTCTACATATATAGCCACAACTAACAATTCGTCGCCAGTTCCATCATGGTAGATACATTGGTCGACTTCGCTTCTATGCAGTCCAAAACTCAGCAGCACGGAGTTAAGCTTCTCATTCCAAACTCGACTAGATTGCTTTAAGCCGTATATTGACTTCTTTAGCTTACAGACCCTTCCGGAATGATCGTCGAAGCCAACGGGTTGAGACATGTAGATATCCTCCTTAAGGCTTCCATTTAAAAAAGCGGTGACAGCATCCATTTGATGTATGACCCAATCATATTTAGCAGATAAGGCCATAAGGAGTCGAAGTGAAGTATATCGTACGACTGGTGCGAATGTCTCCTCGTAATCTATTCCCCTTTGCTGACTAAACCCCTTGACAACTAGTCTTGCCTTGTGTCTAGTTGGTTCACCGTCAGCGTTGAGTTTATTTTTAAAGACCCACTTGCATTTAATGGGATTTTTCCAGGGTTTAGCATCGTGAGTTCTCAAGTATCGTTGGCAATGTGTGAAGCCATTTCACTCTCCATAGCGCTCTTCCATTCATCGGCGCTTTCACTGGATAAAGCTTCATCAACTGTTTCAGGATCTTTAAGTATGTAACTCATCGCGCAAAAATTATGGGAACTTTGCAACTGATTATTAATACGTTCTGATCTACGTACCTGTGAATTGGCTAAGCTGACATCTTCCTCCGGCACATATGTTTCATCGTTAGCGTCTTCGGCCTCATCATGGCTGCTGTCGTCTGTTAAAGTCGCTTCACCGTTCGCCCCTGCATTTTCGTCACCTGCTGTAGCTTCTTCCACGGCCCCCGATGACGATTCATTAATTCCAGGTTCCTCCTCTGAATCGGCATCGCTGTTAATTGATTTTTGCCAAGAATTTGATATTATATTTCTTTCAGGTAATGATATTGATGTTTCTTTTTCCAGAAAAACTACGTCGCGGCTGATTACAATTGATTTTGTAACCGGGTTAAATAAGCGATATGCCTTTCTTTGATCACTGTAGCCAACAAGTATACACTCAACTGATTTTGTTGCCAATTTGCTTGAGCGTTTTTGTTTTGGTATATGGGGTAGCGCTCTGCAACCAAAAACTCGTAGACATTTCAGATCAGGTTTCTTGACGGACCAAAGTTCCTCAGGGCTTGCCAGATTTGGTTTTCTTCTGATGCGATTAAACACATACGCTGCCGTATTTACCGCTTCTGCCCAATATTTATGATCCAGTTTAGCATCTAGTAGCATACAGCGAACGCGTTCTATCAGAGTGCGATTCATTCGTTCTGCCACGTCGTTCTGTTCAGGGGTGTATGGAGCTGTGGTTTGATGTAAAATGCCACATTTTGCAATATATTCTTCAAAACGTTTGTTTATGTACTCTGTTCCATTGTCTGTCCGCAATATTTGAATATGTTTAGAGCACTGATTTTCAACAAAGTTTTTAAATTTTACAAATTCATCGAATACATCAGATTTTGATTTGATTGGTATTGTAAACACCTTCCGTGTATAATCATCGACGAATGTCAGTATGTACAGTGCACCAGAAAATGACGCCACTTTGAACGGACCCATAACATCACTATGCACAACATCCAAAACACTTTCAGCTGTGTTTTCACTGTCTTTAAATGGCACTCGGGCTTGTTTGCCTTTAATACACACAACACACTTAACATTGTCATCAGGTTTAAAATTCTCACCACATGCATTTCCCGTCGCAGACATCAATTTGCTACTCACATGTCCAAGTCTTCTATGCCACAAGTTGTAATTTGCAGCTGCAAACGCACCGTCATCATTTCCACAGCTTTCTTTGCAATTTAGGTTGTACCGGCCATCAACTAAATCCGCAGACGCAAGTAGCCTGTTGCATCGATCAAATATTTTACAGTATTTGTCCTGGAAAACAATTTTTTTTGCCATTTGTCGCCATTTGGTTCACCGACAAAAGATTTGTGCATAAATCCGGCACATATTCCACATTTTTCACCTTAATAGTTGTGCCAATGCTGCTGCTAACAAAGTTTATTTCACCAACACTTGCCACTTTTAATTTGCTATTGTCAGCAATAGTTATTACTTTGTTATTGGCATTTTGTTTTGTAGGTGTTCGTCAAAATGTGTCATATGATTTGTGGCCCCTGAATCAATATGCCAATCGTTGGTACTTTTGACGTTTGTGCATAGGGTTGCCATCAGAACATGATTGTTATCCCTATTTGACTTATTGGGACAATTTTTAGCGAAATGTCCGGGTTTTTTACAATAGTGACATCGAAACGTTTTCTTTTTTTGCTTGTTGTATATGTTGTTATCCACACCTGAATATAAGGCCAATTCATCTTTGCTCCTTCCATCAAATTTTGTGTCTTGCAACAACAACGATTTAATAGAGTCCACAGTTAGCACTTTTTTTGAGTTCTCCACAGCTAACACCAGCGGCCTAAAATCGTTTGGCAACCCGGCCAATAACAAAGACGTAATGAGCTCCTCTTTCAGCGCAAGCCCTGCAGTTTTCACCTTTATAGACGTAAGCACCATAGCGTTGATATATTCCTGCATTGAAGGAAAGTCCGACAACTTTAGTTGAACAAGGTTTTTTAGCAGCTCAACCTTCCTAGTTAGTCCTTTGTCCTCATACGTCTCCATCAAGCTGTCCCATGCCTCCTTTGCCGAATTCTTTTCAACAATAAGTCCAAAATTGCTTGGATCTACCATTAAATAAATTTCTGCAGACGCGCGGCAGTCCGACTCTTTTTGCGCTGTAGTAGCATCTGCATCCAAGGCACATACCACCACTTTTCATAGTCCTTTTATTACCAAATAGGCTTTGGCCTGCTGCTTCCACACGTCGAAATTCTCCCTTCCGCGCAACTTTTCAAATGGAAACGATAAACTGCTGGAGCTCATGATGAATACTTTAAAGAAAACTTGCACTTTAAATAATAATGTATAGGCCCATAACCTGTTGAACCTGGATTAAATCTGTAGCGCAATGAAATAAAACGCGTCTAAATATGTTAAAGTACAAAACGGAACAGGAAGTTTATTTTGACAGTTGTCATTATAATAATGTTGCATTAATATGGTAAGTACATAGTTGCAATAATAAGTTGCAGTCAAATACAAATCTGTATTAAAATATTCGTTCAACACCTGCCTATCCGCCATTCTTGAAGCGCTAGGTTGTCTTCCCGCACAACCACTAACTCACCCAACTTGACATTCACTTGAGCCGTCCGCCACTTACTCCGCCGTTGACACTCGAAAAGATATTCGTTTTTCCTCCTGACGCTGCATTGCGAGAAAATGTGTTGTATCCGGAGGCTCAGCTGGTGCCAAGAGTGGCGGACCCACCAAGAAATGACCAGGCGTCAGCGCCTGGAGATCCGTGGGGTACTCAGGCAGGGCGCTGATAGGCCTAGAATTAAGACACGATGCGCGCTAAGAGAGTCACAAATTCTTCAAACGTGTACTTAAGTTGCCTTCCATGCGCTTGACATGGTGTTTGAAACTCTTGACCGCTGCTTCCCAAAGGCCCCCCATATGTGGAGCGTGGGGGGATTAAATTCCACTCGTCGACGCTTCTTCCACAGAATACATGTCTTACATTGGAGAACTGTGCTTTTAATGAGCGTTTTCGCTTTTGGAATCCAATATTGGGTCCGGATTAGCCGCAGCATTAGCTGTTTCCACCCGTGTAGGGACACCTTTTTTTTTTCTTCCTCTATATATTACAATCTATAACAATAATATTAAGTAATATTTTGTGCAGGTTTGGATTGAATATGCTCTTTTTGCCAATGCCAAAAGAACTTATTTTATTTATTTGTTTATTAAATTTTCTCTATTTATCCATCATTTTATTTATGTATATAATTAATTATTTATTTTGTTATTGTTATGTATTTATTTTTTTTTAAACCTTCCTGTAAGTTCTGCAGGGGTAATTCGCTTCAATCTTCTTGGAGTTGCACCCTCCGTGTCTGCTGCACTACGCAGTTCCAGGTTTTGATGGCCTATCAGTCGGTGTATATGTTTGGTGCTGCATTTTGTGATTGTGTCCGTGATGGTTTCAATGTGTAGGTCACGGTGTATAACCTCGTTCGGGATATACCATTCAGCATTTGTAATTGTTCGTAGTATTCTTGACTGCAATCGTTGTATTAAAATTAAGTTTGATATGCTAGCTGTGCCCCATATCTCGATTCTATATTTCCAGATAGGCGCTATTATTGTCTTGTATATTATTAGTTTGTTGTAGAGAGAAAGTCTAGATGCTCGTCCAAGTAGCGAGCTTAACTGTCGGTACTTATTTTTTGCATCGTTTCGCTTGTTAATGATGTGCTGCTTCCAAGTCAATTTTTCGTCTATGGTTATTCCAAGATATTTTGCCGCAGTGTGAGTTTTTATTTTTTTGCCCTTTATAGCAAGGCTGTATTTTGTCGATTTTCTGTTTGTATATACAACTGGTACAGTTTTGTCTTTATTTATCTCTATTCCCCATAAGTCACACCATGCTACTGTTGTGAGTTAGAATCAAGCTGCCTGCGCGTAGTGTCTCGTATCATCGACTCCTAACAGATGCCACACGTACTGTGTGATTAGCATGTGTTAAAGTTACTTAAGAAAGCACATATTTTTAGGGTGCGAGTATTTAGAATTAATATTACCTATGTAATATTTATTCTGTAAACTTTTAGGGTGCTACAGTTTTCAGTCGAGCCACCGAAGGGCATTGAAAGTTAGAATGCACCATCAAAATTTCAGAATGGCGTAGGTCAGTTGGCTTGACCAACTGACACCAATTAACAGGTGCGAAACTGGAACATCAGAAAGGCCAGTTTTTGTATTGTAATTGTGAATTGTAAATAGTATATAAGAATTAGTATTCTAAGAAATAAAGGCTGGTGATTTAAAAACTAAAAGTGTAATGTAGTGATTTTTCCAAAGAGTGATTTAGGGTTTTCAGCCACACGCGCACAGCAGAAGGACGTCCCGAGGACAACAAGGACACAACCCCAACATTTTGGCGCAGCCGGTAGGATCCAACGTCGAGTGCCAGGAAAAGAGCACTCCTACGCGGGAATCGACCAACAGGAAACCATTAGGATAACCATCTCAAAGGAGTTCAATGGAGGGAGCAAGGATATTGGTGGGTTTGCTTATATTAGGATACTTTAGTATTTAAGTGAATTTTGTCGACGATTCTTCGGTGGCCGTGTGGGCGCTTTTGCGCCGGTCATGCAGAAGAAGCAGCATCGGGGCTGAATAGCCGCTGCGGTTAGGTGACACTAGGTTGATCCTCGAAAATTTTTAATGGTCAGGTTGTATAGGTTTATTTCACTGAGATTAGGCTCATATTTTTTCTTACTTCTTGTTTCAGCATTCTCGGGGGATGTGGGACGTGGCTGTTTATTCACGGATTTTGAGTTACTGAATTGCGCACCGGTTGGTTTGGTTCGGAAAGAACGTGCCACGGTATAGGGTTCGTACGGTTACGATAGGGGATTTGTGTTTGTTTGTCGGTAGGGACATTTATATTATTCAATTTATATTGTTTTGAAATCAAAATAATGATTGATTTAAATATTTGGCATTTTGAGTTTAGGGTATTAGATGAAGAGGTGCAGACAACACGTGTTGTTGCATCAAAGTTTGTGTAGTTCCAAAACTACAATTTTCGTAGCAATGTTGAAGAAAACATTTAAATGCTATTATTACGTGGCGCATACGTTACGGGTTTTTCTTTATTAAATATGGATTCAAATTTCCGGGAATGAATCAAGACATTTTTTGCCTGTAAATGTAATTTCAGTTTTTGGGAATTGGGATCAACGAATGGGCAGATACATTTAGTTCTGAATTAGAGGGACTAGGACAAGAGATTGTGAGTTTGGTTTCGCCAGACGAGGAAATAAGGAACAGATTGAAATCAATACAGTCAGAGGTGAAACTGTTTACTGGGAAAATAGTTGACCAGTTCGAAGCGTGTACGAGCAGGGAAGAAGCTCAGGAATTGTGGAGGCAGGCGAACGCCGGAGGAGCTTTGTCATTAGAAGTAGCGGATCAAGCCTTGACGGCAATCCAAAAAGGGACAGAAAAAAAGTTGTTCAAATTTCATGAGAAAAAAGAAGAAGTGAGAGCACAAAAAGAGTATCTCGAGAATAGGGTAAAGGAACTTTCTCGGAGATTGACGGAGACAGAGGAAGCAGCATCGCTGTTGGAAAAGGAGTGTGCGGAATTGAAAAGAGGACCAATAGGGTCTCACTGAATAGGGAGAGATCAAAATCAGAATCGGCTGGCTTTACACAGACGGTATTGACATTGCCACCGGAAGTGCGCTGGCCGGAGTATCTAACACCAGAAGGGATAAACCGAGTGGTAAAGCAAGGATTAGTATTGAGTGAAGAGAGAGAAGCGAGATTTTTGTTTGGCGCATCTGAAATCGGTGTCGAGCCTTTTTCTCCAGGAAGTCCGATAACTAATAAGAATAAGGGATATCCGCCAAAAGAGCCAGAAGCAGTAACGGTACAGGAAAGTCACAATACTGTGGACAGTATTTCGCCTGTACGAACAAACGATCGAAGACTAATTAGTTTGAGTCCGTCATTGGTCAATTACCTCTCAGATCCGGGGGAAGTGAATCTAGGAACCACCCATAAAGATAGCGCTCAAGTTTTACCGATCATAAGTAAAACAAAAATACGCAAAATGGGTATAAAGGAGATTTCAAAGACGGTGGCCAGGCTAGTACCTGTGTTTACTGGTGCAGCTTCAGAAGATTTACGGTCAGAAGTTAACAGATTTATTCAAGGTTGTGAGCTTGCAAAGCGAATCATAAGCCCTGATAAGTTGCAGGACTTCTTCGACTGTGTTAAGCAAAGGTTATTTGGAGACGCGTACAACCAAAGAACATCAACGTAATGTTACGTTGATGTTCTTTGGTACAACCTTGTGTTGCCAAAGCAATTCGCCAGTGTGGACGAGCTTCACAGTCTTATAAGGAGAACTTATTTGAAGGAGAGAACTTTGGAGGACATAACCCAAGAAATAAGAATCGGGAAGCAGCTGGCAAGTGAAGACATACGTGCCTTTGCCAGGCGTTTAGAGTCACTTCAGATGATGGCCCAGGAAATAATCAGGAATAAGTACAATGGCATTGGAGATACAGCGTTATTACACGAAGTTGACGAGTCGGTGTTGACAACTTTCGTGGTAGGCCTCCGCAACTCCGTTCTAAAGATTCATATGCTGAATAGCAGAACAGGATCTCTGGAGGAATTAGTAGAAGAAGCGATTAGAGCACAAGTTCCCGTGGAACGGAGTACGGCTGGGTTAGGCGAGGTATACATGTTGGAAAATAGGCAGGACATGTTCACCGCCGCTGTCGTGAACAGAGATGGAAGTAATTACGTCCCAAACATACGAGGTGTGATCAAAAAATAACCGTTATTGTGTGATCAAAAAATAAAGTATTTATTTATTCATCAACAACTATCTTGTCCCCTTTAAAGCAATTCCCCTCAGATATAATACACTTGTGCCAGCGTTTTTTCCAATCCTCGAAACACTTCTGAAACGCTTTTTTTGGTATCGCCAACAGCTCCTTTTTCGATTTTTCTTTTATCTCCTCAATCGTAGCAAAACGCTTTCCTTTCATCGGTGTCTTCAGTTTTGGAAAGAGGAAAAAGTTAGCGGGGGCCAAGTCTGGTGATTTCGGTGGTTGAGGCATGATAACGGTTTTGTTTTTGGCCAAAAACAGCTCCTGAGCGATGTCTATGCGACGTTGTTTTTGCTCAAAATTTAGCAATTTTGGAACAATCTTCGCTGCCGTACGTTTCATTCCTAAAACATGCGTAAAAAGGCGACCAGGACGAGCATCGTCATTGACATCTTCTCGGCCTTCCTTAAACCGGTTATACCACAATTGAACTTGTGTTCTGCTCATAGTAGACTCGCCAAAGGCCACAGTCAACATTTTAAATGTCCTTGCGCATTTAATTTCATTTTTTACACAAAGCTGAATACAGTTTCTTGGATCCATTTTTTCGAATAGTACAAAATCGAAGAGCACACCAAAACACGACTAACCTTTTTATCTGTCAAAAACAAACTGACAATCCAAAATGGTTGGTATTGCCAACATATATAACAGACATGTGTACCAACATAACAGAAAAAAAAATGCGAACATCGAACATACGTAACTCACGAAAAGATAAAATAACGGTTATTTTTTTATCACACCTCGTATACAGAGGAACATATAATCCCGGTGTCTCCGACAGCAGAGCCGCGTATCCGAGAAATCCGTACAGGGGGTTTGTACAGAGGGCACCCACATGTTCGTTCTGCCGTAAGCAAGGTCATACAAGGGATGAGTGCATTATACGCAAAAATACGCCCTACTGTATGGAGTGCCAAACATATGGTCATGAGGCAAATAGACAGTTCCATGGAGACACAGAATGGAATCAGAGTAAAAGGCAGCCAGCTACGAGGCGCCCGGTTCCACCCTTGAGGGACAGCAGGGGTAACTTCAGTAGTCCCAGAGTTAATTCAACGGAAGGAATTAACCAAGGAAGAAATCCTTTCAAAACTGGGAGTGGTCAGCAGCGACCAAGTTGGGATTCTAGAAGTGAACCAAGGATAGGCAATAACATACAGGGATTGAGATGTTTCTCATGTGGACGAATGGGACATCGGGCAGCGGAATGCAGGGATAGACAATCCCAGCAAAGGAACCAGGGAAACTTCCAGCGGCCCAGTCGAGGCCAGTAGACTGGAAAGCCGAAAGAAAGGAAGTAATAATTAGGCCGGAAGTACGTGTGAGTAGTAATGTAGAAACTACAATCCAGGAGAAGGAGGAGCAAGAGGCTCTCCAGTATCACGAAGAGGTAGGGAGTGGATACACGTCCATATTGGGAACAAAAGGAGGTTGCTTCGCTATGAGCAGGATGATGCCTTCATCGAGATACCCTGCAAGGAATCAGCTAGTGGAAAGCTAGTGCTATTAGTAGATTCAGGGGCGGACACTAGCCTCGTAAAATCTAGTGTTTTACGGAAGAGGCTAGACATTAATCAAATGGACGGAGCGTTTGGATGGTGCATTAGGACATTGGTTTCGCTCAAAATAGGGCACAGTGGAGTTAAGGGTATATGTTTTAGAGTGCACGCAGTCGAATTGGATAGGGAAGGTATCCCGGCCGATGGGATAATTGGCCGCGATAATCTTTGGGGCCGCACCATACTGGATGCGCTCGACAAGCTGTTATCATTCTATGATAATAATAAGAATACAATCCTTACTCTTCCATTAATGTCATGGCAGGAAGGAACCGTGAATAGGGTTAAGAATTGTGGAATGGAGGGAATAAACGGAAGGTCAACCAGAGTAGTTACTATGCATGTAAACACGAAACTTAGGACTGTTGTTTTGCACAAGCAGCAGCTAGCGGAGGGCGTATATATGGGGGAGACCATAACGCACGTTGACAAGGGTAAGGTGTACGCTTGCGTACTCAACGCCTCAGAAAAGGACTACCTGATGGAAGAGGATTTTAGGCCTAAGTTCACTAGTTATGATAATTTTAAGGAACCGAATTATAGATCGGTGAATCAGATTAAGCAGGTAGATATAAGAAAAAGAATGGAGAAATTGCTAGAATCACTGAAGTTAGACCTAAGCGTAAATTCAGAAGAGAAGGCATCAATAGAAGCCATTTGTGCGTCATTCCATGACATATTTTTCCTGGAAGGAGACCAGTTGACATATACACGAGAGGTAGAGCATATAAATACCTACTAGAGTGATCTAGATCAAGCACCAATTAACCAGAAACAGTACAGATTGCCGCAAGCTCACAAAGATGAGGTAAATAGGCAACTGGAAGGAATGTTAAAGGATAACATAATTTCACCGAGTATCTCGCTTTGGAACTCACCAATAATTTTGGTACCAAAGAAGGGAGGTGCTCAGGGTCAGAGGAAGTGGACAATGGTCGTCGATGTTAGGAAATTGAACGACGCCACTATTAAGCAAGTGTTCCCAATTCCAAGGATAGAAAAAATTCTGGATCAATTGGGGCATAGTAGATATTTTTCTACACTTTATTTAGCGAGTGGCTACCACCGTGGATACCCAAGATAAGCAGAAAACCGCGTTCAGCACCGGTTTAGGGCATTATGAGTTTAACAGAATGCCGTTTGGATTAACAGGGGCACCGGCTACCTTCCAACGGTTAATGAACCATGTGCTAACAGGCTTACAAGGGTTAGATTGTTTTGTGTATCTCGATAATATTGTCATTTATGGGAAGAACTTGCAGCAGCATTCGCAACGCTTGTGCAAGGTGCTCCAGAAATTACGAGAACACAATTTGAAATTGAACACGGAGAAGTGTCAATTTTTGCGAAGAGAGGTGGTTTATTTAGGCCATCGTTGCTCAGAAGCAGGAGCACTGCCTGACCCGCAGAAGGTGGAATGCGTTAAAAATCTAGCGATTCCAAGAAATAGAAAAGAAGTGCACGGATCCTAGGACTAGTGAACTATTATAGAAAGTTCGTGGAAGGACTAGCTGGAATTGCGTTCCCAATTAATAAGTTGCTACGAAAACAAGCAAAGTTCGAATGGACAGAGAGATGTCAGCAAGCATTCGAGAGGCTAAAGGAAATAATTAGCTCGCCACCAATTTTGGCGTACCCCGATTTCGAGCAAACTTTTTTGTTGACCACTGATGCTAACAATGAAGCATTAGGGGCAGTATTGTCACAAGGGGAAGTCGGTAATGACCGACCAATAGCATTCGCAAGCAGGGCGCTTAGCGATACGGAGAAAATATACTCCACAATAGAAAAGGAATTTCTAGCCATAGTATGGGCTACGAAGAATTTTAGGGCATATCTGCTAGGTCGCCCATTTAAGATATACACTGATCACCAGCCGTTGAGAGGCATAGCCAATTTGAAAGACTAAACGTCTAGGCTAGCCAGGTTCAGACACAAATTGTCTGAGTATGATTTTGAAAGGATATCCAGGCTGTGTTAAAGGGTTTCCATGATTCACCTCTAGGTGGGCACCAGGGATTCTGGAAAACCCATGACAGAATTAGGCGAGTATACGGATGGAAAGGTATGCTCAAGGACATTAAAAAATATATAACGAGCTGTCCAAAATGTCAGGCCAACAAAAGTTTAAGGCTGACAAAGATGCCAATGGTGTTAACTGACACACCAAAACAGCCATTTGATAAAGTTCATATGGATATTGTAGGTATTTTACCTGAGACAGTTTCGGGAAATAAATACATTTTGACGTTCCAAGATGATTTCTCAAAGTATATGGGGTGCGTGGCTATACCCGATGCTGAAGCAAGTACGGTGGCCAAGGCATTCTTTGATGAAATAATAGCACGGTACAACATACCTAAGGTTTTGATAACCGACAATGGTTCTAATTTTGTATCGAAATTATTCTCAGAAACTTGTAAAATGCTGGCAATCAAGAAGTTGCAGACACCATATCATCCACAGGCGAATGACTCATTGGAACGTAGTCATCGACCTCTGGCCGAGTACTTGCGCAGTGTTGCCAAGGAAGACGGCTCGAATTGGGATAAATGGTTGACCACTGCAATGCATGTACACAATGATACGGTATATGTATCAACGAAACAAACTCCGTTCAGGACGCTCTACGTGTTTGATTTCAACATGCCAGCAAATCTGAAGCGCAAATGTGCGCCAGTGTACAATGCTGATGACCCGAATAAAGTGCAAAAGTATCAGCTACAGCGAGCGCACGAGTTGGTCAGAGAAAACCAGGATTGTGCTAAACGAGTAGCCAGGGAAGCCTATAACAAGGTTCGAAACCCAGTCGTTTTTAACGTGGGTGATCAAGTACTCATGAAGAATAAGGCTAGGAGAAACAAATTCTCACCTGTGTGGATAAGTCCGTATGTAGTAGCAGAGTTCCGAAGCCCAGTTACAACAGTCGTAACGATTAAGGGCAAAAATAAAAAGCTACATAATAATTTGATGAAATTATTCCACATTAGACCACGCGACTAAAGACATGTGTAAATAGTGTTTTACAAATGTTAACACAAGAGTAACAATGTATACATGTACGTGTGGGTATCAAATAACACACGCAGCGCCGATTTTCAGTGTCAATGCCAGTAAAAGTGTGCCACTTAAACTCGGGCAAGTAAAATTAACGTAATGAAAATCTGCATATTAAGCACTATTGCCGAATGAAGACAGTAGAGAAAAAAATTTTTTTTTTACATATTAAACAATAATAAACGGGTTCATTGCACTTATTTAAAAAATAAAATAAAATAGTAAGACAGTCGTGGGTAAGTAATATAAAACTTAACTTAAAATATGTACATACATACATACGGTGGTTAATGAAATGAAAGCAGTAGCGTCGGCACTGTTGGTGAAGTAAATATATATGTATGTAACTGTATAATGTACAGAATGAATGTACGAGGGAATATTTAAAGAAGTAAGTAAGTAGGGACATATGATTAGGAATTGGGAATTTGCAGATACTGCAGCAGGCTATACATATACATAGGTTTTAACTGTTTATTGATTAGGAAATTAGCGTATGGAAATTTGAATAAATTTATGTTGGGATATAAAAAAAAAAATGTATAGTTAATTGTGGAAAGTAACGTTAGCAATTAATTCTAGGTAATTTAAAGCGCCTCGAATGTATGTATGTAGCCATATACGAGCTAATTACAGGATGGAAAATAGAATCTTTAATGGATATACTCGTATACATATCAGGCTAGAAGTAAATTTAAATAAAAAGTAATTGTATGCGATGAAAGATATAGTCATGCAATGGACAAAGTTTTGACACAAACGGGATTATTTTATATAATCTGGTTTTAGTCGGAGGACCAATGAATTGGTTTACAACTGAAATGAGTGATAACTCACGTGTTGAAAAAGAGCACGAAAAATTAATCGAAGCGAAACTAATGCCCTATATGGCTATGAAAACACATAGTCCGGTCCTCTTTTCCTCTAGGATACGGTAGCGAATCCGATAATGTAAGGGGAAAAGACGAGTGGATGCAAATTGACTGATATAGCATTCAATTATAGAATAAGCATGTTAGAGAAATATTGTTTTTTTTTAATATATTCAGGAATAGCGTATGTTTAAGAAAAGTTATAAATTAAAAAATTATAATCTGTGCAAAGTTCACATTAGAAACAAAAGTAGTTTAAAAAATAATTAGAGTTACAAAAATTAATTATTTAAAATATAAATTTGTAATGAAATAAGTGTTATAATAAAAAAACAAAAATCATACTAAATTGGGAAATTATACCCAAGAGTATATATAGTACATATAGTGTATTTATTTAAATATTATATAGTTTTGAAATTCATTTATTAAATTGACTTATGAAATATTTGACACAAATTAAACATAGAAGAAATACCAAACTAAAATGTATACTAGAAAATTAAGAAAATTATTATAGGTGTTCTCTAAATAGCTCTGATGATGTGAAGCGAAGCAGGAAGTTCCGGGAACAGCGGATATCGGAAGACGGTGCGGACTAAAAGACCAACGTAGTATTCGGAAAGATGCATTTTTGAAAAACAGAGATTTTTGGCAGTTATCTAAGGTTTGTGACCCCAAGGATGCCAACATATTAGATTGGAGATGAATGGCGACGGAAGTAATTTTAATTTTACGAAACGGGATATGGCCGCTGCATTTGAACGCGTTGTGGATGAGTTATTGACAAGCAACGAAAAATAAACAAGTTTCCTTGCGGAGTCATATTTTGCATTGGACAGTTTTATATTACAATGTCCACCCAGTGTATCACAATCTCAACAGAATCGATTTTGAATAAGTTGAAGATGGGTAAAAGCTTAAGGAGGATGACTGAAACCACCACCAAATATAATAAGCAGAGGAAATTTGGCTCACGGAAGTTAATTGCTTCATTGAAGTATATGTCCAATCTAGAGTATGAACATATGAAATGTGATTTACATATGAAATATGATTTAATACAAGAGGACACAGAGACTGGTAACCGACCAGAGTACAAAAATTACATCATTAAACGTGTATCTCAGAAAAATACCGATTGTCTCCATATCAAAGCCAAACGATGTCAAATACCATTATGAGGAAGCTCAAGAGAAACACTTAAAACGTATTGCTGCAAAGTAAGAAGGTGTATTGTAATCTCTCATGTATTCCAAATGTTTTTTACAAGTTGAATACTATAAGCAGAGCCAGTAACACCCACAGCCGTGGGGCACGTTATATAAATGGAAAGAAGAAGGCCACTAAAAGCAAAATTTTAATGGCAAACCAGAACGCCAACCTATAACATCTTTGTACGTACCGATCCAGAAAGAAGGGAGGGGTATGCAGAGTTCATCGAGGGACTTCACTCTCGCAGGACGGACGTTACCAGGACCAACAATTGCAGAGGACCGTATTTATAAGAAGCGTAGCTAAATATGTAATTAGTTTGTAATTTTGTTTGTATATACGCCAGTGAGAAAAGAGTCGATGAAACCGACCGAATATAAAAAGGGGAATATAAAAAAAAAAAAATTCTAAATAAAATAACAAAATAAAACAAAAGAGAAAAAACTATAAAAGAAGATGTAATAAGAGAAAAGAAAAAAAAGGATACAAAAGTAAAAAGGAAAGAATACAATAATAGAACCCAAATAAGGCGAATTTGAAAAAAGAAGAAAACTTATACATATGTACTATAGGTTTAAGAAAAAGCACAGATTGTTTAAAGTGCAGAAAAGAGAAAAATACTGTAAAGATTCATTAGAAGTTAGTTGCACTAACTTCTTTTAGAAAGAGGGGAGGGATGTTGTGAGTTAGAATCAAGCTGCCTGCGCGTAGTGTCTCATATCATCGACTCCTAACAGATGCCACACATTCTGTGTGATTAGCATGTGTTAAAGTTACTTAAGAAAGCACATATTTTTAGGGTGCGAGTATTTAGAATTAATATTACCTATGTAATATTTATTCTGTAAACTTTTAGGGTGCTACAGTTTTCAGTCGAGCCACCGAAGGGCATTGAAAGTTAGAATGCACCATCAACATTTCAGAATGGCGTAGGTCAGTTGGCTTGACCAACTGACACCAATTAACAGGTGCGAAACTGGAACATCAGAAAGGCCAGTTTTTGTATTGTAATTGTGAAGTGTAAATAGTATATAAGAATTAGTATTCTAAGAAATAAAGGCTGGTGATTTAAAAACTAAAAGTGTAATGTAGTGATTTTTCCAAAGAGTGATTTAGGGTTTTCAGCCACACGCGCACAGCAGAAGGACGTCCCGAGGACAACAAGGACACAACCCCAACATTTTGGCGCAGCCGGTAGGATCCAACGTCGAGTGCCAGGAAAAGAGCACTCCTACGCGGGAATCGACCAACAGGAAACCATTAGGATAACCATCTCAAAGGAGTTCAATGGAGGGAGCAAGGATATTGGTGGGTTTGCTTATATTAGGATACTTTAGTATTTAAGTGAATTTTGTCGACGATTCTTCGGTGGCCGTGTGGGCGCTTTTGCGCCGGTCATGCAGAAGAAGCAGCATCGGGGCTGAATAGCCGCTGCGGTTAGGTGACACTAGGTTGATCCTCGAAAATTTTTAATGGTTAGGTTGTATAGGTTTATTTCACTGAGATTAGGCTCATATTTTTTCTTACTTCTTGTTTCAGCATTCTCGGGGGATGTGGGACGTGTCTGTTTATTCACGGATTTTGAGTTACTGAATTGCGCACCGGTTGGTTTGGTTCGGAAAGAACGTGCCACGGTATAGGGTTCGTACGGTTACGATAGGGGATTTGTGTTTGTTTGTCGGTAGGGACATTTATATTATTCAATTTATATTGTTTTGAAATCAAAATAATGATTGATTTAAATATTTGGCATTTTGAGTTTAGGGTATTAGGTGAAGAGGTGCAGACAACACGAGTTGTTGCATCAAAGTTTGTGTAGTTCCAAAACTACAATTTTCGTAGCAATGTTGAAGAAAACATTTAAATGCTATTATTACGTGGCGCAGACGTTCGGGTTTTTCTTTATTAAATATGGATTCAAATTTCCGGGAATGAATCAAGACTTTTTTGCCCATAAAAAGCCACACGCGCACAGCAGAAGGACGTCCCGAGGACAACAAGGACACAACCCCAACACTACTACATTGTCCAATATATTTTGGATTGTATTTGTTGCCTTTTTTTCATCATTGTGTGATGCCATTAAAACTATGTCGTTTGCGAATGTTGCTATCATCGCATTGCTTTTCGTTGGAATTGGTATATCTGCTGTGAATATTAAGTATAGTAGAGGTCCTAATACGCTGCCTTGTGGTACTCCAGCTGTCATTGGTAGGATGTCTGAGCAATCCTCGTCATATTTTATGTAGAATTGTCGTTCACTTATATAGCTCTTTAAAATGTCATAATAATTTTGTGGAAATATTCTTTTAAGTTTATATAGAAGTCCTTTGTGCCACACCTTGTCGAATGCTTTTGCAATGTCCAAGTATACAGCTACGCAGTACTTTTTGTTGTCTATACTTTCAAGGATTTTGTTTACAACCCTATTGGCCTGTTGCACAGTTGGGTGTTGTCTTCTAAATCCAAACTGATGGCTGGGTATTAAATTTTTTGTTGTTAAGATTGGCTCTAATCTGTCCTGTGGTATCCTTTAAAATACTTTCGTAGATGGATGAATTTCACTATTAGACGAGTAAAGTGACCATAGTAGGGCAGAATGATGGGGTGTCTCTCCGAAAATGGCAAATGTGTAGTGAGCGCCAACCGCGCAGAGTACCATCGGAGGGCAAGAACGGATTCAGAGCCAAAAGCGAACTGGAGCAGAATATCGACTCCCGTGCTACAAGTGCGCTGTATTCTTTTGGGAAATACATTTGCTGCGCGAGCACAATAAGGCAAGTGGTGGTTTCAGCGTTTTCTCCCCGAGTAAGCGGGGACCCCCTGTCAGGAGACGTATCCCGATGTTTCACCGAACAGTGGCTCATAAAGCGGCGCACGAAACACAACACTCGGAGGGCCCTAGAAAATGAGGAGAAGCGCAACATTGGGCCATCCGCAGAGGAACATATACTACATGACACTTTGCAGGTCGTTGCTAAAAAGTTTTCGTCCAACGGAGGCGGCCACCGTTCCCGATCCTGCTGCAGGCCGGGCCTTCCCACCAGAGCTTGTTGTGGAGTAGTGCATCAGGTGCCACACCACGGCTAGCTAAATCTGCTAGGTTATCTTCTGTAGCGGACATGACGCCAGTTGTTCAGACCCACTTTGCTGGTAATGGCAGTGACTCGATTCGCCACAAAGACTTTCCACACGTGGGGTGGCTTTCGCAGCCATTCCAACACAATCGTAGAGTCGGACCAACAAAACAAGTTGTCATCTGAAATATTTAAGAGGTTTAAGAGGGAAAATCAACTCTGCTAAAAGTGTTGCCCCACGTTGTTCTAAACGTGGAAGAGAGATAGTTCTCAATGGGGTCACCCGCGATTTCGCCACTAGCAAATGGGTAGAGATGGAATTTTCACCTTTACACCGAACGTAAAGGGCTGCAGCATATGCCAGCTGAGAAGCATCACAGAAGGCGTGGAACTCAATATCGCGATCAGGTGCAGATCGTACCCAGCGAGGGACGCGTACTTGGGAGATTGCCTGATACTGCAATAAGACGAGTGTCCACCTTGTTAAAGTGGTAGGAGTAAGTTGCTCGTCCCAACCTATTTGATCCAACCATTTCTGTTGCATCAAGATCTTAGCGGAGATGACAATAGGAGCCAACCATCCCGCTGGGTCAAACAGCTGTGCGATGACGGACATGACCTTACGCTTGGTGTATACAGCAACGAGTGGCAAAGCTGCCACGTGGAAATAAAACCAATCCCCCGCGCATTCCATCGAATGCCCAAAGTGCGAGTGGTGCTGGTCTCCTCGAATGGGAGAAAATCTTCCCTAAGCAGATGCCCTGGAGGCAAACCGGATAAAATTTCTGTAGAATTTGCTGCCCATTGCATTGAGAACCCGGCCGAATCCAAGTTCTCAATCAGCTCATCCCTAGTGCGAATGGCAGTAGCAATATCATGTGTACCCACTAGAGCGTCATCCACGTACATCGAACCACATAGCACCTGAGAAGCCAATGGGAACCTGCTCTCCACGTCGTCTGCCAATTGCAAAAGTGTCCTTATTGCAAGATAAGGAGCACAATTCACCCCGAAGGTGGCCGTTTTCAATTCATAATCAGAGATCTCGCTGTCTGGAGATTCCCTAAACACAATTCTCTGATATTATGTCTGGCTTGGCTCAACCAGAATCTGACGATACATATTTTGTATGTTCCCGTTCAGAACATAGCGAAACATACGCCACTGGATTTTTAGCTGGATTTTTAGAATGTAACACTGGCCTTGTGTGTAACACGTCATTCAAGCTGACCATGTTGGAAGTCGCCTATGAGGCTTTAAACACCATGCGAAGTTTGGTGGTTGTACTCTCTGGCTTCATTACTGCATGATGTGGCAAGTAATAAGGTCGCACAGGAGTTATTGACGGCGGTGGAACCTTGTGCATGTGATTTAACGTCATGTATTCGAGTACCACCGCGTCGTATTGTTGTTTATCGGCCGCGCTCTTTACTAGCCGGGATTCATTGCGCTTAAACTGCCGAAGGACAATATAGCGCGACGCTCCGAGAGACTTCTCCGGAACAAACGCCCCGTATCATCCCGACGAATAGTCAAATTAAGGCAGTCTTGATCAGTCTGGGAAAGCTTTCGATCTTGCGGAGGCTGTTCCATTTCCCAGAACTGTCGTAGAAGGTGGTCGAGCGAAGTAGTTTCAGAAACTTGCACGCGAGTTGTGAAAGTGGATATCCAGTCATCCGGCATCTTGGGCAATTAGTGACTCCACCAGGTTGCGCCGCAACCCATCAAGCAAGACTTGAGGGTAAAGATCCCCTCCGCTTAACAAATCGACTTTGGTGGAGTGTGAAGTGCTTGAATCGCCTAACGTGAAATGCCTTAGTTTGTGTTGCTCTCCTTTTGTTGTTGCAGAGGTCTTCGACGGGGGGTAGTCCAAATTTACTCCAATAATTTGTATAATTTAATTGTGTGATTTGTGGCGCAATATGCGATTTCATCCGCCTCAAGTCAGCGTTCTTATTCAACCAAGAATCAAAGTGAAAAAGTTAAATCTAAACCTATTAGTTATAAGTACCGAAGCTTCATTCGCAAGAGTCAAAACGGAAAAAAGTATGTAGAAAGAGACGAAATTCTAATCTCGAATACGACACGAACCTTCGTGATCTTACTCGACTCCTTGATGATATCATGGTGAGGAAAATAACAACAATTGTAGAAGGTGCGAGTAGATTCCGATATTTTCTGCTTCCATTCAGGAGAGGTCACAAGTTTCATCTGGCCAAGTTGAAGATATTCGTCGATAGTGTCCTGGTAGATTTTCTGCAAAACCCGATCCTGAACTAGCCGGCGCTTAAGATGAAGAAACCGTTTTAAGTGGATATGTCGATGACACTGGATGGATTCAGGCTTGATAAGATTGGTAGACGTACCACGTATTTGCCATTTTGCAGCCATTGGTGAGTTTCTTTGTAAAAGTTCTCGCACCATGTGTCTTGACTGCACTCGACGTTATCGGCTGGCTCCCAACATGAGTGTGCGCAGCTCCCAACATGAGTGTGCGCAGCCGTTACCGTGATACTTGGCGTTGATGATGACTGAAATTTTCCAGATATGATATAACCCAGCATCGTCCGTTGAGCAATGGGTTGTCCAAGAAATGAGCGCCGAATATCATCCCGAATGAGATCGTCGTAAAAGTCGTTGCCGAGCAGGAGATCGATGGACTGCGGCTCTAAATAGTTCGGATCAGCAAGGTATATCTCTGTGTAATAGGGTCGTTGCTCTGCGGGTATACGTTGATGCGGCATAATTTGACTGATCTTTAGCATAACATACGCTGGCACCTGATGCGAAATGTTGACATTGTAACAAGATCCAATGATGAGATCAACATATGAGCGACTGCTGGCGACTCTTATATCTGCTAATCCGACGATGTTGATGGATGTCTTCTTACGAGGTAGTCTTAGCAACTGGGCAGCGCATTCTGTGATGAAGGATCCTTGTGAACCCTGGTCCAAAAATGCTTGGAGCTCAAATTGTTAACCATCAGCGGCTTTGGCTGTTATTAATGCTGTTGGAAGAAGGACGTCATAATTATTCATAGTTGAAAATGCGCATAGTTTTGATATATCAGTATTGGCTGTTAAAACTTGGCTTGATGTGCCCACCGTTACCTGTGGTGTTGTTGGAACTCGTGCCGCATCCAGATTAGAATGAAAAAGTGTGTGGTGCTGTCCGCCACACGTCAAGCAACTTCGTCGGCTACTGTATTTAGACGCAATAATTGGAGTGTCCCAGAGAATTGAAACATAATTATGCTTGCCAACCGACTCTCTTCTTACCGACACACTCATGCGGAGAAATACTTGACATTCACGCACTGGATGTTTAGCCTGTTCGCAGATTGGCCACACTATTTCTTGCTTCAGAATCTGAAACGTTTTGCGAATGGTAGTCTTAGGAACTTTATTTCGATTATGAGACCCCTGGGCTAATGGCTGTTTCGAAGCCACTTGCGATATATTTGCTGTAACTAGCATTTGATGATACCCGTCCACAATTCACACAATGTTTTGAAATTCGGAATATCCTTACTTTTCCGCAAAATGCGATTCCATTCAGTCTGAATGTTCGAAGAAAGTTGTTTCAATAAGTAATAAATGAGGATTTTATTTTGCTGGTTTACACTGACTCCGAGTTTTTCGTAGGAGCTGATACACGACCTGCATGTTTGAGTGAACCGTTTGATCGATGTAGGATCCTCGAGAAGTCAAGGTGATTGCTGGGAGAACATATCCATATAGTGCATGAATAAAATTCTCTTGTTTTCGTAAGTGTTGTTTAGCATTTCCCATGCGGCTTTATAGTTTTTCTCGACAAGACTAAGATGTTGTATATCCTTCGCCGCACCTTTGAAAATCATACAAAGTAGTGCAGTTGTGCACTCGAGACAGAAACACTTCCTTGAAGGCAGGCCATTCGATAAAATTTTCGTTGAAAATAGTAAGCTTCACTTCAGGTAATGGCAGCTCTTTACGAGATATGGGAATTGAAGATCACGCGAATTTGACCCTGAGGGAGTTGCAGCAGATGCTACTGGTTGTGGTGGCCAAGCAATGACATGTGCGTTGCGAATAGTGGACCCCACAGAGAAATATTCCTCTTCAAATGTATCCTGCTAAATCGGCTGCAATGGAGTTAATTTTTATTACGTTGTCAGCATCAGCCATCAGCATAAGCGATCGATGATTTTCTCGAAATTCCTTGTGTAATAAGCCCAACGACTCTAATCGTGCTTGAAAATACGACACAGTCTTACGGATCGCAGAATCTTTCGGAAATTTTCGAGCCATTTTCTGCACTGACGCCGTAATTGATTGTTGTTCGACGATAATTTCCGTTGCCATTTCAATCAAAAATTACTTTTAAAGAAACTAGAGATTCCGTCGCACTAAAATCAATCTGCACTTACCTCGTAACCCCATTTGGTTTCTGGTATGTATGTGCTACCTCGGCCACGTGTGGATGATGGCCATAGGTGTGCATATAATTTTGCAACTGATAGTAATGATGCGATTCTCGTTGATAGCGCCACAATTAAAATGCAAAATTATTGTTGCGTATATTCCTCACAGGAGGCACCAAAATGTTGTTACAGAGCTCTTTGACGGGGGGAGGCCAAACTTACTCCAATAATTTGTATAATTTAATTTGCGTTATTTATGGGACAATATGCGATTTCGTCCGTCTGAAGTCAGCATTCTTATTCAACCAAAAATCAAAGCAAAAAAGTTGAATCTAAAACCTATTAGTTATAAGTACCGAAACTTTATTCGCAAAAGTCAAAATGGATAAAAGTATGTAGAAAGAGACGAAATAATACAAACGGTATGCAAATATAATATTTGACAACAACAAGCATTAAGTTTGGAAAAATAAGTTTGAAGTACACTGTTGATCAAAAATTAAGTAGTACACTGATGTGCAAAAAATATGGTACTAAAATTGTTTTTATCTCCAATTTAATCAATAATAAACACCTTTACTCAATATGAGTGCCTATCCTGTCAGGATAGGCAACACCAAAGCCGACACTTGGAGACGCACAGTGGCGTCGTACCGCTACCCGATGGTAATGTAACATGCTTTGGTATCGGTGCCGGCAATCCGATACCCAGATCCCCGATATCTGGGCATGTACTGAGTGCGCCGGCAGCTTAAGGCGCTTTTGGAGGCGGTCCGAAACAAAGGACCCCTCAGAACTAGGGTCTATCAGAGCCCGGCCTGTGTACAATACTCCTTGATGTATTATCGTGACGAAGGCCGTAACCAAGATAACACGATTGGAGAGGCGACCACTTGCATGACTTGGACTCGGCCCCGCCCTATCCACTTGACGGTGATACCTGCGCGATGTGGTAAAAAGACTTGAGTACGGCTGGAGGGACCTGGGAGGAGCGTCCATTTGAATTGGAGCGTCCCCCTAATGTGGATGACGGGTTTGGCATCGCAGCGGTTTGACGACCCCGTTGCTTGTCCGTATGCAGCAGAGTGTGGTGCCGCTCCCAACAGGTGGAGCACGAAAAGGAGCTGTGGCGAAGCTGACAAACAATTCACATACAACCCGTGTTTGCACACCAGGCAAACACGGGACTGATACGGTGACGGCCTGATACGGTGACGGCCTGGAACGCAGGACAATTTCGCACCGAGTGTGCAGACCGCCTGCACACTTTGCACCCTTGCGGGGTAACATTTACTGGATGGGTTTGCACCCGTGCTGTTCGCGGTTGATTCGGCTGAACTCTTATTTGTGATGAACTTGAGCCCTGCGACCGGAGATCCGGAATCGCTTCGAGCGTATGTAACCGCTTTGACAAGAAGTCATCCATCGCCTTCCATTCTGGAATATCTGCGCGGCCCCCCATGGTCTGTTCCCACAGGGACAGTGTGAGCTCAGGCAGACGCATGGAGCACAAGTATTCTAAAATGGCATTCCAACTCGCAACGTCGATGCCGTAAGACGTCAGTGCAACGATACAGTCACGCTGTAGGCGTTTAATTTCCCCACCATCTTCTCTTCTAACCGGGTCAAGGCCCAATAGTGTTTTCAATTGGTTGTTGATCTGGATGCGCTTGTTATCGTAGCGCTCCAGTAAGTTTTCCCACACTTCCTGAAAGCCCGCCTCCGTTATTGGAATTTTGGAGACAATTTCATGTGGTTCTCCCCGAGTCTTTGGGACAAATGGTAGAATTTCTCCGCATTAGATAGCCGCGTATTGTTAATGAACAGTGCAGTAAACATGTCACGAAACGTTGGCCATGCAGAATAACTCCCTTCAAAAGGGAGGGATATCACAAGTGGGAACGTTGATGCTGTGCGCCAATGATAAAAATGGCTTCCCTCTAGTAGGAACGGGAGTTGCCTGTTCTAAACGTTGTCTCACTTCCGCGATCGAAATATGACCCTGCTTAAAAGTATCAAAGCTTGACTCGAACCGCTGTCCGATTGACTCTAACAGTGATTCACCGTCTTTCATGACACGCGCCTCGGACATCGCAGTTATTTTTGCCGTTTTAAGCGAAGCCCACCGAGCATCCAATTCTGCTTCATCAAGTTGAAGTGATATAATGAAGTGAGTGTCCAGTGAGCACCGTTCAAAACGACTTATGAATCTCAGAAGTTCATCTGCCACTGAAACATACGAATCCACCATTTTGCGGAACTTATGCGCCTGCGAACGCAGCTCAATGTTGGCTTATCTAAACCTCCGAACGCAACCGCACTGAAACCACGCCCAACACTTATCGTTTAAACGCACTACGACAGAAGGGCCCACAATGCTCAGGAAACTAATTGCTACCCGTAACCGGCCCTGCTTCACAAAAGAAATAGAGACAGCAGCTGATCGCACGAGCCACTGACCTAATTTTCTTATTCTGCTTTCTGCATTAGCCACCAGTACCTTAAAACGGCGATAATGCAGCGAAGACAACGACAGCGCAATGTTTTTAATACTTAGCAGCGCCGACAGAGCACAAACACCCGAACGCATGGGCAAACCCAACCGAAACACAAAAAAGAATCAATTTGTGTATAAATCAAATTTAAATTATTATTAATTTATAATAATAATATTTTTAGTTCAATTAAAACAATAGACATTTACCAAAACCGGATTCTGATCCGGCTCGAAGGACCAAAATGTTGAGCTCATGACACAAAGTAGTAGCTCAGATATTTTCTTTTTATTCTTATTTATATTTATTTATATGTACGATTATTTGTATATTAAATAAAAAAAATACTTTTTCGAGTTCTTTTGTAGTTGGTGAATTATCGTTTTGACCTTGATTCAAAGAACGAAGAGTTGAGACCGTCGTCAGGTCGATGCACGAAAGTTAGCCGATTTGCACTTCTTGATACTCCAGAATAGACTGAATACGACGCAAAGAGAGCAGCTCCCGCTGCTTCGTAGCCCCGTGCCAAAACACACCAACAGTTAAATATGGCTTCCTCACAAATACGGTATGCACCTGCCTCGACTGTTCTCTTGCTCTCCACCGCACATCACGGGCTTTCGCATCGTACCGAACGATGGAACGCAGAAATAGGCCGACAACATGGCACCCCAGGTAACAGGCGGAAGTCATCTGAACATTAGGATTCGGAGTGAACAGGCAGTATTGATATATTTTTTGTTGTAAAGTTGATAGTTTTCGAATTATTTAAAGCGATTTTCCAGCTAAATCGTCAAAAGTGTCCTGGAGTTGTAGCGTTGATTCTGTTTCTGTATTGGCAACAATCAGTATTGCTGCAGCATCTGCAAAAGTTGCTATAATGGTTTTTTCTGGTGTTGGTGTATCAGATGTATATCGTAGGTTGATTTTAAATTGGCTATCTCGGTTAACCAATTAGTAAAATCAGCAATTGTCGGAAATCTAATTTTTGTTCATTGGTAATGGCTAATAGCTCGTCAAGCAGCATTGGATTACTTATATGTTGTTGTCCGTTTGCTGTCTGTAGGAACACTACCAAGTTTCCCACCTTTGTTGCGAATTAGCTTTTCAATTGACTACTCTGAGATGGGTGCCACCAGAGAACACAGAGAAGCGACACTTAAGCCCAATACACACTATTCGTGCCGGTCACATACCAGTCACGTTCAGATGGAACGCTATGCATTCACATTATCCATTCACATGCCAGTCACAACTTCTCAAATGTGGATGCTAATGCCAGCTGTATGTGCTTGTGGAATATATTTTGCATAGAAATTTCTTTCCAAATTAATTTTTTTTTTTTTATGTCTCTGTAATGTTCCGACTGTAAGTCAAAAAGGCTTTCATGGCTTCGGACAAGCTCGTCTGAAATTTATAAAATGCATACATACACTTAGCAGAAAAAGTCTACGTACAACATATGAAAATAACAAATTGAAGTTATTATTTATTCAATTTCAGGATGATTTTTTAAAATTTTGTTGATGCAGTATCCATAGTCTTTTATGTTCGCAAAAAAAAATTGGCAAAAACCACAACAGACAAAAAATAACTGAACTTAAATCTAAAAAGAACAGATTTCAATGCGGAAAAAGTCTACGTACAAAATATAAATGAATGAAAAAATTAACAATAATTTTTAAAATTAAAATAAAAAAATATATATTTATTAACTGGTTGGGTAACCCTTTCTCTTGCCCACCTCGGCTAAACATTTCGGCATTGATTAGAGCAATTTTTCGGTCTCTATGGTACTAATGTTGGCGCACTCAGCCCGAATTAGGTCCTTGAGCATAGTCCTCGAGGAAATATGGTGATTTCGAATGCACCGTTCTAGTAAACCCTATAAATGTTCTATCAGATTTAAATCGGGTGATTTTGGGGGCGTGCCAATTGATGGGGTGCATTATAAAGGAGAGAAAGCTTCACTACTTCTGCTGTATGCTTTGGGTCATTGTTGTGCAGGAAGTAAAATGATGGATCTAAGGAAAGAGTTTTTACGCTGGTCTTCATCTTCTGTCGGAAGATATTTAGGTAGTCTATTTTATTCTCAACTAACTCCAATTCGCCCATTCCGGAAGGTGCCAAGCATCCCATATCAACACTCTTCTACCGCTGTGTTTAACTGTGATTTTTTTGGAAGGCTGCACCGGGTCTCCCCCATACTATCTTAGATCCTTTAAAGTCAAAAATGCAAAATTTGCTTTCTTCAGAAAACATTAACCGCTCCCAGAAGTTTTCCCCTTCATTTAGATATTTTTGGGCAAATTCTTGTCGTTCTAGTCTATTAACTATTGAAACATACGGTTTTTTGCGAGCGATACGGCCATGTTAGTGGTAATTTTTTTAAATTTTTGGTAAAATATCGGCACATAATTTTTGTATATGCTTCTCCTCACCATCCTTTGCCAGTTCTGCTATAAGACCCTGGGTTTCCCTGGTACTTAGTAGTGATGGACGACCAGAGCGTGGTTTTGATGTTAATTTACCCGTTTTTTTTTAATGTTATTAATATCTGTTTGTATAGCAGCACGTGCTCGATCTAGAATTGCGTCAATTTTAAGGTATATTTTCCCTTTTTGCCAAAGATGCATCATGATCTTTCGTTCACTGACGTTGATTTCCTTTCGTTTAGCTTCTATCACAAAAAAATATTTCAAATTGATTTTTTTCTTAAAATTTCGAAGTATTTAGAAATAAAAACACCACTGCTGAAGTAACAGCCTTGATATTTTGGAATAATTGTTTTTATTTGTCTCAATAAATATCTTTATGCTTTTTGTACGTAGACTTTTTCTGCATTGAATTTCGCTCTTTTTGAATTTAAGTTCAGTTATTTTTTGTTTTTTGTTGTTTTTGCCAAATTTTTTTTTGCAAATATATAGTCAACATAAAAGACTATGATACTGCATTAACAAAATTTTAAAAATCATCCCGAAATTGAATAAATAACTTAAATTTGTTATTTTCATATGTTGTACGTAGAATTTTTCTGCAAAGTGTATATAAAATTAATATGAAGTAATAAATATAATATACTATGCTGTACAATGCACATGAAGCTAGCTATTCTTTTAATAAATGATCGAAGTTGAACTAATAGAAGAGAAAAAAATAAAAACAAATAAATGTTAAACGAAATCGATGGCATCGATCTATTTATTTCAGACTCACACATATGATGGCACATCAAGTCGATCCCTACGCTAGAACGCGTAAAATTTCATCTTAATGAAATCCACCAGCAAGCGATGCATTCCACACTGCCATCCAACCTACAGTCAAGTATTCTTTTTGAAAAAACCGCTGCGGTCTTGCTTGGACTGTGACTGGCACATGACCGGTAATGTGAATACTTCCCATTAAAATGCCATTAAAGAATATTTGACGAATGCTTGCCCGACCGTGACCGGCACGAACAGTGTGTATTGGACCTTAAACGTCAAATTTTCAAACGCTTAAAAGAACACCTAATTGTACGTGAGTTCACCACGTTATGAACGGTAAAAAGGAGTTCCCTACTACAAAAATTTTAAATCCTAAATCGTAGTAGAAAATTCAAAAGAGGAGATTTTGATAAATAAGGTTTTTATATAACATAAATATATAAATCTGATAATAAATGTTTTGTAAAAAATATAAATAAATAGGTAAGTATATTTTGAAAGAACAAAAAAAGTTTTATCTTAGGATTATAATGAAAGAAATCCGTCTTGGATTTTAGACTTATTAATAAATGTAAATATATTGGGAGAATATAATTACATTTCATTCTTTAAAATATTTTATTGCTATTCAATTCCAATGATTCGCTATTATATTTTGTAGTTTTATTCATTTATATATGCATTAAAAAGAAGACACAAACAAACAAAAACGAGTAAAGAAGTCTGAAGTCGGGTTAGACCGACTACGAAATACCCTTTACCTTTTCTTGTGCGTGCGAGTTCAACAATTGGGATGTTTTCTTCATAAATCATCCTTAGGAGCATATCTTCGGAAATTTTCGGTAGGGTACCTTGAATTGATTATATCGACCCCAATTCTTGTATATGGCTTTGTAGTGTCAATATAACCACTAAATATAAAATTTCGTCAAAAAATATTGTATAGGTCGTAAGTTATAATAATATGTCAATAGTGGGCGTGGCTTTAAAAATAACACGCCCATTTTTTGGCGGTGTTTAATGTTAGTACCCGCAACATTCCTGTGAAATTTCGTTAATAAATCTTTAATAGGAACCGAGTACCGATATTTGGTGAATTGTGGGCGTGGCAGTAATAACAATCTGCCCATATTTGGAATGCATGTTAGTACAGACCCTTTGCATACAACTATCAATTTGCATTAATATGGCATTACTAGAAGCATAGATAGGGTAATTGTTTTTAAGTGGGGTCCCCAAAGTTCATTTTATGGGAGGGAGGCAGGCGTATCCTTCCTCTGATCGACCCCGAATCTTGTATATGACTTTGTAGGGTCCATATACGTTCTAACGTAAAATTTCGTCCAAAAATATTATATAGGTCGTAAGTTATAATAATATGTGAATAGTGGGCGTGGCTGTAGAAATAACACGCCCATTTTTTGTGTGGTGTTTAATGTTAGTACCCGCAACCTTCCTGTGAAATTTCGTTGATAAATATTTAATAGGAACACAGTAATGATTTTTGGCTAATTGTGGGCGAGGCAGTTCTATTATGATCTTCATATTCTGCACACACACTATTATGGACCCCATGTATATTTCTGCCAATTTTTATTCCTCTGCCATCAATACGAGCATAGGTAGGCTAATTTTAGTTTTAGACCCGAAAGTTCCCTATATCAAAAGTGGGCGTGTCTTTTCTCTGATCAGCCCCATGCAGATATCTTTATAATGTCCACATGTTCCTTCCCGTAAAATTTCATCCTTAATTCTCTACCAGATCTTAAGTTATTAATATTTGTTGATAGTCGGCGTGGCAGTTAATATATACCGCCCACTTTTTGCAGTGTTTAGTAGGACCCACATCTCCATAACTACCAAATAATATCACGATTCCGTCAAATGGACCCAAGTTATAGTCATTTTAAAAAAGGTGAAAAAAGCTCCTTATATGGGCGGTAGGCGTGGTCTTTGTCCAAATCGGCCCATATAGCAATCTGCATCTGTATATTTGTGCAAGCTACACTTTTGCAAAATTTCATTAAGATAGCTCTAACGGTGTAGAAAAAAAGTGGCCACAGACGGACAGACGGCCAGACGGACAGACAGACAGACAGACGGACAGACGGACGGACAAAATAAAAATATATTTGTTTATATTCCATCTTGTTCACTCCGAATCCTAACGTTCAGGTGGCTTCCGCCTGGTACCTGGGGCACCATGTTTTCGGTCTATCTCTGCGTTCCATCGTTCGGTACGGTGCGAAAGCACGTGTTGTGCGGTGGAGAGCGAGAGAACAGTCGAGGCAGGTGCATATCGTATTTGTGCGGAAGCCATCTTTATCTGCTGGCATATTTTGGCGCGGGGCTACGAAGCAGCGGCAGCTGCTCTCTTTGCGCGGTGGTCAGTCTGTTCTGGAATTGCGGCAAGTGTGGATCGGCGCCCAACATAGTATATTAAATATAAATTATACAATAAATATATAAAAAGTGAAAATTGGCTAAGGAATGCTGCTGCGTATTTTTCGTTTAACGTGGTTTTCATAAGTTAATAAATAAATATTTTTTAATCAAATAAATAGTTCTATCTGAGTGCAACATTTTGGTCCTTCGAGCCGGATAAGAATCCGGTTTTTGGTAAGTGTCGATTGTTTTAATCGAATTAAAAATATTATTATTATAAATTAACAATAATTTAAATTTGATTATACACAAATTGATTATTTTTTGTGTTTCGGTTGGGTTTGCCGTGCGTTCGGGTGTTTGTGCTCTGTCGGCGCTGCTGACTATTGAAACCATTGCGCTGTTGTTGTCTTCGCTGCATTATCGCCGTTTTTAGGTACTGGTGGCTAATGCAGAAAGCAGAATAAGAAAAGTAGGTCAGTGGCTCGTGCGATCAGCTGCTGTCTCTATTTCTTTTGTGAAGCAGGGCCGGTTACAGCAATTGGTTTCCTGAACATTGTGGGCCCTTCTGTCGCAGTGCGTTTAAACGATAAGTGTTGGGCGTGGTTTCAGTGCGGTTGCGTTCGGAGGTGCATATAAGCCAATATTGAGCTGCGTTCGCAAGCGCATAAGTTCCGCAAAATGGTGGACTCGTATATTTCGGCGGCAGATGAACTTCTGATGTTCATAAGTCGTTTTGAACGGTGCTCGCCGGAAAGTCACTCCATTATATCACTTCAACTTGATGAAGCAGAATTGGATGCTCGGTGGGCTTCGCTTAAAACGGCAAAAATAACTGCCATGTCCGAGGCGCGGGTCATGAAAGACGGTGAATCACTGTTAGAGTCAATCGGACAGCGGTTCGAGTCAAGTTTTGATACTTTTAAGCGGGGTCGTATTTTGATCGCGGAAGTGAGACAACGTTTAGAGCAGGCAACTCCCGTTCCTACTACAGGGGAGCCATTTTTATCATTGACGCACAGCATCCACGTACCCCCTTGTGATATCCCTGCCTTTGAAGGGAGTTATGCTGCATGGCCAACGTTCCGTGACATGTTCACAGCACTATTCATTAACAACACGCGGCTGTCTAATGCGGAGAAATTCTACCATTTGTCCCTTAAGACCCGGGGAGAACCACATGAAATTGTCTCCAAAATTCCAATTACTGAGGCGGGTTTTCAGCAAGTGTGGGAAAACTTACTGGAGCGCTACGACAACAAGCGCATCCAGATCAACAACCAATTGAAGACACTGTTGGGTCTTGACCCGGTTAGAAGAGAAGATGGTGGGGAAATTAAACGCCTACAGCGTGACATTGGTAACTGTATCGCTGCACTGACATCTTACGGCATCGACGTTGCGAGTTGGGATGCCATTTTAGTATACTTGTGCTCCATGCGGCTGCCTGAGCTCACACTGTCCCTGTGGGAACAAACCATGGGGGGCCGCGCAGATATTCCAGAATGGAAGGCGATGGATGACTTCTTGTCATTGCGGTTTCACACACTCGAGGCGATTTCGGATCTCCGGTCGCAAGGCTCCATTTCATCACAAATAAGGGTTCAGCCGAATCAACCGCGAACAGCACGGGTGCAAACCCATCCAGTAAGTGTTACCCCGGAAGGGTGCAAAGTGTGCAGGCGGTCTACACACTCGGTGCGAAATTGTCCTGCGTTCCAGGCCGCCACCGTATCAGCTCGGTGGGGCTTGGTGCGCAAACACGGGTTGTGTGTGAATTGCTTGTCAGCTTCACATAGAGTGGCAAATTGCCCCAGCTCCTTTTCGTGCTCCACCTGTCGGGAGCGGCACCACACTCTGCTGCATACGGACTCGCCACGGGGTCGTCCAACCGCTGCGACGCCAAACCCACCATCCACATCGGGGAGGGGACGCTCCAATTCAAATGGACGCTCCTCCCTGGTCCATCCACCCGTACCCAAGTCTTCTTACCACACTGCGCAGGTATCGCGTCCGGCAGATAGGGCGGGGCCGAGTCCAAGTCATCCAAGTGGCCGCCTCTCCAATCGTGTTATCTTGGGTACGGCCTTAGTCACGATAAAACATCAAGGAGTATGGTACACAGCCCGGGCTCTGATAGATTCTGGTTCTGAGGGGTCCTTTGTTTCGGACCGCCTCCAAAAGCGCCTTAAGCTGCCGGCGCACTCAGTACATGCCCAGGTATCGGGGGTCAGCAATACCCTTGCTGGCACCGTTACCAAAGCATGTCATATCACCATCGGGTCGCGGTACGATGCCACTGTGCGTCTCCAAGTATCGGCTTTGGTGTTGCCTACCCTGACAGGTGAACTGCCGCCGCTCCTATTGAGTAAAGGAGAGCAACACAAACTGAGACATTTCAGGTTAGCCGATTCAAGCACTTCACACTCCACCCAAGTAGATTTGTTAATCGGAGGGGATCTTTACCCTCAGGTCTTGCTTGATGGGTTGCGGCGCAACGTGGTGGGGTCACTGATTGCCCAAGAAACGGTATTCGGCTGGATCCTTACAGGGCCTCTGCCGGATAAACGGATATCCACTTTCACAACTCGCGTGCAAGTGTCTGAAACTGCTTCGCTCGACCACCTTCTACGACAGTTCTGGGAAATGGAACAGCCTCCGCAAGATCGAAAGCTGTCCCAGACTGATCAAGACTGCCTTAATTTGTACTCCCAGACTACTCGTCGGGATGCTACGGGGCGATACATAGTCTCTCTGCCGTTCAAACAAGGGTTTGTTCCGGAGAAGTCTCTAGGAGCGTCGCGCTATATTGCCCTTCGGCAATTTGAGCGCAATGAGTCCCGGCTGGTAAAGAGCCCGGCCGATAAGCGACAATACGACGCGGTGGTACTTGAATACGTGACGTTAAATCACATGCGCAAGGTTCCACCGCCGTCAGTAACTCCTGTGCCTCATTATTACTTGCCACATCATGCAGTAATTAAGCCAGAGAGTACAACCACCAAACTTCGCGTGGTGTTCAATGCCTCACAGGCGACTTCCAACACGGTCAGCTTGAATGACGTGTTACACACAGGGCCAGTGTTACAAGCCGATCTGACCCGGCTAATAATCCAGTGGCGTATGTTTCGCTATGTCCTGAACGGGGACATACAAAAGATGTACCGTCAGATTCTGGTTGAGCCAAGCCAGGCTTCATACCAGAGAATTGTGTTTAGGGAATCTCCCGACAGCGATATCTCTGACTATGAATTGAAAACGGTCACCTTCGGGGTGAATTGTGCTCCTTATCTTGCAATAAGGACACTTTTGCAATTGGCAGACGACATGGAGAGCAGGTTCCCATTGGCTTCTCAGGTGCTACGTAATTCGATGTACGTGGATGACGCTCTAGTGGGTACACATGATATTGCTACTGCCATTCGCACCAGGGATGAGCTGATTGAGAGCTTGGATTCAGCCGGGTTCTCAATGCGAAAGTGGGCAGCAAATTCTACAGAAATTTTATCCGGTTTGCCTCCAGGGCATCTGCTTAGGGAAGATTTTCTCCAGTTCGAGGAGACCAGCACCACTCGCACTTTGGGTATTCGATGGAATGCGCGGGGGGATTGGTTTTATTTCCACGTGGCAGCTTTGCCAATCGTTGCCGTATACACCAAACGTAAGGTCCTGTCGGTCATCGCACAGCTGTTTGACCCAGCGGGATGGTTGGCTCCTATTGTCATCTCCGCTAAGATCTTGATGCAACAGATATGGCTGGATCAAATAGGTTGGGACGAGCAACTTACTCCTACCACTTTAACAAGGTGGACACACTTCTTATCGCAGTATCAGGCAATCTCCCAAGTACGCGTGCCTCGCTGGGTACGATCTGCACCTGATCGCGATATTGAGTTCCACGCCTTCTGTGATGCTTCTCAGCTAGCATATGCTGCAGCCCTTTACGTTCGGTGTAAAGGTGACAATTCCATCTCTACCCATTTGCTAGTGGCGAAATCGCGGGTGGCCCCATTGAGAACTATCTCTCTTCCACGTTTAGAACTATGTGGGGCAACACTTTTAGCAGAGCTGATTTTCCCTCTCAAACCTCTATTAAATATTTCAGATGACAACTTGTTTTGTTGGTCCGACTCTACGATTGTGTTGGCATGGCTGCGAAAGCCACCCCACGTGTGGAAAGTCTTCGTGGCGAATCGAGTCACTGCTATTACCAGCAAAGTAGGTGTGAACAACTGGCGTCATGTCCGCTCAGAAGATAACCCAGCAGATTTAGCTAGCCGTGGTGTGGCACCTGATGCACTACTCCACAACAGGCTCTGGTGGGAAGGCCCGGCCTGGCTGCAGCAGGAGCGGAAACGGTGGCCGCCTCCGTTGGACGAAAACGTGTTAGCAACCGATGAAGAGCAACGACCTGCAAAGTGTCATGTAGTATATGTGTCCTCTGCGGACGACCCAATGTTGCGCTTCTCCTCATTTTCTAGGGCCCTCCGAGTGTTGAGTTTCGTACGCCGCTTTATGCGCCACTGTTCGGTGAAACATCGGGACACGACTCCTGACAGGGGGTCCCCGCTTACTCGGGGAGAAATCACTGAAACGGCCACTTGCCTTATTGTGCTCGCGCAGAAAATGTATTTCCCAAAAGAATACAGCGCACTTGTGGCACGGGAGCCGATATCCAGCTCCAGTTCGCTTTTGGCTCTGAATCCGTTCGTGCACTCCGATGGTACTCTGCGCGTAAATGGTCGGTTGGCGCTCACTACACATTTGCCATTTTCGGAGAGACACCCGATCATTCTGCCATACTACGGTCATTTGACTCGTCTGATAGTGAAGTTCATCCATCAGGTGTCCCTACACGGGGGGAATCAACTAATGTTGCGGCTAATCCGGACCCAATATTGGATTCCAAAAGCGAAAACGCTCATTAAAAGCACAATTCTCCAATGTAAGACATGTATTCTGTGGAAGAAGCGTCGACAACAGCAGCTCATGGCAGCTCTTCCGGTTGAACGTACCACGTGTTCTCGTCCTTTTACCCATACTGGAGTTGATTTCGCGGGGCCGTTTGATATCAAGCACTATAAGGGGCGGGCATGCCACGTTACGAAGGGGTACGTCTGCATCTTTGTATGCTTCGCTACGAGAGCAGTTCACCTTGAGGCGACTACCGATTTGAGTACTCCTGCCTTCCTTGCGGCATTGTCTCGGTTTATCGCCCGCCGGGGATGTCCTTTGAAAATGCACTCGGATAATGGTCGGAACTTTGTGGGCGCGGAAAAGGCGTTGAGGCTTGATTTCCAGCGGGTGCTCCGCGAAATCCGTGACCGAACCGTGGTGGGTCACTTTCATACTCAGATCGAGTGGGATTTTAATCCCCCCCATGCTCCACATATGGGGGGCCTTTGGGAAGCGGCGGTCAAGAGTTTCAAGCACCATTTCAAACGCATGGCAGGGCAACTTAAGTACACGTTTGAAGAATTTGTGACTCTCTTAGCGCGCATCGAGGCGTGTCTTAATTCTAGGCCTATCAGCGCTCTGTCGGAGGACCCCACGGATCTCCAAGCGCTGACGCCTGGTCATTTCTTGGTGGGTGCGCCACTGTTGGCACCAGCTGAGCCTCCGGATACAACACCCTTTCTCTCAATTTTGAACCGATGGCAAAAACTGAAGGCGCTGGCCCATCAATTCAGCGTCAGGTGGAAAAACGAATACCTTCTCGAGTGTCAACGGCGGAGTAAGTGGCGAACGGCTCAAGTGAATGTCAAGGTGGGTGAGTTAGTGGTTGTGCGGGAAGACAACCTAGCGCCTCAAGAATGGCGGCTGGGCAGGGTCACCGATACGCACCCTGGTCCTGACGGAAAAGAGCGTGTTGTGGATGTGCGGACCGCACGTGGAATGCTAACCCGACCTATCACGAAGGTGGTGATCCTACCGGGAGAAGAGCCGCCTCCTACCAGCGGAGGGGTATAACGTACCTTGTACTTTTTTAATTTATAGTTTTTATGTTTTCTTTTATATCTATTCCCTTCTTGTACTAATTAAATTTTTGATATTTTCTCAGATTTCGGCCCGCGCGGTGCACAAGACCCGCTACTCGCTTTCTGACGGATGCTGCTTTTTGTCTGCCAGTTGTTCGAGTGTGTCCATGCTACCACCTCCACTCTCCATGGCGGTGCCACCGGACCCAACAGCACCTCGTCGGGCCAGGTCAACTAAATTCGACTTCCCATCGAGCTCCACCTCTCTATTACCGGCGCGCCACCTGGCTGCGTGGTTCCGAAAGCGCCAAACCAAGGTCAGGAAGAGACCAGGCGGGAACCATCCCGCGCTGTTCCGCCCTTTCTGGGTATTACGAAGAGACCGGTGCAGCTACGCCCTACTCCGCAGATCATCTGCACTATGTGTTAGCAGATGGGCCACCGCATTGAGGGGTGCGCATGCTTCCTGAAGTTGCGCCCTCGGGCACCAAACCACCCTCCATTGGTGAAGGGTATGAACGGGATCCGGCGTGGATATGTTCTTCTCTTGCAATAATGCAAGGGGGGCGGCATGTTCACTCCGAATCCTAACGTTCAGGTGGCTTCCGCCTGGTACCTGGGGCACCATGTTTTCGGTCTATCTCTGCGTTCCATCGTTCGGTACGGTGCGAAAGCACGTGTTGTGCGGTGGAGAGCGAGAGAACAGTCGAGGCAGGTGCATATCGTATTTGTGCGGAAGCCATCTTTATCTGCTGGCATATTTTGGCGCGGGGCTACGAAGCAGCGGCAGCTGCTCTCTTTGCGCGGTGGTCAGTCTGTTCTGGAATTGCGGCAAGTGTGGATCGGCGCCCAACATAGTATATTAAATATAAATTATACAATAAATATATAAAAAGTGAAAATTGGCTAAGGAATGCTGCTGCGTATTTTTCGTTTAACGTGGTTTTCATAAGTTAATAAATAAATATTTTTTAATCAAATAAATAGTTCTATCTGAGTGCAACACATCTTCTATATGTATAAAAGAGAGTGATGTTAGTTACTACGCTTATAACTCAAGAACACCTGGGCCGATTTCGATGATGAGCACCAATTCGGTTAGGTCTCCACTCAAACAAGAAGAATACCCAAGAAAATTCCGGAAATTTTCCCGAAAAAAAAAATTATGAAGAAAATTCATTTTCCCATACATTTCGTATGGAGCGATTTTAGAACGCCATCTTAACTCAAGAACCCATAAAAACGAACATTATTTCAAATGCTGGTTCCGGTATTGCCAGTAGATGGCATTGTGTGCATCAACTTCTGACAACAGTTTCTCAAATTTGTATCAGCTTATGACCGTTATTGTAAATAAATTTGATTAAATACATTTATTGTTTTGAAAAAATTTTTTGTGAATTTCCTATTACCAGCGAAAAGGGACTTTCATTTCGGATTGTGCAATTAATTTTTAGGTGGATTACTTTGAAAATCAATTCTTATTCGCTGATTATTTCATTCAGAGTGATCATTTTAGTGTGGTATTCTATTTTCAATTATGATCTCCATGCTGCAGAGTCAATTACGGCTCCAAACTACGTCTTCCAAGTCACAGAAACTAAAGACCTACTGCGACATATAGTATCTCTCCATGTTGCCACGAACTATTGCACTTGGAAAAAATATAAACACTTTTACACCACCTTCAACACAGATGGAATGAAACCATATTATCCTGTAACTTGCTCTCGCCAACAAACAAAAAACTTTGTACGACTCCGCATCGGACACACCAAATGCTCAAACGAGCATTTGCTACGTGGGGAACCGTTACCTAACTGTCAATTCTGTGGGGAATCAATATCCTCGTTACACCTGCTAAATAACTGCCTCAACTTCCAAAAAACCCGTAAAAATATATTCCATAACCAGATTCCAAGTGATTCTCTAAAAGATACATCAAAGAATAACATAACAAAGATCAATAAATTCTTAAAAGAATGCCACATCCAAAATTATATTTAAATACCTAAATAAGTAAATATGTAAAATAATATATTAAAATCGAGTTGAAGGCCCTGGTAGCTATGACTCTTCTTCTTAAATTAGTTATAATAATTTATTATTGTGATTAATCCTTTTAAATTAAAATTAAAATTAAAATTATGATCTCCATATTCTGCACACACCCTATTATGGACCCCATGTATATTTCTGCAAATTTTTATTCCGCTGGCATCAATACGAGCATAGGTAGGCTAATTTTAATTTTAGACCCGAAAGTTCCCTATATCAAAAGTGGGCTTGTCTTTTCTGTGATCAGCACCATTTGTTGCAGATAGCTTTGCAATGTCCACATGTTCCTTCCCGTAAAATTTCGTCCGTAAATCTCTACCAGATCTTAAGTTATTAATATTTGTTAATAGTGGGCGTGGTAGGAAATATATACCGCCCACTTTTTGAACAGTGTTTAGTGGGACCCACATCTCCATAACTGCCAAATAACATCACAATTCCGTCAATTCGACCGAAGTTATAGACATTTTAAAAAAGGTGAAAAAAGTTCCTTATATGGGAGGTAGGCGTGGTCTTTGTCCAAATCGGCCCATATAGCAATCTGGTTCTGTATCTTTGTCCAGACTTTACTTTTGCAAAATTTCATTAAGATAGCTCTAACGGTGTAGAAAAAAAGGGGCCACACACGGACAGACAGACAAACGGACAGACGGACGGACAAAATGAAAATTGCTTAGAAAGTGATTCTGATCATATCTGTATATACGAGAATATGTCCATACCTACCATGCCTCCTTCTCTAAATTGCAACCCCTCTCAAAAGCACAAAGTTAGTGCACCCTATTTACCTTTTTTTAAAGGTAAAGGGTATAACTATTTACCTTTTTTAAAGGTAAAGGGTATAATTAGTCGTGGAATGCATCCACGGTTAAGCTTTACAGTTGAGTTTGCTCACCAAGACGCGCTTGTAGTTTCGTTAAGATTATTGCTCCACTTACACTTTCAAACTGCGAAACCCAAATATCGACATCATATTCACCGTCATAATCGAGTAGCATGTCTTTCAATATATGAAAAGACGAACTAAAAATTGTGCTGTTGAGATTAGAGATGAAGATAACGAGATGAAGGTGCTGCATATTCATGCACAGTAGTTCTCCGTTCAATGGAAGCAGCTCTCTTCAACAAATCGTTCTCTTTGATCAGTATTTCTTTTTCGCGCTTGGCAATTCTATCTCTCTTTTGTACAACTGAGTTTCGTTGCTTTGAACTGAATATACTTATTCTACACTCGAGCATTCGTTTTCCCGTTCGCTTTCGCTTATGCCTCCGCAACCACTACCAAGCTCCGGTCCCTCGAGGTTTACTGTACTGGAACATTTACCACGCTGAATCGATGGTACTTCGTTGATACACGAAATAAGAGCTGGTTTTGTACCGCTAGTTGTAAAGCCAAGTTGACACAACCAATCGTTTAACTGTGCGGCGGTATAATCGGTTCCATTTATTGAATCTGCCATCGTACTAAACGTTTAGCAAAATTTTATCTCTAGTTTTAGTTCTTATTGTTTTTCAATTTTAATAACTTTTTTCACTTGTTTGTCTATACAGTTTGTCAAGTAATTGTTTGCAAAATAAAAAATGTAATGAAATTTTCACTTTAATATTGATTTGAAGCAAGAAATTCATATATTTAATAAAAAAAATATTATAATTTAATATTTGCCAATTTTCCTCAACAGAAATCATCAAAAAAATTATAAATTATTTACAAAAAGATCCGGTTCTGTAGCAAAATAAAAAACAATAGCCACTTCATGGAATCAAATAATTCTTTGCAAAATTCAAGGAACATACAAATAAGCTATTAAACTAATAGTAAATAATTGAATACTAAATGTGACTACCAATAGAATCAATAACGGCTTACAACCTTTTTGACATAGATGCAATAAGTTTTTGTATATCGTGTTATTCGGGCACCTTTTCCCATTCCTTCCTCCTAACTCTTATTTAAACCGTTTTTATTAGTTGGAACCCGATTTGCAACTGTTTTTAGAAGGTATGCCGATAAATTTTCGTTAGGTTCATATCAGGGTTTTGCGCAGGTGTGTCTATAATTGTATGTATGGAATTATATATCATCCAGGTCCTACACAAGAGCGATTTGTGCTTAGGGTCATTGTCCTGACACACTTTGAAATTTAACTTTTCGGGATTTTGGGGGCCAATGAACCCAGAATTCTGAAATTTTTTTTGAATTCGTTTGAATATATTATTTTGCAAACAAATCCTTGACAAACTGTATTTCTTTTCTTATTTTTTCCACTCGTTTGTCTAAGAGAAAGCTCTTTTTACTTTTCAGTAAAATGTTTTCTTTTTCCTTTAAAAGGAGCTTGGGAATCATCCCACTTTTGAGAAACTACAGGCAGGCTAAAAAGTTTCGAAGTAAATAAAACACGTTATTGTTGCCTGAGCGTCTTTATTCGAATGCCTTTTTTCTGACCCACTTATGTCAGTCCGCATACATTTTGTTCATAAAAGAATACAGTTCCAGGTTTACCATGATATTATATCGGGTTTTTCAATAAGAGCGCTACAAAAGTTTTTTAAATAAAACAAAACCGGTTTTAGATATCAATAAAATTCTTTATTCCTGTGAAAGTACGTTCGATGCCATTATGTGTGGAACTCGATTTCTTTTGCATGGACACCACGGGCATGCTTGCAGAAGTCCAGACGCTGAACCCAATTTCCAACGGTTTTCAAGCATAAATCGGCCGATACTGCTGCAATTTCACGTTCGATATTCGTACGAAGTTCATCAATCGTCGCTGGCTTGTTGGCATAGACCATAGACTTGACGTAGCCCCACAGAAAATAATCTAACGGCGTCAAATCGCACGACCGAGGCGGCCAATCGACTGGGCCATTTCGTGAGATGACACGTTCACCAAACTTGGTTTGCAGTAAATTGATTGTGGCATTCGCTGTGTGGCTTGTGGCGCCGCCCTGTTGGAACCACATGTCCTCCAAGCCCATATTATCCAATTGGGGCCAAAAATATTCGGTTATCATTGAACGGTAGCGATTTGCATTCACAGTAATGTGCCCGTCTTGATCATCACGGAAGAAGTACCGCACAATGACGCCGCCGGCCCAGAAACCGCACCAAACCGTAATTTTTTCGGGATGCAATGATGACTCATGGACTACGTGTGGATTGCTGTTTGCTTTGCTTATTTGCTATTGCTTATTGACGAAGCCATTCAGCCAGAAATGAGCCTCATCATAAATTGGACGTAGCGCTCTTAAAGTTGAGGCGACTGACTCCGAATTTCGGTAGTAAATTTTAATAATTTCGACTCGTTGTTGGCTCGTATATCTATGTGTGATGAAATGGCAAACCTTACTGAAGAGAAATATCAAAAGAGCGGGAAAAAATATTGCGTCGTTTGCTGTCACTATCGATTTACTTTTGTAGCGTTTCTTTTGAAAAACCCTTTATATAGTGATTCATATTGTATATGAAGTTACAGTGGTACAGTCAGGGGAAAATAATAAAGAAGTAATGTACGATGCTACAATATGGCCATCCTGACCTTCAGATCCCCTGATCTCGAGTAAAATTTGCATTAATTGCTATTTGAAAATATGCGATCCTTCAACCAGGAACTTGTTTAACGTATCATACCCCTTTGTAGGGTGTACCTCCACCGCAATAAAGTAGCTTCGGCTGATATCTTGCATAGACTGGACTACACACCCAATAGTGTAAGTAAAATCATGGACTGTATACTTGCTAAAGCACAACTTAAAGTTTTCATGCTTCATAATTACAGTAATGAAGACCATGCAACGGTCAGCTGGGAAACTAATAGAATTATCTACCAGCTGGCCTCCATGTACCTCGCCCATGATGAACCGGGGCCATCACCATCGGACCTGCTAAGGAAACTAATAGCGATTAGCGAAGCTTCCGGAATGGGTCTTATACTGGGGGTGATGCAAATGCCCACCATACGGTATGGGGTAGCTCCGATATCAACGAGCGGGGTGAGTTGCTTTTCAATTATATTTTTAGTAGAAGCAACTATGGGTATAATGGAAATTTCACATAACACTAGGGCAAAGTCCGAAACTCTAAATATCATTTCTGCGGATAGTATCACGTGGGCCGTAAAAACCTTTAAAACCTTTAAGTCGCCGGAACCAGACGGGATCTTTCCAGCTCAATTGCAGAATTCTATAAACTACATTATGGAATGGTTAATAACGATTTTCAAGTTGGGTGTCCCCGGGGCGCTGGTTGTTTTCATCGAACAAATGCTCTTATGCAGTTTTGTGAATTCACCACTGGGTGCCTCGAGGATGCGTAGATCTGTCAGTAGGGGCACCCCTCAAGTCGGCGTGCTGTCTCCTCTCCTTTGGGTACTGACAATGAATAAACTGTCAAAGAGCTTAGAGGAGAGAAGAATCCACGTTGTTGCCTATGCGGACTATATTGCAATCTCGGTAAGAGGCAAATTCCCTAATACGCTTTGTGAAGTCATGCAAAGCATATTAGATGAGCTAAATCTATGGTCAGAACCATGTGGTTTGGCCGTAAACGCCAATAAACAGAACTGGTACTATTTAGTAGAAAACATAGAGTACCAGAAGTAAGGCCCCCTAAAATAAATGAACTCACGTTATTTTTTAAAGATAAAGCTCGTTATCTGGGACTGATTTTCGACGAGAAACTTAATTGGAAATTAAATGTAGAGGATAGATCATCAATAGCACTCTATTCGTGTAGGAAGACAGTAAGACTAAAATGGGGTATGGCTCCCCGAATAGTACATTGGTTATACACAGCAGTGGTTAGACCGATATTGATGTACGGTTGGTGGTCGGCACTTCATAAAAGCTATGTTATGAAAAACTTAGAACGTATTCAGGAGAGCAGCTAGTTTATGTGTACACGGAGGTCTCAAAACGACTCCCACAGCAGCGTAACATTAGCAGCTGGAAAACCACTTGCAGTCAAATAAGCTCTAAGATCAGGTAACTCTCCCATTTAACTACAAGTAACATTGGTGATACGACCATAGTCCAAAAATTCCTATTATGCCTGATACTACAGATTTCTGTAATCCATTAGAGAGGAATGTGAGAAAATCTTTTAACATCATATTCCCCTCAAAGGAGAACTGTTCATGTTCAATAAAAACAAAATTAGCATTTACACCGACGGTTCAAAACTTAATGATCGGGTGAGAGGCGGTGGATATTATGAGAAGCTGAGCGTCAGTTTTTCCATCCGATTACCGGAGCATTGAGGTGTGTTCCAAGCAGAATTCATGGCAATAAGAGAGGTTATGGTGCACACAAAGAACAGTCCGTTATCCACGAGATATATATATATCTACTCGGATAGCCAAGCGGCCATAAAATCGCTGGAGGCAGTAACACAATCATCGAAAACTGTAGTATAATGCCATAAGCTACTAAGTGAATTGGCCGAATACTTTAACATAAACCGGGCCATAGAGATATAGAGGGCAATTGCAGGGCTGATGAGTTGGCTAGGGAGGGGATAACATTAACTATCCTTCCAGATAAGGTTCCAATACCAATGCCCTTAGCAACATGCAAACTGCTAATAGATACAAACTCCGAAGTGGCTAATGTCAGATGGGGACAGTTAACATCCTGCCTAACAAGTAGGTAAACTTGGCCGGAATGGAATCTCGGCAGCATAAAACTGTTGTTGAATTTAAATAGGCAGGATATTAAATATGTGATAGGGGTGCTGACAGGTCATTGCTTGATAGGTATCCTATTATGACTTTTGTAGGAGCTGTCAAGATGTCGAGGAAGAGAAAATGTGCATGGCTCTATACAGAAAAATGTGCTCCACTCTTGGATTCGCATTTGTTGACAGCATTGAGAAGGTTTCCCGGATGAAGCTAACGAAAGTGGCTACTTTTATCAAAAATACAGGAGGGTTTAAGGAGGATCCGGAGGTGTGGGGAAAAGTTCTAGTGGCCACAATAGGTCTTGAATAGGCCTAAGTGAGTCTTAGGACAGCCATATAACCTAACCTAACCTAAGAGTGTACGGGATTGCTGAAACCCTTCCACATCCTGCAGCACATACTGATCGAAACTCAAAACTTTAGTTACCTAGTATGGACCTTTAAATTTTGGTATCAGTTTTTTAGATGCTCCGGCTTGCGAATCGAAATTTGTAATTGATACAAAATCTTCTACTTCGTATTTACTTGGTGTTTGTCTTTTCTTATCAACATACTGTTTATTGTATTTTTGCATAAGCAGCTTCTTGGTTATAAGAAGCTTTTTCCCTTATCTCCTCAAGATCCCTATTAACAGACAAGTTTTCAATTTCCACCATATTTTCCTGTAACCAATCAATCATGTTTCCTGAACTCCGAAAAGCAATATAATTGGATATTATTTTACTGCTCGATGCACTGAGTTATTGAGGCTATGTTCGACTCTTTTCTACTTGCCCATTGACCTGAGGGGAACCAGTGGTTATCTTTATATTTTCTAAGTTATTTTTTTCAAAAACTCATAAAATTCCTTAGATGTGAAGAAACTCCCTCGATTTGAAACTAAGTATTTTGGGCGACTATAAGATTTAAAATAATCCGTAAGTGATTTAATAACTTCAATACTATTTGTAGTTTTCGTAGGATATATTTTAACGAATTTGGTACAAGCATCATTAACAACTAAAAAGTACATTTTCGATCTATAGTGGTCTACTGGGCGTTCTGATCTATATGCACTATACTAAACGGAATATTGTTCTTTGGAATATTTTTAAGAAAACCTTCCGGACGAAACACAATGCACTTTAAACAGATTTTTATATAATTTAATGCTTTCGTTTTCATTTTCGGGAACCAATAACTTTTTTAAATCACATCTACTATTTTATGTTTGTAAAAAACATGATATTCTATGCTCTCAGGGACACACGACACCCTATATACAACACTCTTTCGCATTTCATACAATACCTAATATACTTTTTGTTTAAATAGTCATCTAAAATTTTTTGTGATTCTCTTTTTTCTGCATAGGAAAATATTCGAAGACCAATATGGAAAGGTTTTAGTTTTTCTATGATAAGTTTCATAAAATTTTTCTTTTCAGGCTCCTCACAAAACTAAATCACTAAATATTTTACAAAATCGCTTTTTATCTAAATAACTTACATTACCATCAATGTTTAAATTATGTTCTGTTAAATTATAACCTATATCAATTGCCATTATCTTATTTATAAAATCACCATTAACAATTTCTGAATCTTGTATTTCTTTTATGTTTTCGTTAAAATTTTACGCAACCTTTTTTAATTTTTAAAGTTTTCCATATTGTTTCATATTTTCATAGCATATCTATCATTTTTAGAAGTTTACCAATTTCTCTCATTATCTAAATTTTCTTTAACTTATTTTAAATTACAAAATTTAATGAACTCATCGAGAACCACCATAAGATTCAGATAAGCTTTTTTATTTTTAAAAACATCTCGACACTTAACTTTCCCAAGAATATTTAATTTTCTTTTATTAATTTCCTACTCAACAACAGGAAGTTCTGGTAAATCCCAGTACATCAAAACAAAATCAAAATATACTTTCATACGCCCCGCACTGAAACACTCAACACAAGCAACTAATGAAAACACAACGGCCCTACCAATTAATACTGTTCCTGCAGAAACCCAAGCTCCGACCGAAATGCGAGAAATGATAATGCTACTCCGGCAAGTCAGGCAACAAATCACAACAATGATGAACTTATTAGTGACCCTCACGACTAAGAATTGCTCATCCTCAATCCCATAAAAATCATACTATGGAACGCTAATGGGCTGTCAAAATATTTATTAGAAATTAAAAAATTCCTTAAAACATACGAAATAGATATACTCCTAATATCTGAAACCCATTTCACCAACAAAAGCCATTTTCAGATTCCGAACTTTAAGTTTTATCAAACCCTGCACCCAGATAATAAGGCTCATGCAGGTTCAGCAATATTAATACGCAATAATATAAAACACTGTGTGAGCACATCTTATCGCACAGACGCTATACAAGCCACGAATATAATTGTTGATGACTGGAAAGGGCCAATTACAATTTCCGCTGTCTACAGCCCACCTAAACACACAATAAAAATGGAGGAGTATGAGAAATTCTTTAAGACCCTTGGCAATAGATTCCTAGCTGGAGGAGACTATAACGCAAAGCACACATACTGGGGTTCCCGTCTCACTACACCAAAAGGTCGACAGCTTTATGCGGCCATTGGAAAATTAAATTTACTCCCTGTCTCTTCAGGTACACCAACATACTGGCCAACAGATGTAAGAAAAATTCCCGACTTGATTGACTTCAGTGTGACGAAAGGTATCATGCTTAGTGATCTAAAATGTAGCCCATGATTTGAGCTGTCTTCTGACCACTCTCCAGTTCTCGTCGAGCTTAACAACAATCTTGTCCTTCTTCCCAGTCCATGTAGCTTAAATAATCACAAAACTGATTGGAATCGCTTCCGATATATGGTATCTTCCACAATTGAATTAAAACTATCACTGAAATCTGAAGAAGACATCATTGCGGCTGTTGAATACTTCAACAACTGCCTGCAACAAGCTGCGTGGGACTCACGTGCCCCCCCCCCCCCCCCTGAATGAACGAAAATTAACGAACATCTCCAAACCTATAAAAGAAAAACTGAAAGAAAAGCGATATGCAAGAAAAAAGTGGCAACAAACTAGACATCCTGAGGACAAGAAAAGATTAAATGCGCTTACAAAAGAACTTAAAGATATCCTTAATAATGAACGAAACACCCAACTCCATCATTACTTCAGTAATCTCGATGCAGCAGCTGCTACAGAATACTCTCTGGAAAGCAACTAGGAATCTATAGAGACTCACAATGTTCCAATCCGCTTTACGAATGGAAAATAACGAATGGGCTAAAACTGACCTTGAAAGAGCAGTCACATTTGCCCGACACTTAAAAAAAGTATTTACCCCACATGAAATCGAGCCCCCAGCATGTGTAACAGAAGAAGTGAAAAGTGTTCTGAGTAATACCCATCAGATGGACCTACCCATACGTAAATTTTCCAAATCTGAAGTGAAACCAGCTATTGATAAGCTAAATATTAAAAAAGCCCCTGGGTACGACATTATAACTGGAAAAATAGTAAAACAACTTCCAGAAGAAGGAGTGACATATCTTACCTACTTATTTAACACGGTACTAACATCTGGCTTTATACCTCCCCAATGTCACAATTAAAAATAATTTTCAAACCCGGAAAAAGCGCTGATAAAGTTGAATCGTATCGCCCAATTAGCTTGTTACCGATTGCTTCTAAACTCATAGAAATTTTAAAACCAGTTTGGACATACTGTATTCGGCTGTGGGGCACTGCGGCAACTTCCAATGTTGAAATACTTCAAAGATTCCAATCAAATACCCTAAGAATGATTGTAAACGCGCCCTATTATGTCACAAACAACCAAATCCATCGTGACCTCAAAGTTCCTACAGGCTCTGGATACACGACTTAGTTTCTTGCACTCAACAGTAAAATGACCCAGTGAATTAGAGTTGCAGCATCTAGTTTTAGACCCCGGATTGCTTGGCAAGTCGGGAGACTTAAATTGAGTGGATAATTGTAGTTGCTTCTTTTCAAAGCCCTTAAAATTTGCTCTTTAACAGTGCAGCTTTGAATATTCGCTTGTAGTCGCAGTTGCTGATCGGGTATGCCCTCACTAATACAGTCTATTAATTAACTATCTTCTATTTTAATTTGTTTCGCCATTGCAATTTTTTCAGTGTAGTATTCCGCAAACGTTTCCTCATGCTTCCAGATTCGTGACTCGAATTTTCGACGTAGCACCAGCATACTTTCTCTGCAGCGAAACACATCTCTCATTTGTAACAACAGGTCACCAACATTCTCATTTGAAAAACGAGTAAATAAGTCTGAAATCGGGTTACACCGACTACGAAATACCCTCTACCTTTTTCTTGTCCGTGCTAGTTCAACAATTGGGATGTTTTCCTCCTAAATCATCCTTAGGAGCATATGTACGGAAATTTTCGGTAGGGTACCTTGAATTGATTATATCGACCCCAATTCTTGTATATGGCTTTGTAGTGTCAATATAACCACTAAATATAAAATTTCGTACAAAAATATTGTATAGGTCGTAAGTTATAATAATATGTGAATAGTGGGCGTGGCTATAGAAGTAACACGCCCATTTTTTGTGTGGTGTTTAATGTTAGTACCCGCAACCTTCCTGTGAAATTTCGTTGATAAATATTTAATAGGAACACAGTAATGATTTTTGGCTAATTGTGGGTGTGGCAGTTCTATTATGATCTCCATATTCTGCACACACACTGTTATGGACCCCATGTATATTTCTGCAAATTTTTATTCCGCTGGCATCAATACGAGCATAGGTAGGCTAATTTTAATTTTAGACCCGAAAGTTCCCTATATCAAAAGTGTGCGTGTCTTTTCTCTGATCAGCCCCATTTGTTTCAGATACCTTTGCAATGTCCACATGACCCTTCCCTATAAAATTTCGTCCCTAAATCTCTACCAGATCTTAAGTTATTAATATATGTTAATAGTGGGCGTGGTAATTAATATATACCGCCCACTTTTTGCACAGTGTTTAGTGGGACCCACATTTCCATAACTGCCAAATACCATCACGATTCCGTCAATTGGACCGAAGTTATAGTCATTTTAAAAAAGGTGAAAAAAGTTATTTATATGGGAGTCAGGCGTGGTTTTTCTCCAAATCGGCCCATATAGCAATCTGGTTCTGTATCTTTGTCCAGACTACACTTTTGCAAATTTCATTAAGATAGCTCTAACGGTGTAGAAAAATAGTGGCCGCAGCCGAACAGACGGCTAGACGGACAGACGGACGGACAAAATAAAAATTGCTTAGAAAGTGATTCTGATCAAATCTGTCCATAGCTACCACGCCTCCTTCTCGAAATTGCAACCCCTCTCAAAAGCACAAAGTTAGTATACCTTATTTACCTTTTTTAAAGGTAAAGGGTATAATTAGATAAGCCGTATTGAAATAAGTAATTAACTATAAAATAAGTATTAATAAATGTATCCTTTCAATATATTGAGTATAATTCCTAATATTAGCAATGATCAAAATTCTCAAATAGCAAAATATTTAAAGACACTGATTTTAGTTTTTTTTTACCGCCTTTGTGGTCTAGTGGTAAGCATGTGAGACTCACATCCCGAGGGTGGCAGTTTCAAATCCTGCCACGGGCTAGGTCTCCAAAATGTTTCTTTCTAAAAAATCCTTTTTTCTTCGAGTCGAATGCCTCCAACACCTTGCACTCATAATTAATTATGGTGTAAGATAAAATAATAATAATAATAATAGTTATTTTTGGCATATTAATAAACGACAACCCTAAATAGGATGCCCAGCCTGACCTATTCGTAGTAACAGTTGCCTAGTGAGGAACCAAACCTCTGTAAAACTCTCAAGTGCACTGGCTAATATTTAGATCCTTTTGAGTTAGAGTGAAAAACTTGATCGTAAGAAAATGTAAAAATATAACTATGTTTATCTCTGTTTAAATCAGCCGTATACGACCTCTCGCTAAAAAGAATTCCATAAAAAAAGTATTCTGTAAACCAACCGAAACTAAATTCGTTTAAGAAACCTTTCAGAAATATCACTCACAAGGGTAATAATGAGACACAGTAGTTTAGAGTGTGGTGGAATGAGATAGTACATGGATAGAATTTGATCAGTCAGTTCACCACCTGCAGTTACCGTAGTTGTCTGGATGGACAGATTACAACAGCTGAAGGCCCAGGTTCGATTCCTGAGAGGGTTGATAGTTGGTGTGCTGTTGATTTCTGAGACATAATAAATGCTTGGGGAAAAATTGCCTTTCACACATACACAATTGTAACTACTGTGTGCAACTTGTCTTGTCAATAAATTCGCTGAGAAATAATCTTAATTTAATAAATAATATTATTAATTGAATATTAATATATTAATAAATAAATTTTTATAAATTAATAATATTTAAGTTATTAATGTTCTTTTACCAGGGTCGAAATGGATAACATATTCGAAACATTAGACTAGCAAATGCGGATACACTTAAAATTAGTGTTAGCTGCTTAACTGTGTATTTTAAACGTAGAGAATTCCCAAAAAAAAATCAATATCCACTGAAATCAAATTCATATACAATTACTATCAAAATTATAGAACTACATTGATTTTTTCTGTTAACACTTAGCATACAACAAATGTTTTAACTACCAGGATTGAAATGGATTACCATTCGAAACAATACACATGCATATGCAAAATGACGGTTATCAGTGTATTTTAAACCATGCTGACTTCCTAAACACTCAAAATCCAATCAAATAGGATTTAAATACAATTCTTGATTTTTCAATGTATTTCTATAATTTTGATAATTTGACAAATGCCTTTCCTTCTTCGTGGTGATTGCGCAAGCTTTAGTAAAGTGAAGAAAATTGTATATCTTCCAATTATATTCGTGCTCCACATGTACGATAATACCATGCACGGCAGTAGTGTAAACACTAGTACTATTCAGCACTATTCAGTTCATTCGTGCCAGAAACTAAAAACTCCCCATGTCAGATACGAAATAAGATCTTGGAACAAACAATGTGATTTAGCAAATCAAAACATACTCTAAGTGAACCGGTTATTTAACGTAAATAAACCCAATCAAATGTAACGGAATATATCATAAAAATATTTGGTTATAAACAATTGTTGTATTATGTTTACTAAATTCCTACAATTTGCTTAGCGCCTGAAAATGTGGGTTTAATGGTTGTTTTTGTTGGTGAGTTCATAGAGCTATGAGGATACCTCGTTTTTTATATATCTAGATTGCACACAATTTCAAAATTTGACCCTGCTCTCCAACGAAGTTTACATCAGAACTTTTGCAACTCTATATTTAGATTAACAACGCTATTAATTTTAATAATAATTTAATTTTGATATAACAATCATGTCTATTGTATCCCAAGTTTCTCGTTAAAATGGAATGAAATTATTCTGTATAAAATTTATGTTGTGAGCCATTATTCCCGCAAATAATCGCATATCTTTTTTCCCATTTACTATGTGACCAAAGCACTGTTTGCCTTTCGTTACCATGGTATGCAAACCCAAACAATTTTGTAAATACAATAATTATTTGCATGATAAATTTAGTTTTTTGAAATCTTTCTACTCAACCGCTCATCAAATTTTACCTTTTGTGTTTGTATTATTCATAGTGATTTTTTCATAGTTGGTGTTTCCACTAAAAAAATTTTCTAATATGAGCGCCAAGACTTCGTCAGATACTGGAAGAAATCCATCTGCCAACTCGTCACTGAATCGTGTGCTACCACTGCCACCATCAGCAGCTGGGCGACTTCCCACATCGCAACTTTTTTCGGTAAGTGAAGTGGAATAAAATTTAAGGAAACAGTGTCTGAAAAAGATATTTACATGCTATTATAAGAATATAACAATGCAATCAATTAAATTTTTGTCCGCTTTTGTGATTGAGAATTTTGTTCAAATAAATATAAAACTCAATTGCATTTTGTTTTATTCAGATATGTTTTGTTATTCCAGTTAAAGTTTGTTACTATATTATAATATATTAACTGTAGTAAATTAAATATAGTAGTTTATGCTCAAAAAGGATCACTTATTGTTTATCCATTTATGTTTCCATTTTTGTTCAACTCAACAATGATAAAATACAAAGATTGCGAAAATTTTCGTACTAATCAGTTATGTACGTCACAATATCAAGCTTGTATTGGCGAGTTGCCAAACTCGCATACGATTTGTAAACAAAAATGCAAACATTGCATACATTTCAATTTGTAAAGTTAAAAAGAAAGAAATAATGAAACTAGTTTAGTTAAGTTAATGTATTTGTGTATTTTCGCTTACGTGTAAAAGCATTTTCTACAATTTTCATATTTAATATTCTGATTTTGGTAAACATTCTTGTTCTGAAAAATAATTTCTTAACTTTTATATTACAATTAATATCTGAGGCTTCTTCAACATGTTTTTAATAAAATAATTTGTTATAAGGAGGATTTCTCCATTCAAAGTAACAAAAATTGAATCAAGACTGCTGACGTATTCCATCATGCTGTCACTGGGCACTGATAAACTGCCTTCACTTAATTGATTTACCCATGACAGCGATGGATCCTCATTGCTTTTAAATGAAATGCTAGGGATATCGCGTAGTCCATGGCATATACAGCCTGCTAAATAGTGTCTTCATCATCGAAGACAAATCTGCCAGACTAACTTGCATTAATACGTATCAATTAAAAAATGGAATGAGATTGGTTACCACTGTTGATCTGGATGTGCGCATGAAATTTAATGAGAGCAATAATAAGTTTCATGAAATTTTCTCATACCCCCCGCGCCTCTGTTTACTTTCGATCAGCACAAGTTTCTTATAAGCTAAAAGTTATATGAATGTATCATTTGCAAGAGTTGTGGATGTTCAAGGATAAACGTTTAATATATATTATATATTAAACAAATTAAAAAAATATCTGTTTAAAATACTTACTTTTAGAATATTAACTTTCCAAATTAAATTAAAAATTTAGCTGTATATTTCTTATTTTTGATTTGTTTATTATATTTTTTTTTACAGTTTTACAAATATTGATACTTTTCTATTTTTTATTTCTACAAGAGCATACATAAATTCTTTAGCTAAGAAATAAGTGTTAGTTTTTTTTCTGTAATTAGACGAGCGCTGACAGTTCAAACTCCTTTTTCAATTGGACGGGAAAAATTTATCATCCTCGGAATTAACTAAAATTCTTCATCCGGATGTTCTATTGCATATTTTTCCTCTAACTTGAGAAGGATATCCTGCTCTACACATTCTGTAAGCGCGTCCATGAATAAATCGTGTGTGTTCAATAGATCACTAAAACCTTGATCTAATTCAGCATAATTTAAATTATTTCCGAAATAATTCGGATCTCCCAAAATTGACTTTTCATCATTAAATTTTAAATGATTAATTTTTTGCTTATATAGAAGGTTCACAAAAGTTCCAATACTGAATTTAGAATTTTCCAACAACAGCCCTTTTATAGTCTTATTTGAAGTCAAGGAAATCAGTGTAACGGATGCGGTAATTTAAGCATTGCTGCATACAGATTAAAAAGTTTTCTCACCATTCGCTATAGCTCATAAAGCATTACACATGCACATGTGCTTACATCCTGTATGTTATCATCATTTGTTGCCCACCAACAATCATACTTAGGTTAGGTTAGGTTAACCTGGCTGGTTTAAAGCCACACATAGACCGATTGGTCCCTAGCGATACCAGATGGGGTCTGACCTTTATGCAGATTTCCAGTAGACATCTCGTAGAATGTCAACGCTTTTTGCTCCATTCCTGAGATGTCTTCCAATCTCCCAAATTGTGGGACTCCTAAGCATTTTAAGCGCGTTTTTGATAACGCAGGACATATACAAAGGAGATGTTCTAGAGTTGCCCTTACTCCAACCCCCTTACATTTCCTACATTCGTCATTGTCCGTAATTCCTATCTTGTGTGTATGTGCCGCCAATAAATTATGGCCTGTCATTATACCTATGATAGTTCTGCAGTCTTTTCGTGAGAGCGCGAGTATAAATCGCGTTTGTTTCCTTATCGTTGACCTTACACATAGCTTTTGCAATTTTGCAGGTGTTTAAACTGTGCTACCTTGCTTTCACCTGCCTACTCATGTGTCCGTCCCTTTCATTGAATAATTCTTTAAGGGGTTTCTGTATGTTGTTTTCTTATTCAAGTGGTAAATACAGCCTTCTTTGCAATCTCATCTGCTATTTCATTCCCTTCTATGCCCTTATGACCAGGTACCCAATAGATATGCAGTCTTCTATTTGTGACTAGCCTATCTATGGCTTCCCTGCTCTGTAGGACATTTTTGGATTTTATACTATATGAGCTAATCGCCTTTATCGCTGCCTGGCTGTCCACGTATATGTTTATTTTTGAGTCCCTCTTTCCCAATTAAAACGTGGAGTCATGTAATCAGTGTTGCACAAACCCCTACTGCCGATTGAACTATGCCCGAAGGTTCTGTATGTGAATTCTCCCGTAGCCGTCAGTCTCCCCGCGGATTTCGCTGCAAGATTCTCCGCCACAAGGTCGATAGGCGGCATTTTGAGTACTGTTTCGAGAGCAGCCGTTGGAGTGGATCTCAGTGCGCTTGTTATGCAGAGTGAAGCGAGGCACTGGACTCTTCGCATTGGCATTATATATGTAGCCTTCTTTGTTGCAGTCCACCATACTAAAGCACCATACAGTAAGATTGGTCTAACTATTGCGGTGTAGCACCAGTGCATCAGCCAGGAAGAAATACCCCAAGTAACGCCTAGCATTCTTTTACATGCATATAGCGCGTTACTGGCCTTCTTCGCCCTTTCCTCAACATGGCGCCTCCACATAAGCTTACTGACCAAAATTTCTCCAAAGTACTTTGTGTGGTATTTGGGAGTAAGTTCACTGTCACCTAGCTTCGGGAAGTTCCACGCGGGGACCTTGTACTTTTTGGTAAAAAGAATCATGTCCGTTTTATCCGCGTTTACCTCCAAGCCTGCTCGAGACGCCCAGTGATGGATTGTTTTAAGAGTGTTGTTCATTATATTACTGATGGTATCTAGGTACTTTCCCGTAACTAGTATTGCTATGTCATCTGCATATGCCACTACTTTAGGTGCCTTCGCATCAAATTCCCTGAGTATTTCGTTTACTACAAGTAACCACAGAAGCGGCGAGAGCACTCCTCCTTGTGGGGTACCTCACCTTAGCTTCGTTCAATTCCGCTATTATCGTTCTGCAGCCTAGAAGCTGCTTTATCCACATATAAACAGTGGGTTCTACATTACTTTTTAACATGCTATTCAGAATAGCGTCCTTCGTCACGTTATTGAAGGCTCCGGATATACTCGTATCTAGGAATACCCCAATGGCATATTTTTTATATTCTAAGGCCCTTTCAATATTCAGCACTAGCGAATGGAGTGCAGTCTCCGTGGATCTGCCTTTAGTATAAGCGTGTTGTGCTTTTGACATATTGTCTGGCGCAATTGTGTTCCTGATATATATGTCTAGTATCTTCTCTAACGCCTTCAGGAGGAATGAGGTCAAACTGATGGGCCTTATTCCTTTGAGTAGAGAGGGTTGCTTTTACCCGCTTTCGGTATAAACACAATCCTCGCCTGTCTCCACGCAGCAGGCACATAGCCGAACCCCAAACATCCCGTATATATCGTTTTTAGCCATGCTACCAAAAGATAGCTAACCCTTTGGAGCATGGCTGGGAAGATTCCGTCCAGACCTGGGGATTTAAATGGGTCAAAGGAATTTATTGCCCACTCTATTCTATCTGCTGTAATGATATCCGTTGGAATGTCCTTCACAGTATCTCTTAGAGGTTCGAGATCTTCAGTGTCAGTACAGCCCGGGAAATGTGTACTGACAAGGTCCTCGAGGGATTCCTCACAGCTGTCAGTCCAGTCTCCATTGCTTTTACGTATTAAATTGGGCATGGTCGGATTCTTAAAAATCAGTTTCCTGAGCCTAGCCGTTTCGTTTGTATTTTCTATATTGCTACAGAAGTCTTTCCAAGATTCGCTCTTTGCTACGCGCACTTCACTTTTGTATTCCCTTAATAATTCCCTGTACTCAATCCAGCATAACTCATAGTCAGCTACTTTGACCAACTTAAAGAATTCAAGTACCTTCCGCCTTTGCAACCCTAGCTCCTTGTTCCACCAGGGAGGTTTCGACTTGCGTTTTGCCCGTGTTGGAGGACAAGACATACGATGAGCTTTAATGAGAGTACTTGTGAGTGAATTTACCCCTTTTTCAAGTTCAACGTGCGAGTTGTACCTTCTTGGTCTCATTCGTTTATTTTCTAGTATCTTCCTGTACAAATCCCAGTTCGTGTTTCTGGGATTCCTGAAGTTAAAATTTTTATAATTAGTCCAGAATGTAACAGAGAAACTTATATATTTGTGGTCAGAAAGTGATGGTGCACTAAGCACTTTCCAGTCTTCTACCATAATACAATTATTTGTGTAGATTGTTACGTCTAGTAGGTTCTTCGAGGTTGGTCCAATGTATGTTGGTTCCTCCCCCCTATTGGCTACTTCTAGACTACTTTGGAGAATAAAGTTGAGTAGTGACTCACCTCTTTCATTTATATCGGCCCTTCCCTATACCGTGTGGTGCGCGTTTGCGTCGGATCCCACCACCAGAGCCTGCTTCCTTTTGCTGGCTGCTTCCGCCAGCCTATGAAGTTCACTCGGCGGCGCCGCGTCGTCGTGTGGCATGTAGCAAGACGCAAGGAGTAGTAGCTCATCCATGCCGCCTTTTACGGCCACCACCGTCAGATCATCTGTGGAGAGATTGAGATTGGTATAAGAATTTATACTTTTCTTCACAAGTATCGCTGTTCTTACTTTATCTGTCACATTTGGGATATAGGTATTATAATTTTGTGATTTTAAGCCGGATACCACATTACCCGAGGCTATGCATGGTTCCTGGACCAACATCACATCGTAGCCGACTTCTTCCATATTGGGGAGAAGTTCAGCTGAAGCGAGTTTACTTTTGTGGAAATTGATTTGAAGAGCCTTCAGCATGCAGTAGTGGCTTGGATGTTGGGGTTGGATGTTTCCTCCAACTCACCCTTCTCCACATCCCGTAAGTTCAGAGAAGCTTTCAAGACCTCTTCCAGGCCAAGATGATTTTCCACCTCCCTAGTCTCGAGCGTGTTTTGGTTATCATCAACCGGGTTCCGTTTTTTGAGGCGAAGGCACACGCTTCAAACTCCCCACGCCATCTTCCCAAACCGTGGATAAAGTATATCTTCTGCCGTCTTATTGATCTGCAAGATGTAATTTTGGCCTCCCGCAGTATTCGCTGAGGGAGGCCACACTTAGCACCTTCCAGTCGCTCGTCGGCACGTCCGGATTCTGTCGTTGTAATAGTAACAGAGCATCCTCAGATAAAATAATATTCGATTATGTAATTGGTGATAAACAAAACACAATAAGAGATTATTTTTGTATGAGTAGAAGTATATTGATTGTTTTTATTTATGTCAAACATACACTACGAAAATTCCCAAACATTTAATACGTGATAATGCAAATATTATTGTTATATTTAAGCAAGATGATATGAATTTTAAGCAAATATATAATGATCATATTATCGGTGATATGTCATTTAAAAAATTTATGAAGATTTGTAGTGAATGTTGGGCAAATAAGTATGGTCTTGTTGTTGTAAGTAAGGATTATTTAGTAAATAAAGGACGATATCGAAAAGTATTTGTTAATTTCATTCAATTGTGAGAGATCAGATATAAAGCAGATCAATAGCAGTTCGATAGCAGATTAATAACAGATATAAAGCAGATTAATTTCAGATCGATAGCAGATTGAAAGCAGATAGTAAATAAAGAATATTAGGTGGTAGAAATCAGGTAAAGGAAGCATCATGTATAAAAATAATAAACTACTAAAATATATAAAAAAGACAAGAGCAGTATTTAAAGAAAAACTACAAAATTTCAAAGTAAACGCAATAGATAGGGTAAACATGTTGTAAGACACATTTCAACCTATAACAAAACCTCTGAATGAAATAATTGGAAATTTGAAAAATAATAAAAATATTTCAAGCACTGTCTATGATGAAAACTATGATTATATTTTATTTATTTTTTTTTTGTGGGGTAAGGGCGTAACAAAATGCCTACCGCATCGTCAAAGGGGCCGTCACACCGATGGTTTGTGGAGTTTGCATCCACTAACAATCTTCCCCCTCCTTGGACTTTCTCCCACCCGGGGACCGCGTGGGAGAAAGTGTGGTGTTCAGGGTGGTGCCCCTTTCTAAACCAGTGAAAGGTTACCGGTTAGATACCTGACTCCAGGTCCCGTTTTTTGGCACGTAAAATGCGCTCAGTAAAGGTGGCGATCAATTGCCAGTTTTCTGGACTCTCAAGCATTTTGTCCACTATGGAATCGGCATTAAGATGTCCTAGCCTGTCTTCGAGGACTTTGCGATCTTCTTTCCATCTTTCGCACACGAAGAAAGTGTGGTTTGCGTCATCAATGGACGTGTCGCCGTAGATGCAATCTTGGCTTTTTGCTTTTTTGATGTTGTAGAGGTATTGCGGAAATACCCGTGTCCGGAAAGCAACTGCGTTATTTAGTAGCTCACTTCTCCAAAGGGTGGGATTTTTTCTACGTGTGGGATTAGTTTCGCTGTCCATCTGCCTTTCGTCTCTGCCGTCCATCGCTCCTGCTATAGCCTGATTGTGCAAGCTCTAATCCGCCGCCGCGTAGCGTTTGCATCCCTGTGGGCTGCACCTCCCATCGAATTGTTTCTGTCGCCATCGGTAAAAGTATTGTGATGGATTAGGTTACCATTTGCGTCGCCGCCATGATTTCGGCACCTCTTGTGTTGGAAGTGGTTAGGTTAGGTTAACCTGGCTGGTTTAAAGCCACACATAGACCGATTGGTCCCTAGCGATACCAGATGGGGTCTGACCTTTATGCAGATTTCCAGTAGACATCTCGTAGAATGTCAACGCTTTTTGCTCCATTCCTGAGATGTCTTCCAATCTCCCAAATTGTGGGACTCCTAAGCATTTTAAGCGCGTTTTTGATAACGCAGGACATATACAAAGGAGATGTTCTAGAGTTGCCCTTACTCCAACCCCCTTACATTTCCTACATTCGTCATTGTCCGTAATTCCTATCTTGTGTGTATGTGCCGCCAATAAATTATGGCCTGTCATTATACCTATGATAGTTCTGCAGTCTTTTCGTGAGAGCGCGAGTATAAATCGCGTTTGTTTCCTTATCGTTGACCTTACACATAGCTTTTGCAATTTTGCAGGTGTTTAAACTGTGCTACCTTGCTTTCACCTGCCTACTCATGTGTCCGTCCCTTTCATTGAATAATTCTTTAAGGGGTTTCTGTATGTTGTTTTCTTATTCAAGTGGTAAATACAGCCTTCTTTGCAATCTCATCTGCTATTTCATTCCCTTCTATGCCCTTATGACCAGGTACCCAATAGATATGCAGTCTTCTATTTGTGACTAGCCTATCTATGGCTTCCCTGCTCTGTAGGACATTTTTGGATTTTATACGATATGAGCTAATCGCCTTTATCGCTGCCTGGCTGTCCACGTATATGTTTATTTTTGAGTCCCTCTTTCCCAATTAAAACGTGGAGTCATGTAATCAGTGTTGCACAAACCCCTACTGCCGATTGAACTATGCCCGAAGGTTCTGTATGTGAATTCTCCCGTAGCCGTCAGTCTCCCCGCGGATTTCGCTGCAAGATTCTCCGCCACAAGGTCGATAGGCGGCATTTTGAGTACTGTTTCGAGAGCAGCCGTTGGAGTGGATCTCAGTGCGCTTGTTATGCAGAGTGAAGCGAGGCACTGGACTCTTCGCATTGGCATTATATATGTAGCCTTCTTTGTTGCAGTCCACCATACTAAAGCACCATACAGTAAGATTGGTCTAACTATTGCGGTGTAGCACCAGTGCATCAGCCAGGGAGAAATACCCCAAGTAACGCCTAGCATTCTTTTACATGCATATAGCGCGTTACTGGCCTTCTTCGCCCTTTCCTCAACATGGCGCCTCCACATAAGCTTACTGACCAAAATTTCTCCAAAGTACTTTGTGTGGTATTTGGGAGTAAGTTCACTGTCACCTAGCTTCGGGAAGTTCCACGCGGGGACCTTGTACTTTTTGGTAAAAAGAATCATGTCCGTTTTATCCGCGTTTACCTCCAAGCCTGCTCGAGACGCCCAGTGATGGATTGTTTTAAGAGTGTTGTTCATTATATTACTGATGGTATCTAGGTACTTTCCCGTAACTAGTATTGCTATGTCATCTGCATATGCCACTACTTTAGGTGCCTTCGCATCAAATTCCCTGAGTATTTCGTTTACTACAAGTAACCACAGAAGCGGCGAGAGCACTCCTCCTTGTGGGGTACCTCACCTTAGCTTCGTTCAATTCCGCTATTATCGTTCTGCAGCCTAGAAGCTGCTTTATCCACATATAAACAGTGGGTTCTACATTACTTTTTAACATGCTATTCAGAATAGCGTCCTTCGTCACGTTATTGAAGGCTCCGGATATACTCGTATCTAGGAATACCCCAATGGCATATTTTTTATATTCTAAGGCCCTTTCAATATTCAGCACTAGCGAATGGAGTGCAGTCTCCGTGGATCTGCCTTTAGTATAAGCGTGTTGTGCTTTTGACATATTGTCTGGCGCAATTGTGTTCCTGATATATATGTCTAGTATCTTCTCTAACGCCTTCAGGAGGAATGAGGTCAAACTGATGGGCCTTATTCCTTTGAGTAGAGAGGGTTGCTTTTACCCGCTTTCGGTATAAACACAATCCTCGCCTGTCTCCACGCAGCAGGCACATAGCCGAACCCCAAACATCCCGTATATATCGTTTTTAGCCATGCTACCAAAAGATAGCTAACCCTTTGGAGCATGGCTGGGAAGATTCCGTCCAGACCTGGGGATTTAAATGGGTCAAAGGAATTTATTGCCCACTCTATTCTATCTGCTGTAATGATATCCGTTGGAATGTCCTTCACAGTATCTCTTAGAGGTTCGAGATCTTCAGTGTCAGTACAGCCCGGGAAATGTGTACTGACAAGGTCCTCGAGGGATTCCTCACAGCTGTCAGTCCAGTCTCCATTGCTTTTACGTATTAAATTGGGCATGGTCGGATTCTTAAAAATCAGTTTCCTGAGCCTAGCCGTTTCGTTTGTATTTTCTATATTGCTACAGAAGTCTTTCCAAGATTCGCTCTTTGCTACGCGCACTTCACTTTTGTATTCCCTTAATAATTCCCTGTACTCAATCCAGCATAACTCATAGTCAGCTACTTTGACCAACTTAAAGATTTCAAGTACCTTCCGCCTTTGCAACCCTAGCTCCTTGTTCCACCAGGGAGGTTTCGACTTGCGTTTTGCCCGTGTTGGAGGACAAGACATACGATGAGCTTTAATGAGAGTACTTGTGAGTGAATTTACCCCTTTTTCAAGTTCAACGTGCGAGTTGTACCTTCTTGGTCTCATTCGTTTATTTTCTAGTATCTTCCTGTACAAATCCCAGTTCGTGTTTCTGGGATTCCTGAAGTTAAAATTTTTATAATTAGTCCAGAATGTAACAGAGAAACTTATATATTTGTGGTCAGAAAGTGATGGTGCACTAAGCACTTTCCAGTCTTCTACCATAATACAATTATTTGTGTAGATTGTTACGTCTAGTAGGTTCTTCGAGGTTGGTCCAATGTATGTTGGTTCCTCCCCCCTATTGGCTACTTCTAGACTACTTTGGAGAATAAAGTTGAGTAGTGACTCACCTCTTTCATTTATATCGGCCCTTCCCTATACCGTGTGGTGCGCGTTTGCGTCGGATCCCACCACCAGAGCCTGCTTCCTTTTGCTGGCTGCTTCCGCCAGCCTATGAAGTTCACTCGGCGGCGCCGCGTCGTCGTGTGGCATGTAGCAAGACGCAAGGAGTAGTAGCTCATCCATGCCGCCTTTTACGGCCACCACCGTCAGATCATCTGTGGAGAGATTGAGATTGGTATAAGAATTTATACTTTTCTTCACAAGTATCGCTGTTCTTACTTTATCTGTCACATTTGGGATATAGGTATTATAATTTTGTGATTTTAAGCCGGATACCACATTACCCGAGGCTATGCATGGTTCCTGGACCAACATCACATCGTAGCCGACTTCTTCCATATTGGGGAGAAGTTCAGCTGAAGCGAGTTTACTTTTGTGGAAATTGATTTGAAGAGCCTTCAGCATGCAGTAGTGGCTTGGATGTTGGGGTTGGATGTTTCCTCCAACTCACCCTTCTCCACATCCCGTAAGTTCAGAGAAGCTTTCAAGACCTCTTCCAGGCCAAGATGATTTTCCACCTCCCTAGTCTCGAGCGTGTTTTGGTTATCATCAACCGGGTTCCGTTTTTTGAGGCGAAGGCACACGCTTCAAACTCCCCACGCCATCTTCCCAAACCGTGGATAAAGTATATCTTCTGCCGTCTTATTGATCTGCAAGATGTAATTTTGGCCTCCCGCAGTATTCGCTGAGGGAGGCCACACTTAGCACCTTCCAGTCGCTCGTCGGCACGTCCGGATTCTGTCGTTGTAATAGTAACAGAGCATCCTCAGATAAAATAATATTCGATTATGTAATTGGTGATAAACAAAACACAATAAGAGATTATTTTTGTATGAGTAGAAGTATATTGATTGTTTTTATTTATGTCAAACATACACTACGAAAATTCCCAAACATTTAATACGTGATAATGCAAATATTATTGTTATATTTAAGCAAGATGATATGAATTTTAAGCAAATATATAATGATCATATTATCGGTGATATGTCATTTAAAAAATTTATGAAGATTTGTAGTGAATGTTGGGCAAATAAGTATGGTCTTGTTGTTGTAAGTAAGGATTATTTAGTAAATAAAGGACGATATCGAAAAGTATTTGTTAATTTCATTCAATTGTGAGAGATCAGATATAAAGCAGATCAATAGCAGTTCGATAGCAGATTAATAACAGATATAAAGCAGATTAATTTCAGATCAATAGCAGATTGAAAGCAGATACTAATTAGAGAACATTAGCTGGTAGAAATCAGGTAAAGGAAGCATCATGAATAAAAATAATAAACTACTAAAAGATATAATAAAGACAAGAGCAGTATTGAAAGAAAAACTACAAAATTTCAAAGTAAACGCAATAGATAGGGTAAACATGTTGTAAGACACATTTCAACCTATAACAAAACCTCTGAATGAAATAATTGGAAATTTGAAAAATAATAAAAATATTTCAAGCACTGTCTATGATGAAAACTATGATTATATTTTATTTATTTTTTTTTTGTGGGGTAAGGGCGTAACAAAATGCCTACCGCATCGTCAAAGGGGCCGTCACACCGATGGTTTGTGGAGTTTGCATCCACTAACAATCTTCCCCCTCCTTGGACTTTCTCCCACCCGGGGACCGCGTGGGAGAAAGTGTGGTGTTCAGGGTGGTGCCCCTTTCTAAACCAGTGAAAGGTTACCGGTTAGATACCTGAGTCCAGGTCCCGTTTTTTGGCACGTAAAATGCGCTCAGTAAAGGTGGCGATCAATTGCCAGTTGCGATCTTCTTTCCATCTTTCGCACACGAAGAAAGTGTGGTTTGCGTCATCAATGGACGTGTCGCCGTAGATGCAATCTTGGCTTTTTGCTTTTTTGATGTTGTAGAGGTATTGCGGAAATACCCGTGTCCGGAAAGCAACTGCGTTATGTAGTAGCTCACTTCTCCAAAGGGTGGGATTTTTTCTACGTGTGGGATTAGTTTCGCTGTCCATCTGCCTTTCGTCTCTGCCGTCCATCGCTCCTGCTATAGCCTGATTGTGCAAGCTCTAATCCGCCGCCGCGTAGCGTTTGCATCCCTGTGGGCTGCACCTCCCATCGAATTGTTTCTGTCGCCATCGGTAAAAGTATTGTGATGGATTAGGTTACCATTTGCGTCGCCGCCATGATTTCGGCACCTCTTGTGTTGGAAGTGGCTTCGCCTGTAGTGTTCGTGTGTGATGCGTGTTCCTTGTGGACAGCCTCATTTGTAGCGCTCTCAGGTTCGCATTCTTTTTTGTGCATCCAAAGCTCTCTTCTCTCTCGCGCTAGCAGATCTACTGGTATAGCTCCGCTAATCACTAGCACTGCGGCTTCTGACACTGTGCGGTACGCTGAAGCTACGCGAAGGGCAGCAGTCCTTTGTACCTTAGCGACTATTTTTCGTCGGTGCTCGGTTTTCAGTGTGTCGGCCCACACCTCGCTCCCATACAGCAGTATCGATTGCGTCGTGTCCATCAGGAGCTTCCTTCTGCTTGCGAGGGGTCCTCCTATATTTGCAATCAGTCTAGCATCGTGGAGGTTATTTTGGCTGATTTTTCCGCTGCATGTTTTATTTGCGCCCAGTAGGTCAGTTTGTTGTCGATTCTGATTCCTAGATATTTCAGCATCTTCGAACGCTTTATGATTTCAGAATGGACCCGCATATCTACTTCCAAGGGTATACGCTTCCTCGTGAGTAGGATAAGCTCCATTTTCTCAGTAGCCAGCCAGGCCCCAAAGGTATTGGTCGCATCTCAATTCCTCCCATTTTTCATTTTTCCCGCTGTAAATACCCGTTTTGAGTTCCCTTTTCGCGGATTTGTATTTGGCGTCCTCAGCCACTGCTGGGCCCTTTTTCCTTGCTCTAGTATACTTCCTTCTTTTTTTAAAGCATGTTTGCCTTAGGTCACAAATTTGGTCTGTCCCCCAATACACTGCTTTCTTTGGGTGTGTGCTTTTTATATTGGGCATATTTGTCCCACAGGCCCGTGTTATGCTGTTTAAAGTCTTATCCACATTGGCGGGTTTGCATCTTTTTCAGCCAGTAGCTTTTCCGTCTCTAGTTTCGAGGAATTCCATTTCCGCATACCTTTGTTTCCTTTCACTGTTGTTGGGTTTGTGTCCTCTCCGACACAGTAGGTTATGTACTGATGGTCGCTGCCTGTGTAGTCGTCAAGTACAGTCCACCGGCGTAGATTATTTGCGTAACCTTCGGTCACTAGGGTTATGCCAGGGATAGTGTCTTCGCATCCTGGCCTTCTAAAAGTCGCCTTAGTTCCAACGTTTGCAACAATGAGTCCCAGCCTTGCGGTCATGTCAATTATTCGCTACCCTCTCGTATTTGTCGTCCGTGTGCCCCATTCCATGGCTTTAGAATTAAAGTCTCCAGCTATAATCAGGTTGCCAATTATTTGTCGCGCCGTATCTTCGATGTTATCCATTTTAACTTGAAATTCGGCCATAGTGTCGCTCGATGTTAAATAGCAGCTCATTAATGTCAGTTTATGCCTCGGTATCCAGACGAAGCCGTTTCCTATTCCGCTGTTTGTTACTTAAAACCCTCCATTTTTTGCCAGCCATATCGCTCGAGGAGAGGTCTTCGATGCATATTCCGTTGTTTGGAGCTGAATATTGGTCGCTAATGACCGCCGCATCCGCTTCTTATTCCAGCATGAGCTGGGGTAGGAGAGAATCTGCGGTCTTGCTTATGTGCATGTTTCATTGAAGTATCTTCATTTCTTCCCTGTCTGGTCTCTATAGGAAGCACACTTTGCTTAGACGTGTTCTGTGGGAGTGTACCCCTTCTGCCGGCACATACAAAAATCAGGTGGGTTCTCGCAGTCTTTAAGTTTGTGGCTCTGTTTTCCGCATCGTATGCCATGGCCTTTTCTGTCGGGTCCTTTGCATTCCCATTGCAGATGTCCGAAGCCGAAACATCTGTAGCATTTCTTTATATCTGTGCAGAGTCTCATTCTACAATTTATCCATCCTACTTTTATGCCCTTCTTTTGGAGGATTTCACTTGCGCTTTCCGCTGATAGCTTCACGTACGCTCGTATTTGTTCACGGCTCTTTGGTTTAGAGGTTCTCACGATGATTTCTTCAGCGTTATCCTTCAGAAGGATTTTGACGGAAGTTTCGACTTCACCTGCCGTCGTGAGGGAGTCGAGATCTCGGATCTCTATTGTACTCTTCGGCTTCAGCTCGCTTACTGTTCTCGTCCGACATAACATACTGCCGGAGATTTTGTACAACTTCCGCATAGCTGCGGCCTTCCGCTGGTTTGATCAGTACTGCCTCGGGTCGTACTCTTGGTTTTTTCTCTCTTCTAGGCTTTTGCGGTATTTCGTGTATTACATTTTGCGGCTTGCTCTGTGCTGTTGTCTTATTTTGTTTCTTGTTCTTTTTTCAAGTTACCGTTTTTCAGTCTGCATCTTCGGGCCCTCGCACCCTTTTTCCGGCTGTTTGCTCTGCTGGGCTGGATGCCAGATGTTTCGATGGGGCTATTGTTGGTGTCGACATGTCAACGGGGTTGGTTTGGACTTCTGCTGACATCGCCGCCTTAGTACTTCTGGTGTCTTTTTCTGCCATGAGCCAGCTTCGGCGAAGGCTTTCGATAATGTCGAAGAGTTCAAATAGCTCCGAGACTCCTTTTTTTACTCGGTATCCAGACGAAGCCGTTTCCTATTCCGCTGTTTGTTACTTAAAACCCTCCATTTTTTGCCAGCCATATCGCTCGAGGAGAGGTCTTCGATGCATATTCCGTTGTTTGGAGCTGAATATTGGTCGCTAATGACCGCCGCATCCGCTTCTTATTCCAGCATGAGCTGGGGTAGGAGAGAATCTGCGGTCTTGCTTATGTGCATGTTTCATTGAAGTATCTTCATTTCTTCCCTGTCTGGTCTCTATAGGAAGCACACTTTGCTTAGACGTGTTCTGTGGGAGTGTACCCCTTCTGCCGGCACATACAAAAATCAGGTGGGTTCTCGCAGTCTTTAAGTTTGTGGCTCTGTTTTCCGCATCGTATGCCATGGCCTTTGTTGTCGGGTCCTTTGCATTCCCATTGCAAATGTCCGAAGCCGAAACATCTGTAGCATTTCTTTATATCTGTGCAGAGTCTCATTCTACAATTTATCCATCCTACTTTTATGCCCTTCTTTTGGAGGATTTCACTTGCGCTTTCCGCTGATAGCGTCACGTACGCTCGTATTTGTTCACGGCTCTTTGGTTTAGATGTTCTCACGATGATTTCTTCAGCGTTATCCTTCAGAAGGATTTTGACGGAAGTTTCGACTTCACCTGCCGTCGTGAGGGAGTCGAGATCTCGGATCTCTATTGTACTCTTCGGCTTCAGCTCGCTTACTGTTCTCGTCCGACATAACATACTGCCGGAGATTTTGTACAACTTCCGCATAGCTGCGGCCTTCCGCTGGTTTGATCAGTACTGCCTCGGGTCGTACTCTTGGTTTTTTCTCTCTTCTAGGCTTTTGCGGTATTTCGTGTATTACATTTTGCGGCTTGCTCTGTGCTGTTGTCTTATTTTGTTTCTTGTTCTTTTTTCAAGTTACCGTTTTTCAGTCTGCATCTTCGGGCCCTCGCACCCTTTTTCCGGCTGTTTGCTCTGCTGGGCTGGATGCCAGATGTTTCGATGGGGCTATTGTTGGTGTCGACATGTCAACGGGGTTGGTTTGGACTTCTGCTGACATCGCCGCCTTAGTACTTCTGGTGTCTTTTTCTGCCATGAGCCAGCTTCGGCGAAGGCTTTCGATAATGTCGAAGACTTCAAATAGCTCCGAGACTCCTTTTTTTACATCGGTATGTATGTTTTTCTGCTTGATAACCGCGAGTTTAATTTTTTTGAGATTAACGCGGCATTTCGTGAGTGCCTCAAGCTCTCCTGCTCTCATGAACTCCTGCTTTGGGGAACTACTTTTGTTCTGCTCGTTTTGCTGAATACCACCATAGCTAGCATCCTGCTACCCCCTGTCATCGATGGTGTGAGGAAAACATCTGCCTCTGTTGCTCCTTATGAAGGGATTTGCAGCTTTTTCTTCCTGTTGTTCTGGTGTTTGTTGTTTTTTGTTTGTTTGTTTTTCTATGTTTAAAATCATGTTTAAAGGGTCTCCGCTTCGAGGCGCATCTCCGCTCGAATGTACAGTTGCTTTAACGATCCTTGCGGTTATCTTAGCATTGCAGGGAGGCAGCACAAGGTGTTGACTCATGGCCTTATGGGATTTTGTGTTCAGAGCCAGGACCTTGGCATTAGTCAGGCTTAACTCAAATGAGCCTGTACCGCAACTTAATGGCGACGTAGCTTTGAACGTACTCGAAGACCCTCCATGGGTTTAACAGGACTGACGCGATTGTGACATTAGCTTGGATTGTGAGTTTCTACAAGATGTCACTCTGGTATACTAAGGTAACAGAATGTCACAACCTTCAGCCCAGGTTTCGTCGGTTTCATATAATGTAGTCAATAACGGTGCCAGTTTCATTGCCAGGTTCGTTTTCTTAACTAGGGCCCGCCGGATCGTTACCTCCGTCATCTCTCCATAGAAGATGCCCTCGCGGGGCTATGATGATGATGACGAAAACGATGATTATAATATGGCTTCTTTCACAAATGATAATGATTCATTCACAAATAGTCAGAAATCACAAAAAAATAATTTTGATCAAAACAAACTAAAAAAATGGAAACAAAATATATTATATCAAAACAAACTAAAAAATTAAAATATAATTATTTTAAACCAAATAAAAGAAAATTAAATGTGAATAGACTTTTAAAGGGAAAATATATAACAAAATTACAGAACATAAACAAGTAAAAAATGAAAATTTTGATGAAAAAGAGAATGTAGTTCATAATACAATAGTCCCTTTAATTACATCACAAGCACCAATTCAAATGAAAAAAGCTAGCACTTCAACAGACGATAGATATGACAACAATCTAAAAAAATACAACCAAATAAAGAGGTAATCTTATGAAAGAAAAACAGAGAGTAAGCAAGTAAAAAGAGCAAGTGATGAAAATAATGTACTCGTATTGCATAATACAATTTATTATTATTACAACTGCAACACAAACAAAAGTGAAACGAAAGCGAAAAATTAATACAAAATAAATAATTTTAATTATGATGATAAGAAACGGAAAAAATTAAATGATTTGTTTTCGAAACGAAAAAGTAATGGGCAATTAAATAACGATAGAAAACGAATTAAATTGTATGATAGCAGTATCACTAATTCAAATAAATTATTTAAAAATTTTGAATTACTCAAAGGTAGTAAATTACTCAAAAAGAAAATAAAATTTAATACTGATAACTGTATTGGTGGTAAAAGGTGGAAAATGACACCGGGGCTATTTGAATTGATATTTCACACCAAACCTCTAAATTACACTAAAAATGGCTTAAAAAACTATAAACAAATCTTAATTAATACAAAAGCGCACAAAAATATTTAAATATCAGTGCATAATTAAAAAATTATTTAATTCAAAACTAAACGCTTTAACGATAAAAAAGCGAATTAAAATCATTAATCAATCGTAAACCTAACTATATATATTGGGATGATCCTAATGAATTAGTAGACAGATTACTTTTGCTTCTATCATCAGAAAGCATTTTAGATAATAATCAGAAAAACGAAATAATTGCTATTATCGAAGAACTGAAAGAAGCTAATATAATTATATAAAATATAAATTAAAGACAAGTAAAACACAAAATGAGTTCTATAAATAAATTTGGATTTAACGATTTAAAATTAAAGACAATTATAACTTAAACATTTGGTATTAGCTTAGATAATCAACATTTAAATATTAATAAGAAAAGAACTACTAATCTGAGAGAACCTAATGATGTTAATGATACAGTCTTGTTAAAAAGAATGGGCTTCTAAGAACAAAATTAGAAGAATTCAAATGAATGATAATTAAATGAAAATTACTAGGTGTGATATAGAAAACTTTTATGCAATTATTGATACCGATGTTAAAGAGATTGAAAAAGCAATTAATGACCGATTATTTAGTGCAAATAAAGAATTTGTAAATAAAATTGAAGAAAGACTTAGTCAGAATGAAAACTACTTATATAAATATCTTGATAAAGACAATAAAGATGTCCAGCGAATCAAACTTGAGTAACCTGTTATTAAATTTTGAATTAAAGGTTTTATTTTCACAAAGTATATAAAATAACACATACATACTAACAGATAATATGGAAACACCCTCGAACATGGACAATATGGAAATGAATAAAAGATAAATAGTCAATGAACTATATAAACAAGCACGACCAATTTTAAAAGAAGACGAGTTATCATGAAAGGAATTGATGACTTATGGCAAGCAGATTTAGTTGAAATGGGGAATTATGAAGCTAATAATAAAAAATGTCCCCATCTTTAAACAGTAATAGATACCTTTTCGAAAAAAGCCTGGGGTGTAGCAATGAAAAATAAAACTGCTCCAAAACTGCTCCTAACAAATGCAATGAAAAGTATTTTTAATAACAATCATCGAATACCAAAAAAATTGCAAACAGATGATAGAAAAGAATTTTTCAATAATCAATTTCACCATCTGATACAAAGCAATCACATTAATCATTATTCAACATTAAGTGTTCTAAAGGCATCCATAGTATAACGATTTAAGTGAACATTAAAGGGAATGATGTGGAAAGAGTTTAGATATCAAGGAAAATTTCAATGGATTGATAAATATCAAGAACTTATTGATAAATATAATTATACATTTCATAGGACTATAAAAATGGCACCTAATGAAGTGAATTCTTCAAATGAAAAATTTCTATTGGATACAGTCTATAAACATTTAAAAGTTTTTAATAAACCCAAATTTAAAGTTGGTCAATATGTTCGAATAAGTAAATATAAGCATGTATTCGAAAAAGGTTACACACCAAACTGGACCACGGAAGTCTTTAGAATTAAAACTATACAAAATAGTAACCCTACAAGGTCGCCAGAACATCCACACCAACAGAGGGTCCATCGACGAGCACAAGGCGACCATACAGCGAAGTGGCTAGGGATGAGCTACATGTGGCGCTCATCGACGATATAACCAAGGGGGGAAGAAAGTCCTGGAGAAATGGGGGGAGATTGAATCCAAGTTGGCAGAGATGGTGATGGAACACCTCTTGTCCAATGTGGATGCTTCTCCCTCTGGCTTCGACTCCTCCAATGTGGTACGGGGATGCAGGGTGTTCAGGTGCAACGATCGGCCGTCGAAGGAACTCCTCGGCAAGTGCATAGCTAAGATTAGCGAAGCATGGGAAGGCTTAAGGCTTAAGCTGATACCAGCCGGGGATATCCCAACACGACCGAGAGCCCGCATTTGGCTACCCATACTGAAGCTCGAGGACGGGAAGGTGCTCCAGCTATTACAGCGGCAAAACCCCAATATGCCAATGAACGACTGGGCGATCATCAAGAACGAAGGTGCCCAGAAAACAAGCATGTCCCTGCTTATGGCAATTAACGAGGAGTCCGTTGGTGTCCTGGAAGCAGCCGACTGCAAAATGCGTTTTGGCGTTAGGTACGCCAAATTAAAATCTTGAAATGAGTTGGAGGAGGCCAACAAGATTCCAGAGGACACGGACCTTCAGGAAGAAGTCTCCAAAGCGCGTGCACAACAGGATACCGATGCTGTATGTGGTGCAGATTAATCTGCAGCATTCTAAGAATGCATCAGATAACTTTGCCGTTTTTCTGGGTGAAGAAGACGCGGACATCGGCATTGTACAGGAGCCATGGGTCAGAGGAAATTACGTTATGGGGCTCAAGCTGACCAAATACAATATGCACTATATCAGGAACGGTGATAAGATTCGATCATGTATCCTAGTTAAGAAAACAATTAATGCTTTTATCTGCCCAGAGTACAGCACAGGCGATTTAACAGTCGTAAAAATCGAGGTGCAAAGTGGACCAGACCTACTAGTGGCATCAGCTTATATGGCGCACAACAGTGACGCACCACCGGATGCGGAATGCTGCTGCCAAAAATGTCCCACTCCTTCTGGGATGCGACGCCAACGCGAGGCACACGCTATGGGGTAGCACCGAGGATAATGAAAGGGGTGAGTCACTTTTTAACTTTATAAATATATCGAACCTTACAGTATGTAACAGAGGGAATACTCCCACATTTACCTTCCCCAGCTCTAATAAATGTGCTGGATGGGAAGAAGTCCTAGATTTAACTCTAATTTCAGAAGACGCATCAGTCCAGGTAGGAGAATGGAGGGTATCCAACAAGAAGTCCTTCTCGGACCATAGTTGGATAGTTTTCAAGGTAAATTTGAAAACCGTAGATGCTATTGCTTACAGAAACCCCAGGAGAATAAAGTGGGATACTTTTACGAGGGTAGCTAGCTCAAAACTTAAAATTTCTAACACAATGAAATTTGAATCTACTGAGACGATAGACAAAAAAGTAGGGAATCTTGAAGAAGCTCTTAATATAGCTTACAAGTGCGCTTGTCCCGTCACTAGGAGTAGAAAAACTCTTCCACCATGGTGGTCCAAAAAATTATCGGATCTCAGGAAGAGAACCAGGAAACTGTTCAACCAATGTTATAGGGACGAAGATTGGGCACGATATAAAGGGAGTCTCAAAGTTTACAAAAAATCTATCAGGGAAGCCAAGAAAAGTGGCTGGAGAGAATTTTGTGAATCTATTGAGGCAACCTCTACTTCAGCAAGACTCAGCAAGATACTGTCCAAGGAACACACCAGCCCCTCTTTCCTTAGAAAGAAGGATGGTGCATGGACGGAAACATCTTCTGAAACACTTGATTTCTTGCTTCAAACACACTTCCCAGACTGTAAAGATACCGCGCATGTATCTCAATTACCCGTTATGGGCAATCGGATGCCACCGGTTTGTGACCTGATATTCACGGATGAAAGAATCAAACACTCTATAAACTGCTTCTCGCAAATCGCCGGGCTTGGATGGGATTTTTCCAATCATGCTGCAAAGGTTACAGGTTGTGGTGATCCCATGGCTGAACGGGATATATAAGGCATGTATACGCTTCAACTACATCCCCCTCAGTTGGAGGAAGGTAAAGGTAGTTTGCATCCCAAAAGCGGGGAAGATTGGGCATGAGTCGGCAAAAGATTCTAGACCCATTAGTCTTACGTCGTTTCTTCTTAAAACAATGGAGAGGGCTCTGGAAATCCACCTTAGGCATACAGTGGATCAGTTTCCCCTCTCGAAGTCACAACACGCATATCTCAGGGGTAAATCTACGGAAACAGCTTTACATGAGGTAATTCGATCAGTAGAAAAGATAATCCACCATAAGCAGTACACGTTGGCGACCTTTCTGGACATAGAGGGGGCTTTTAACAACGTTAGTAACAAAGCAATTCTGGAGTCTCTCACCAGGGTAGGGGTTGAGGAAGTTCTTAGGGAGTGGATAGTTACAATGCTTAGGACTAGGGTCATTCAGTCTGATCTGGGTAACACGGTTCTCGTCAAACACGTCAGTAGCGGAACACCACAAGGTGGGGTGATTTCACCCTTATTGTGGCTATTGGTAATTGACAACATCCTCGGCATACTAGATTCAATGGGGGTTAAGACGGTAGCATACGCGGACGATGTAGTGATAGCTGTATCAGGCATGTTCCCCTGTGTAATAAGTGATATTATGCAAAAGGGGCTGGACAAACTGAATTCCTGGGCCACAGGATGTGGACTAGGTGTGAATCCAGAAAAGAAAGAACTCATACTTTTCACTAACAAGACCAAGATTCCGATCTTCAAGCTTCCGACACTTAACGGACAACAGCTAAAGCTAGCGGAGAAAGCGAAGTACTTAGGAGTTATCCTGGACCCCAAGCTAAATTGGAGAACCAATATAGAGTTACGGGTCAGGAATGCCCACGTAGCTTTCTACGCATGCAAGAAAATGTTTGGGAAAAAATGGGGACTACGCCCCCATATCACTCACTGGATGTACGAAGCAATCGTGCGTCCAATACTAACTTACGGTTCAATAGTCTGGTGGCCAGCTCTAGACAAGGGCTATAACGTTCAGAGACTTAGTAGAGTTGAAAGAACAGCTGCCGCTGGCATTGTAGGGAGCCTGAGAACATGTCCAGCGGAGGCACTCAACGTATTGCTACACATCCTCCCTATCGACCTGTACATTAAGATCGTAGCCTGCAACAGTGCGCTAAGTTTAATCGCGACAAACTGCTGGTCTGAGCGAACGTATGGTCATGGTAACATGCTATACAGAGGGCCGAGGGAATTAACACAAATGACGACAGATTAAATAGTACCACAACTGGACTTCAAAAAAGACTTCAAGGTTAGATTTCCCACAAGAAAATTGTGGTCGAAAAGGAAACTCCAAATGGAGTACGATATACCCATTTATACGGACGGGTTAAAAATCCACCTGGGCGTGGGGGCGGGGGTCTTTTCTCCGCACGCTAACATTAACTACTGTACACGCCTACCCGATACAGCTACAGTTTTTCAGGCGGAAGTACTCGCGATCAGAGAGGCATGTCGACAGATCACCCACCACATTAGAGAAGGGCAGAGGAGCACGGTTGCTATTTTTGTGGACAGCCAGGCTGCCATAAAAGCCCTACAATCAAACCCCATCAACTCCAAACTGGTCAGACAGTGCAGGGAGGAACTTAGGGCGCTAGGTCACCATGCTGACATCACAATCATCTGGGTCCCCGGACACATGAATATAGATGGAAATGAGAAGGCTGATGAATTGGCGCGCAGAGGAGCCTCTCTCGATCTAACCCATGTGGAACTAGTACCTGTTTCCATGGGTGCGATTAAGAGGGGCATCTACATGCACTGTCTTACCTTAGCGGGCAAAAGATGGAGGACACTTACAACATGTAATACATCCCGGGCCAGTCTTTAACACAGCGAGATCTAGGGATCTCATAAACAGGGACCGCATGGACACCAGGGTCACTGGCTCGTGCGTACTCATGCAGAGAAATTGCAGAGACCGTTGTAGAAGTTGTGGAAGTTCAGAAGAGAAGGAAACCTTAATCCATTTTCTTTGCGAATGCCCGGCTCTGGCGGCTGCAAGAAATAGAACACTAGGAAACTATTTCCTAGCGAGTTTATCCGATCTCTCGGGTGTAAAACCGAAATATCTTTTGAGATACCTAAACTCCACAAAGTGGATTTAGGGAACAACCCATCGTTTTCTCCGGCGTTAGGAGAGGTTGTGGTATCAAAACGTCGCTAAGGCGATAATTGTGATCCATGTGAGGACTGACTTGGATTAGCCACTGAAACCAACCAACGCTAGGCCAAGGAATCAATAGTATCGGGCTCTGCAGAACCTAACCTCTTGTCAGGCATCAATTATGGCAACTCTTTCCGCCGCTTGCAAAGGATTGTAGCATAGATACAACGCTTCAAAATATTCAAAAGGGGTGAAAGATTCGATTCAACTTGCCCCACTGCAGATGAACAGGAAGGTGCTCTAATAGCAATTGTAAGGCTAATGCAGCAGCAAGAATTTAACCAGGAATTCGCACAATTTGCGGAATATTCGACAGTGATTAGCTCATTCAGCTCTCTTTCCCCGTTCGTTGACACAAATGGAATTCTTAGAGTAGGGGGGCGGTTACAGTCATCTAGCCTTACCTACGACACCAAACATCCAATGCTCTTGCCTTACCGTCATCCATTAACCAAAAACTACATCTTCACGCCAGCGTGCAGATATTAATATCTATCTTCAGGCAAAGATATTGGCCAATCAAGGTAAAGGAGTTAGCCAGGTCGGTAATTCAGGGCTGCATGAGATGCGTAAGAATGAAACCTGTAATGCTACAACAAATAATGGGAAACCTTCCTAAGGACAGAGTGCATCCGGCCAGACCGTTCATAATTTCCGGCGTTGACTTCTTTGGACCAATCTACACACACTTCAAGTTGCGCGGGAAGCGGCCGCTTAAGGCATGCGTAGCTGTATTCTGTTACCTCGCTACTAAGGCCGTACATATGGAAATAGTCAGTGATTTAACAACAGAGACCTTCATTGGAGCCCTAAGGCGTTTTATAGGACGACGAGGACACTGCAAGAAAATCTACTGTGACAATGTCACTAACTTTGTTGGCACAAAAAATTTTATGTACGAATTACAAGTTATTAAAAGTTATCCTAGCTAAGGATGCTAAGCAGCACATTATCAGCGAATGTAGTAAGCAGCACATCGAATTTTCATTCATTCCACCCCGCGCCCCACATTTTGGCGGCTTATGGGAAGCAGCAGTCAAATCCGCTGAACATTTACTACAGTCAACATTAGCTGCAGCGCCGTTAATGTATGAAGAAATGGAGACTGTGATTATGGAAGCCGAAGCAATCCTAAATTTTCGCCCAATAACTCCTTTATCTTCGGCTCCAAACGACTTAGCAGAACTCACGCCCGGTCATTTGTTGATAGGGGAACCTTTAACATAAATAGTCGACCCAGGAGCAAAAGCAAATCATGCCAATTACCATAAAAGATGGCAAATTGTATCTCATTTACGTACAGAATTCTAGTGGATGTGGACAAATGAATATTTGAAAACCTTGCAACACCGATACCGATGGAAGAGCGCCTGTCACATCAATCCTCAATCCTGGCCTGATGGTGATAATTAAGGATGAAAATGCACCACCACTGAAATGGCCATTAGGAAGAATTACCAAGGTGATACGAGGAGATGACGGCCTAATCACAGTGCCAGATGTAAGAACTGCCACAAGCATTCTGAGGCGACCAATTCACATATTAGCCCCACTTCCCATTGTACCTGAGGAAGACACTTCACCAGAAACCACGACAAGTCAGAAATACTCCACTGATAATAAACCAGACTCGAGGGAAATGCCAATCAATGGAGCGCCTCCTACTAAACGTACGCGAATCACAGCCACGTCATCAATTGTAGCAGTACTGTTGGTGACTCTCTTTTTGCCCGCTTGTTCGCTTTCATCAATACAAAACAACCCATTTTCCTCCGATCCCGGAATATACTTCGAAAACATTGGCAAGTCAGATATTGTAACCAGTCAATGGAGTATCATCACCTATGTAGACATGCAATCATATTGGAAGCAGTTTGACAAACTCAAGGGTTATTCACAAATAGTCCAGCGATCGTGTGAATCAACCCATGATCCAAAAGCATGCTTCACTACAATAACAATAATACAGCGATTGGCAAATGAATTGGACGCCAGAAATAAATTACTGCAGGCCAGTCACAATACACGTACGAAACGAGGCGCATTTAAATTCATAGGAAATGTTGCACACTCACTCTTTGGCGTTCTTGACTCAGAATATGCAAAAAAACGCCGCAGAAACCATTCAAAAAATTCAATAAAACGAACAACGTCTCAAGGACCTTTGGGAGAAGCAAACTTCTGTTATTGATAGTACAATTAAATTATGAAAAGAAGTCAGCAAGAGATAGAAGCTGTACTTCATCTGACAAATACAGCTCTGAACCAAATTGATAACCAGCTCAGAGAGGGAGCAGCAACATTAACACTAACTGAGCTCTCGCTACGAACTGCCGAGGAGGCCATATACCTAGAACGCGACCAGGACGCGATGTTTCACATCCTTGCTGATATACACCATGGAGAGGTCAGCACGACACTACTCACACCTCAACAGACAGAGTTACTTTACATCATGGCAAACCAGCCGCAATACCTCAGACTGCCTATTTCTTCAGATGACCTACTCAGTTTATACCATATAATGACTATAAGAGGGAGAGTGGCAACTGACCAAATTATTTTTGAGATTCAAATTCCCTTGAGCATGGCTGACAATTTTGAATTCCATAAAATGATACCAGTTCCGTGGCAGCTAAATGATTCGTTCGCCCAAATTCACAGTATTTTCCAGTACCTAATCACAAATCTTCATCGATACCATGCCACTACAAAATGCGGAATTGAGAAGTGGTATTCTATCTGTGTCAGCAAATCCGACCACTGTTCTCTAAAGGTTCCATGAACGAAGGTTCCTGCGAATTAAATTTACTGAATCATGTCGCAGATGAATCATGTCCCATTATAATTATCGGCCCAGGACCACATTGGATACAACTGCACGATCCTAACAATTGGATATATGCCATCAGCGGAGATCAACAGTATGGATCAATATAGCATGCAACAGCGAGCTGACTCAACTAACAATTCGACAATCGGGAATACTGACATTGAACTAAAAATGCAATGTCAGACAACCCCGACTTACAATCCAAGGCTATGCAAACCTTAAGGCCATTCGAAGACAATCATACGTGCCACACTTAAATGTCACTGATTTTACGCGGATATGAAAGAACATACCCTTCCCAAGCAGTGAGATCGCACACTACATTTCCCATCGGCTGGAGTTAGAAGCGTTACAACAGAACATTAGCCGTCTCAGAGGCGAACTATTCGACAATACGAGCCCTCACGACGTTGATTAGTATGCGGTCAGTTATCTAGCACTCTTAATAATCGTAATTCGCATAACAGTGTTAGTTGGGAAATACATAAGAAAATCTACTAATAGCAAAGATCACGATGCAGCTGAATCAGCAGACCTGGAGTTCGTTACGACTTACGATAGATCGGGTATACCGACTGCCGCTTAAGGCCGGGAAGATGTTTAACCATATGCCGAGTGTAGCAATCCCACTGCTCCACGAACGAATATGCCCAATATATTATAGTTAGTTATATTTGCACATACGTAATGCACAATTTTGCAAGCTAGCATTTTATGTGTGTGAAAATTTATTTTCAATTTCTTTAATTTTAAGTAACATGATATTTCCGTTTTATTTCGTACGGAAGCTTTAGTTAAATTACTTAATTGTTATTGTAATTATATGTGTATCAATTAGTATATAAGTTCACACCTTTATTAAATAAACCAGTCAGTTTTAATAATTGACTCCATCAACCACACGAATTAGTGTTCTTTCTAAGTTATACTGGTTCATGCGCCATATAACATTCTCAACAGCTATATTGGTACAAGCACCGAAATAGCAACCTAACTAATCAATTTGTGATTATACTACGCTATACTGGTACAAGCACCATATAACAATTCATCAGCTATTTTGGTCCAAGCACCGAACTGGCAACCATTTAAGGAAAAATATCCTTAAACAGATGGTAAGTATAGATTTTGGAATCCGTGTAACTTTGCTCTGTAATTATTTCTGTAATCCAATTTTTTTTTTTTTTCAAACTTTTATTCCTTTTATTTTATACATCTGTCACCATTATATTGACACCTAGTACACGATTTGACAATTTGGAAAGGTTGGACAAGGAAAATATTTTCTGTGCATGCATATTTATTTATTTTATAAAGTCAAGTGTTCTAACACGCATTATGCTTTACATGATATGGCAAAACTTTTTTAGACGCAAAATCACAAATCCGTTGCCCTATAGAAAATTCATTCTTGTGTATTTTACAAAAAGCCCGAAAATTCAGATAATAAAAATTTATATTTCAAATCATTCGCTTCTGCAGTGAGCACACATACACTAATATTATTCATACGAATGTGAAAACAACAACAAGGGACAGGTGTATGGCTATTGTGTTTGATACAAGAATGATTGATATATGTATGTATGTACATATTCACGGCTGCCTCGTGAAAGGTCTGTCTGTATATTGTCTTTGATTGAAATCATTGCAAATTGTTTTGCACTCATGCAGATCTCTGAGCTCCTAAGTGAGAGGTAGACAAGTACTTTACCATCCAATTGCAACCCCGTCACCTGAATCTAAATATATGAATTACAAACTGATAGATGTGTATTTGTATAAAATGCACCAAGCTTCCTTTGCGTTGCATTCATCGGAAAACTGTAAAAGTGTTTAGTTTTTCCACTAACTATAGTAAAATATATTGATTTCATTAAAAACACACAAAATGTAAATTTTCTGTACAGTTTCTCACTTCATTTTTTATTGTTGGTTTGCTTGCACTCGGACACTGCACACCTCATGTTTACATTTTAATTGCAGGGTTGCCAACTCGTGAATTTGATTTGTCCCCTACATAATATAGTAATTCTTTATTGTTTTGATGATTTTTTTGATTCATTTCTTTTTATCAATGTATTTACTAATGAACAGTAAGAAGAAAAAAATAAATATTTAACTTAAGATACTAAAAACATAACACAAACAATAATAGTAAAAAAATTTGCTGTCAAGAAAGTGTTTTTACAATTCTATTTGGAACTAATTTAGCTGCGCAATGCATTTACCTTTATGTGCTTGATGCTTCACTATGCATTGTGCGCATTTTAGACGCATATTTAAAACCGAAAGATCTTTTAAGATACCTAAACTCCACAAAGTGGACAACCCATCGTTTTCTCCGGCGTTAGGAGAGGTTGTGGTATCAAAACGTCGCTAAGGCGATAATTGTGATCCATGTGAGGACCGACTTGGATCAGCCACTGAAACCAACCAACCAACCAACCAGTAACCCTACAACATATATTTTTAGAAGACTATCAAGGTCATGAAATTAAAGGAGGGTTTTATAGATTCGAGTTAATGAAAACTGAATTTCCTCAAACATATTTAGTTGAAAGATTTCTAAAGAGGAGAAGGAATAGGAGAGAGAGGCTTATGTCAAGTAGCTAGGAGTTCGAACAGAACACAATTCTTGGATTGATCTTAGCAATTCATCTGTATAAAACCATTACCAATGCCTTCATCACTTTATTAAATTATTAGTCGTTAAGACGTCAATTACATTCACACTGAACGGAAACTCTTCATTACTTTGGCAAATTATTTTCCACCGATTCAACTTAATTCTAATTATGTTTGCGTTTTAATAAGCTTAGACATATATCATTCAATTACGGATGCTGATGTAGAAAGCAATATATTTCATACTGTCGATAATGAAATAGAGATTCCTATTGAATATTAATTGTCTGATATAGCTGATATAGTCAGTGATAAATCTGGACAACTTATTCAAAAGGGAGTACAAGCAAATTATAATAACTTACAAACGGAAATAAAAAGCTCTATAGATCAAATTTATTTTGATAGAGATAATTCAATTGCTTCAATTTTGGGGTTTAGTAAAAGAGTATTGGAACCAGGTATTGTACATTATTCAGATAAACCAATAGATATAACAAAAATAGACACAATAGTTGTTGATTGTAATATTGTGACTGGATCATACATAAATAGTTCAGTTCAGTTTTCATTTGTCGTTAGTCCAGGTTACAAAATCACTGAATCGCCAGCTAATGTAATATATTTACCTGTAAATACCAATGCAATAAATCTTATTCTTTTGAAAGTTGTTGATCAAGACGGTAATTTAATAAATAATCGCGGGGAAAAAATAACAAAAAGCGTTCATTTAAAACCTTTAAAATAACGATTATCTTCAATAAAAATCAGTTACGCATTTCTTTGCGCTCAGCTTCAACCCTGAAGCTCCTAATCGTATCAATATCTTCCAAATTCTTCAAGTGGTCCTCGATATCCTTTCCCATAACGATGATGTCATATAGGTAAACCAGAAACATTTTCAAGTGGAGACCATTTAACAAATGTTCCATTAAGCGTTCAAATGTAGCTGGAGCATTACACAATCCGAATGGCATCACCAAAAATTGCCATAGTCCATCACCGGCACTGAATTCTGTCTTTTCCTTGTCTTATTCGTCTACTGCCACTTCCAATATCCGCTTTGTAAATCCAGCGTTGAGAACCAATTTGAACCAGAAAGTGTGTCCAAGGTATCATCGATGCGAGGTAAAGAATAACTATCTTTCTTCGTTACCTCATTAAGTTTCCGATCATCTACACAGAAACGTGTGGAGCCATCCTTCTTCTTGACTAATACCACTGGAGAACTCCAGGGGATTGCTGATGGCTCAATGACGTTCTTCTGGTGCATTTCCTTCAGCAACACATTCACCTCTTCTCTCTTCGCCAGAGGTACTCTTTTTGACGCTTGACGAATGGGTGTGGCAGCACCAGTGTTGATTGTGTGTTTCACCATCTCTGTTCTGCCTTCGTTTTTAACATTTTCAGTAAATAATAAAAAGTTGGCTGCCAGTCTTCCTCTGCTCTGTGGATAAGTCTTTACTCCATTATTTCGTCAGATCGTCGAGTACCTTTTTATCAGCTGGTATCTTAGTTTTTCTGTCTCGCGAGTGGCTCTCACAGTTTACAATTGCAGAAATTGCCTGGCAATTTCCAAATATCTGTCCTTTCGCTATGGTTCTAGCGGAATTTGCAAGATTGACTACTCTTACTGGCAATATTCTATTCTGCTGTCCAGTCCAAATTTTTCATCAGTCTCCACAGCCCACAACTTGTTCTTCTCAACATCTCCGTCCATTTTGGCCCATATAACTGCCTCTGTCTTTGGTGGGATTTTTGTCCGCTATAATACATGGCATGCCTCCATACTTATCCTCACCAACGGATAAAGGTATTTCGCTGTTCACATATTTCAACATTCGGCTTTCAAATCAAGGGTGAATCCATTCCGAATCATAAAATCCACACCTAAGATTAATTCGTCCACAATTTTCCGTGAAACTTTTCCCAGTACCGGTGCATCATCTCCAGTTGCCGTACGCAATCTTATTCCCTGAAGCGGCTCGATTCCCCGAACGAGATCCCTTCTAATTATGGAATATGATGCACCCGTATCCAATGTTACCAAGATTTTTCTTCCATTTATTCTGCTGTCGATTTTCCGTACCATCTGAGAAACGAAGATTCTGGGGCTACATGTTGTGGGAGTCAGATCATGCCCCTCGAGACTGACTCCATCTAGTTTGTCGACAGCTTATCAATATTTTCTGATTCCCTATTTCGGAATCTGACTTGCTTTGGCTTTGAACGTGATCTTCGGCTTTCGGCTTGTACCTGACGCATTCTGTATACTGGCTGGCACACCAATTCTGCAGTCTCTGATGTCAACGCTCTAGCTACTGTCTCCATATGTGTAGCTTTAAGATTAGTTATTGCACAACGCTTTATCTCCGAATCGCGAATGCCATATACGAATGTGTCCATCATACACCTCTCAGTAATCTGTCTTTCGAATTTAACCATTGTTTATTACAGATACACAATCGCACTTCTGACACCAATTGTTACGAAATTGCCCTCTTGATAATTTATTCTGTTATGAAATTGCCCTCCTGACAATTTACTCTAACTCTCTATTCTCGGATGCGCATCACTGGATTGTGTAGTAATAAAACAATCACAGAATAAATTAATATAAGTAACTTTATTTAATTATTGCTATTGTTGAAAGCTGGAGCATTTGTGGGACTAAAATTCATTTGTGTTGTATCGTTTTTTTGCTTGTTTGTTCATAATTTTATTATTTTCCTTTAAGCTTGTTAACTAACACAACACCTTTAATCAATTATTTCTCAATAGATTACCAAAGACATTAAATTCTAAATACAATGAAAAACACGACGCTTCGCTGGGTAGTGGCATGATCGAATACTGATTTGCTTCTGACTATTAGCTCGTCGCCGGCTCTCCTCTTCGCTTGTGCCATCATTCGCACAAAAAAAGATGGCTGCGGCCTGCTGCGCTATTTGGTGGGATCTATTGAGGGGAATTCTCTCCGCACTGAGTCCCGCTCAAACAGCCATGGTGACAGTGAGCAGGTGATAACCATCGTCAGGATATATATATATATATATATATATATATATATATATATATATATATATATATATATATATATATATATATATATATATATATATGTATATATATATATATATATATATATATATATATATATATATATATATATATATATATATATATATGCTATTTAGAATTTTATCAATACTTTCATTACTGTAGTACTGTTGCTCACACTGCAGTTATGGCTTCAGCTAGTTTGCTTCTTCATCACCTCTTCCATATTTAAATTTTATGAAATTTTCAGTTGTTTTTATTTTAATTTAGTATAAACTAAAAAATTCGGACAATTGATTCTCCCTTATAGTATAATATAGTTACGTATGCTATAAAGTAGAACTCCAAATGAAAAATTACCTAATTTGAATTTATTTTTGTGAAAATTATACTAAGATTTTGGTAGCCATTTCCACATGGGTACACTATTCCCCTCTGATTCTCCGGTCCACCTACATATATACAATATTTTAAGTTCATGTATACTTTGAGGATTTTCATTGGTTTTGTAATTATTTCCGTTATCGATATGCTTTGTATCCAATTCATTGTTCTTGGAGATATTTTTTGATGGGAAAACGGTTATTCATGTTGGTTTCTTAAATTATTAACTGGATTCATTGAACCAAATTTGTTGATGGCGATTATAGGAAATTTCCAAAGTTACATGCAATGAACGGTGTACAATTGGACACACATGTGGATTAGGCCTATTGGGGAGACTCTACCTCAGTGGTGATATGGAAAAGAGTCTCTACAAATATTGGTTATGCAACTATAATATTTTAAAATAATAATTTCCTTAAACAATCCATTAATTGCACTTTATTAATATATCAACTAAAGACTAATAAAAATATACTATATAGCTGGAGCAAATCTTACATTGCTATTTCAGGAGCAAATATTACATTGCTATTTCATAAATTTTCAAAAGTAAACTAATTTCTATGCATACGAGTACATACGAGTATATATGTATTTATTTTATATTGTCAAGTGTTGCCAATATACATATATTATGCTTTCTCATGACATGGCAGAACTTTTTTATACGCAAAATCACCAATGCCTTGTTTTAAGCCCCACTTTCCGTATACAAAAGCTTTCCCATATAGACAATTCAATCTTGTGTATTTTACCCCAGCCATACAAATAGGAAAATAAATATTTTATTTCGAATCATTCGTTTGTAGTGAGCACACACACACTAATATTCTTCATACGAATGTGCAAACAACAATAGCCATGTGTGTGGCTGACGATTGATACATATTCACGACTGCTTCGTGAAATAGCCGATGATTTTCTCAATGTGGTTGCCATGCACTTCAATATGTTGATTTTCGCTCAAGAGAGCAATGAAAGGTCTTTCAGTAAATTGTCTTTGCTTCTACCAAAGACAAAATAGAACAGATAGTTGATATGAATGGATTTGTGCGAGTTCTGCTAGTGTGAGAATGTTTTCAAATTGATGTATGTAGTGGTGAAAATACTGTGATCTCCATTTCATTGTAACCATCGTAATTCCTTCACTTAACTTCTCAAAATAACTCGAAACATACAATTTGTTTGATAATTCAGGCTCGAAAAAGTCATTAATCATGGCTCTATAGCGTTCCCCATTGACTGTAACAGTACGGCCGGCTTTATTTTTGAAGAAATTTGGACCAATGATTCCCTCTGCCAATGGAGCACACCAAACAGTGACTTTTTGAGGATGTAACGGCGTCTCAACAATGGCTTGTGGATTATAGTCACTCCAAATGCGTCAATTTTGCTTATTAACGTACCCATTCAACCAAAAGTGAGCTTCATCGATGAACAAAATATTCTTGTGAAAATCGGGATCGGTGGCCATCTCGTTTTGGGCCCATTCACTTCAATTCTTGGACGAGTTGGATTGTGTAAGCCCGCAAACCAAGATTCTTCCGCAAAAACTTCCATAAAGTGGATGGGCACAGCTCCAATTGTTGCGCGTGATGGCGGATGGACTCATTCGGATCTACTTCGATACTCTGCTCCATAGCAGCAATAGCGTCTTCGGTGCGCACTGTACGGCGTCTCTGAGGATGCGTATTATCCACTAGAGTAAACGTGGTGCGAAACCGATCCGTGGATGCCCGAATTACCGACTCTGCTGGGCGATTATGTCGACCGCGATGCGTCGCGCTAACTGAACCATTACTTTGCTAATAATTTTGCACGATTTGCAAACGTTGTTCAGGAGTAAGTCTACTCATTATGAAATGGCAAAACAAACTGAGCATAAATCAAGTGACAGCTGTCAAAAATGACAACTCCGAAAAAAGTATTGCCAGATTGAAAACCACACACAAACCACCCTTTATAATCATTTTTGTGCATAAATGAGGAATGTTAATTCAGCATGTTAGTTCATGGTGCCGCATTTCCACTTTTCTTTGGGGATATTTTAAAACACGCGTTAACTTGAAGATTTATGTCTAAAATGAGGAATTAAAAAAAGTGGTTGAAGTTATTTTTTCAAATTCCTATGTTTGTCTTTTCTTCTATTTTTATTAAATTGACAAGGAAAGAAAAATTTAGTATGCATGGCAATGAAGTGCCGCAGAAGTCAGCAACTGGTTAACTTATAGATAAGTTTTGGACTAGTAAATTTACCACTTGATTTTTTACTATTAAATTTACTAGTATATTTTGAAGACTGGTTAAAATTTTCACTACAGTGATATCGAATGTGTTTACAACAAACACAATAAATTCACTTACTCTATACGTGTGAGCAAAAAAATCGCTGAAACGGTAAATAAATAACGCGCGAATTGTATGTCATTTCTTATTCTTCTTTGCTTCTACTTCCCAAGTATGAATGTCAAAGTGAATGACGAAGGATGAAAATTCGATAGGGATCCAAAGAAGGCAGAGTTGCGAGATACTCCTATACCAGTATACCCTGCGCACATGGTATACATCGATATATACTACACTGAAAAAAATCAGGTGCTCACTGCTTTAGACAAATTTTTGCACTTTGCATAAGCAAAAATTCTAAAATCTAAGACAGTCGAAGATATTCGAATATCTGTAACCCCGACTCCACACACGCCAGCGCAAGTTCGAAAAACTTAATACCTTCAAAGATTTTCACCAATACTCTCAAACATTTGCTACTGGCGGCGCTACTGGCAACGAAATTTCAGAGACAGTAAATTTTTGACACATGCGGCCAGTAAATGTCAAATTCATACTAAATAATTATCTTTAATTTTCGTAATGGAAATTAAATAGAAAAAAAATTTGATTTTAAAAGCCATTAATTTATGTCGTTCCAAAGAGCTACTTTGGAACATGAGCATTCCTCCCTTATAACTATTTTTTGAAGCGTTTTTAGAAAGAAGAAACTAATAAACTAAAAGTAAATAATGTTTAAATAAAACTCCTATATAATTGCATATATACAGTCATTGACACACCAGCATAAAGCCCTGATATGAACCCCATTGAAAATGTATGGGCGCACCTTAAAAAAACAGTTGTAAAACGGGTTCTAGCTTATAAAAACGCTACTGTTGGGAGAACCTTTCCCTACGATGATATTTTATAAATGAACTTGCACTGGCACGTGTGGCTACTGTGGCCACTGGCAGCAAAATTTCGAAATTAATATTCATCATTAATGAGTCATAGTGAGTAGACGTGTTTTTGGTGCTAGCGAGTAGAGAGCGGTTTTTATAATATTTGCCAGATATATTGATCTGTTAATTCGCCTACTAAAGCTTGAAGTTGTGACTGAGTGTCGGTGTTTGTGTTGAGTTTTTTCTTTCTGTATATTCGATTTTAAATAAAGAAACCTGTTTTTGCAAACAACATCAACACCAAATGCGAACAAAGCAACTGCAGATAGGCTCTCTGACTCTGGTTTGCTGGCTGCATGGGATGAGCAGTTGGTTAAGCTCGAAGAGAGCATTGTCACAAAGCTTAACGGGTCTGTGAAGCTGCTTGAGGATCGTGTTATGCAGAAAATGAGTGAGTTGTCTAATATCAAGAGAGATTTTAGGCAAATTGAGTCTAGAGTGTCGGCAATTGAGCGATCCATCACGGAGGTTGAAACACTGAAGTCAAATGTGCACTCTCTGCAATCCCAAGTGGAAAAATTTGAAGGTGATGCTCTCTCAACGCATATATTAATTAATGGAATACTTGAGACAGAGAGTGAGAGATTGGGTGATACATTTAATAAAATCTGTCAATCGGTCAAATGTGACTCGCCGCGGGTTCGGGAAGTATTCCGTCTACGCTCGAACCGTAGCCAATCTCAAAATGGGGCTGCGGCGGTTTTGGTGAGACTGCAAACGGCACAACAAAGGAGTAATCTCTTTCGGGCTATTGCTGGGTTCTGCAAGGAGAAGAAGAGATCCATCTTACTCTCTGATATCGGTGTCGGCGGACAAACTCCCGTATTTGTACATGAGAGCCTAACTAAGAGCAATCGGGTAATTATGCAGTATGCATCAAGGCTTAGGCGGCAACGGCTGTTTGCTTCTGCATTCTCCATGCGAGGCATGGTATATGTTCGAGTGAACCGAGATTCTGAAGCGAAACTTGTTACGAGCAAAGAAGCCGTGGATTCGCTCGTTGGCGCACCAGCAGCTACTAAATTACAATAATGTTGTCTTTTCCGTCATTCCTTATGTTTATTTCAAACTTAGCTATAAGTTTTCTTCTTTTTATTACTTTATTCTTTTATATATTTTTAACTCTTTACATTTAATATAGGAATATCTATTCTTCCACTTCTTTCTATACATTTTGTTTGTTCTGTTTTTTGTTTTTGTTTTTTTTCTTTTTTGTTTTTTCTTTTATTCTTTTTGTATGCTCTCTCTCATTCTTTCTTATCTCTTCTTTCTATTATTTTTATATGTATTATGTATTTTGTAAAGGTATTTTGTTGTTGGTTAATTTTTATAATATTTTTTATATACCTTATGTCTATGTGTTGGTGTCCTTATCTGCTTGTCGGCGAGAGACGTCCTCTGGAATGTCCTGTCGCGGGAACCTGTAAACCTACACCACTTTTGTTACAAATAAAACTCACAGACATTTTTTACTATTAAATTTACTAGTATATTTTGAAGACTGGTTTTAATTTTCACTACAGTGATATCGAATGTGTTTACAACAAACACAATAAATTCACTTACTCTATACGTGTGAGCAAAAAAATCGCTGAAACGGTAAATAAATAACGCGCGAATTGTATGTCATTTCTTATTCTTCTTTGCTTCTACTTCCCAAGTATGAATGTCAAAGTGAATGACGAAGGATGAAAATTCGATAGGGATCCAAAGAAGGCAGAGTTGCGAGATACTCCTATACCAGTATACCCTGCGCACATGGTATACATCGATATATACTACACTGAAAAAAATCTGGTGCTCACTGCTTTAGACAAATTTTTGCACTTTGCATAAGCAAAAATTCTAAAATCTAAGACAGTCGAAGATATTCGAATATCTGTAACCCCGACCCCACACACGCCAGCGCAAGTTCGAAAAACTTAATACCTTCAAAGATTTTCACCAATACTCTCAAACATTTGCTACTGGCGGCGCTACTGGCAACGAAATTTCAGAGACAGTAAATTTTTGACACATGCGGCCAGTAAATGTCAAATTCATACTAAATAATTATCTTTAATTTTCGTAATGGAAATTAAATAGAAAAAAAATTTGATTTTAAAAGCCATTAATTTATGTCGTTCCAAAGAGCTACTTTGGAACATGAGCATTCCTCCCTTATAACTATTTTTTGAAGCGTTTTTAGAAAGAAGAAACTAATAAACTAAAAGTAAATAATGTTTAAATAAAACTCCTATATAATTGCATATATACAGTCATTGACACACCAGCATAAAGCCCTGATATGAACCCCATTGAAAATGTATGGGCGCACCTTAAAAAAACAGTTGTAAAACGGGTTCTAGCTTATAAAAACGCTACTGTTGGGAGAACCTTTCCCTACGATGATATTTTATAAATGAACTTGCACTGGCACGTGTGGCTACCGTGGCCACTGGCAGCAAAATTTCGAAATTAATATTCATCATTAATGAGTCATAGTGAGTAGACGTGTTTTTGGTGCTAGCGAGTAGAGAGCGGTTTTTATAATATTTGCCAGATATATTGATCTGTTAATTCGCCTACTAAAGCTTGAAGTTGTGACTGAGTGTCGGTGTTTGTGTTGAGTTTTTTCTTTCTGTATATTCGATTTTAAATAAAGAAACCTGTTTTTGCAAAAATGTCATTGGCAACAAGACGGGCAGCGCAAAGAAGAGAGACGCCAAGTTTGCACTCAACACCAAATGCGAACAAAGCAACTGCAGATAGGCTCTCTGACTCTGGTTTGCTGGCTGCATGGGATGAGCAGTTGGTTAAGCTCGAAGAGAGCATTGTCACAAAGCTTAACGGGTCTGTGAAGCTGCTTAAGGATCGTGTTATCCAGAAAATGAGTGAGTTGTCTAATATCAAGAGAGATTTTAGGCAAATTGAGTCTAGAGTGTCGGCAATTGAGCGATCCATCACGGAGGTTGAAACACTGAAGTTAAATGTGCACTCTCTGCAATCCCAAGTGGAAAAATTTGAAGGTGATGCTGTCTCAACGCATATATTAATTAATGGAACACCTGAGACAGAGAGTGAGAGATTGGGTGATACATTTAATAAAATCTGTCAATCGGTCAAATGTGACTCGCCGCGGGTTCGGGAAGTATTCCGTCTACGCTCGAACCGTAGCCAATCTCAAAATGGGGCTGCGGCGGTTTTGGTGAGACTGCAAACGGCACAACAAAGGAGTAATCTCTTTCGGGCTATTGCTGGGTTCTGCAAGGAGAAGAAGAGATCCATCTTACTCTCTGATATCGGTGTCGGCGGACAAACTCCCGTATTTGTACATGAGAGCCTAACTAAGAGCAATCGGGTAATTATGCAGTATGCATCAAGGCTTAGGCGGCAACGGCTGTTTGCTTCTGCATTCTCCATGCGAGGCATGGTATATGTTCGAGTGAACCGAGATTCTGAAGCGAAACTTGTTACGAGCAAAGAAGCCGTGGATTCGCTCGTTGGCGCACCAGCAGCTACTAAATTACAATAATGTTGTCTTTTCCGTCATTCCTTATGTTTATTTCAAACTTAGCTATAAGTTTTCTTTTTTTTATTACTTTATTCTTTTATATATTTTTAACTCTTTACATTTAATATAGGAATATCTATTCTTCCACTTCTTTCTATACATTTTGTTTGTTCTGTTTTTTGTTTTTCTTTTTTTTCTTTTTTGTTTTTTCTTTTATTCTTTTTGTATGCTCTCTCTCATTCTTTCTTATCTCTTCTTTCTATTATTTTTATATGTATTATGTATTTTGTTGTTGGTTAATTTTTATAATATTTTTTATATACCTTATGTCTATGTGTTGGTGTCCTTATCTGCTTGTCGGCGAGAGACGTCCTCTGGAATGTCCTGTCGCGGGAACCTGTAAACCTACACCACTTTTGTTACAAAGAAAAATCACAGACACTTTTCGTTCATAAGTCAAAATCACAAGAGAGGTTTATTCTTAAAATACTAGTTCTTATATACTATTTACAAATTAACATTACCGCCTACGTCTTGACTTTTCTGGTGTTCCAGTTTCGCAATTGTTATTTGTCAGTTGCGCAAGCCAACCGACCTACTTCAGTAAAAGTGTCATTGGTGCATTCTAAATGCCCCTCGTCAACTTGACTGCGGAACTGTGACACCCTAAAAGTTTACATCATAATTAATGCATAAATACTATTCATTTACAATATTTGCACCCTAAAAATATGTGCGTTCTTAATGAATTTAATAGGAGCCGGTGCTGTGAGTCAACTACGCGTATGTAGCTTGATTCTAACTCACAACATCCCTCCCCTCTTTCTAAAAGAAGTTAGTGCAACTAACTTCCATAAAATCTCTATAATATTTTTCTTGCACTGTAAACAATTATGTGCATCTATTTAACTCTATATTACATATATATAATTTTTTTATTTTTTCCATGAAATCGCCTTGTTTGGGTTCTATCACGGTTTTTTCTTCCTTTTTTATTCTTTTCTTTTCCATATATATTTTTTTTCTAGCTTTTATTTTCTTTTGTACTTTTCTTTCTTTTATTTTTATTTTTTCTATACTTTGTTTTTGTTTTTTTTTATTTTTTTTCATCCATCATTATTTTTTTATATTCCCCTTTTTATAATTTGGTCTTTCATTGACTCTTTTCTCATTGGCGTATATACAAATACCTAAACAATAACAAACTCTGCTACCCGCTGGTCCATTTGACGACCGTCGTTGTCGGAGTGAAGTCCCTCGATGAACTCTGCATACCCCTCCCTTCTTTCTTGATCGGTACGTAAAAAGATGATACAAGCTTGCGCGACTAGATGCGCTTCTGACGAAGTCAAAATAAATATTCGATATTCGCTTAGTGAGTGACAATGGATATTTTCTCATTGGAGAAATCGTTACGAAGTTTGGCCGATAAAGCTTGGCTATGTTATGTTCGATCTTTTCGTGGTTAAAACGATTTTTTGCGCCAGGAGATTATTCTGCGAAGCTAATTGAACGATGGTAGTTGTGGCTGTTATTGTTATTGTAGCCATTTCTCGGTGAAATTACGGAGTAACCTCGGGTTTTGGCTAACATTACCTTTTCTTATTTCTAGACAATAATACAATATACATACTGACATATTTAATAATGGCAGACACGTTGGAATTTTTTATCCGGACAACGTACATGTTAGTGTTTTTCATGCCATTTTGTCAGTTATGCAATAAAACTCAAGTATTATTAGACTTTTACTTGTCAGATAGAGACTATTGTATTCAGCCGATACCATCTCCATTTTTTTTTATAAGCTTAAATCGTAGTCATCTCGCACATGGGAAGTTGGAAGCTCTTCCACTCTTTCATATAAAAATGAATTCTCACTAATTTCGTTTTCATTTTCTTCCAACCCAAAAATTATCTCTGGACATCATCGTTGCCAAACTGGTCTTTTTTCCTTTGCGGCTTACTGATCACATACATTTTACAACAATTTGCTTCATACATAACAATTATTTTCTAATTAAATTATATGCCGCCCAAAAAAAATTTTTTTATATCAATTCTTGGCAAAACTAGTGCCTGTTACATAAGCGAGTACATAAAAGATAAGTTTATTATTTATTTTTTCTTTTCTTTAGACAATTCATTATTCCTTTCATATCATTTCTCTTTTTATATATCTTTTTAAAATTTTCAATTCTGAGCAAATTCTATTGCCCCCTGACAGAAACCAGAATATTTAAGATAAACCCGTTTATGTGAAAACATTGTCCATTGCATGACTATATCTTTCATCGCATACAATTGACTTTTTATTTAAATTTACTTCTAGCCTGATATGTATATATCCATTAACGATTCTATTTTCCATCCTGTAATTAGCTCGTATATGGCTAGATACATACATTCGAGGCGCTTTAAATTACCTAGAATTAGTTACTAACGTTATTTTAACAATTAACTATAAAAATTTTTTTTTTATATCCCAACCTATACATTTATTCAAATTTTCATACGTTAATTTCCTAATCAATAAACAGTAAAAACCTATGTACGAGTATATTTACATATAGCCGTCTGCAGTACCTGCAAAAATATACATACGCACATACCCATTCCTCTTAACTAGAATACTTACTTCTATAAATATTCATTCGTACATTCATTCTTTATCTTATACACATATATACATACTCGTATTTATACTTACTTCACCAGCAGTTCTGTTGCCTGGCGTTAACGCTCATGCGTCGAATTTCAGTGCATACACTGCCGTATGTATGTATGTACATATTCGAAGTTTTATATTACTTACCCACGACTGTCTTACTATCTTATTTTATTTTTTAATTACGTGCAATATTTATCATTTAATATTTAAAAAATATATTTTTCCCTACTGTGCTTCGTTCGGCCATAGTGCATAATAAGCACATTTTTATTACGTCAACTTTACTTGCTCGAGTTTAATTGGCACACTCTTCTGCTGGCCTTGACTTTGAAAATCGGAGCTGTGTGTGTTATTTGATACACACACGTACATTTTTACGTTGTTATTTTTGTGTTTACACTTGTAAAACACTGCTAATACATGTCTTTAGTTGTGTGGTCTAATGTGGAATAATTTCAACAAATTATTATGTAGCTTTTTATTTTTTCCCTTAATCGTTACGACTGTTGTAACTGGGCTTCGGATCTCTGCTACTACATACGGACCTATCCACACAGGTGAGAATTTGTTTCTCCTAGCCTGATTCTTCATGAGTACTTGATCACCCACGTTAAAAACGACTGGGTTTAGTACCTTGTTATAGGCCTCCCTGGCTACTCGTTTAGCACAATCCTGGTTTTCTCTGACCAACTCGTGCGCTCGCTGTAGCTGATACTTTTGCACTTTATTCGGGTCATCAGCATTGTACACTGGCGCACATTTGCGCTTCAGATTTGCTGGCATGTTAAAATCAAACCCGTAGAGCGTCCTGAACGGAGTTTGCTTCGTTGATACATGTACCGTATTATTGTGTACATGCATTGCAGTGGTCAACCATTGATCCCAGTTCGAGCTGTCTTCCTTGGCAAAACTGCGCAAGTACTCGGCCAGAGGTCGATGACTACGTTCCAATGAGCCATTCGCCTGTGGATGATATGGTGTTATGTGCAACTTCTTTATTCCCAGCATTTTACAAGTTTCTGAGAATAATTTCGATACAAAATTGGAACCATTTTCGGTTATCAAAACGTTAGGTATGTTGTGTCGTGCTATAATTTCATCAAAGAATGCTTTGGCCACCGTACCTGCTTCCGCATCGGGTATAGCCACGCACGCCATATACTTTGAGAAATCGTCTTGGAACGTCAAAATGTATTTATTGCCCGAAACAGTCTCAGGTAAAATACCTACAATATCCATATGAACTTTATCAAATGGTTGTTTTGGTGTGTCAGTTAACACCATTGGCATCTTTGTTAGCCTTGAACTTTTGTTGGCCTGGCACTTTGGGCAACTTCTTACATATTTTTTATGTCTTTGAGCATACCTTTCCATCCGTATACTCGCCTAATTCTGTCATGGGTTTTCCAGAATCCCTGGTGTCCACCTAGAGGTGAATCATGGAAACCCACTAACACAGCCTGGATATCCTTTATATCCTTCAGCCATTCCACACTACTGGCTCTTTGTTCATTAGCAGCGTCACCCGCATTGCTAATATTTCTTGTTGCATCAATTTTATCCCCTTGAATTCTCTCGGCCTTCTCCTTATCTGACCGTGCCTTGGCCCTCGTTTGCACCACTGATACCGTCTGTGCCTGCGGTACTCTGCTGAGTGCATCCGCATTCAGATTCCTTTTCCCAGGTTTGTATATGATTTCAAAATCATACTCAGATAATTTGTGTCTGAACCTGGCTAGCCTAGACGTTTGGTCTTTCAAATTGGCTATGCCTCTCAACGGCTGGTGATCAGTGTATATCTTAAATGGACGTCCTAATAGATATGCCCTAAAATTCTTCGTAGCCCATACTATGGCTAGAAATTCCTTCTCTATCGTAGAGTATCTTTTCTCCGTGTCGCTAAGCGCCCTACTTGCGAATGCTATTGGTCGGTTATTACCGACTTCCCCTTGTGACAATACTGCCCCTAATGCTTCATTGCTAGCATCAGTGGTCAACAAAAAAGTTTGCTCAAAGTCGGGGTACGCCAAAATCGGTGGCGAGCTAATTATTTCTTTTAGCCTCTCGAATGCTTGTTGACAGCTCTCTGTCCATTCGAACTTTGCTTCTTTTCGTAGCAACTTATTAATTGGCAACGCAATTCCGGGTAGTCCTTCCACGAACTTTCTATAATAGTTCATCAGTCCTAAGAATGCTTGCACTTCCTTTCTATTTCTCGGAATCGCAAAATTTTTAACGCATTCCACCTTCTGCGGGTCAGGCAGTGCTCCTGCCTCTGAACAACGATAGCCTAAATAAACCACCTCACTTCTCCGTGTTCAATTTCAAATTGTGTTCTCGTAATTTCGGGAGCACCTTGCATAAGCGTTGCGAATGCTGCTGCAAGTTCTTCCCATAAATTACAATATCATCGAGATACACAAAACAATCTAACCCTTGCAAGCCTGTTAGCACATGGTTCATTAGCCGTTGGAAGGTAGCCGGTGCTCCTGTTAATCCAAACGACATTCTATTAAACTCATAATGCCCTAAACCGGTGCTGAACGCAGTTTTCTGCTTATCTTGGGTATCCACCAGAACTTGTTGGTAGCCACTCGCTAAATCAAGTGTAGAAAAATATCTACTATGCCCCAATTGATCCAGAATCTCCTCTATCCTTGGTATCGGGAACACCTGCTTGATAGTGGCGTCGTTCAATTTCCTAAAATCGACGACCATTCTCCACTTCTTCTGACCGTGAGCACCTCCCTTCTTTGGTACCAAAATTATTGGTGAATTCCAAGGCGAAATACTCGGTGAAATTATGTTATCTTTTAACATTCCTTCCACTTGCCTATTTACCTCATCTTTGTGAGCTTGTGGTAATCTGTATTGTTTCTGGTTAATCGGTGGTTGATCCACTCTAGTAGGTATTTCATGCTCTACCTCTGGTGTATTTGTCAACTGGTCTCCTTCCAGCAAAAATATGTCATGGAATGACGTACAAGTGGCCTCTATTGATGCCTTTTCTTCTAAATTTACGCTTGGGTCTAACTTCAATGATTCTAGCACTCTCTCCATCCTTTTCCTTATATCTACCTGCTTAATCTGATTTACCGCTCTATAATTCGGTTCCTTAAAATTATCATAACTAGTAAACTTAGGCCTAAAATCTTCATCCATCAGGTAGTCCTTTTCCGAGGCGTCGAGTACGCAAGCGTACACCTTACCCTTGTCAACGTGCGTTATGGTTTCTCCCATATATACGCCGTCCGCTAACTGCTGCTTGCGCAAAACAAGAGTCCTCAGTTTCGTGTTTACACGCATAGAAACTACTCTAGCTGACCTTGCGTTCACTACCTCCATACAATTTTTAACCCTATTCACAGTTCCTTCCTGCCATGACTTTAATGGGAGAGTAAGGATCCTATTCCTATTATCATCATATAATGATAACTGCTTTTCTAGCGCATCCAGTATGGTGCGGCCCCAGAGATTATCGCGGCCAATTATCCCATCGGCCGGGATACCTTCCCTATCCAATTCGACTGCGTGCACTCTAAAACTCATGCCCTTAACTTCACTGTGCCCTATTCTGAGCGACCCCAGTGTCCTGATGCATCCTCCGAACGCTCCATTAAGCGTTCTTACATCTTTTGGGTTAACAACTAGTCCTTTCAGTAAACACTAGATTTTACGAGGCTAGTGTCCGCCCCTGAGTCTACCAAAAACACTAGCTTTCCACTAGCTGCCTCATTGCAGGGTATCTCGATAAAAGCATCTCCTATCCTGCTCACAACGAAACAACGCCCTTTTGATTCCAAAATGGACGCGTATCTACTTCCTAACTCTTCCAATTTTTTTCTCCATGCACCACAGTTCCTTCAATCCTTACAATCCTATACTCCCTCAAAATTACCGTGAATATCTTAACTATACATCCTCGTACCACGTACGCGGCGATTGGCCTATACTCTCTAACCTTATTGAAACTTAATCTAAGTACTAGAATCATCACAGTTACCCAAATCAATACGCAATCAAAAATTTTCTCCCGGAGAGACTCTTGCTCCTCCGTAACTTGAACCATTGTTCTTACGTTACTTGGTACGTGGTATTGGAGAGCCTCTTGCTCCTCCTTTTCCTGGACTGTACATCCTACATTACCAGTCACACGTACCACCGGCCTAACTGTTGCTTCCTTTCTTTTGGCTTTCCAGTCTAGTGGCTTCGACTGGGCCGCTGGAAGTTTCCCTGGTTCCTCTGTTGGAACTGCCTATCCCTGCACTCCGCAGCTCGATGTCCCATCCGACCACATGAAAAGCATTTCAACCCCTGTTGGGTGTTGCATAACCTTTGTCCTCCTCTAGTATTCCAATTTGGCCGCTGCTGACCATTCCCAGTGCTGAAATAATTTCTTCCATGGTTATTCCCTTCCGTAGAATTGACTCGAGGACTACTGCCCCTGCTGTCCCTTAAGGGTGGATCCGGGCGCCTCGTACCTGGCTGCCTTTCATTTTGATCCCATTTATTGTCTATTTGGCACTGTCTACTTGCCTCATGACCATATGTTTGGCACTCCATACAATAGGGCGTATTCTTGCGTGTAATGCATTCATCCCTTGTATGACCTGGCTTATGGCAGAATGAACAAATGGGTTTCCTCGGCTGGAATCTCTCGACTAGGAATCCTTGGTCTCTTTGTTGCGGGACTTGATCCAGCAATCTGCCGACTCCCCTTGGGTTCCGCTGCTGTACCGGTCCTACCTCTGCAGGAGCATTATTCCAACAGATTCCACCTGTTGTCGCTCGCTGTTGGATTGCTTCTTCAGCGGAAGAGACCGCTTCGACTAATTCTGCCATACTCCTCTGCGTGAGATTAAGAGTATAATTAGCCAAGTCCCTATTTATCAGACCTGCCTTAAACACAGAAATCATAGCTCGTTCTACTTGAGCCTTGTATGCCGCAAAATTTCCTGGAAACTGCCTGTTGGCTTCTGTCTCAGCAGCGTTCCCCAGAGACTGGAGCCTTCGTCCCCAGGCTCTCAATTCCTCCCCTGGTTTCTGAGTTGATTCCTGTATTTTCCGTACAAGACAGTCGTACGACTTTTGCTTCAAATATGTTCGATCTAAAAGTGCGTATAACTCCGGCAGGGTGTTTACTGAGCTATGTGCGAGTAAATCAAACGCATCACCTCTGGTCCTTTGTCTAATACACTTTATCAAGTGTTCCCCTTCTGCTTCCGGAAGACTCTGTTGCGCTAACTCACAACCTTCTTTGAAGCGCCGTATCTCAGTTCTCAGATCATACAACTCGACTCCTGAGAACATGGGCACCAGCTTCTCCACCGCATGAGCTACTTCCAGAATGCCCATTTTACTTCTATTTGCTTGCTTAAGTTTTGATGATAAATTAGCGTTAACCTCGGTGGGGGTTTCCAGATTTTCCTCTCCCGAATCTGAGAGGTACTTAACCAGTGACAGACTCAAACTTATTAGTCTTCGACCGTTTGTTCCTATCGGCGAAATATTGTCCACTGTAATGGGACTTTCCTGTACCGTTACTGCTTCTGGCTCCTCTGGCGGATAACCCCGATTTTTATTATTAATCGGACTTCCTGGAGAAAATGGCTCGACACCGATTTCCGATGCGTCAAATAAAAACTCCGCTTCATTTTCTCCAGTCAATAATAATGTAGGCTTTACCACACGACCTATACCTTCCAGAGTTAAATACTCCGGCCAGCGAACTTCTGGTGGCAGAGCTAGTACTGTCTGCGTTTGTATTTGAGAGGTTGAAGCCGATATTACTCTTGCTGGCTTAGTAGTTGCCCCGATTCTCTTAAGCTCTAAATTTTCCTTCTCCAGATGCGATGCGGCTTCCTCAGTTTCCCGGAGCTGCCTAGAAAGTACTCTAGTTTTATTTTCGAGAAATTCCGTATTTATCTTCAATTCTTCAGTATCTTTGAAGACTCGGAAAAATTTTTCTTCCGTCCGACTCTGAATAGTGGCTTACGCTTGGTCTGCTGCCTCCAGAGTTGACAGGTTTCCCCCGTCTCTCGCTAATCTCTAGAGTACCTGGGCTTCACTCTTGCTGGTTGCCGCTTCCAATTGTTCAAACAATTTTTCTGCGAACAATTTTACCTCAGTTTGTAGAGACCTAAGTTTGTCTCGAGCCTTGTCCTCCTGCGAACTAGGACTATCTCCCTGTGCTTCCAGCTCTTCTAGATCCAGTCTAAATTTGGTCAACCAGTCCCTTGTCAAACCGTTGACGTGTAACGGGTAATCCTTGGTAAAGTACTCCTTGCCCCCACAACGGTCCTTAAACTTCAACAACTCCTCGTTGTTGCTATTGAACACAGTCAACAAGGCTTCTAACTCCGTTATGCGCTTGCGGTAGTACGCGCTGTTTTTCCTTGCTTTACTATCCTTCCTACAATTTCTGATTCTTTTCTGAATTGCCTCGCTCTGTAGCTTTTGAGCTTCCAGCAATCTTATCGCTTCTCTTGGCGTTTCCATAGACCGAACAAATTCTTATCTATGACGCCGTAATGAATGGTACAAACTTGTTTTCTTTTTCTTTATAAACTTTATTAATAACCAATTCTTTTTCTTTTATAAAAACCAGTTAAGGTAATTAAACTTAAAAATTATGAATAACAAGATATTATTCTTATAGCATTCCACGTCTCCTGCATTGCTGTTCCTCCAATCGGCATACCGCTTGCCACAATCTATTAGCTTGCTCCCACGGCATAGGGGCCTCCACAGTTTGCTGTTCCTCCAGTATTTTCCTCAAATACGCCAGTCGCTTCCGTTCCCGTGTTTGCTCTCCTCCTCTTTTTCTAGTCCCAAACCGCTTTCCGTCCTTCAGTAACGACGTTATATCCTTCAGTTGTCGCTCAGTGCTTCCTAGTTCATTCCCAAGTTTTGTTTTCTTTAAAAGCAAAGAGAAAAATAAAACAATTGTGAGTGCTTAAATTCTCACTCAACACAATTTCGTTTCCATTTTTCCCTAGTGTAATGCCGCGGAAATAAACTATATCGATATTATACTTATTCTAGTACAACAACTATACTTTCACTAGCATAAAAATTATACTGATATTAAAAAAAAATTCTTTTTTTTTTTAAATACTTCTCCTAATTCCGAGGAAGTTTCACAAAATTATTTCCAAAAACATTCATACCCAAAGAAAGAAATTTTACCGTAGAATCATACGCATTTTCATTTTCGCACAATGATATGCTTGCATGCTTCGTATTTTCAGTACGTAAAATTACTTTAACGTCGCTACGCAAATTGTAGTTTCCGAACTACATAAACTTGATGCACAACACGTGTTGTAAGCACTTGTTGAAGTATTTTTGCCTCATACCCTAAGCTTATAATGTCAACTATTCAGATCAATTTGAAAACAATTAAAACAATTTAAAATCATATAAATGTCCCTATGGACAACCAAACACAAACCCCTACAAAAAAAATCCTCACAGCTAAGACGACATACATAGACCGTCCGATCATACTGACGGTTTATGGTTGCCCATACAAAGCTGCGTGCAACAGCGCAAACGCGCCTATAGGTTGCGACTTCTTTGACCAGCGCTACGGCACCTTCAGGGTCGCAGAAGTATCTACTTATTTTACGCTACTATACACTCTACTCACCATTATTTTTCCCGATGACATCCTTTTTTCCACAGTGTCCATAGATGAGGTCCTTCGAATTCGTTGCAGGATGCCTCTCTGCTTCAGGGTTCCTTGCCCTGGGATTGCTCCAATAGGTCCTTTAGACCGGCTGCGCCAAAATGTTGGTGTCCTTATCTGCTTGTCGGCGAGAGACGTCCTCTGGAATGTCCTGTCGCGGGAACCTGTAAACCTACACCACTTTTGTTACAAATAAAACTCACAGACACTTTTCGTTCAGAAGTCAAAATCACAAGAGAGGTTTATTCTTAAAATACTAGTTCTTATATACTATTTACAAATGAACATTACCGCCTACGTCTTGACTTTTCTGGTGTTCCAGTTTCGCAATTGTTATTTGTCAGTTGCGCAAGCCAACCGACCTACTTGAGTAAAAGTGTCGTCGGTGCATTCTAAATGCCCCTCGTCAACTTGACTGCGGAACTGTGACACCCTAAAAGTTTACATCATAATTAATGCATAAATACTATTCATTTACAATATTTGCACCCTAAAAATATGTGCGTTCTTAATGAATTTAATAGGAGCCGGTGCTGTGAGTCAACTACGCGTATGTAGCTTGATTCTAACTCACAACATATGGTTTACTATTTAATGTTTGAACTTGCAGTCTTAAGCCTGGCTTCCACTTGTTGTGGGTGGTATCGGTGACAGTGCGGATGGTGTTAATGAAAATCATAAAGTTCTCATTGATATATTGTGCAGGCAGCGTTGGGGTCTCAATATTGTGCATCTTAACGCTAGGAGTCTGAATTCAGAGAAATTAGATTACGTGAGATATATTTTTGAGGGCTCTTTAGTGGATGTCATATGTGTCTCGGAAACATGGTTTCAGGATGATGTTTTGGATGCCCATTATGGCATTAAAGACTACAAGTTAATACGGAGTGATAGGCTGAATAAGAGAGGGGGTGGTGTAGCAATATATTGCAAAACTTACCTAAATATTGAGTTGTTAAGCTTGTCTAATGGATGTGACATTGAATTTTTGAATGTTAAAATTTGTAGTGGAGGTACAAAAATGTTTCTATTTTGTGTATATAACCCTAATAGAGCATATCAACTTGAACCTTATTTTTCTGAGCTGTCCAATAATTTGGCTGATTATGATCGCTTTGTGATTTGCGGCGATTTCAATGCGAATCTGCTGTGTGATAGTAGTGCTAGGAATAAATTATATGAGCTTGTAGCAACTGCTGGATTATCTGTAGTAAACTCGGGTGTACCTACTCGTTATGGAAATAATGTCTACCCTAGTTTGCTTGATTTCTTTCTGGTATCTGATGTCTCATTGATTAGTTTTTTTGATCAAATCTCTTTTATTTCCGATCATGATTTAATTTTTTGTACCTTAAACATAACACTGTGCCGTGATGCTCTGCCGAATTTTTTTTCATATCGTGACTTTAATGCTATTGATTACGAATCACTATTCTGTGAGATGAGTCGGGTGCATTGGGATGAATGCTGGTGTCAAACCTCTGTGGATGATAAGTTGGACTTGTTTGTAGGTTGCATTGACAGGATTTTTAATCATAATATGTACCCATTCGTACAGTGGCAATTCAGAATGTTTCTTGTCCATGGTACTCTAAGCAAGTTAAATTGGCCATTAGGAATCGAAATAAATTGCATGCTAAATGGAAAAATAAGCCTACTGTGGATGATTGGAATCGATTTAGGATTGCTAGAAATAAAACTGTATTTATTGTTCGTCAATCCAAAAGAAATTTTTACAATTCCAAGATGAAAAGTTGCCTTCCTACCAAGCTACTTTGGAGGAATTTGAGGAACCTTGGAGTGCGTAGTAGTGATAATACTATCTGCAAGTTGGATCCCAGCATTATGTGTGATGCCTTTGCTTCTCCGGGATCATGTGGCTCGGTTTCTCAGCCTGCTCTTGGAATATTTTGTTCTGCCACGTCTACTTTTCAGTTCTGCTGTGTCCGTGAGGCTGATGTGGGGCGATGTCTGATGAGGGTTAAGTCAAATGCAATTGGTGAGGATGGCTTGCCGGTTAAGTTTCTTAAGATTATATTACCATTTATTCTTAGTCCTTGACCCACATTATTAATCATTGCTTTACGACTTCGTGCTTTCCTAGTGCTTGGAAAGTTGGTATCGTTATTCCAATAGGTAAGAAATCCTCTGCATTGGAGCCAGGTGATTTTAGACCTATTAGTATTTTACCTTCTCTATCAAAGGTTTGTGAGTCACTCATGGCTGAGCAAATTTCAGGTTACTTTCATCAAAACAATCTTTTCTCTCCTTTGCAGTTGGTTTTAGATCGGGGCACAGTTGTGCGACTGCTATGCTTAAGGTTATGGATGATGTTCGGGAAATGTATGACCAAAGTCTTCTTACTTTTCTATGTCTCCTGGATTTCTCCAAGGCTTTTGATAGCGTTAATCAATCGTTGCTTTGTTTAAAATTAAGGCGGTATTATGGGTTTTTTGACAGTGCAGTTGGCCTTATAAATAGTTATTTAACAATGAGAATGCAGCGAGTAAAGGTGGGCAATATCTATTCTGATTATAGGCATGTTTTTTCGGGTGTTCCACAGGGATCGATTCTTGGCCCACTCCTGTTTACTATATTTTCAAATGACATATTCTCGGTGTGTAAATACGTAAATATACATGCATATGCTGATTACCTACAGATTTATCTTTCTCGGCGCATGGAGTATATTGATGACTTGAGTCTTAAAATGAACGAAGATCTACACTCTATATTTGATTGGTCAAAAAGAAATGGACTCTTCCTAAATCCGTTAAAATCCTATGTTTTACCAATCTCGAAGAAGAAAGTAGAATTGGACAAACTTCCTTTGATATATATTGGTGGCGCGCACTTAAAGTTCGTTGAAAGATTATGTAGTTTGGGCTTCAATATTAATTGTTCTTTCACTTGCACTGATCAAGTAAATAGTATAATGAAAAACTTTTTTTTGTTCTGAGACATTTACGGATGTCTGCAGAGTTTGCCCCTGTCGAGACTAGGAGAATGTTGGTTAAGCAGCTGGTTGTACCGATAATTTGCTATTCAGAGCTTGTATATAGTAAGTTGGATTCAAACTCCCTACATAAAATACAAGTTGTGTTTAACTATGCCACACGATATGTGTTTGGATTACGTAGGTTTGACCATATAACTTCCTGGAAGACAAGTGTTCTTGGATGCAGTATTGAGAACTACTTGCGGATCAGAAATTGTATTTTTCTTCACAAGCTGATTATCACGAGAACTCCTAATTATCTCTTTGAGAAACTTCAGCAGAGCCAATCAAAAAGAAGTCGGTGCATGATAATACCTAAATTTGCCTATTCTAATTCAATTCGATACTTTTTCATTAATGCCATCAGGATCTGGAATTCGCTGCCTTCAGCTGTGAGAGGCGTGGCAGGGATTAGTGAGTTTAAGCATTTAGTGTTCCAGTATTTTTGTCGAGAGCTACCATAGAGCTCTCTAAATTTTTACCCTTGAAAATAACCAAATATCTCTTTTATTATTCTTTTCTGTCTGTATTCTTTTATTTATTATTGTATTAATTTATTTGTTAATTTATTTATTATTTATTACTTATTTACTTATTCATTTTTTTATTGATCTATTTAATTAGTTGCTAATTTAACTTAATGTATATATATTAATAACTGATATATAGTTATATATTAAAAGACTTTGTCTTATGTTATAACTTTAAACAATAAATTGAATTGAATATGTATTGTCAACTGGCAGCCAGTTACAGGCACGTGTGGGTGCAGGGTAAGGGAGACTTTATACTCATTTGGTGTACCAACAATCATAGTCCTCAGCAATGAAAAATCACTAAACTCAATTTCCTTGAATTTCATGTTAGAGGCTCAACTGGGATACAGATATATATAACTCCAGCATAGCACTGCAGTATACTCCAGTAGTTAAAAGAAATGTGAAGATAGTTCATAAGAATCAAAAATACAAATTGATATTCAGTTTCTTTTCCTTAGGATAATAAAATTTTCTTTAATATTTACCCAATAGTTTATTCATTTCGTCATGCCTCGCAGACATTCAGATATTGTATATTCAAATTGTCAAATTATATCTGTACATACAGGAACACCCAAATTGCAAACCGGGACGTTCAAATTAAAACACATAAATAACTTGGAACAATACCAAAAGCTTAGCAATTGAAGTAATTGTTTTTGAAACTATTAACAAAAATAACTCCTTATTTCCAACCCTATCCAATGAGATACCACAAATAAAAACATATTTAGATAGACTAATGGCTAAAACAAAAACTAAGCGGTCTTTGGATTTTATTAATAGCGCCTGGAAATAGATAGTTGAAAATCCTGACCACCACGATTTCGAAATTATAGACCAAAAAATTAATAATATATTAGAAAATAACAATAAACTACTTATTATAAATAAGCTCACAATTTAAAGAGGGACCTAATTAACCAATGTCGCAAATGAAATAGTAAAGAAATTTTGAATTTAAAATACAAATTACGGATTTTGAGAGAGGAAATAAAAAATGTAGAATGAGCCAGAGCCAATATTGTAAATTCTTATCTCATCTAATGCAGAAGTACATACTGTACATCATCATGTTCCATTTGTTAACATAGAAGAAGCATTGGAATTTGCAACTATTAAAATAGCTTCAAATGGCAATACAATTATTTATATAATCATTTTTATAGCAACAAAATTAGAGATTTGAGAGATATTGCTATTAAAAGCAATCAATCAGAATGACGAACTAATTTGCCATACGAAAAAATCCTGATATGTAAAATAAAATATAGTGGATTAAATCCTATTATAATAACTTTAATAAATTAACTATTTGTTCTAATAATATCATAGATTTGAACAATACGAAATACATACCCAACCGAAATACAAACCCAATTCGAAGAAATATTGCCTGGAGTCCTAAATAATTATTGTGGAAAGATAACAATTGAAGATGAGTGAACGAGAAGACCAAAAAATTCAACATCCATCGACAACCTAGTCTCACATAAAGACACCGCAAGTTGCACTTTCAACGACATGGGCAGAATAGTATTAATATTCCAATCAGAAGATTGGCAAAACTGTTCAAACCTGTTGAGAAGTTTTCATAATTTTATGATTTTATATTAAATTAGCTGTTAAATTCTTTGCGGTACGGTTTATTTAATTATTCATAGTGCGTAATCGTTAAAGTGTTTAACTTAAGCGGTGAAGTTATTTGGATACTCTGTTGTCAAATATGTTACAGTGCAATAACTTTGTACCTGTGTATTTTGTTGTTGTGTTCTATTTTTACTATCTCTAGATATTCAAACATTTTTCTTTTCTTCAACAGATTTTCTTTTAATTACCTTTTGCTCGTCGTTTCCCAGTATCTTTCAAACTTTTCTGCTAGGATTATTTGAAAGGTGTCAAGTGTTCGATGCTTTGCTATTTCTTTTATATTTTTATTAAAATTTTTTTGTACTGCTCTCAGGAACTCACAGTTTTATTTTTATCTTTCTTCCCAAAAACCCGCAAGGAAGCAATAATATGGACAAATTTAGCGATTTAGTTGCATTGCAGCAGGAAACCGGAAAAGGAATCCAGAGAATAATCCAGAACTACAACGCCAGCAGACCGTACTCATTCAAAGGAAATAGAACCCCGCCCTGCCGCAAGGATTCCAACGCCTACAGAGAGGCAAGTGAATAGTGCCACACCCAACATAAGCGGTATCATGCGCAAACAACAAGCGTTATTAATATCTCTTCGCCGGCTACTTTCTGGACTGTCGAACATCATAACCGAGCAACCACAGGAGTACTACGAGGGTAACATTAAACGCATCAGCAAACTATGGGGCGAGATCGCCATCGGCCATAAATTACCAGATCTTTGAGGAAATACGAAGACCAGAAGACGCAAGGTATGACCATTCAGCATACCTGGACATGGAAGATCAGGTGCATCAGCAGTTGATTGTTTTGTCCACCAAAGCAAGGGCTCTGAGTTCCATACTGCAACCTAAATTGCTTGCATGTCGTTTGCCCAAAATTTCCATACCAAAATTTGACGGCAACTACCTCAAATGGCACCAATTCTTTGATATGTTCTCAGAAATGGTGCACATGACTTCAATTGCCCCAATACGAAAAATGTGGTACTTGAAGTCGAATGTCACTGGAGAAATTGAAAGGGTTAATCAGGCATCTACCATTAACACAGGAGAAGTATGAGACAGCATTGAACCTTCTCCAAGACCGGTACCACAATAAACGGGTGCTGGCCTCCACACTACTCCAACAAAGCAGAGGGCATTCAAGCCTAGCACCAGAAAACACATCCTCACGAGCAAAAAAAACGTCCATGAGTTGTATAGAAAGCATCTTGGCCATCAACAATATAGAAGTCGGCACATCCTCGTGGGGCCCAATATTGCTACACATCCTCGAGAAGAAGTTAGACCCTCAGAGTCACTTGCTGTACGAGCAGTCTTTCAAGAATCCAAATGAGATTCAAACGGCGGAAGACTTTATGCACTTCCTCGAGCATCGTTTCCAATCTCTAGAAACTCTCGGTGGACGAGAAAGACCACACTCATCAAGGGCAGTGTCAACAGTTGCAACTGCGACTACGAAATGCAACTTTTGTCAAGGCACATACCATTCGCTGTATTATTGTAAATCATTTCTACAATGATCAGCAGTAGCTAGACTAAAGTGGGCTCGAAGGCAACAACTATGCGTTAATTGGCTTAAGGGCGACCACACGTCAAAAACATGCACCGCACGCGGCTGTTCGGAATGTAACAGAAAACATAATTCTCTGGTACACTTGGGAACCAACATCCATCACTAAAAGAGAGCCAACAAATCCAACCATCAACAAAACATAAGATAGAACCCAAAGAGGCCAGTTCATCAGCTACATCAGCAGCAGCCAATACATTGTCGGCATTCCAAAGCCATGTTTTGTTAGCAACAGCCAGAGTAACGATCACGGCAAGCAACGGACAATCTAATAAGTTCAGAGCCATCTTAGATTCCGGCTCACAGGTCAACTTAGTGACCGAACGCCTGATCAAGCGGCTAGCAATTACTCCAAGCAACGGAACGCTCCGCAATTAAGGCATTGGTCACAGCAGAAAAACGGCAAACCAGCGCGTCAACATCCAACTCCAGTCACGACCAAGTAGTTTTTCTACAAGGTTAGAGGTATTTGTATTTACAGATATTGTCCCAATGCAACCGGCACAATCATGGAGAATACCGAAATAGCCGATCCGCACTTCACACGCCCTGGAAAAATCGACGTTTTGCTTGGCGCTGAATTTCACCATGAGCTACTCGTAACCGGGCAAATAAGGTTAGGAGAAAATCTCCAAATCCTACAAAACATAGTGCTTGGTTGGGTGGCAGCTGGAAAAATCGATACTCAAGATTCCATCACCGCAACATGCGGGGTACTGACAAATGAGGATAAGCTGTTAGATGAGTCAATCGAAAAATTTTGGAACCTTGAAGAAATGGAAGACACAAAACCAACAATGTCTGCCACAGAAAAACTATGTGAAACTCATTTCGCACTGACCTCCACTCGAAACCATCAAGGTCGATACATACTCGTAGTCAAGATTCCATTCGCAGAACATACATCCGCTCTAGGCGACTCAAAGAAAATCGCAACCAATCGATTCTATCAGCTGGAGAGACGCCTGGCAGCAGATAAAGACTTGAGGATTCAGTATACCGCATTCATGGACGAATATGAATCATTGGGGCACATGACAAAAACAAATCTCGACAGCATAACATCACCCTGTTATTTCATCCCGCATCATTGCATCAAGCGGCCAGAAAGCAGCACCACGAAGTTAAGAGTCGTGTTTGATGCCTCAGCGAAGACGTCAACAGGTTTAGCTCTCAACGACCTTATGCACACAGGGCCAACGATTGAAAGAGAACTCTCTACGATTTTACTGCGATGATATACAAAAAATGCGCAGACAAATTTTGGTTCATGCGGACGACCGAAAGTACCAGCTAATCGTTTGGAGGAAAGATCCCACCGTAAACCTGCAATATTTCCAACTAAACACGGTGACATACGGAACTCGGTCAGCATCATACTTGGCAATCAAGTGTCTTCAACAATTTGGAAATGAGCACAGTTCTCAATGTCCACTTGGGGCTGAAGCTCTCCGAAACAACTTCTACGTGGATGACTGTTTAGCTGGATCTAAACTGTGGGATCAAGCAATTGAAACGAAAAAAAACAGCTCACGATCATTCTACTCAAAGGCTGCTTTTAATTGCGGAAATGGTGCACCAACTATCCAAAATAACTTCAATCTGTTCCAAACGAAGACAAAGAAGTCAATCTCGACTTCAACAATGACACCAACAACTCAATCAAAGCCCTAGGACTCACCTGGTTAGCGAAGACTGATGAATTCTGCGCTAAAGTGAATCTCACCACACATAATCGAATCACCAAAAGAACCATCGTCTCGGATATAGCCAGAATATTCGATCTATTGGGTGTACGGGCACCACCACAGTTGCTAAAATCCTCATTCAGGAATTGTGGCAGACAAAGCTGTCATGGGATGACAAATTGCCGACTGTACTACATACTAAATGGACCACTTTCCGTAGTCAACAATACCCACATTGCCAGACACGCCTTTCAAGAATGCACTAAGAGATCACTTCAATGACATGCTTTCGCTGATGCCTCAGAGACGGCATACGGTGCGGCAATTTACGCTCGATCAATCCGCCGTGACGGAACAATTGTCGTACGGCTTCCTTGCGCAAAATCTCGCGTAGCACCACTGAAAGCACAAACAATACCACGGCTGGAGCTCTGCTCATTATTACTCAGTGCCCAGTTAGCAGCACGAGTAAAGGAGGACTTGTCGATTTAACCACAAAAGCATTCATAGGCCGTCGAGGGCACTGTCAAAATTTGTACTGCGACAACGCAACAAACTTCGTCGGCGGCAAAAATCAGCTTTTAAAATTAAAAGAAGCAGTCCATGGGTAACACGCGCAAGAAACTGTAATCAGGACATACAGCAACAAGGGCATCAAATTCAACTTCATTCCACCAAGAGCACCACATTTTGGCGGACTATGGGAAGCAGCAGTCAAATCTGCTAAAACTCTTTTTGTAAGAAGTGTGGGCACTGCTTCATTAACGTATGAAGAATTGGACACAGTGATGATTGAAATAGAAGCTATCTTAAACTCTCGGCCATTAACACGCATGTCAACCGATCCAAAGGATCTACACGCATTAACGTCAGGACACTTCCTAATAGGCGAACCTCTAACAGCCACAATTGACACGGCTGCCACATCGACCAAAGCTTCATTGTTAACCAGATGGAAGCTAGTATCGCATCTGAAGCATGAATTCTGGAACCGGTGGTCTCGAGATTATCTGAATGAACTTCAATACAGGCACCAGTGGAGAGAGCAGGTGGATAATGAAAGACCAGGTATGATGGTAATAGTCAAAGAAGACAACTTACCAGCCCTTCGCTGGCCACTAGGAAGGATAATCAAAACATACGTCAAGATGGCGCAGTGACGTGTGGCTGAAATTCAAACGTCAACTGGAGTCTGGAAGCAACCAATCCACAGGCTCGCACCCCTTCCAGTAACGGACCCTGATGCGGATAAGGATTTCGGTGTACCTTCCCAGCTCAGCAATAATAACCTTAACAGCGTCCCTCTCACAACCACCCAGCCTCGTTCAACCCTGGGATACATTTCGAAGGCATCGGGACAACAGGAATGATGACAGCAGAATAAAAAATGGTTGGGCACTATGACTTGGCCTCATTTTGGGCAGAAATTGATATCCTTCTCTTCCGGCATATTAGCACTCCAGAACTTATGTACAAAAGCAAAACAAAACTCCAAGTTTTATCCCCTAAGCAACAACCTCAACCAGACAAGGGATGAGCTACTGCAGGACAAAGATATGCTATCGATCGCAATATAGTTGGAAACGTCGCTCGCACCCTGTTCGTTGTTCTCGACTCAGACTACGCGGAAGAAATGTCTCACACAATTAATGAAGTAAAAAACAACGAATATCATCTGCAACGTTTACTTCAAAATCATACCTCCATCATTGACTCTACCATTAATCTCACCAACAAGGACAAACGAGCAACAAGGTCACAGAAGGACATAGACGCAGTAAATAACAGCGTGATCGGCAACACAAATCAAATCAAGATTGCGCAGTTATTGATTTTAGCAGCAACCCAATTGTCATTAATGGCAGCCAATCTTCAACGAATACAGGCAGACATCATCGATGTGCTCACAGATACACACCATGGTAGAATCAGTACAACATTACTCTCACCGCAACAACTACAAGCTCAGCTCAATTCCATTAGCTCGACAACTGCCCATTGAACAATCCAACATAGTACAATTCTATAAAATAATGAAAGCAGAAGGAGCAGTCACAAAGTGCAAGTTCATATTTGTAATCAGGGTACCTCTAATCGATAAACAACATTGCGACCTGTTCCAACTTATCCCGCTTCCCATTATGAGGAACGAATCAATGTACACAATAGCGCCATATACTTCCTTTTTAGCAGTCAACCCTCATCATGATGAGTACATCCCGCTAAGTTTACATGAACTTGAGAAATGGTTCACAACCAAGGAAGGCGCCTACATATATGAGAGCAACCACTCGACCTATGGAAGAGAATCAGCGGCATTTTCCTGCGAAATTAATCTATTCAACAAAAAAGCTACAACACATTGTAGCATCACACAATCGCATTGTAGCTCTATGTGGACCCAATTGCATCAGAAGAATCAGTGGTTATTCTCCACTACATCAGAAACTGAAATGTCAACAGATTTCTCAACTAACAATAACAGATTCTGGAATATTAACCATGCAACCTAACTGTATCGCCAAAACGAAAGTAATCACAATTCAAGGTCACTACAGCAATTCCAGTTCCATATATACATCCTACGCCAGGTTCAAAGAATTTAGTACCATCAAAACCAATCACGAAGGACCCACGGCCCCCACGGCCACCGCACACCAAACGCGTCTAACATATGAGACCTACCAGAACCTACCAGAAACAATAAGGTACAACAGTCACCACCACAATGTGGTCAGCTATACCGCTCTTTTGGTATCCGCAACAGTTCTAATCATATGCTTCATATGGAAATTCAAAATATCCAAGAAATTTCAGCCACAACCAACGCCGCGGCAACACCCACCACCATTCAGAAACGAGTTGAACAAAGGTGCTCAACGCGGGGGAATGTACGAAAAGTAATTTTCGTAGTCGCAACAATATCGTCATCCGCTACATAACATCACGCGCCAAATTACCTTTGGTAGCAGTAGGTGAAACACCCGTATGATGGCAAGTCAGCAGAAATAATCATGCATATTGACAACAAATATAACGCTGTCCTGGCCTTGAGTCAACGCCAGTTCGTTACCCCTAAGCCAATAGCCTTACTTTGCTGCATTTGCATTCTTTAATATTTTGTTGTCTATTCATTTTTACCGTACCACTTAAGTTTTTGTTATTGTAATTTATTATAGTTAGAATTGTATTTACAGCCATAACTGGCAAATAAAATCGTGAATTATAACCAAGCTTACAAAAAGTGAAGTTTATATCATCCCTCAGCAAGTTGTTCAAGTTCAAGTGCTTGAAACAATTATTACAATCTCCTACCTCCTATCCAGGTTTAAGTGCCTGTATAGGAATCAAAGTTAGGAACAAAACAGTTTGTTAGGTATGTTGCGTACCCATCTATCCGATGCGGTGGGGTCGACACGGCTAGCTCATTGCGACAATTGAAGTCTCAACCCTCGGCACATGGGTAACGCAACAATAAAAGAAAAGTACAGTAAAAGTAATTTTCTACATTACATATTGTTCAGTCACACTGAACAGATCAACAATTGCACTTTATGTTTATTTTTTTATCAGTACAGCGAAAATACACCATTGACAAAAACCAGCACACGCAAAACCAAAATTTCATATTATCAAGGCCAACACTTGCTTGTTGAACTCATTTCCCTTCAAAGTAGCTGCCCAGTGCATGACTTAGGCGATCATATTTCACTTGGTTGCAATGTGCGCTAAATTATGTATGGGAATTGGCTCGTGTTTGATTATTGACAATGGTGCAGTTTTGTCCGTCACTTTATTGTTAATTATATTCTAACCAATCTGCAAAAAATTGATATAAATAATTGTACAATTCCAATAAAGCATCAGAATCACCTTAACTGCCTAAGTGTTCCCTATTACAGTTATACGGTTTCAAGTGACCTAAGTTCTTGGTTTATGTACCAAGGAGCTGACTTCAACATTTGGTGACCCCGACAATTAAATTGAACAACGACAATCATCTGACATCATGGCTACCTTCGGCGAGCTAGTGGCACTCCAGAAAGAAACTGGGGAGGAAATTAAAGGAATCATTAAGAATTTCAGAAAAGACCCAGCTGACAGGAAGACAACCGCCACATATTTCAAAGATCGTTTGTGGCGCCTGAACACTGCATGGGGCAACTTTGAAGGAACAGATAGCAAGCTGAGGACATTAACAGATCAGCCCTTGAATCATGAATACTTCTCATCGGCCTATTACGAACAAATCAACATAATAGTCACTGCCTATGTGCAGCTCTTCAATGACGAAATACACAAACTCGAAGCACTGACTACAACACCATACATAGGTCATGCTAAGATACCAGCGTACTCAGCACAACAACCTGGGATCAGCAACACTAAACAACATGAAGCACTTGGATCAGGACCAGTCAAATACCAATCAAGGAAGTCTTTAGGCGGTTCATCCAAGACAGAAGGCACCATTGCAAGCACTTTGCGTAAACAGCACGCATTAATGATGTCACTACAACGACTTCTCTCTGGAATCTCATCAATCGCGGAGGACCAATCACGCCAATTCTTTGAAGAAAACATTGCGCGACTTAAAAGATTGTGGAACGAAATTGAAACCACAAACTTCAAAGTATGGGAAGAGTCCCCAGCACCGGAAGAGGAGGGCTACGATTTCAATGCCTATCTCGAGATGGAACACCAGGTGCATTGCCGGCTAATAGAGCTTTCTACAAAATCAGGAAAAAGGGAACTTCCAGAAGTAGTTGAGCAACAAGCCTTCCGGTTACCACAAATCACCATACCCAAATTTGATGGTGATTACTTAAAATGGAACCATATTTACAGAAATGGTTCATAAAGCGCTAATTTCACCAGTTCAAAAAATGTGGTACCTGAAGGCCAATTTGGCGGGAGATGCTGAGCGTGTAATCAGGAATCTCACATTGACTCAATACAACTATGAAACAGCATGGAAATTGCTCCAGGAGAGGTACAACAACAAGAGAGTGCTAACTTCCGCCTTGATTCAGCGAATACTAGGACATCCAAGTCTCTCATCTGACACAGCATCGCCGACAACTATAAAAAATCTCCACGATGCTGCACGCGAAAGTCTACTGGCGCTTGAAAACCTAGGCGTATCTACGTTATCTTGGTATCCATTGCTGCTACATCTTCTCATCAAAAAACTAGATCGCCAAAGCCATATATTATATGAGCAATCATTGGAAAGTCCTAAGCAGCTACAAACTATTGATGACTTCCTGCACTTCCTCGAGAACCGGTTTCAATCTTTAGAGGCTCTCGGGGGTAGGGAAAGCCAAAACGCATCAAGAGCTATAGCATCGGTAGCAACAGCTTCCACTTGCAGCTATTGCTCGGGCAAGGACCACCCCCTGTACTATTGCAAGGGATTCCTGCAATTATCTGCGGTAAATCAATTGAACTGGGCTAAAAAACAAAGGCTCTGTTTCAATTGTCTTAAAAATGATCACACTTTAGGAGACTGCAAATCTCAGAGCTGCACCAAGTGTAACAAAAAGCACAATTCATTGTTACACTTGGAATCGAAGGATCCAGAGCCAACAAATAACCAACAAATAGCAAGATCAAATCAACAATTCAGTACAGAAACTAAGTTGACTGCAACCAATTCTTCGGTAACCTTAGCTGCAGCTAACACTTTGCCGGCCTGCCAGGGCCATGTTTTATTAGTAACAGCTAAGGTCAAAATCACAGCAAATAACGGACAATCTGGTGTTTTCAGGGTAGTCTTGGATTCCGGGTCTCAGATCAACCTAGTAACTGAGCGACTCATTAAGAAATTTACTATTGCTCCAACCAAGGCTGCGTTAAGCATTGAAGGCATTGGTCAAAGAGTGAAGACTGCAACTCAACGGGTCAACGTGAAACTACAATCAAGAACAGGCCATTTCGAAACCAGACTAGAGGCTTTTGTACTACAAACAATCATTCCAGCTCAACCAGCTCAACAAATAGACGTCTAATCATGGTCGATTCCTGAAAACATACAATTAGCTGACCCGGAATTTAACCAACCAGGAAAAATCGATGTTCTCCTGGGTGCTGAGTTCTATTTCAGCTTAATGGCAACGGGCCAAATCCAACTATCCACTGATCTACCAGTGCTACAAAATACATCACTGGGCTGGATCATAGGTGGAAAGAGCAAGGGTGAGTCGACAAACACGGCAACTTGCGCGGTTTACAGTGAGGACGAAGTATCAACCAACGAATTGATAATGCAATTTTGGAAGCTTGATGACGCCAGGGAAGCTAATGATAATCTGACGGTCGCAGAAAGGCAATGCGAAACTCATTTCATACAAACCGTACGTAAAAACACAGAAGGTAAGGCTACCATTTTCCGAAGATCCAAGCACCTTGGGAGAGTCAAAAAATCTTGCATATAAAAGACTCCTGGCAATAGAACGACGTATGGAAAGGAACCCTCCATTAAAAGCACAATACGCCGAATTCATGAGGCAATATGAAAAGTTAGGACACATGAGCGAAATCAACCCCGAATACATTTTACACCCGCATTACTTCATTCCTCATCACAGCGTGCTTAAGCCAGAAAGCACTACGACAAAGCTGAGGGTTGTGTTTGATGCATCTGCCAAAACTGCGTCTGGACTAGTCCTAAATGACATAATGTACACTGGACCAACGGTTCAAAGTGATTTATTCTCAATACTGTTGCGCTTCCGACTACCAAAATTTGTCTTCACAACAGACATCGGAAAGATGTACCGACAAATCCTAGTCGTCCCAGCCGATAGAATGCTACAGTTGATCATGTGGAGAGAAAAAGAGATCAAGCCCATAAGGTACTATCAGCTTAATACAATAACTTATGGAACATCGTCAGCACCATATTTGGCCACAAAATGCCTACAACAGTTAGCAGAGAAGAACATCGGAAGGTTCCCACTAGGCGCACAAATATTACGCGACGATTTCTATGTCGATGATGGGGTGAGTGGCTCAGACAGCCTATCCACGGCTATCGAAATGCAGAAACAATTGACAACACTACTCCACGGTTCAGAATTCAAACTACGGAAATGGTGCGCCAATCATCCTCAGCTGCTAGATAGTATATCTCCAGAGGATCAGGAAGTTAATCTTGACTTTGAAAACTCCTCGACCAAAACATTAGGACTAACCTGGATGCCAAAATCTGATCTATTCTGTATAAAGACGGAGTTACCTGATAATACAACAACAACAAAACGCACTATAATATCAGACATAGCAAGAATATTTGATCCATTAGGTCTCGTAGGTCCAGTGGTCATCACGGCAAAATATTTATCCAAGAACTATGGCAACTGCAGATATCCTGGGATGAACATCTACCAGCAGAAATGCAGACAAAATGGACAACTTTCCGTAGAAACTTAAAGGAATTAAACGACTCACGTATGTCCAGGACCGTTTTCAACGGTCAGAAACCGATAATGACAGAGATTCATACGTTCGTAGATGCCTCCGAGAAGGCATATGGCGCTGCACTTTATCTACGATCGAGGCTTCAAGATAACAGATTGATTGTTAGACTTTTGTGTGCCAAATCACGTGTCGCACCTCTCAAAGAACAAACGCTGCCTCGCTTAGAATTATGTGCAGCAGTGCTAGGAGTCGAGCTAGAATCAAGAGTAAAACGGGATTTACACTTAGCTAGCAACACTTCTCATTTCTGGTCAGACTCGGAAATTGTATTATCTTGGATAAATTCGTCATCATCATCCTTGCGAACCTTTGTAGCTAACAGAGTAAACACAATCCAGAAACTCTCTAGCGCTCACCAGTGGCGCCATGTATGTTCCAAGGACAATCCTGCAGACGTCATCTCTCGAGGGCTTCAGCCAAATAAACTCATGACTTGCAGTATATGCTTCTATGGGCCCATCTTTTTACATGGAATGGAATCACACTGGCCGAAACCATTTTTAAGGGAACACCACATTCCAACGGACTTAGAACAAAAACACAAGGCTCCGATTGTGGCAACCACAACCACCTGCACAGGACTAGAAGACATCATTTACAACGTGAAGCATGGTAACTCCTTTAAAGTTCTGCAAAGAACCATTGGATATGTTCTAAGATTCATTAAAAATCTAAAACTGTCACGAGATAAACGTTCATCACAGAAATCATTAACTTCTGAGGAGTTGGACGCATCATTACCGATCATAGTAAGAACCATACCAGCCTCTGAGCTCGAGCATGAAATCAATCAATTAAGAAACCACAATGAAATCGACAGAGCCAGCCCACTCAGCAGCTTATCCCCTTTCATAGACGACAATGGCGTTCTACGAGTTGGTGGGCGATTAGCTGCATCAACTTTATCATATGATGCTAAACACCCAATGCTGCTTCCATACAATGACCCAATTTCAAAATTATACTTGCCATGATACATGAGGGTAATTTGCATTGTGGTCCACATACCCAGCACATTAGCAGCATCTAGGCAGCGATTTTGGGTCATAAAAGGAAAGACAATGGCACGAAATATTGTGCAAAAATGCATTCGCTGCACCAGAGCCAGGCCGAAGCTATACAAGCAAGTGATGGGAAACCCGCCTTCAACCAGAGTCACTCAAGCACGACCATTCGTCAACGCCGGTGTCGATTATTGTGGACCCTTCTGGGTACACTACAAGATCCGTGGAAAAAAACCACACAAGGTTTACATTGCCGTCTTCTGCTGCTTCGCCTCAAAGGCAGTTCATTTAGAAGTAGTCAACGATTTAACTACCGAAGCTTTCATTGGATCACTAAAACGTTTTATGTCTCGTCGCGGTCGATGTGATATCATATACTCGGACAATGCAACCAATTTTGTCGGAGCTAAAAATAAACTAGAAGAGCTAAACGACTCCATTTTTGCCAACGACTCTCGGGAGAAAATCATTAAAACTTGCAGTGATGGAATAAATTTCAAATTCATACCCCCTAGAGCTCCACACTTTGGGGGCTTATGGGAGGCTGCGGTCAAATCAGCGAAACATCTATTGCTTCGGAGCGTTTCAACAGCCTCGCTCACGTATGAAGAGCTTGAAACCGTTGTCATCGAAATAGAAGCAATCCTTAACTCTCGACCGCTAACTCCAATATCAACAGATCCAAACGATTTAACAGCATGAACACCGGGACATTTTCTTATTGGAGAACCATTGAGTGCACAAATAGACAGAAGCACACCAAGTTTCAAGATTTCCATGCCAATAAGATGGAAATTGGTGACGCAACTCAAGCATGAATTCTGGGATCGTTGGTCCCCTGAATACCTCAATCAACTACAGCAAAAAGAACAAATGGTTATTATCAAGGAAGACAATGGCCACTTGGAAGAATACAGCGAGTCTACAAAGGAAACGACGGAATGGTGCGAGTGGTAGACGTAAAAACATCAACAGGTGTGTGGAAACGTCCGATTCACAGACTTGCACCACTATTTAATAAGAAAGTTTCTGAATGCCCAGACATAAATCGAGATTCATGACAAGATGCGCAGCCTGAGCAACAACAGTTGTCATTAACTTCTAAGGATAATTTAAATGACATACCCAGAAAGCGACGGAAACCAATACCATTCTCGTAACATTCCTTCTATCCCTACTGTTACTTCCTGCAGTACTGGGCAATACTATTCAGGTTCAAAATTTTGGTACAAATCCTGGAATATACTTTAAAGGAATTGGCATAACAAGGATTGTCACAGCAGAATGGAAATTGGTGGTCTACTACTATTTGAATCCATTCTGGGAAGAAATGAAAATATTCTCGTCTGGGGTAGCGACCCTTCAACGTCTGTGCTCAAGACTACAACAAGATACTGCCTGCGACGTCCTGATTAAGAATTTTGACGACACAACGAAGGAGCTTATTCAGGACAGGGCTCTGCTCTCGACTAGTCGTCAAAGGAGAGCAGCCCTCAATATCGTTGGAAATGTCGCTCGTACCTTGTTCGGTGTTCTGGACTCTGACTATGCGGAACAGATGTGGGAAATAATCAACAACGTTAAGACAGACGAGGCTCACACTATAAGGCTTCTCAAAAACCAAACCTCTATCATTGATTCCACCATAAATGTCATCAAACACAATGCGCTTACAACAAAATCAAATATCGTAGATCTGCAGCAGAAGATGAAATCTATGATGAAACAAATGGAAATTGAAGGAGAACAAATCAAATTCTCCCAAGTCTTTGCACCACTTTCAAACTAATTAACACTGATGGCAATCAATTTACAGCGGGTACAGGCAGAAGTAATAAGTGTACTCACTGACACCCACCATGGAAAAATCAGTCCGTTACTAATCACGCCTCAACAACTGAAGAATGAAATCAACATTATTAAGGCCCATCTTCCTCCATCACGACTTTTGCCCATAGAACAAGCTAATTTGGTGAAGTTCTACAAAATCATGAAAGCGGAGGGAGCAATAACCAAGAATGAGGTTATCTTCGAAATTAAGCTGCCATTAATCGATCAACAATCCTTTGATCTTTTTAATCTCATCCCAATTCCTATGGTCAAAAACAAAATTATGATCACTATTGCAACCGATGCACAATTCTTAGCAGTAAATGCTCATCGAGATGAGTACATTCCACTAAGTGCAACCGATCTGAGAGCATGTTTTAAATCTAAGGAAGACATCTACATCTGCGATAACAAGAAACCCATATTTGGAAAGGAATCATCCATGCATTCCTGCGAAATTCACATGTTCAACGACAAGAATACTACGCAATGCAGACTGACACAACTTCAAGGAACCCTGGCATGGATACAAATGCATCACAGAAATCAATGCATACTTTCAACTACGGCAGACTATGAAATATCAGCAGTCTGTGGCACAAATTTGACGCAATTAATACTATCAGGATCCGGCATATTAATAATAGAGCCTAACTGTATAATTAAGGGAAACCTAGTCACCATTCAAGGCTTCCAAACCTCGTCTAGCACCATACATACATCATACGCCAGATTAACGGTCATCCAAAACATCAATACATCTGAGGAAATAAAACGGATTTTCAATACAATATGCACCAAATTTGACACCAAATTGGAACAACTCACCATACTCCAAAACCAACGGGCAAGTGAAGACTTCACCAATCTACCAAATTTAATACAGTCCAACAGCCAGCATCATCATGCGGAAAGCTACTTCGCACTCATCATTTCCACATTTCTTCTCATCATAATACTGAAATTAAAATGTAAACGCAGTGCTCCGACTATCCCCACACCTCAACCACGTCAGCGACAGCAAACAAATGAATCATCTTTCACTGTTCACATATAATCCAAAATTGAGCAAATACTCAACGCCCGGCAGAATGTTCAGTCACACTGAACAGATCAACAATTACACTTGCTTGTTGAACTCATTTCCCTTCAAAGTAGCTGCCCAGTGCATTGACTTAGGCGATCATATTTCACTTGGTTGCAATGTGCGCTAAATTATGTATGGGAATTGGCTCGTGTTTGATTATTGACAACGGTGCAGTTTTGTTCGTCACTTTATTGTTAATTATATTTTAACCAATCTGCATAAAATTGATATAAATAATTGTACAATTCCAATAAAGAATCAGAATCACCTTAACTGCCTAAGTGTTCTCTATTACAGTTATACGGTTTCAAGTGACCTATAACATTTCAAAAAGTTCTTGGTTTATGTACCAAGGAGCTGACTTCAACACATATGTAATTTACTTTTAAACCCTTAGACACTAAATTTTTTATTTTTTGGCCTCCGTTTTCTCATCCACCAAGAGAACCCTCTCCTTCGCTACCGCCGTAGCCAAACATTATTTTTGTACAAATGTAACTTATAAAATTACCGTACATCACATTACACACCATACTTAATTTTTTTTAAATATAAACTTCATTTAACTTAATTTATTCTCTTATCCTGATGGGGCGGCACCTTCCTTTTTCTTTTAACTGCGTTTTCAGTTCACTATGAAAATTACACCACAAAGTCCGTAAGCAGCTAACTCAAAATTCAGTCTTGTTCTACCGGGTTTCAAATTCAAAAACTCTTTCTTTCAATAAAACCATTGATTAATTTACAAAATCTACAAAAACTATTGAAATTCACTGAATATTTAATATATGAAGAATATATATTAACTGAAATTAAAAATTATACTAAATTTATACATAAAATTTGACGTACGCTACGTACGCAAATTCAAAGAGGCCGGGTTTTTACTGTCTGCCTGTTATATCTCCCTCTGTTTTTCATTCCCGCTATTCCTCAATTCCCTGATTCAGTGGTCAAACCGGTCAATCTTCCCATTTCAGATTTCCATTAATTTGAGGCAGCGCTATCTATACAGATTAATAACAACAATAAACAGAAAAGGAATACCAAAACCTAAACAGGGAAAAAATAGAGACGGCATCCAAATATACGACCGCAACAGGTATACCTCAACTTTCAAAAATATGGTACCTAGTGACTTATTTGAATCTGTTGTTGACACAACAGTCACCGTTACTGATCTGTTATTGTTATACCAATTTGTACGGGGTTTAAATACAAAGCTTACAAAAGTTCTACTAGCTAGTTCTGCTTTCATACATGATGTAATTGCATTTTCGGAAATATGGCTTCGCCCATGTACCCTTTCGTCAGAGGTTTTAGCTCCTAATTTCATGGTATATAGGAAAGACAAGGCCTCTCTTTCTTCAATGTTGACTCTAGGAGGGTTAGTTTTAATTTCAGTAAGTACAGCCCTATTCTCTGAAGAGTGAGTATTCTTAGAAGCTGTTCGTATTGAAATATGTTGTGTTCAAATCTTAGTGGTAAACGTGAATAAATATGTGTACTGTTCGTATGTCCCACCGCGAATTTCTCCGGAAATATAAGAGCTTTACTTAGATGTTATGTCCTTACTAGCTAAGAAACTAAAGCCAAATGATAAAATCTCAATTGTTGGTGATTTTAATTTTCCAGCTCTGTGTTGAAACTGACCCTATTAGACTGTTCCCATTTTCAAATAATACTGAGTTTGTAAACTCTGTGTTCAGTTAAGGCCGTATATAATAAGATGGTTAGACTTTTCGATCTTCTTTGTGGAAGAAATGGAATTTAGTTCTATCTCCCCTGTCGCTCCTTTGGTGTTTCCTGAAGACCCTCGCCATCCAAAGTTGCAAGTATCTGTTGGATTGCCTTTGTCAAGGTCAAGTGGTGTAGATCATTTACCATTGAAATATTTTGATTGAAAACGGGATGATTTGATTAAATTGAATCGTACAGATTGGTCAGCTCTCTTGGAGGTATCCTATCCACCGTCCTCATGCGAGAGCAGTGCAGTGGTTTTGTTCAACCGAACATTATTGATACATTCGAGCAATGTAATCTTAAATATCTGAGTGCTGCTTCCTTCTCCCCAATTTGGTTTACTGATAGGCTGGCATGCTTCCTAGCTTAAATTTTAAATATTGAAACATGATTGCATAGAGAAATGTGATTGCATACTTTTAGGATTCCATCTGAAGTTTGGGGTTGTGCGCACCACCCTATGTATTTAAGCCAGGAGACAATTCATGCGGATAAAAACTTCTTTCGTGGTAACATAGTGGTGTATAGAATGTTCTCGAAAATAAAAACTTCTTTCGAGATGAATATAAGAGAATAGCGTAGAATTTTCCACTTTCGAAAGCAACAAAAGCCACCACACTATTCAAAGTCGAACACAGTTGAGCAGAGAACGTAACAGGGTGTACATTGTGCGCTTTAATAATTTGTGAAATTAATTAAAGTGAAGAAATTAATTATTAAATAAAGTGATTAATGGATTTGTGAAATAAAGTGCAAATTGTAATAAAGTAAACTAATATTAACTGTGTAAATTGCAATAATTAAATATAGTTAGTTATATTAATTTAACCTGTGATTGTTTGATTACTACACAATCCAGTGGTGCGAATCCGAGAATAGAGATTTACAGTAAATTCTCAGGGGGGCAATTTCGTCACAGAATAAATTGTCAAGAGCGCAATTTCATAACAATCGCTGTCAGAATTGGGATTGTGTATCTGTAATAAACAGTGATCAAGAAGGAACTTGAGCTCTTAAATTTGCAAACACAATGGCATAAACCGGAGCTTCAGGTGCGATTAAGAAGAGCTTTAGAGGAGCAGGGTATAGACTTCGGTGAGCATGAGTTTGAAATTGAGAGCTAACTGTCGATATCTCGACACGAAGAAACACAGCAAGAAACTAACACGGGTAACTTTGACATGAGTGCACTATTCGTGGTAATACATATGCAGTTACAACAAAATTCTCAAGCAGCCAAAGAGAGGATGCAGCAACAATTACAACAAAATTCTCAAGCTGTCAAAGAACAATTACAGCAGATTGAAACACGACTTGCTCTACTAGCGGAACAAAACTCACAGCAGATGAAAGAAATGTTCGAGATGGTAGACAGCAAGGTTTGTGAAATTGAGACAAGGCAAGAATCGTTCGAAAAATCTGTAGTACAAAAGCAGAACGAATTTAAGCAACAAATAGAGCAAAGAATCTACCTATTACAGGAAAGCACATTGCCTGTGCCAGCTTTATCCTCAATAAAACTGAAGCCTCCGACCAATGATGGAACCACGACATTTAGTGTCTTCAGAATGCAGTTTGAGACTACAGCTAGCACAAATGGTTGGAGTGCTCGTGAAAAAGTGGCTGCATTAACCGTTTCGTTGAAAGGTGCCGCTGATATGCTTCAAACTATATGAAAAAGTGAGCGATACTGCTATGAAAGCTTGATGAATGCCGCTCATCGCAATTATGGTAGTGAACATCGGAAGCAAATGTACCAAGTAGAGCTACGAGCACGTGTATAGAATAGTGATGAGTCTCTACAACATTTTGCAGCGGAAGTGGAGCAGTTGGCTCATCTTGCCTACCCAGGAGAGATTACTGAGAGGTGTATGATGGACACATTCGTATATGGCATTCGCGATGCGGAGATAAAGCGTTCTGCAATAACTAATCTTAAAGCTACATATATGGAGACAGTGGCTAGGGCATTGACATCAGAGACTGCAGAATTGGTGTGCCAGCCAGTATACAGAATGCGTCAGGTACAAGCCGAAAGCCAAAGATCACGCTCACCGCCAAAACAAGTCAGATTCCAAAATAGGGAATCAGAAAATGTTGATAAGCCGTCGACAAACTAGATGGAGTCAGTCTGGAGGCGCATGATCTGACTCCCAGAACATGTAGCCCCAGCATCTTCGTTTCTCAGATGGCACGGAAAATCGAGCCGCTTCTGGGGTTAAGATGGCGTACGGTAACTGGAGATGATGCGTTATGCGCTGGTGAGGATAAGTATGGAGGCATACGACAACCCATGTATCGTAGCGACAAAAATCCCACCAAAGTCAGAAGCAGTTATATGGGCCAAAATGGACGGAGATGTTGAGAATAACAAGTTGTGGGTTGTGGAGACTGATGAAAAATTTGCACAGGATGACATAATAATTGGAAAAATCCTCGTTGAAGAACAGCAGAACAGAATAGTGCCAGTATGAGTGGTCAATTTTGCAAATTCCGCTAGGACGAGAAAGGACAGATAATTGGAAATTGCCAGGCAATTTCTGCAATTGTAAACTGTGAGAGCCACTCGCGAGACAGAAAAACTAAGATACCAGCTGATAAAAAGCTACTCGACGATCTAACGAATTAATGGAGTAAAGACTTATACACAGAGCAGAGGAAGACTGCCAGCCAACTTTTGACAAGGCATTGGTCAGTATTTGCTGAAAAGGGTAAAAACGAAGGCAGACCAAATATGGTGAAACACAATCAACACTGGTGCTGCCAAACCCATTCGTCAAGCGTCAAAAAGAGTACCTCTGGCGAAGAGAGAAGAGTTGAATTTGTTGCTGAAGGAAATGCGCCAGAACACCGTCATAGAGCCATCAGCAAGCCCCTGGAGTTCTCCAGTGGTATTATTCAAGAAGAAGGATGGCTCCACACGTTTCTGTGTAGATTATCGGAAACTTAATGAGGTAACGAAGAGAGATAGTTATTCATTACCTCGCATCGATGATACCTTGGACACACTTTCTGGGTAAAATTGGTTCTCAACGCTAAAATTACCAAGCGGATATTGGCAAGTGGCAGTGGACGAACAAGACAAGGAAAAGACAGAATTCAGTGCCGGCGATGGACTATGGCAATTTTTGGTGATGCCATTCGGACTGTGTAATGCTCCCGCTACATTTGAACGCTTAATTGAACATTTGTTAAATGGTCTCCACTTGAAAATGTTTCTGGTTTACCTATATGACATCATCGTTATGGGAAAGGATATCGAGGACCACTTAAAGAGTTAAGAAGATATTGATACGATTAGGAGCTTCAGGGTTGAAGCTGAGCGCAAAGAAATGCCCGTTCTTCAAGAATATCCAGATCCAGATAAGATAGACTCAGTAAGGGAGTTGGCAAGACCAACTAGTTTGCATGAGCTACTCAGCTTCTTGGGTCTTTGTACCTATTACAGACGCTTTGTTGCAAGCTTCGCAGACGTATCTGCACGTCTGCATGCATTTACGAGGAAGAATTGAGTGGAAAAGCGAACAGAAGAAGCCATTCAACAGATTGAAAGAGCTATTGTGTACAGCTCTGATTCTTGCGTATCCAATTCCGCGAAAAATTTATTTTGGATACAGATGCAAGTGGCTTCGGGATTGAAGGTGTCCTGTCGCAAGTTATTGATGGACAGGAAAGAGTAATAGCCTATTTCAGCAAGCGCTGAAGCTTATCAAAGCCAGAGCGAAAATACTGTGTAACACGGAGAGAACTTTTGGCGGTTATGCAGTGCGTGAAGCACTTTAGCAAGTACTTGTATGGACAAAATTTCTTGTTGAGAACAGATCACGCTGCTCTGCGCCGGCTATTACAGTTCAAAAATCCCGAAGGTCAGGTTGCGAGATGGATTGAGAGACTCCAAAGCTACGATTTCACAATTGAACATCGCAGAGGCGGAAGCCACGGGAATGATGATGCATTATCACGACGTCCTTGCAGTATGGAATGTAAGCACTGTTCTAAAGCTGAAGGGAAAGAAGGAGTAGTCGATGTGCGATTAATGGCTGTTTTACCAGACGATGAATGGCCAGCAGAGAAGATAAAAGAAGAACAACGAAATAATCCAGAATTGGCAAAAATCGTGTCAAGTAAGAGAGAAGGAGAACGACCAGATTGGAATGAAATCTTGACCGTAGGTCCCGTAACTAAAGCATATTAGGCTCAATGGAATAGCTTAAATTTGCAAGATGGGTGCCTATTCCGCCTGTGGGAGAGCGAACATAGAAAAACTTGATTGTGATACCCAAGGCAGGAATAAGCGAAATTCTCAAGAAATTCCCCTGTTCCTAATGGCACGATACCCCTGTTCCTAATGGCACGATACAACATCTACAACACCAGCTAAGGTTATTTTCGGTTGTGATACAAGATTACCTGCAGCTCTGAAATTCGATGCCTTCTCATCTACGGATGTTTCATGTAGCAGTTATGTAGCTGACAAACGAAGAGAGTTGAATGAAATTCATGGAAACATCAGAAACCATACACAACTGATAAGTGATAAAATGAAAGCCAGATATGATGTACGAGCAAACTCCAAGGGATTTCAGGAAGGGCAGCTAGTTTTGCTTCATAATCCGCAAAGGAAAAAGGGATTATGCCCAAAACTGCAAACACACTGGGAAGGTCCTTATAAGGTGATAAAGCGGATCAACGATGCAGTATACCATATCCAGTTGGCGAGAAATGTCAGAAGCAAAATGAAAATCTTTCATCAATATTAAGTGCAGGGCAGTGAAACGTGATTGCATATTGAAACGTGATTGCATACTTTTAGGATCCCATCTGGAGTTTGAGATTGTGTGCACCACCGTATGTATTTAAGCCAAGAGCCAATCCATGCGGATAAAAACTTCTTTCGTGGTAACATAGTGGTGTATAGAATGTTCTCGAAAATAAAAATTTATTTCGAGATGAATATAAGATTCTAGAATGATCCAGAAACCTCTTGAATCGCGTAGAATTTTCTACTTTCGAAAGCTACAAAAGCCACCACACTATTCAAAGTTGAATACAGTTGAGCAGAGAACGTAACAGTGTACATCGTGCGTTTTAATATATTGTGATTTTGTAAAGTGAAGAAATTAATTATTAAATAAAGTGATTAATGAATTGTGAAATAAAGTGCAAATTGTAATAAAGTAAACTAATTTTAGCTGAGTAAATTGCAATAATTATAGAAAGTTATTTATTTTAATTTAACCAGTGATTGTTTGATTAATACTTAAGGTTCACCAATCGCACCCGCCGACTACGCCCAGGTAATGACGACCATGGTCTGACCATAAGCGAGCTGGATGCAGCTGAGATATTCTTGTGTAGACAAGCTCAAGATGAGGTGTACGCTGAGGATATAAATCGACTGGCAGAAGGTCAAACGTTGCCCAAGAGCAGTTAGCTATGCGGCCTGGTACCTTACTTGGATAAGGATCGCGTCATAAGAGTAGGTGGCCGAACTGAGGCAGCCAGCTGGCTTCCTTTCGAAACCGGGCATCCAATTGTTCTGCCACCGAATCACCGAAGGATGAAGCATCAAAATATTGAGGCGACGATCAGTGAAATCAGACGAAAATTCTGGGTCGTCCAGGTGAGACGAGTTCTACAATATGTCATCGCGAACTGTTGACAGTGCTGGATAATGCGCTCTAAGCCAGTCACGCTGATTATGGGGCCTCTTCCTGAAAATCGCTTGCTGCAGTTCGTTAGACCATTCAGTTACACTGGTCTGGATTACTTCGGACCGCTTGAGGTTACGATTGGCCGCCGAAAAGAGAAGCGATGGATAGCTCTTTTCACCTGTCTGACGATACGTGCTATACACTTAGAGGTCGCAAATGATCTGTAAACCGATTCCTGCATCTTGGCGATACGGAATTTTATCAATGGTCGCGGTGTTCCAGTTAGAATGCGAAGTGATAATGGTAAGAACTTTGTTGGCGTAGACCGAGAGGTGAAGAGATTTGATGAGTTATTCGATTGCGACCGAGTTCAAAGCGAGATGACCTCGAAGGGAGTCGAATGGGTCTTCCATTGCCCCAGCAATCCGTCAGAAGGTGGTGTATGGGAACGTATGGTTCAATGCGTTAAGCGAGTGCTGCGGCATACGTTAAAGGAAACTGCTCCTCGCGAATATACGCTGCATAGCGTCATCATTGAAGCTGAAAACGTCGTGAGCTCACGCCCTCTTACGCATCTGCCGATCACGGCCGATCAGGATGAGCCCCTTACCTCAAATCATTTCTTGTTGGGGACGGCTAATACGGCACAAACGCCGACTGTAGACGCACAGGTGAAAAAGACATACGATATACGGAAGCAGTGGCGAATTGCACGGCATTTGCGCGACCGATTTTGGAAACGTTGGATAGCGGAATATCTGCCCACATTGACACGTCGAACTAAGTGCTGCACCAGAACAAAGCCAATAAAGGAGGGTGATGTGGTGTTTATCTGCGACACGAATATGATGCGGCGGCAGTGGTGTCGTGGTGTGGTTGAAGCGGTTCATCGGGGAGCTGATGGCGAAATCAGGGGAGCAGATGTCCGAACAAGCACAGGGGTGCTCCGTCGTCCAACATCAAAGCTGGCCGTTTTGGACATTGCATCGAGTGAATCTGAGTGATTCACGGGTGTGGGGATGTAGCAAAACGCCCTAATATTATAATGTAACATAAATGTGATATTCTAATGTAACATAAATGTAACGAAACTCTACTGTTGAACTGTATTTGTAAGCTTTCCGAGTTTGTGTCTCTGTTTCGAACATCGAGCTCACGAGCTGTAAAGTGATTAAAGATTAGTAGTGTCGTGAGAGTTGATAGAGAGAGGGCCAAACTGCGGTAAGTATTTGTAATATTAATTTGTTCTTTTTAATAATGTATTCTTTGCTCCATGTCATTAGAAATAAATGTATTTATTTTGTTTTAATAAGCGTACTGCATTCTATTTCAAAAACCCTTGGATTTCGTCGACGCTACACAGCTAAATGAAATAATTTAACGGCTTTATACTTTTAATTGAACAGAGGTAGTGCTTCTTTTTTTAATAATGACGAAAACTATTTTTTATTTTGTTGAATTCATTTTTTTACTTGAACGCAACTGCAATATTTCGGCTTGAGGGTTCATTGACAATGAGAAATTATCAACAGAATTTTGTGTTTTCAGTTATTTTGAGATGTTAAGTGAATTGAGGAATAACGATAGTTATTGTTAAAGGGGTGCAATGTATTTTTACCGCTGACGGAATTTAGTAATTATGTAGATCTGGGTCCTACTATACACTATTTAAAATTTAGGCTGTATATATTAACGAATATGTCCAAATTATTATAAGAAACAACATGTGGACATTATAAAGGCAACTGCAAGAAATGATGTTGATCAGAAAAAGGAAAACTCCTCTTTCCATATAAGGAACTTTCAGGACTAAGATTCAAATTAGACAATCTATGCTCGTATTGATGCTATGGGGATAAAAATGTGTGCAAAATTTGTGCATCACACTACTACTGCCACACCCACAATCAACCAAAAAAAATTACTAAGTTGCGATTGAAGATTCAGGAACGAAATTTCACCTGCAACGAAATTACTTACATTAAACACAACAAAACAAATTAGAGTGGTATTTTCTAAGCTACTCCCACTATTGACACATTTTTATGACCTAACACCTATACAGCATTTTTGGACGAAATCTTATATGAATACTTTTATTGACGCTTCAAAGCTATACACACGAAATGGGGCCGATCGGATAAACGGATAAACGAAACGCCTCTCTCCCAATAATCAACGTTGAGAGTGCCACTTAAAATTATCCAATCTATGCTTCTAATGATTTAATATGAATACAATATTGGAAACAGGACATAATGTATAGTGCTTCCAATATTGTCTTCATATACAATCTTGCATATGGCCCAGAAATGAATATTGGCTAATGCCACTATTTATTTCTGGGGCCCTATGTTTAGAGCGCTAGTAGACAACGCGAAAAACAATGTGCGAAACAGTTTGAGAGCCATTAATACATGCTTAAAACTTGGGAACTATACCAAATTCTTGGACCAGACTTTATTTGAATTTTTATATTTACGCAGCAAAGACATTAACAAGAAATTGGGAAGATCAGATAATGTCCATTATAATTAACACAGGGTACCCTACCGAAAATTACGATAGATATGCACCTAATGATGATATCTGAAAAAGCTGTACATCGCCCCGATGTAACTAGCACGCACATGGAAGGGTAAAGGGTATTTCGAAGTCGGTCTACCTAGACTTTAGACTTATTTACTCTTCTATAATAATATTGATACTAATAAATAAACTTTTTTATAATAACCCGTAGCAAATATTTGACAATATGCAAGGTTTGCTGAATATATTTGTTATTTTACATGAAATTCCGAGATAAATCATATTAGAATATGATATATGCAAAATTTTTAATTTATTTATATTTGCCGTTGCAGCGTGGAAACCTAGTCAGTAGCCGGTTGGGAGGCGATAAAGCAGGTTTGGCACGTCCCTCCACTGCCGTTCGAGGTGTGGGATATGCAGCGAACAACAACGAAACAGCTGGGCAGCGCTTTGATCAGTTTTTTTTGGAAAAGGCCAAACAACAAACATTATCTACCGCAAATGCGACTGTAGATACCACAAAGGAAATTAAGTGGGTCGAATCTTAAAATTATATAAATGTACATATATTATCCTCTTCCACAAAGCCCACAGATAAAATACAAGAATCTCGAAACGAAAATTGTTAATCTCTTGGAATCCTCGATCACGTTATCTGCAAAAAGTTCGACTGGAAAACAAATCCGCGGGAATGGTAGTGGAGTACCAGGAACTGAATCAAAAACAGCCCTATCGGAAGCTCTTAATAAGGCCAAGGAAGCATTCTCATTGGACAGAACTTTGCATCGGTTTCGCGATCAACATGGAGAGAATATATTTCACAATTTCGATTTGACTTATGCGGTAAGTTTGAAGTAATATCAAGGTCGTTTGACGGATGCTCGTAATACCCAAAAACAATCCTTATAGGTATAAATATCTATCTGTTGGCATAGAGAAAATTAGGTTAAGTCGATCTCCATTGTTAAAGATAAGCCATTTAATTAATTTATTTTTATAGCGAGCGCAAGGTCCAATGAGAAAAATTTTTTATACTTCAAAATAAAAATTTGTTTGTCTTTATTTAATTTTACTTTTCCGAATATTTCGGTTCCCTCCGGAAACCATCCTCAGGGTCTAAATTTTTAGATCTTTCAAATTAAACTCTTGATATGATAGATATGATATGATAGATAAGTCATTTATTTAAATTTCGAAAAATTATCGTTTTAGAAAAAAAATATTGAAATCTAAATCACTGACTATATTAAGCAAAGTACTTATCTTCTTCTAGGTTTAATAGAAGTTATTTAATATTAATTCAATTACGAAATTTTAATTTAATACTTTGGCTTCTATATAAATTTAAAATTTTTTTTCAAGCGAAAAGTTGATGGAATATTGTTTTATATTTTTATAATCATGTTCTGTTTTCTGGATTGCTCTCGTCTATATGAGAAGTTTGTCCATTTGTGCAAACGAGGTACCAATTTTGTTTATGTATCAAAGAGGGGAACATAGTGACTAACGACTTAAGACTACTTACAAATAGCAATAGGAATAAAGATATAGTAATAACAACGCGAATCGAATGTGCTAGATAGAGTTTCATTGTAAAACAGATTATTATTTGATATTTTATAATTTGAAAGTGAAGTTGTTCGTGCTTATCCGTTACATAGTAATTCGTCAAACTGGCCTCCATTTAACTTTTTTCGAACCATTCACAATGATGCTTCATCAGCATGTGGTAATCACTTATTTAAATGCACTATTTCCAGTTTATTTGATGCCTTTGAATGCGAGAGAGTATATCATTAATTTATATGATACTTGATATATGGTGTTTCCCAGTATGCTTCTAATCTGTGAACATAAAATCTTTATTTACAAAATACAAAAAAAAACTCAAAGCAGCCGAGTCAGATTTTGAGCTCGTATGTTTTGTTATTTTTGTATGGAACAAACTCTCAATAACATTAAACTTTTAGTAGGTTAAATATTGATTGAAATTCTTTTAGAAGGTGTGTAATAACAAGCGTTCTAAGTTGAAACAAATATTCAAAGTGAAAACATATAATCTCCAAATAAATATTTCACTCGTAATAATACGATTATTCAGATCAAATCAGTCAGTTCCCTTGTATACGGTTTTAGACAAGTCTTGATATATATTCGACGCCTTGTTTATATCTGAGCTACTATCGCCGTCAAGTCCCCTAAATCGATCAACCCTGAGCTCACAAGTTCTTGACAGGATCAGGGATTAAAATCTAAGCTAATATCAAATATTCTGAAATACAAATAAATAAAGTATTAACAAGGACAATCCAGTGAAATTAAATAAATCCGTGAATTATTGTGAACCAGTATGATTATTAAGCAAATAAGAACAAAAGGAATACAAATTTAAGGATTTCTGTTGACGATCTCTGGAGTAGCTGAGCTCTACCGCGGCTCTGAAAATTCCTCACAGTGGCGCCCGGGCACGGACATCAAGTTAAAAAATAAACTGGAACAAGCAAAGGTGGTCGAAGAAATTCATTCGACGAACATCGAAGACTATCGAGCAATCTTTCATCCATGCTACACACAAATTGGGTGCACAGCTTACGGACGGAGGACCTGGTAGCCATCACTGTTGAATTCAGCCTCGATCCCACAGGTTCTGTAGACGACCTGCGACGAAGGCCCGTATCAATCATTCAGAAATCGGAGTTGAAAGCGGAGATGAAACAGAGGTTGCGAGAATTGGAAGCAGAATTTACAAGGACCCCTTGTCCTATCATAAACTGAACATATACCACTAGCATCGCCATTGACTCAAACATCTGTGCGGGCAATGAACACGGCGGCAGACACAAAACGTTCAAAAATGTGGGACACCATCGGATCAAGCCGTCATAGACCAGCTGCGGAAATGGTCTCTCCGCTTCAACTGTGCAATAGAACCACTCGCATCCATCACACTGCCAATAGATTTACTTCCCTGAACGATGCCTGGATTGTTGCACGAACAGACGCTGATGTGGTTCCACAACAACAACAAACACTGGGAAACATGGGCGGCATTTAAGCAAGATTTCATCCGAATCTTCCTGTCATTTCGGTATCTGGATAGGCTCGACGATGAGATACCCAAGCGATGACAAAAACCGAAACTCTTAAAGTATATATTTTCGAAATGCCAAACCTCATGCGTCATGCGAATTATTCAGAAGGAACGGAAACTGGAGCGTCTCTTTCGGCACAGCCTGGATGAATATCAGTGGTATGTACGCCGGAAGAATTTTTCGACGCTACAAGAACTGATGGAAATAGCAGAATACCTTGAAGACATACGGAGTGGTCAGGACACAGCGCTGGATTCGCCAACATGAAGCAGATCTGAAGAACCACTTGACACACTCACAGGGCATATAATGCGATACTGCCGTAACAAACAAAAACTATTTTTCTGGGACTTCGGTAAGAGAGGATTACGCACAGTGGAGTATAGCTGGACTCAGATGGGAAGCGGACAAGACTGTCGTCAGGATCGAGGCGTGACACAGTCTACCAACAACAGGCTTCCACAAAATTAAGTGGGTTACGTTGCGACAGTTGCCACTGTTACCATAGGCACATACATGGCCACTATTGTCACAGGAGCGTCCCGAAGTTTCATCAGGGAACAACTCGCCCGTCAGATATATACAACCACTTGTAGGATAGTTCCTACATACATTCGAGCATGTATGGCGGACGGGCACTCAAGAGACGTTATGGAGGTAATCGTGGTAGATATAAAACTTGACACAACACATGCAATTGAGAACTCCTCAAGATGCCTAGCTCCACAGACAATCTACTCCTCGGACTGGACTTTTTGACGAATCAAGGACCCGCTATTCTATGCGGAAATGAAGAAGTCACATTAGGACCACAGACCGGTGGCATGTAAATCCGGGATTTCACATTGTGCACGACCATCCGGGAAGAATCCCTGACGGAGGAGGCAAGGATTTGCACTTTTCTGATTGCCGAGCTGCGCAAATTCAGCGAGGAACCAGGGGTATCCAACGTAACTAGCCACGTAATGCGAGACGATAGGGCTATTAAACAAAGGTACTATCCCAGAAACCCGGCACAGCAGGCAATTATCAACACAGAAGTTAATGACATACTCGAAAAAGGCTGCAAAGATCGTTCTTACAGCCCTCATAGTGCCCCAATTATACTAGTTCACAAGAAAGACGGAAGGTGTCGTATGTGTATCGACAATCGACAAGTCAATTCAAAATTAATTCCCGATGCATACCCGATACCCCGTATACATCACATCCTCGACCGTTTGCGCGAAGCAAAGTATATCAGCAGCCTCGACCTAAAAAACCGTTACTGGCAAATACCTATGGAAGAAAAGAGTTGCAGCAATACTCTTCTGCAGTTGAATGAGAATTGAATGTTTTGGCCGATGCTCTATCCAAACAACCAGTTGAGACTGCTTACACAGTACACAGTACCATTCAGAACTGGATGGCCAATGGTGGAAAAAATGCAAGACAGACGTGATTGCTAACGCAAGTGGGACGACTTACTACCGGAATTCACACTAGCTCTCAACACCAGTGTCTCAGACACTGCGGGGTACGGTCCCGCATACCTAGATCAAGGGCGTGCACCAATAAGAACCTTGTTTGATGAAGGCACTGGATAATACCCACAACAACCGAATGAACGAGCTGCGAAATTACAGGAAGCTTACTATATAGTGGGCAGAATCTCGAGCGTGCCTCACAGGACCAGAGAAGGTTTTATAATTTAGAACCCAACTGTTGGGCTATTGGTTATGGTCAAACAGGTTCACCTGCCTAAAGCTGCTGACCATTTCGCCATAACGGCCCCTATCAAATATTAAATTTCGTTTCACCAGTTATGGTGGAATTGAGTCGCAATGGTGATCGACTGGAAAGAACAGCTCATCTCAGTGAATTAAAGGAATATTTTGTCTCTATTACCAGTGATCATATGGGCCTCGGAAAAAGGACGCGAGCACACCCCAACTCGAGGAGCTTGCACAATGAGGGCGAACCCGATTCTACTGGACGACATATACAGTTACATTTTGGCAAGGTAGGATAACCATCCACCATCTTCCGCGGAGTAAGGAGTAAGGAGGGAGTGTGAAGATGAAACTTGTGACATTTCACCCACACAAAATCTTTATTTGCAAAATTTAAAAAAACTCAAAGCAAGTGAGTCAGATTTTGAGATCGTATATTTCGTTCTTTTTGTATGGAATAAACTCTCAACCACGTTAAACTTTTAGTAGGTTAAATATTGATTGAAATTCTTTCAGAATGTGTGTAATAATAAGCGTTCTAAGTTGAAACAAACATTCAAAGTGAAAATATAAAATCTCCAAATAAATATTTCTGTCGTAATAATACGATTATTCAGATCAAATCAGTCTGTTCCCTTGTATACGGTTTTAGACAACTCTTGATATATAGGAGGGCTATTCGAAATGTTCTTAGCCTGACATATAGATGGCGGTAAAAACAGCAAAAAGCTTTCTATAATGGAAACTTCCATTCGTCATATGAACACATGTTAAATTTCATTGAGATCTGGCAACTCATTCGTATAGTAACACGTGTTCAAAAAAGACGCTTCAGTGATTTTTTTATAATGGAAAAATTTAAAATTCGTGGTGTGATTAAATATTTACATAAGAAAGGTTTATCAGGACAAGAAATTCATAATGATATGGTGAATGTGTTAGGTGAAAGTGCTCCTTCATATGCAACAGTAAAAAATTGGATTGCTGAATTTAAACGTGGTCGTACAAGCATTCAAGATGAACCCCGAAGTGGACGTCCAAAAACTGCAACAACTCCAGAAATCATAGCTAAAGTTCATGATATGGTATTAGACGATCGACAAGTGAAAGTGCGTGAAATAGGTAATACCACAGGCATCTCAAATGATCGAGTACATTTTATTTTGCAACAAGAATTACATATGAAAAAGCTTTCTGCAAGATGGGTGCCGCATTTGACCAAAGCGTCGTTTCATAACTGTTGATGAAACATGGATCCATCACTTCACACCAGAAACAAAAGAACAATCCAAACAATAGACTGAAGCTGGTGGAAGTGCAACAAAGGAGGCAAAAACAGTTCAATCGGCTGGTAAGGTCATAGCAACGGTTTTCTGGGATTTCAAAGGAATTTTATTAATCGACTATCTTCAAAAAGGTAAAACAATAAATTCTGAATATTATTGTAACCTTTTGAATCAATTGAGTTTGAAAATTCGAGAAAAACGACCTGGTTTACAACAAAAAAAAAATTATTTTTCATCAGGACAACGCACCATGCCACAAGAGTGTTTTAACAATGGCAAAATTGAACGAATTGAAGTACGAATTGCTTGACCACCCACCTTATTCTCCTGATTTAGCTCCCTCTGACTCCTACCTGTTCCCAAATCTAAAAAAATTCCTTGCTGGCAAACGTTTTACCTACAGATGCAATGGCAGCTGTAAACGATTATTTTGAGGAGCTTCCGGAAAATTATTTTAATCAAGGGGTAGAATTGTTAGAAAAACGTTGGACTAAATGTATTGAAGTTTCAGGAGATTATGTTGAAAAATAAAATAATTTTAAAAATCTAGCTCTTGTTTTTTATTGTTAGGCTAAGAACATTTCGAACTGCCCTCGTATTCGCCGCCTTGTTTACATCTGAGCTACTATCGCCGTGAAGTCCCCTAAATCGATCAACTCGGAGTCCAAAAGTCCGTGACAGGATCGTGGAATAAAATCTAAGCTAATATCAAATATTCTGAAATACAAAAAAATAAAGTATTAACAAGGACAATCCAGTGAAATTAAATAAATCCGTGAATTATTGTGAACCAGTTTGATTATTAAGCAAATAAGAACAAAAGGAATACAAATTTAAGGATTTCTGTTGACGATCCCTGGAGTAGCTAAGCTCTACCTCGGCTCTGAAAAGTTCGTGACAAATCTAAGAGACAGCCCTTCATTCGTTGTCGGTTGTAACACCGGTTCGTCTTCATAATTCATCCGTATATCATCTTTACATACATACATATCTCATCTGAATATGGTTCCCAAGTAACCTCTACTGAATAAGAAAATTCGCAAAATGAGAGCTTAACATAAAACTGAATTGATGACAAAGATATTTTATAATAAGAGTGTAGTGTACCAGCCACATATAGCATTATTACTCACACATAGATATACATACTCATAAGTAAATAAAACTCTGTAAACAAACATATTGATCGATGAAAATGCAACGCATGCGAAATAACAGCGCTCTAAGCAGGGCAACGTACCCAGGGAGTTTCTAATTACTATGGTTGCGCTGACCGCACACAGCTGCAATTCATTGTGTGAAAATGAATTTGCTTGCACAGTATTATGAGTTTGCGTTTGGAAATATCGATCTATTGGTATTTCACTTTGGAAATCCAATGGAATTGACTTGTATAAATACAGCATAATTTGTCAAATAAAATTGAGATTTTATCAAGGATTGTTACATATCTCATTCGCTGTAAAATATTGAGCCATACGCATGTAAATAAGCGGTGCCGACTCTGCTGTATAATAATATAGTCGGCGCAAATGATTCACTTTGGTTGCAGTACAAAGTAAGCCAACGACGAACCTTACAAGTATGATTATTACACTTAAAATAGTAAAGTAGTCTGAAGTCGGCTTAGACCCACTTCGCAAAACCCTATACCTTACAAGTGCTTGTGAGTCAAAAAATGGCGACGTTTTATTCACAAATGATCATTAGGAGCATATCTACGATAATTTTCGGCAGGGTACTCTGAGTTGATTACAATGTAGGGAGGAGTGGCTTTTTTTATGACACACGTGCTAATATAATTTCGCCGAAAAATATTGTATAGGTTGGATGTTATAAAAATGTGTCAATAGTAGCCGTGGCTGTAAAAATAACCCGCCCATTTTTGTGTGGTGTTTCATTTTAGTACCCGCAACCGTCCTGTGACATTTCGTTGATAAATCTTCAGTAGCAACCTAATATTGACTTTTGGGTAATTGTGGGCGTGGCAGTAGTAGTATGATCCCCAGATTTTGCACAGACATTATTATGGATCCAATGTATATAAACTGCTTTTTTATTCCCATAAAATCAATCAAGTGGCCACAGACGGTCAGACGGACTGATAAATTGGAAAGAAATGGAATCTGATCATATCTGTATATACGAGTATATGTCCATACCTGCTACGCCTCCTTAAGGTAAGGTGTCTAAAAATGAGATGTGAACATTAGGATTCTTAAATCAGCGCACACGATTGTAATGATTTTGTAAAAATTTTTAATAAAGTAAATTATATTACTCTTCTCTGGCTTTGAATCACAAAGTTTACGAAACCACCTAGATTTGACCATGAATATTAACAAAAATGTCCAAAACGAAAACAAAACAAAAATCTAAAATTCGTTGAGTTCATATATGAGTAAAATATACACAAAAGCAGTAATTGAATACATTTGGAACGGTATTGTTAAGAATTAAAAATAAGAAAAAAAAAGAAGGCGAAGGGTGAGAGTCATTGAAGGAAGGCGAATAAAAATTAAAACGAGAGAGAAATATTATAAAAAAGGATACATTTTTAGATACGTAGATAAAATAGCTGGTGACCTCGGGTTGCCGAATACATTTTTAAGTTAGGTAGGTAGGTAGGAGTGGCCGCCCAGTTTGCCAAAAGCACACTTGAGCACACATAATGGCCCATTGTGATACCATGGTGTGGCGCAGTTCAAGCACTGACTAAAAAGGTTCCCATACTTGGGATGGTGATAGTCAGCGCAAGGACAGCGCCTGGAAAGCCACGACTCCCCCGTCATGTTTCAGGAAACCATCCTGATACTTTGATGAACCTGGCTATGTCCCTAATATTAATGGATGACAGCTCTGTCAGGCTTGTAAGAAATGGGGCACCAAAGGTGCGAATTCTTCTTCTGCTCAAGGATGGGCAGTGGCATAAGAGGTGGAAAACCGTCTCGTCCTCCTCCTCGAAGCCACAGCCTCGGCAAAAGTCATTTGAGGGTAGGCCCAGTCTTTCTGCGTGCTGTCCCATTATGCAGTGGCCGGTCAAAACCGACACAGTTGTCGACAGTGATACGCGATCAAGTCGAAGAAGTTGATTGGTTCTGTTTTTGTCCATGCTTGCCCAAGTTAGTCTAGCCGTGTGGCAGGATTCCTCGTTAGCCCAGGATTTGTAGGCGTCAGCCAGATATTTCCGTTTGATTTCGAGCTTGGCTGTTGCCAGTGGAATGCCGATGTTTACAGAGGGGTGAATGTCGTGCATTAGCGTGCCTGCCTTGGCAAGCTCGTCCGTCTCGCAGTTTCCCGGGATTTCGCTGTGTCCGGGAACCCAGACTAGGTGCACCCGAGAGTAACTTCCGAGCTCATTTAAATATGTTCGACATTCATGAACTAGTCTTGATGTGGCCGTGGAGCCAAAAAGAGATTTAATGGCGGCCTGGCTATCTGAGAAGATAGATACGTCAACTGCACCGATATCACTACTCAGCATCCATTTTGCTGCGTTGTAAATGGCCATGACCTCAGCTTGAAAAACGCTGCAATGGTCTGGGAGACGTAGGGAGATGTTTAAGTCCAGCTTGTCGGAATAAATACCGCTGCCGACTCTACCTCCAAGCTTGGAACCGTCGGTGTAGATTTCGACTGTTTCACCGACGATTCGGTTTTCTGAGGTCCAGTCGCTTCGACTTGGAATAGTAGGGTCGAATTCCCTGTTCAAATCGGGATAGACCGACATATAATCGATAAAGTTGGGGACAGGTGGGTCCTGATTCAGAATTGAAGCATGGCCAGTCAGGGTTATGCGCCAGTGCGAAAAAGCAGAAAAGTCTAATCGCTGTCAGCTTGGCTTGTTGCTGAACCAGGATCCCCGAGGGGAGCCAGTGCAGCATGGCAAAAAGGGCTTTCGTAGGTGTGCTACGAAGAGCGCCAGTGATCAGTAGAGCAATGGATCTTCTGATTTTATCAAGGGGTTTGATATTACAGGCTTTTTCGAGAGCTTGCCACCAGAAGACCGACCCGTATAACAGGTTTGGTTCAACGATGGCCGTGTAGAGCCAGAGCACGACTCGAGGACGAAGTCCCCATCGTGCACCAACTGCTCTTTTTACAGCAGTATATAGCGCATGTTGCCTTACGTGCCCTCTCAGCTAGATTGGCTTTCCAATTAAGCTTTGGGTCGAGAATCTGAGGCTTGCATTATATATTTGTAGCAGCCATGGAAGGATAATCTCTTCCCCATTTTGGATATAGGCAGGAATGATGCCGTCCGGTCCGGGGACTTGTATGGCTTAAAGGTTTGAATGGACCACTCAAGGTGACTTTTTGTCACTTGGAATGTGGGGAGGCTATCATGGCAAACCTGCTCCACCTGGTAGAGTGCTTGATCCGCTGAGGCTAAACTCCCTGGGAAGTGGGTGTCTAGCAGGATATCAAGGGTTTCGGCGCTTGAGTGAGTCCAGCTGCCATCTGGTTTTTGGATACAGTCAAGGGCTTTGTTAGAGGAGTGGAGAATTTTACGAAGACGGCTAGCCTCGGACGTCGATTCAATGCTTTCGCAAAATTCCCTCCATGACGCTCGTTTCCCTCGCCTAATGGCGTATTTCAACTCTTTTTGTTTATTTTTGAAAGGGGCCCAATCAGCTGTAACTTTAGCTTTGTTGAAAAGCATTCTACCAGTTTTGCGAAGACTTGCAATTTCCGAGTTCCACCACGAAGGTTTAGGTTTGCCCCGTGGTTCGGGAGTGATGCAAGAAATATGAGTGGCTATTTTAAAAGCTGTGGTCAGATCGTCGACCGCCCGATCAATGTCGGGACAGTTGTGGATAATAGGGTGAGTCGTTGCTAAGCATGACCCCAGTTTGACCCGGAAAAGAGGCCAGTTCGTGTTTTTTCTATTGACTGGTTTAAGAGATTCTGTATTGCCTGTAGTCTCCCTCAAGTCAATGTCAAAGGTGATATAGCAGACAATCTACTCCTCGGACTGGACTTTTTGACGAATCAAGCTGAAGAACCGCTATTCTATGCGGAAATCAAGAAGTCACATTAGGACCACAGACCGGTGGCGTGCAAATCCGGGATTTCACATTGTGCACGACCATCCGGGAAGAATCCCTGACGGAGGAGGCAAGGATTTGCACTTTTCTGATTGCCGAGCTGCGCAAATTCAGCGAGGAACCAGGGGTATCCAACGTAACTAGCCACGTAATGCGAGACGATAGGGCTATTAAACAAAGGTACTATCCCAGAAACCTGGCACAGCAGGCAATTATCAACACAGAAGTTAATGACATACTCGAAAAAGGCTGCAAAGATCGTTCTTACAGCCCTCATAGTGCCCCAATTATACTAGTTCACAAGAAAGACGGAAGGTGTCGTATGTGTATCGACAATCGACAAGTCAATTCAAAATTAATTCCCGATGCATACCCGATACCCCGTATACATCACATCCTGGACCGTTTGCGCGAAGCAAAGTATATCAGCAGCCTCGACCTAAAAAACCGTTACTGGCAAATACCTATGGAAGAAAAGAGTAAATAATTCACGGCCTTCACTGTACGAGGAATGGGACTCTTCCATCGGAAGTTCATGCCCTTCGGTCTACACTCCGCCCCGGCCACTTTTCAAAGAGTACTGGACTGAGTGATAGGCCCCGACATGGAGCCTTACGCCTTCGCCTACTTGGACGACATAATTGTCACGGGGAGGACACTGGAAGCCATCCCGGAAATAGAACCCCCACGAAACGATATTGAGGTATTGTGTCCTGGTACTGACGTTTCGTCCGGACCTCGCGAAAACTCTATACCCGCTGGCGACGTTACTGAAGAAGGGGAAACATAGCCAGTGGACCGATACCCAGCAAGAGGCATTTGAATTACTAAAACAACAGCTGACGGAAGAACCGGTTCCTGCCTGCCCGGACTTCACACAGAAATTTGCACTCCAGACTATGGACTGAGCGCCGTACTTACCCAGGAGATCGCATGCGATAGCTTATGCGAGTCGCCAATTGAACAGTGCAGAGCGTAATTACTCATCAAAGGAAAAGGACTGTTTAGCCATCGTCTGGGGAATACAGAAAATGAGGCCGTACTTAGAAGGGTACCATTTCACGGTTATCACAGCCCTCTTATCGCTGAAATTACTCAATATCATTGAGAGCCCGTCAGGACACATCGCAAGGTGGGCCCTTGAGTTGCAGCAATACTCTTCTGCAGTTGAATGAGAATTGAATGTTTTGGCCGATTCTCTATCCAAACAACCAGTTGAGACTGCTTACACAGTACACAGTACCATTCAGAACTGGATGGCCAATGGTGGAAAAAATGCAAGACAGACGTGATTGCTAACGCAAGTGGGACGACTTACTACCGGAATTCACACTAGCTCTCAACACCAGTGTCTCAGACACTGCGGGGTACAGTCCCGCATACCTAGATCAAGGGCGTGCACCAATAAGAACCTTGTTTGATGAAGCCACTGGATAATACCCACAACAACCGAATGAACGAGCTGCGAAATTACAGGAAGCTTACTATATAGTGGGCAGAATCTCGAGCGTGCCTCACAGGACCAGAGAAGGTTTTATAATTTAGAACCCAACTGTTGGGCTATTGGTTATGGTCAAACAGGTTCACCTGCCTAAAGCTGCTGACCATTTCGCCATAACGACCCCTATCAAATATTAAATTTCGTTTCACCAGTTATGGTGGAATTGAGTCGCAATGGTGATCGACTGGAAAGAACAGCTCATCTCAGTGAATTAAAGGAATATTTTGTCTCTATTACCAGTGATCATATGGGCCTCGGAAAAAGGACGCGAGCACACCCCAACTCGAGGAGCTTGCACAATGAGGGCGAACCCGATTCTACTGGACGACATATACAGTTACATTTTGGCAAGGTAGGATAACCATCCACCATCTTCCGCGGAGTAAGGAGTAAGGAGGGAGTGTGAAGATGAAACTTGTGACATTTCACCCACACAAAATCTTTATTTGCAAAATTTAAAAAAACTCAAAGCAAGTGAGTCAGATTTTGAGATCGTATCTTTCGTTCTTTTTGTATGGAACAAACTCTCAACCACGTTAAACTTTTAGTAGGTTAAATATTGATTGAAATTCTTTCAGAATGTGTGTAATAATAAGCGTTCTAAGTTGAAACAAACATTCAAAGTGAAAATATAAAATCTCCAAATAAATATTTCTGTCGTAATAATACGATTATTCAGATCAAATCAGTCTGTTCCCTTGTATACGGTTTTAGACAACTCTTGATATATAGGAGGGCTATTCGAAATGTTCTTAGCCTGACATATAGATGGCGGTAAAAACAGCAAAAAGCTTTCTATAATGGAAACTTCCATTCGTCATATGAACACATGTTAAATTTCATTGAGATCTGGCAACTCATTCGTATAGTAACACGTGTTCAAAAAAGACGCTTCAGTGATTTTTTTATAATGGAAAAATTTAAAATTCGTGGTGTGATTAAATATTTACATAAGAAAGGTTTATCAGGACAAGAAATTCATAATGATATGGTGAATGTGTTAGGTGAAAGTGCTCCTTCATATGCAACAGTAAAAAATTGGATTGCTGAGTTTAAACGTGGTCGTACAAGCATTCAAGATGAACCCCGAAGTGGACGTCCAAAAACTGCAACAACTCCAGAAATCATAGCTAAAGTTCATGATATGGTATTAGACGATCGACAAGTGAAAGTGCGTGAAATAGGTAATGCCACAGGCATCTCAAAAGATCGAGTACATTTTATTTTGCAACAAGAATTACATATGAAAAAGCTTTCTGCAAGATGGGTGCCGCATTTGACCAAAGTTGACCAAAAATGTATTCGAATGCAAATTTCTCAAGCTTGTTTGGATCGTTTTAAGCGAAATAAAATGGATTTTAAGCGTCGTTTCATAACTGTTGATGAAACATGGATCCATCACTTCACACCAGAAACAAAAGAACAATCCAAAAAATGGACTGAAGCTGGTGGAAGTGCAACAAAGAAGGCAAAAACAGTTCAATCGGCTGGTAAGGTCATAGCAACGGTTTTCTGGGATTTCAAAGGAATTTTTTTAATCGACTATCTTCAAAAAGGTAAAACAATAAATTCTGAATATTATTGTAACCTTTTGAATCAATTGAATTTGAAAATTCGAGAAAAACGACCTGGTTTACAACAAAAAAAAAATTATTTTTCATCAGGACAACGCACCATGCCACAAGAGTGTTTTAACAATGGCAAAATTGAACGAATTGAAGTACGAATTGCTTGACCACCCACCTTATTCTCCTGATTTAGCTCCCTCTGACTTCTACCTGTTCCCAAATCTAAAAAAATTCCTTGCTGGCAAACGTTTTACCTACAGATCCAATGGCAGCTGTAAACGATTATTTTGAGGAGCTTCCGGAAAATTATTTTAATCAAGGGGTAGAATTGTTAGAAAAACGTTGGACTAAATGTATTGAAGTTTCAGGAGATTATGTTGAAAAATAAAATAATTTTAAAAATCTAGCTCTTGTTTTTTATTGTTAGGCTAAGAACATTTCGAACTGCCCTCGTATTCGCCGCCTTGTTTACATCTGAGCTACTATCGCCGTCAAGTCCCCTAAATCGATCAACTCGGAGTCCAAAAGTCCTTGACAGGATCGTGGAATAAAATCTAAGCTAATATCATATATTCTGAAATACAAAAAAATAAAGTATTAACAAGGACAATCCAGTGAAATTAAATAAATCCGTGAATTATTGTGAACCAGTTTGATTATTAAGCAAATAAGAACAAAAGGAATACAAATTTAAGGATTTCTGTTGACGATCCTTGGAGTAGCTGAGCTCTACCTCGGCTCTGAAAAGTTCGTGACAAATCTAAGAGACAGCCCTTCATTCGTTGTCGGTTGTAACACCGGTTCGTCTTCATAATTCATCCGTATATCATCTTTACATACATATCTCATCTGAATATGGTTCCCAAGTAACCTCTACTGAATAAGAAAATTCGCAAAATGAGAGCTTAACATAAAACTGAATTGATGACAAAGATATTTTATAATAAGAGTGTAGTGTACCAGCCACATATAGCATTATTACTCACACATAGATATACATACTCATAAGTAAATAAAACTCTGTAAACAAACATATTGATCGATGAAAATGCAACGCATGCGAAATAACAGCGCTCTAAGCAGGGCAACGTACCCAGGGAGTTTCTAATTACTATGGTTGCGCTGACCGCACACAGCTGCAATTCATTGTGTGAAAATGAATTTGCTTGCACAGTATTATGAGTTTGCGTTTGGAAATATCGATCTATTGGTATTTCACTTTGGAAATCCAATGGAATTGACTTGTATAAATACAGCATAATTTGTCAAATAAAATTGAGATTTTATCAAGGATTGTTACATATCTCATTCGCTGTAAAATATTGAGCCATAAGCATGTAAATAAGCGGTACCGACTCTGCTGTATAATAATATAGTCGGCGCAAATGATTCACTTTGGTTGCAGTAAAAAGTAAGCTAACGACGAACCTTACAAGTATGATTATTACACTTAAAATAGTAAAGTAGTCTGAAGTCGGCTTAGACCCACTTCGCAATACCCTATACCTTACAAGTGCTTGTGAGTCAAAAAATGGCGACGTTTTATTCACAAATGATCATTAGGAGCATATCTACGATAATTTTCGGTAGGGTACTCTGAGTTGATTACAATGTAGGGAGGAGTGGCTTTTTTTATGACACACGTGCTAATATAATTTCGCCGAAAAATATTGTATAGGTTGGATGTTATAAAAATGTGTCAATAGTAGGCGTGGCTGTAAAAATAACCCGCCCATTTTTGTGTGGTGTTTCATTTTAGTACCCGCAACCGTCCTGTGACATTTCGTTGATAAATCTTCAGTAGCAACCTAATATTGACTTTTGGGTAATTGTGGGCGTGGCAGTAGTAGTATGATCCCCAGATTTTGCACAGACATTATTATGGATCCAATGTATATAAACTGCTTTTTTATTCCCATAAAATCAATCAAGTGGCCACAGACGGTCAGACGGACTGATAAATTGGAAAGAAATGGAATCTGATCATATCTGTATATACGAGTATATGTCCATACCTGCTACGCCTCCTTAAGGTAAGGTGTCTAAAAATGAGATGTGAACATTAGGATTCTTAAATCAGCGCACACGATTGTAATGATTTTGTAAAAATTTTTAATAAAGTAAATTATATTACTCTTCTCTGGCTTTGAATCACAAAGTTTACGAAACCACCTAGATTTGACCATGAATATTAACAAAAATGTCCAAAACGAAAACAAAACAAAAATCTAAAATTCGTTGAGTTCATATATGAGTAAAATATACACAAAAGCAGTAATTGAATACATTTGGAACGGTATTGTTAAGAATTAAAAATAAGAAAAAAAAAGAAGGCGAAGGGTGAGAGTCATTGAAGGAAGGCGAATAAAAATTAAAACGAGAGAGAAATATTATAAAAAAGGATACATTTTTAGATACGTAGATAAAATAGCTGGTGACCTCGGGTTGCCGAATACATTTTTAAGTTAGGTAGGTAGGTAGGAGTGGCCGCCCAGTTTGCCAAAAGCACACTTGAGCACACATAATGGCCCATTGTGATACCACGGTGTGGCGCCGTTCAAGCACTGACTAAAAAGGTTCCCATACTTGGGATGGTGATAGTCAGCGCAAGGACAGCGCCTGGAAAGGCACGACTCCCCGTCATGTTTCAAGAAACCATCCTGATACTTTGATGAACCTGGCTATGTCCCTAATATTAATGGATGACAGCTCTGTCAGGCTTGTAGGAAATGGGGCACCAAAGGTGCGAATTCTTCTTCTGCTCAAGGATGGGCAGTGGCATAAGAGGTGGAAAACCGTCTCGTCCTCCTCCTCGAAGCCACAGCCTCGGCAAAAGTCATTTGAGGGTAGGCCCAGTCTTTCTGCGTGCTGTCCCATTATGCAGTGGCCGGTCAAAACCGACACAGTTGTCGGCAGTGATACGCGATCAAGTTGATTGGTTCTGTTTTTGTCCATGCTTGCCCAAGTTAGTCTAGCCGTGTGGCAGGATTCCTCGTTAGCCCAGGATTTGTAGGCGTCAGCCAGATATTTCCGTTTGATTTCGAGCTTGGCTGTTGCCAGTGGAATGCCGATGTTTACAGAGGGGTGAATGTCGTGCATTAGCGTGCCTGCCTTGGCAAGCTCGTCCGTCTCGCAGTTTCCCGGGATTTCGCTGTGTCCGGGAACCCAGACTTGTGTGCACCCGAGAGTAACTTGCGAGCTCATTTAAATATGTTCGACATTCATGAACTAGTCTTGATGTGGCCGTGGAGCCAAAAAGAGATTTAATGGCGGCCTGGTTGTCTGAGAAGATAGATACGTCAACTGCGCCGATATCACTACTCAGCATCCATTTGGCTGCGTGGTAAATGGCCATGACCTCAGCTTGAAAAACGCTGCAATGGTCTGGGAGACGTAGGGAGATGTTTAAGTCCAGCTTGTCGGAATAAATACCGCTGCCGACTCTACCTCCAAGCTTGGAACTGTCGGTGTAGATTTCGACTGTTTCACCGACGATTCGGTTTTCTGAGGTCCAGTCGCTTCGACTTGGAATAGTAGGGTCGAATTCCCTGTTCAAATCGGGATAGACCGACATATAATCGATAAAGTTGGGGACAGGTGGGTCCTGATTCAGAATTGAAGCATGGCCAGTCAGGGTTATGCGCCAGTGCGAAAAAGCAGAGAAGTCTAATCGCTGTCAGCTTGGCTTGTTGCTGAACCAGGATCCCCGAGGGGAGCCAGTGCAGCATGGCAAAAAGGGCTTTCGTAGGTGTGCTACGAAGAGCGCCAGTGATCAGTAGAGCAATTGATCTTCTGATTTTATCAAGGGGTTTGATATTACAGGCTTTTTCGAGAGCTTGCCACCAGAAGACCGACCCGTATAACAGGTTTGGTTCAACGATGGCCGTGTAGAGCCAGAGCATGACTCGAGGACGAAGTCCCCATCGTGCACCAACTGCTCTTTTTACAGCAGTATATAGCGCATGTTGCCTTACGTGCCCTCTCAGCTAGATTGGCTTTCCAATTAAGCTTTGGGTCGAGAATCTGAGGCTTGCATTATATTTTTGTAGCAGCCATGGAAGGATAATCTCTTCCCCATTTTGGATATAGGCAGGAATGATGCCGTCCGGTCCGGGGACTTGTATGGCTTAAAGGTTTGAATGGACCACTCAAGGTGACTTTTTGTCACTTGGAATGTGGGGAGGCTATCATGGCAAACCTGCTCCACCTGGTAGAGTGCTTGATCCGCTGAGGCTAAACTCCCTGGGAAGTGGGTGTCTAGCAGGATATCAAGGGTTTCGGCGCTTGAGTGAGTCCAGCTGCCATCTGGTTTTTGGATACAGTCAAGGGCTTTGTTAGAGGAGTGGAGAATTTTACGAAGACGGCTAGCCTCGGACGTCGATTCAATGCTTTCGCAAAATTCCCTCCATGACGCTCGTTTCCCTCGCCTAATGGCGTATTTCAACTCTTTTTGTTTATTTTTGAAAGGGGCCCAATCAGCTGTAACTTTAGCTTTGTTGAAAAGCATTCTACCAGTTTTGCGAAGACTTGCAATTTCCGAGTTCCACCACGAAGGTTTAGGTTTGCCCCGTGGTTCGGGAGTGATGCAAGAAATATGAGTGGCTATTTTAAAAGCTGTGGTCAGATCGTCGACCGCCCGATCAATGTCGGGACAGTTGTGGATAATAGGGGGAGTCGTTGCTAAGCATGACCCCAGTTTGAGCCGGAAAAGAGGCCAGTTCGTGTTTTTTCTATTGACTGGTTTAAGAGATCTGTATTGCCTGTAGTCTCCCTCAAGTCAATGTCAAAGGTGATAAGGCAGTGGTCCGAAAAGGAGCATTCCTGTGAGACGAACCAATTGCTTAACATGTTGGAGTAGTTATCGCTGACGAGGGTGATGTCAAGCACTTCCTTCCTGACGGATGTAAGGAAGGTCGGCTCATTTCCCCGGTTAGTAATGCCTAAGTTATTTGAAATGATAAAGTCGAAAAGACACTCACTTCGATCATTTGTGCCGGAGCTGCCCCATATTTCGTGATGGGCATTGGCATCGGCGCCGATAATTACCGCAATCTCTTTCTGGTGGGCTACAGCAACCATTTGCTTCAGTATGTCTGGTGGCGGGGAGTCGCCATAGTCATGAGCCATGTAGTTCGAGGAGATCCAGAAAGTCTGTGGACCCATTTCAATGACCATGGCAACACTGTCTTTGTCACTGAATCTAGGGAGTAAAATAGCGTTAACGCTGTTTTTTACCAGAATGCAGGTTTACCTTGATCCTCGATATATACCATACGATATCCGTATGCATTGAGTCTAGAAACCCGGTCATTTATGGCCCAATGTTCTTGGACGATAATAAGCTCCTCCCCTATATCCGAGAGGCGGAGAAGCAGGGCTGCCGAGGCAGTTTTCGAATGCTGAAGGTTAATCTGTAGTACCTTCAGCATTGTCTGGAAGAGTGATTATTGTGGAATTCAACTCCTCCTCTTCGGACATTGGAGAGATGTATCCACCAGCCGCATCCGTGTCCATGTGGTCGAAGAATTCTCCGACCAGTTCGGAAGTTGAGAAGCGGCTGCTTCTGGTTGTAACGGAGCACATACTCTCATTGTCACTACCCAACAAAGGGGTGAGAGCCGGGCCCGAGCAGCTAGGCTCTTTGGCAGTGGCTTGTGGGACAGCACCAGCTGGGGGAGGCTGTTGGGGGGCTTGGGCATCGCACTTGTATATGCGGAGAGTGATGGCTCCAAAGCCATAATTAATCACCCCCTCCCGGGAGTTGATGGGAACAAGGGATTGCTCGTTCAAAATGACCTCACGCAAAGTGCCTTTGGGGTCACCAACTTTCGCGACCTTCCAGCCATCGGTGGGAAGATCGGTGTTGCTGAGCTTGAGGATCTTTAAGATTGCCTCGGGCTCAGAGGGCTCGGCAGGAAGCCATGTTTTGGAGCGAGGGCGTTGGGGAACCTGGTCCAAATGTACAGCGTTGAGCTGTGCACCCGGACATATCTCACCTACCCTATTGATCGCTACCTTGTATAGATCCGCCGAGCGTTGGTCCGAGCAAGATACGATCTTAATATGTCCTTGATACCACCCTGCGTCACGGCAGCTGGGTGAAGGACCAGGGTTGAGGGACATAACCTCAAGGAATATTGGTAACAGTGCCATTTCGACCTGTCTCCAATTGGCAGGAGTAATGGTCCCATCGGCATTGGCAGAGTCGACCACAGCCCATGTGAGGCTCTCTTTCACAATCTCACTAAGCGGTTTGGAGAGCTTAGGCTTGGGAGTAGCCAGCCTTACGCGCTTAGGGATGCTTTGGGTGGATTCGCCCGAGCGATCGGCTGATCTCTGCCTCTGGGGGTTACCGGCTGCTTGTGCAGTGGAGAAGTGGACACGCACAGCAGCATGTGCTTTTGCCCACTCAAGCTTGCCCTTGTTGTATTCTGGCATTTGAGAAGTTTCTGAAGCGTTGAGCCTCGTCAAAATACGGTAAGCCGCTCTACGCGTCCTGTACGCCCTTGTACTCGGGTTCACGTTGGTAGGTGCACCTGAAGGAGGAGCGGTACGGGGAGCAGTTACCATCGACTTGTGAGGCAATATCGAGGCGTTTGCTGAAGAGGGCTTAGACGGAGCGACTGCTGCTGGTTTGTGAGTCAATACCCTAGCAGCCGCTGAAGAGCCTTGGGACAGCGAAGAGCTATTGGGTGGCTTATTAGCCGAAGCTGCGGTGCTTGTTGAAGGGGCAGTGCTTATGCTGCTTGTCTTCGAACCAAGGGCGGGGGTGTTGCTGGTGGGCATTTGCCTAGCCAGGGTTTTGCGCGTCCCTGAGGGGATATGCGCGGAAATTTTGTTTGTGTTTGTGTTTTTATTTTTTGTTGTGTCCATGCAATAAGGGTTCCCACTCAAAGCCGCTATCTCAGTCCGAATGTGTGGTCACTAAATATGGTCCCATGGTTATCTGTGCAAGCAGGGAGGCCATGCGAGGGTTGGCACAAGCCCTTATGTGGTCAAGTGCTCAGAGCCAGACCAGTGCTAATCGGGAGTTCCACTCAACCGAACCCACACTACCGACCTAACGGTAACAGACGTCGAACGTACTTTGAGGCCTGCCAAGGTTTTAACGGGACGGGGGCAGCTGCAACCTTAGACTGGAGCCGTTCACACTCAAGTTTCACCTTGGTGCTACCGTGAGAAAAGACAGCTGGGTCCAGAAAATTACAGCTACCAGCCCAGGGCAATCAGAACAGTTACATTGGTCCAAAGAGAAGTCCGGGGACGAAGGATGGGGGTCGTGCCAATTGGTGCTACTGAACTCCCGTGCAAGAAAACAGCAGCACCTGGGGGAGTGTAGACCATTTAGCGTAACCCAGGGTGCACCGCGTGGAGGCTATCTACATTACACCCCCTAACATTTTTCAGTTGATAATAAATAAAATGAATAAGAAAAATAAAACAGAGAGGGTTCATTAAAAAAATTTCAAAGAAAGACTTATAGCGGACTAATGGACAAATTACTTCAAAGGTATACAAGGTCAAATTACTTTAAAGATATCGAAATACTCATAAGGGACTTCAGGTATCCTTGAAAATTCAAGGACTTTAATACTTTGAAAGATAACAAAAGTTTAAAGATTCAGAAGTCAAGCGAAGGATATATGTGAAAATTCTGTAGACCGCTGACCGTCCGAGCAACAACTCTCTCTCAAGAAAAACAATAAAGCATCAAGTCACACGAAACGCCTTCGTCGTTCTACTCACAACGAGCATCATTTAGGAGAAGGAGAACCTCAGTTTGGTCTAGAGTCCAAAGGCACTGTCGAAGAATTGCTTAAGAAGTTCCTAGAATTCATCTGGAACACGAAGTTAAGTCAAGAAGTGGAGCACCGACTATATTGCAAAATAGTCATGCAAAGTGGGTCTCTCCTAGCATCCATGGCTGTGAAAATTCCGCAGGAGACGAACAGGCCGTAACCATGAAATAACAGATTTTGGAATCAAGCCATGCTGAGCAAATATGTACGTCACAAGGCATCCTACGCACAGTTAACACTCGAATCACAACGTGACAATAGAACCCAGTACTCAACGGATATTGATCATGTGAGGAATTGTATTCGTTGATATCACGGAGAATGTGATCCACTTGATTGATCCACTGAGATTCCTCAATGCCGACACAAATCACGAGATTCGTTTAGCAGTACATGGTCCAGATTCAGAATCTTATGAGGCTTGTTGAGTACACAAAAACACAGAAATTAGAAATCATATTTTGCAATAGTCTGGAGAAGTACCAGTTGTGTGAACGCCGGAAAGATTTCGCCACACTTGATGAACCGGTAGAAATGGCAGAACATTAGAAGTACCGGTGAATGTACGCAGCGCCCGCAGACGTTGCGGACAAGATGGACATTTTGCAAGGCACTGCTTGAATGCTCCATTATTATTTTGCTGGGAATTTGGCAGGAGAGGACTTGGAACTGCTGCAAAAAGACAGGTTAAAACAGGCTACCGCCAAGAACGAGGCATGGCACAGCCCCAACACAATAAGCCTGAACAACAGTAAGTTACTAACATTACGATGGACAACGTAACTCTGCTGCATTCACCATTGGCACACAACATGTGGTAGCTACAATCGTTACGGGAGCCTTAGTCCCAATACACACTATTCGTGCCGGTCACCTGCCAGTCACAACTTCTCAAATATGGATGCTAATGCCAGCTATATATGTTTGTGGAATATATTTGCAAGAGAAACTTCTTTCCAAATAAATTTTGTTTATTGAAGCCGCTGTAATGCGCCGACTGTAAGTCAAAAAGATTTCCATGGCTTCGCACCAGCTCAACCAACTACTCGACTGAAATTTATAAAATGCACACATATATTTTGTACATATGTATATAAAATTAATATGAAGTAATACTAAGAAAGTACGTATGCTGTACAATGCTAACTATTCCTTTAATAAATGTCCAAAGTTGAACTAATAGGAGATAAAACAACAAAAACAAATAATAGTTAAACGAAGTGGATGGCTTCGATATATTTATTCCACACTCACTCATCAAGTCGATCCTTACGCTAGAACGCGTAAAATTTCATCTGTACGAAATCCACAAGCAAGCGATGCATTCCACACTGCCGTTGAACCTTCGGTCAAGAATTCTTTTTGGAAAAACCGCGGCGGTCTTGCTTGGACTGTGACTGGCATGTAATCGGTAATGTGAATACTTCCTACTAAAAGCCATTAAAGAATATTTGACGAATGCTTGACCGACCGTGACCGGCACGAATAGTGTATATTGGGCCTTATGAAGCTTCATGAGGCTCGTTCGCCAATTATGTACTTGCATCTGTAGGGTAATTCTTATGGCCGGTTTAAATATCGCGCAGCGTGACGCTGGCCGGGCTCGGAAAAAACGCTTCTTCATTCACACTAATCGACCGCAACGCGAGCAGCAGAAATTGAATTTTTTTTTTTTTAATTTTTCATAATGCGAATTGGGATGTACAAAAGCCAAATACAAATACTCACATCGAATGATTTCGTATAGAAAATAAGAAAGCAAGACACAATGGGACTGTGTGAACAAACACATTCGTCATTTAATTACAAAGTAAAAAGAGTAAGTGAAGATTAAATTGGGGAGTAATTTAGTCCACACTGTATTCTGATAAACACTTAGAAAATAAAAGTAAACAAAACCAGGCATTGAATACATTTAGAACGTTATAGTTAAGAATTTTAAAAAAGAAGAAAAAGAAGGCGAAGGGTGGAGATATTGAAGGAAGGCGAACAGAAATTAAATCAAGTAGGAGATATAATAAAAAGAATAATTTTTTTTAGTTTTTACAAGGACAAAGAAAAATAAAACTGAAAAAAGCTGCCGCTTTATTTCACATTATAAAATTTAAAGAAATCAATACTCAAAAAGAAGATGTCAAGGAAGTCTAAGGACCAGTTCCTTCAAGGATATCGAGGGCTCAGGAGGGACTAAAAGACAAGTTACTTCTAGGCAATATAGCAGAAGTTACTTTACAGATACCGAAAGACTCATAAGGGACTTCATGGATCTTTAAAACTTCAAGGGCTTTAAGAGTTTCAAGTAAGACACGAGTTGAAAGACTCAAAAGAAAAATTTGGGTCGTCCACCACACTAACTGCAGCAATGTTGTATGCAGAGTGCGCGTTGCAGTGACGTACAGGGTTTGCAATATCAGTGACCGATCCAGTCTCTTCGAATTTATTCATTATTTATTTATTATTATTATTATTTAATAGGCTATAAGAGCATCCTGAACTGAGAGATCTATTGTGCAGCCTCTTACCCAACTAAAACAATTGTAGACTATCTATAAATTTCGTAACTGCTGTGGGTTTAATTTTGAATATGTCATTTGGAGCTAAGAGCCGTTGCCTGGACAATTAAGTCTGCGTCCTGCCACTGCTGGGCAAGTATATTAAACATGTTTTGCTGTTTTCTTTCGACAAAGTCGGCAGGAATCTTTTTCTTACACTTACTTTTTTCATATGGTAATTGAATCTACACTATCATGTTAATAGTTCTATATAGAACTAGCTGGCCCCGAAGCGTTGCCCTGCGTGAAATTATGTGTTTTGAAAAGAAAAGAAAGTTGAATTTATATTGTGTTGAAAATAATTTATTTGCGATTTTTCTACATTTTTTTCAATGTAACGCAGCTTGATAAACAACATTTTTTTGTTTTCTGTTCCGGTGCGTAAATGTACAGAGAAGATGGTTTTCCAACTCGTGAACACGCCACGTATAGCTGGCCGTGTGAAAAACATGGCATTCCTGTTGATTGTCATCGCAAATGCAAGTTTCACTGGAAACTGAATACGTTTGAACTGAAATGACAAATCGTTGGAACTGAAAGGAATTCGTGGAATCAAGCATTCTGCCCCCTTGTAAGTCCCTTTCAAAATTCTTGCAACTATCACATTATTCGATAGCTGCGTCACAATCAGTCGGGTTCCATTACACAGTTTCGGCGCATGAAGATTCCGAAGCATATTAATGACAGATCCAACTTTGATACGCAAATGATGCGGCGGCATGCCAGGCAAATCCAAAGAATTTAGAAATTCCACTGGATAATTCACGGCTGCGTCTTCATTTTCAACACGATAGATCGATTTGTATGAGCGCAAATCTCCCGGAATTTGACTTTGAATCGTCCAGATTAAGTCATTAACATCGGTATTTTTGGCAGCTAAAATTGGGCGTGCACTCAACCAATCCTAGTTACGATAATTTTGGCCAATGTTCGGATAAACATCCGTGATGAGTTCAGCTTTCGGTGAAGTGAATTGACAAATGGCAGGTGGAATTGATATCACACAACTGGAAGTATCAACCGGAATTTGCCCATTTCCAATTCTTAGCAGTTCTTTAGAAAAAACTTCTGCGGTGCTATCCTGTTGCATGAACACTCGCATATTCAATCGTATGGTTTTCACGTACCGCCACAAATACGATGACTTGAGACATGCGTTCAATTCATCCGCCGCTGTTGATTTCGGAATAACAGGAAGTGTTTGTCGAAAATCGCCTGCTAACAGTATCATTGCGCCACTAAATCGACGATTATTATTCAGCAGATCCTTCATTGTTCTGTCAAGTGCTTCTAGAGATTGTTTGTGAGCCATTGTGCGCTCATCCCATACTATCAGTTTACAATTATTCAACACTTTTGCCATAGCTGATTGCTTTGAAATGCTGCAAACAGGTGTTTCATTGATTTGCATGTTTAACGGAAGCTTCAGTGCCGAATGTGCCGATCTACCACCTTCTAGTAGAGTTGCAGCAATTCCAGTAGTTGCGAGAGCCAACGCAATGCCATTTTGAGATCGTATTGTTGCCAAAATCAATGATATCAGGAACGGTTTCCCCGTTTCCATCATTGACAGCCTTCATCAATTCATCATACGCACTCTTTTGCTGCTCATTCAATAATGGAACATTTCTTTGTACTTGTTGTTCCAAAGTTATCCTGTCGTATGCATGCTCACGTTCCAATTCACGATTCAGTGCATCTCTGATTTGATGATTTGGCGCTTGCATATGAATTTCAGTCAATAGTTTGCCACTCATAAGCAAACACAAATCTTCAATCAACACCAATGCTACATTGTAGATGTCATCGTTCATTTGCAATTCTGAATTCCATGTTGCCACTCGAATACGATGTAAAATGTCTTCGGCAATGTAATTTTTGTACGTATCCCATAATTGACGCGGATTTGAAGGCTGACATGTCGAAATGATCATCGCGAAAAGTGTGCGAACTTCAGTGGCATGCAAAGTAGCTATCGCATCGTCCATCTTTGATTCCAGTGATTATCATGTTCCAGCAATTGTAATTGCTGGCATGCTTCTCGAAAAGTTGCACACACCGTACCATTCACAGTACTCAATGACTCATATGAAGTTGAACCGCGCACATTAATCAATAGCAACCGAAGGTAGAAGCCATCGTCGTTTTTCGGGTGGATTGTGTAAATTCGTCCTAATGCATTAGTTGAGAACACACCTGGATGTCCATCTACTGGTTGGCCTTGCTTTCTGCGTAACCATTTCTTCGACAATGCATTCCATGTAAAGGGTTTTTCAAAAGAAACGCTACAAAAGTAAATCGATAGTGGCAGCAAACGACTCCATATTTTTTCCCGCTCTTTTGACATTTCTCTTCAGTAAGGTGTGCCATTTCACCGTGCAAAGACATATGAGCCAACAACGAGTCGAAATTATTAAAATTTACTACCGAATTTCGAAGTCAGTCGCCTCAACTTTAAGAGCGCTACGTCCAATTTATGATGAGGCTCATTTCTGGCTGAATGGCTTCGTCAATAAGCAAAATATGCGTTATTCGTTAGACAGCAAACCACACGTACTCCATGAATCATCATTTCATCCCGAAAAAATTACTGTTTGGTGCGGTTTATGGGCCGGCGGCGTCATTGGGCCGTACTTCTTCCGTGATGATCAAGACCGGCACATTAATGTGAATGCGAATCGCTACCGTTCAATGATAACCGAATATTTTTGGCCCCAATTGGATAATATGGACTTGAAGGACATGTGGTTCCAACAGGACGGCGCCACAAGCCACACAGCGAATGCCACAATCAATTTACTGCAAACCAAGTTTGGTGAACGTGTTATCTCACGAAATGGCCCAGTCGATTGGCCGCCTCGGTCGTGCGATTTACTGCCATTAGATTATTTCCTGTGGGGCTACGTCAAGTCTATGGTCTATGCCAACAAGCCAGCGACCGAACGTGAAATTGCAGCAGTATCGGCCGATTTATGCTTGAAAACCGTTGAAAATTGGGTTCAGCGTCTGGTCTTCTGCAAGCGTGCTCGTGGTGGCCATGCAAAAGAAATCGAGTTCCATACATAATTGCATCGAACGTACTTTCACAGGAATAAAGAATTTCATTGATATCTAAAACCGGTTTTGTTTTATTTAAAAAATTCTCCAAATGAACTGCGAGATGCATAACAGTCGAAAAACGCTCATGAATTACAAAAGAAAATATTCTCCAAAGCGCTTCATTGCAGTTCACGTATCGACCCATTTGATACTTGCTGATCTCATCTCGTTCAAGGCCAATAACCGCCATGTCGCTTCCTTTGGTGACGTGCTTGCAAACGTATTTGGTCGATTTCACAGAACTGCAATACTCAACATTGATATGAGTTTTGAATGTCTTAGACAATATTGACGAATATGGTACGATCCATGTGTTGTCAACTTCGATATTCACTCCTCTAAATTGAATGCTGAATGTTCTGCCATTGTTGTCTGATGAGCGACACCGATAGAGTGGATATCCATCATTTCCAGTTTGCGTTTCCGAAAGAAAAGCACGTGGATAGTGTTTCGTGCATTTATTGTCAGACATACAAACCGAAGTGGGATTGTAGTATCCGCAAGGTCCATGAACCATATTGGTTTTCACCACTTCGTATAATTCTGGATCTATCTCTGGATCAGGAATTTCCGCAGAAATGATGTCATCAATTTGATCTGGTGTAATCTTATCCACCATCCAAAGAAGAATGTGTGCGTACGGCAAACCTCTTTTTTGCCACTCAACAGAGTACATCCAGCATCTAACAGCACCATATATACTTTGCTTCACGATAAAGTCCACCAAATATGGTAGCTGTTGTTTGAAAACTCGTGCTGTGACATCGTGACGATCGCTTGCTGATTGACCGCGATTCAATAATTCCCTTATCTGTGGGCATTTTGGATTGCAAGTGAATGCAACAAACAAATCCGGTCGTCCATAATTCCACACGTATGTCATCGCATCCTGTGAGTACTCATGCATGTGCCTTGGGCTGCCAATGTATGTTGATGGCAAAATCGGAGTCGGCCAAGGTTTGTCACATATTCATCGCTATTGACTGCATCTCGCAAGTGAATATACTCTTCAGATCGAAGCTTGGTCTGATTGAAACGAATAAAATTGAGTCGTTCTGTCTCCATCGTCACGTACACATCAACTGCATACTGTTGAAATAATCGGCGATATCTCAAGAGATGGTTGTCAATTCCTTCGCGAATCATCAATCGATACGCGTAAAAGTTCATTGCACTGACCTTCTTTTTGTATCGACACCTAAAAGTTAACAAAAAATGAAGTTACAATCAAGAGTGTTTGTTTTTCTTTTACTAACCATTATCAGGATTGATCAGGTTGTATCTCAAGTAATATCCATCTTCACCACGGGAGAACATAAGCGGATATTGTAGTGAGTCATACGATCGATGAGTTTCACTGATTCGGTCTATTGCATCTCCAGCTCGACGTTTAATAACAATATCACGGGATTCTAATTTATCGCCAACAACAACAATTGATATTTCATCGGCCGTCGGTGCATTATATTGCCGTTCATGCGTGCCTGCTGGTCGTTTGTCCACTTTTATGACGATTCTGTGATCATCAGATGGCATCCTTTCTAACGAAGTTTTGAATAATCGAATTAGTTCGTTGTGTTCATGCAACATTTCTTGCAATTGCTGCACAATTCTCTTTTCGTCGCATTGAAAATTGCACAACGTCGATTCACTTCTTCATTTGAATCTCCAAGGAAATATATTTGGAGATATTTGTGATCTTGATCAGGATGCGGCAACAGCGATCCAGCAAGATGAAAAAATTGCCCGTGAATCTATATAGTTGCAGACAAATATGTTAATTTCTATATTTTATTGGCGAGATAATAAGTGTTAGCTTGTTGGTGAACTAACCTTGAATGTGGGATTGAAATTATGTTCATTCACAATTTCCCCACCAAACGACGTGATTTGAAAACAATCGTTACACATCTTGGAATTTTCTAAATAATGATTCGAATTTGGTGATTCACCGTAAAGCAACGACCGCAATGGCTCTGGTGGAGGAAGTAACTCTGGTAATTTCACTTTTCCGCTTGCGCAACACAATCCGGCCGGTTCTTTTGGAAATTTCAGTGCATCGCAATGCTGGCAAACGACAGACATCGAACCAAATCGAACTGATGCGTGCGCACCGTATTCAATGTCCGCTCATATCGAAAGGCTGCACGTTCGATATTCAAATCAGGCAATCGTTGTTGTTGCTGGCGTTGTCGGTGAGCAGCCAAACGTTGTTCTCTTGCTTCATGAATTTCCTGAGCACGAACTTGTCTTCTTCTCAATCGTTGTCTCTCATTGTAAGCTTCGTGAGCCTCTTGTGATTGTCGCGCACGTTGTTCAATCATTCCGATTCGAGTAGATTCCCTTGCAGTAGCATTTTCCTCTTCCGTACGACGTGCTGTATAATTCGTCGGGAACGCCGACCGATATTAGCGCAACCTCTTTGTGGCATCGTAACAAATTTCAATCTGTAATTGATCACTTTGTATGAGACACACATCAAGTTTTCACGGAATAATTTTCAATAATTTACCTTTTGAATAGCCGAAATAAAGGAAGCAAACGACCGAAATTGAACGATTCAAATAATTTTTACAAATCAGCTGAAGAAATAACACAAACAAATTCCAATGGAAATGAGGTTAGGTATTCACCAACAAACGAAAAGAATGAACTCCCTTTTTTTGTTTGAAATGTCAATAATTTCACTCAAAAACTGATGATCCACAGATTTAAAATCAAATATTTCGTGAATGTAAATAATTTAACAATTTAATGTAATGAATTTAACTCGAGAAATCAATTAAAATTTGGAAAAATGTCAGAAAGTCAATTGACCGTGTCCGCAATGTTCGAATAAACAAATCAGAGAGAACAAACAATATACGCAGCTGTCAAAATAAATAAGTGTCTACAGCTCCATCTGTTGAGTTATTGGAGTATCAGTCAGTGCTTACAACACCAATATAAAACTAAATGTGCGCGAGTTACATACAATCAAGTAGACAAAATATGTGTTTGTACAAACACATACTTTGTTACCTGTCTGTCTGTCACAGCAAACCCAAAGGTTTCGTATTGCCATCAAAACCATGGGAATGCTTTCCAACTCATTAGAGATAAGTTTATGCTGAATTGCAGAATAGCTGCAATTCATATTTTGTTAAGGTAGACTAAGAACAAAGAGAATGAAATAAATAAAGAACAGTTTTAAAACTGAATTCAAAGTCTTAAGTACGTAATTGGCGCAGTCGCTGTGAATATAAATATCTATAGATATTTAGTGAACCGAGACTCTAAAAAGTGAATAAAATATTTGATAATAAAGGAAGAAACCATTTTATTGGTTGCAATTAATGTAAAGCAATTTGATCACAAAAGGAAAATAACTAATTAACAAAAGTTAATAAAATATTTGAATAAAAAAAAAATAATAATAATAAATAAAATAAAAATGAATGAAGAAATAAGAAATAGAATCGAACACTTAGAGTGCATTGTTTTAAAACAAGAGGCATATATAAAGGACCAGCAACAAGCCCAGATAAGTTTACAACAAGAGCTGGCCCAAAGAGAGGCCATTTGGACGGAAACAAAACTGAGGTCTGACCAAGCTAGTATGATGATGGCTGAACTCCAACAACGGCAGGAACATCAGCAGCAACAAAATCAACCACAACAGCAACGGCAGACATTTGGTTTAGGACTTAGTCTCAATGAGGTCTTAAGCCAACTTAACCAGATCCAACCGTTTGGAAAAGGTCAACAGCTATTGCAGTTTATTAACAGTGTTGAGAATTTCTTCAAACTTTGCGGAAATAATATCGACATCATCAATTATAGCACTGGCATTATAAGAGATTCCAAAATTATTGGAAACCCTGGAAGATTAATAGGACTACTACCTGACGAAGCGAATTGGAATTCAATAAAGGACCAATTAAAAAAGGAGTATGGACCGAAAAAAACCTATGCAGATATATTTAACTATATAAGAAACATAAAAGTAAGTAGTCTTAGAGAACTGTTTAGCATTGTATTGGAGTCAAAGCTTAAAATAAATGAAATATATACCTATGACGATGATAAACCAGAACTGTACTCTCCGGACAATGTGGACAGAGACTTAACTCAAATTCTTATGACGAAAATCGATGGACAATTTAGGGGATGTATTGTGGGACAAACTCTAAGCATAGAATCCTTGCAAAATGTTTATTCACAGTTATATCTACTAGATGATAAAAGAACAATTGACAAAAGATGTAGAAAAGATAAAAAAACAGATACAGAAAAAAAAACTAATTTTCCAAAAAATCAATATGAAAATAGAAACACATATACAAATAGCTCTCGAAAAAAAACATTCACAAAACCCCAATCTGAATTATCTACAAGTAAATCCATTGGAGTATATAGATCATTTAAAAGAAGAATCAGATGACGAGGAAGTAAATTTTCTACCCTTAATAGCACTTACGATAGGAAGTAAAATAGTTACTTGTCTCATTGATACAGGATCAGAAACTAGCATAATAAAAAATAATCTTTTCAAGGCCGAATTTCTTGAAATAGATTTAATAAAACCTTTTAAATTTCGAACACTAAGTGGCACAGGTTCTACATCCACTGGCCTTATTACACCATTTCCTAGGGAATTTAATATACCAGGGACATTGTCTTGGAAAGTAATAAATATATCAAACCGCTACTATGATGCTATTATAGGTCAAAACTTTCTCATACCCCTTAAAGCAAAAATTGACTTAGAGAATAGATTTGTGGACATTTTTGGGAAAAAGATCCTTTTTGAAGAACAATCTCCGTATCATATCAATACAATTCAGACGATTGAAGATACAGATTTCAGTAAAATTAATCAACTTAATTTAAATCATTTAAATCGGGATGAAAATTGTAAATTAAAAAAATTATTGGAAGAATTTCAAGATTTATTTTATAAAGACGGAGATAAACTAAGGGCAACTCATGAAGTACAACATGAAATTCCAACATCTATAGACAAACCTCTTTATTCTAAAATATACCGATACCCACGAGTTCATGAAAATGAAATCCAAAAACAAATTAATGAAATGCTTTCGCAAAATATCATTAAAGAAAGTACTTCCCCGTACAATAGCCCTCTTTGGATTGTACCCAAGAAAATTGACAATTCTGGTATCAAAAAATGGAGGTTAGTCGTGGATTATAGGAAGCTCAACGAATACACCAAAACTGATAAATTTCCTATTCCTCATATGGAAGGAATTTTGGATAAACTGGGCAGAGCCCAATATTTTTCAACAGTCGACCTTGCAAAAGGGTTCCATCAAATTTTGGTGAAACAAAATGACAGGGAAAAAACTGCATTTTCTACTCCATTTGGACACTACGAATTTATTCGTATGCCATTTGGATTAAAAAATGCTCCATCTACTTTGCAAAGACTCATGAACTCCGTACTAAGGGACTATGTAAATAAAATTTGTATTGTTTATTTGGATGATATTTTAATATTTAGCACATATTTAGATGAGCATTTAATTAACTTGAAAAAAATATTCAAGCGGCTTCGGGAAGCCAAATTAAAAATCCAAATAGATAAATGCAATTTTTTACAAAACCAAACGGAATTTTTAGGTCATGTTCTTACACCTAAAGGTGTCAAACCAAACCCAAGAAAAGTGGAAATAATTCAGAAGTTGAAGCTTCCAAACACACAAAAAAGGATAAAATCATTCCTAGGGATGACGGGATTTTACAGGAAATTTATAAAAGATTATGCAAAAATTGCATATCCTATGACAAAATATTTGAAAAAAAATTCAAAAATAAATTCAAATGATCCCAATTTTATTGCTGCTTTTGAGCAATTAAAAGATATTCTGGTAAATCCACCCATCTTAAGATATCCAAACTTTAACGAGTAACTTTGCATTGGGTGCTGTTCTAACCCAAGAGGGTCATCCAATATGCTATGCCTCCAGAACACTAAATGTACATGAAAGAAATTATTCTACAATCGAAAAAGAACTATTAGCCATTGTTTGGAGCACACAATATTTCCGACCATATCTCTACGGAGTAGAGTTTGATCTTAGCACAGATCATCAACCACTCAAGTGGTTACAAGCTAAGAATAACGGTAGAGATATAAACCCTAGACTGCAGCGTTGGCTTGTCATTTTAATGGACTATAACGCTAAAATAGATTATATTAAAGGTAAAGAAAATCACATAGCTGATTTCTTAAGCCGTATCGATGAAACCGAACCTTTAGTGGAAACTATAAACACTGAGGAGAATTTATTACAAGACGAAACCCTAAATGACAATATCCACATTCTCGATACAGTTGTCAATCGCTTCAAATTTCAAATAATAATTACGGAGAAGAAAGATATAGAATCTATAAATGTTTTCGGGAAAACCAGAGTATATATAGACAATGAAGATTTGGGCTCGCAAAATATAGGAGGTAAGCTTGCAGCCTACAATCTAAAAGGCCAAGTCGGTATTTATTTTTTGTAGATGAAAGCAAATTTTCTGAATATCAAAGTGCTATCAAAGAATATTATCAAAACCGAATAGATGTTAAATTCCACAAATGCACCTATTTTGCCACTGATGTTGAAAATATAGAGGAGTTGAAAAAGCAAATAGCGTTATATCACAAAAAAGAAACAGGTCACTCAGGAATTATTCCAACATATGAAGGAATTAAACACCGAATCTATAACCCAGAACTTAAAACTGCAGTTCATAAAGTTATAAATAATTGCGATCACTGCACATCCGCTAAATACGATAGAAATCCTATAAAACCGAATCTTCAGCATACTGAAACCCCATCTATGCCAAATGAAATAATTCATGTTGACACATATGTCAATAGCAAGCAATCTTTTATAATTTTTATAGACAAATTCTCGAAATTCGCAGTACACTTCCACCTTCCAGATAGGAATAACCAAACTATTATTCAGAAAATCAGAGAATTCTTAGCTATAAAAGGAAACATAAAGAAACTTGTTTTTGATAACGAATTTAATACAGTAAATGTCCGAAGGTTTTTAGAGGAGACAAATATTGAAAACCATGCAACTAAACCTAATAGCCATACAGGAAACTCGGACATTGAAAGATTAAATAATACAATATCAGAGAAAATAAGGGTTTTTAATCTTGAGGAAAACTTACCAATAATTATTCAAATGGCGAAATCAATAAAATTCTATAACAATACCTATCATTCAACTATTAAATGCACTCCGTTAGAAGCTGAACAGCAAAAAGTTGATCACAATACAATAAAAAATCGTATCGAATCAAAAAAACGTCAGATATTATGCAAGGAAAATAATAAACGTGACAATTATGTAGAACAAAGACAAGAAGGTTATATAAAAAATTATAGGAGTGTACGACATAAAGAACAACCCAAATTTATTAAAAGAAATTTACAAAATGTACATCCTACCAACATTAAACGTCCATTGAAATTTGCAGATTGCCATAATAATATTGGTGACACTCATTAATATATATCCCGGCTGCGGAACGCTCCAATACTGGTATTTTACTCAGAACCAAGGATTTGCTGTTATAAACGTTAAGTCTGTAGAAATAGTAAATGAGACTGTAACTATATTACACTTGATAGATCCTCAGGAGATATATGCCGTAATAGAAGATATTGAAAGTTACATAAACAACATACAAATTATAAATAAAGGATTAATAGCAAAAGAAATTCAGGTATTGAAAAGTAAATTAAAATCTATTATTCCTTTAGGACAATTTCGTTTTAAAAGAGGACTTGCCAATGTTGTCGGATCTTGGCAAAAATGGCTCTTTGGTACTATGGACGATGAAGATAGAAACATAATAACTGAACATTTAAATATAGTGACCCAAAATAGTCATAATGCCATAAATGCAATAAACAAACAAATTTTGATAAATTAACATTTCTCAGACAGCATTAAATTATTAAAATCTACAATTTTTAATGACAGAAACAAGACGATTCAAGCTATTAAAGAATTGCAATCACAGAACGAATATATTGCCCAACATTTTCATTTTTCGGACATAATGTTCAAACTAAAATTCATAGAGAACAGAATCAACCAAATACAAGACAACATTGCTTCTGCCAAACATAATATACTTCACCCTAGTATTCTAACATCAGACGAAATCGAAACATTTAACATAGATTTTTACAAATTAAAATTAGTACAACAAGGTGTTATGTATTACAATAATAATATACTGGTATTTGCCATCAAAATACCTACTAACTTTGAAACAACTAATGTAAAATTAATATTACCTATACCAAATACAAATTTTTTAGAAATCGAAGAAGAACAACAATACTTTGTAAAAATAAGCAATATAAATTATTTATATAAAGAACATACAACCCTACAAAAATGAAATAAAAGTCCAAATTGTATTTTTCATAATAATTGTAAACTTAAAATTAATAAAGAACAATCTGTAACTTATGTTGATGAAGAAACCATAATAATTAAAAATGCAAAAAACAATTCTTTAATACACAATTGTGATGACAGAAAACTATGAAATGTCAATGGAAAAAACTTAATAGAATTGTATAATTGTTCAATAAAAATATTAAATAGTGAATACTCAAACAAGAAAATGTACACCTATGATAAATTTGCATATGATAACGATGAAACATTGTACAATTTCACAAAAAAACATGAAATTAACTTTAATCAACTAAAAATAACCCAAGTAGAAAACATCAAAATGATGAAGTCAACCAGAATGAGAAGTCAACCAGAAATATCTCATATGGCATAAATGCAACGTTAATCATAATTATGGTAGTCACATTGACTGTTATATTTATAATTGTAAGGAAAAATAATATACGAATCAAAATTCAAAAAAATATTCAACACAAAGCAGTTGAAGAAATTGCGGAAAGATACGACAATATTTAATTACCTAATTCAGGAGAATTTTTCTACCAGGGATGGAGGAGTTACATACAATCAAGTAGACAAAATATGTGTTTGTACAAACACATACTTTGTTACCTGTCTGTCTGTCACAGCAAACCCAAAGGTTTCGTATTGCCATCAAAACCATGGGAATGCTTTCCAACTCATTAGAGATAAGTTTATGCTGAATTGCAGAATAGCTGCAATTCATATTTTGTTAAGGTAGACTAAGAACAAAGAGAATGAAATAAATAAAGAACAGTTTTAAAACTGAATTCAACGTCTTAAGTACGTAATTCGCGTGCAACACCACGTACATACAAAAAAAATGAGAGCAAAAAGTGAGATTAGGTTTTTCTAATTTTCAAATTTTCCGACTTTTTCGAATGTTTTGAGATCGATAGATTTGCAAGAAACAATTGGAAAAAAAATTTGAAAAAAGTCATTTTTGGAATTTTTACAAACGAACAACCTCTGAAAATTGCATCAAGATTGGTCCAGCCGTTCTCGAGCCTTAGCGTCACTAACAAGCAAACATTCATTTCGACGAGTATATAGATTTAAAATTATTTCTGCTGCTTCTACCTTGATGCATTCGGGATCAATGAGTCCTCTCAACTGCCGCATACCTGTTTGGGCTCTCCAGTAACCGGATAGACCTCATTTTTCTCGTTCGCACATCAAGTTATTTATGAAGCTACTGTTTACCCCACATCCGGGTTTTGGACCTATGAAAGGAGTGTCTGCGCCATTTTTTGCCAGGAAATCTGCCATTCTATTTGTTTCATGTTCCTCATGTCCCGGTACCTACATCAGCATTACAGAACTCATCACTGCTAGGGTATTGAGGAGTTTAAAACATTCCCAGAGCAACTTTGATTGGAATGAGAAGTTTATTAATGATTTTAGAGCTGGCTATCTGAATGAATGCATATTTTGGTACTGCGGGTGCCCCTACCTAGACATTCTCTAGCATAAATTCTAAGACGTGGACCTCCGCTTGAGAAACTGAAGCTGTTTTTCCCACTGCAATTGCTTTTTGGAAATATAGCACTACAATTCCTGCTACAGCGCTGCCATCTTCCATTTTGGACCAATTAGTATACCATAGCTGTAAGTTTTATTTCAGCTTTAGGATTATTTCGTTGTTTCGCCATACTGAACGGTCACTGATGACCACTTTGAAGTTCTTGGAGAAATCTTTTTTCTATCCATCTTGTCAAACACCATGAGATACGGCGAGTTCGAGACGGTGTCCAGAATCCTTACGTGTCCCGTTAGGTTGCCTTCCTTAAGATGGGCTAGACTAAGTAACCCTAGGGCCGCGCTGGCTGCCATACTCTTAACCACAAGGTGTAGAGGAGTGAGTCCAGTGATCATTCCTAAAGCTTATGTGGGGAACTTTCCCATTGGTCCCATTACACTCAAACAGGATATTCGGTGAACATGGTTAAAGATCAGCTGAGCCTTTGCTTGATTTACCTGAGGGCACCATACCAAAGAGTCATAGGTGAACGTTGGTACTATTATTGTTATACGACTATCATTTTTGATCGTAGTCCCCATGTTTTGCCATATAGCCTCTGGTAGGAGTAGGCTGCTCTTAACGCTTTGCTAGTTATTTATGATAAATGGTTTTTCCAACTTATGTCTCCAAAGGGGAATCCTTTGGTTGACCAGACAATTAACTTTTCTGGCGCTGTTTCAGCATTGAGAACCCATGTTATGACCAGACTTTGTATTCCTTTCCTACTTATTCCTTCCTCAATTGATCTGAAAGTAGCATTGTCAAAAGGCTCGTATTGTCTACCGATATACAGAGAGCAATTTCTTTACCTTCCAAAGCCTTTTCTCGTTAGGCTCTGTATAGCTGCATTAAATATGTTGAGGTGAATCTTTGATATATACTTCCCCGATATATTCATCCAGAATTTTGTCCACAACTTTAAGCAGGAATGATTTTAGCCTGATTGGCCGAAAGATTTTTGCCGTGTGATCCGACATTTTGCCTGCCTTCGGTACTAAGCTAACCTAGCCATCGACAAGGTTTAGGCTCTATACCTAATTCCAGGCTTATCCTCAATATGTTTGTGAGCTCAGGTGTTGGGGCCCATGCTTTTCGTTGCTAGTGGCGAGCGCCCTTTTGCTGCCGGTAATAATCGCGGGCATGGACGAGGATCCGGTAGTCCCTAGCAAGGCACACACCGTGTTGTTTAAACAAATTGTACGTATTGTTGTTTGTAAGGGCTCTGGGGTTTTTAGTAGTCAGCTGTACTTGTCTGGGTTTCACAGCAAGTTGGGGGAAAAAGTAGTGGGGCCAAAAAGTAGGAAATGACAGATTATGTATTTATGTGTGAGTAGGAGGTTGAAGTAGGTGAGCGTGAAAGTAAGTGTAAATAAGTGGGAGAGTGTGAATGAGTGGGGGAGCGGCAGTGATGATGGAGTGCAACCAAATTTGAAACTTCTACTTCAAAAAGAAAATCTTCCAAGACGGCTTCAATGCCCAAGTATACATATATGGAAGATGGAGAACAAAGTAAAGGAAACCTGAGAAAAATGTACAGAAAATATAAAATTGAGCATTTCGTACACCGTATATTATTTGTTAAACGCCATGTGTTCGGTCAGTCAAACCAGATTTCGACTTGTCCATGGAGACGATTCTATGGTCTATTAAAGACTCCTAATTTTATTTAAGTTAATTGTGCAACGACTGCCTCTGAATAATCATCATCATAATCACATCTTGATGTATGCGTGCCTATGTTTGGCGAATAAAGTCAGTAAATAATGTCGTGTGAATTCGAAATAAAAGTGAAGAACGCAGTATCAATTTACCCTAATCACAGCCCCATCCGGCGGCTCAGTGGTTAACCAGATAAGTTGTAAATGGTGGAAATGGTTTTTAGTGGTCGTTTATTTTTAAGTATATATTTTTTATACGGAAGAGTTACATTTAAATGTACATATGTATTTTGTTTGTTACTTATAGTTTTCCTCGAAAGATAAGTAGCTTCCAGAACCTGAAATTAATCCCACAATAGGAACTTATGTAGTAGAATTGGTGTTAGGTAAAGGGGGAATTTATTTCTTCCATGAATACGGTGGGTGAATCCTATTGAAACTGTGACGTAGCGTTGTAGTGGCAGGTGTAGTCGTTGTTACATTATCAAAACTAGGTAAATTATTAGACAGGAATGAAGTGCTAAGGAGGCGGAGAGTTGGGATACTGTACTGGTTGAAAGCGAGTACAGTTTTGAAGAATTACAATGTGGATACCCGACTGTGTTCGACAGAGGGGTAATTAACACTAGCTTATTTTGACTTTCATTTACACTTTCTCTACAGTAAAGAGAAACAATCAAAATATAATAAAAAATTTATTTTATATATAACACAACGGGGAAATTACTGAAAACTCATATGTGATAAAAAAAAGTCGAGAGAATAATTATTCAAGATTATTTAAGAAACGAGAACATTGAATTGCATTTGGTGAAAGCAAACAATCACACTGGAAATGCTGATATTAAAAGACCGCATAATACAATCTGAATAAATGAAAATGTTTTCTATTGCACAAAACAGACAAGATAAAGAAAAAAAGGTAATTGAATTTTAAAATAACTGCCATCATTCAGTAATAAAAAGAAAACGTATAAGAGTTGATTTTGGAAATTGTAATAAAAAGATCATACATAACCATAATTTATTTTAAAAATAATAATATATTACAAAACAAAAAATTGAGAATTTTTTACAGAAGAAAGTCAAGTGTAAATGATTTACAATTTATTCCAAATTATAACTCATTTAGGCACAAGAAAGAACCTAAATTTTATTTAAATTATTTAGAAATTATCCACTCTTCAAAGGATAACCTAATATGAAGGAAATATTTATTTAAAACCACTTACAGAAAAAATGAGAACCTTAAACTTTTTAGGAATGCAACACTGTTTTAATGTATATTTAATTTGAAATTTATATTTTTTACAAGTGATTTTATTGAAAAAGAATTTACATTTTGTAACTCAAACTGAAACTGCATATTCATTCTTACATTCTTTCCATTCTTATATTCTTATATTCTTAAATCCATTCATTATTGCATATCTTATACATACATTCCAATATAATAAGTTCAAACTATTTTGTAACTATGCTTTAGAGCTTAGCGTGAAAAAGTTATGTAATTGATTTTGTTTAATATATAATGTAATAAATTCTTAATAAATATATTTCAAAACCTATCACACTATTACTCTTTATTCCGAAAAAATAAATAAATACTTATTTTTCAATATGTGTTTAACAAATTGTTGAGACGTATCCAATACAATTATCTATTAAAATAAAATAAAATAGTGTGTGAACAGTTTCTCATACCAAAGTTAAATAAATATACAGGAGCAAATAAAATCTTTATTAAAATTTCTTTTATCTAAATGGAACATGCACTAAATGGAACATTTTAATTTCAATTTAAACAAACGAAGAAACAATCAAAATTAGAATAGGATAGGATGAGTATGTTGCGCTTTCCTCTATCCACACCTACACTCAAATGTTTCAAATCTTAATGAGAGTCGTGAGGGAATAACTGGTCCCCTCACAGTACAAATGCAATATCTAAGAACATCCGTGCGCGCTTACTTTCCCGCTAAACAGCAAAAAATAAGTTAGCGCAAGGAGCAACATTGCGCAAGGGTAAATTTAACTTCGCAGTTGGGAAGCAGTAAAAAGCAAATGTGATACAGGTTGATGCCACTACTCTAAATTCTACTGAGAACGGTACAAATCTTATTAACACAACTTTAAAGTCTAAAGGCTCAAGGTCTTTCAATACAACCACAAAGAAGCCGGGAATGCAAACTGGTATTGACTGGTACATTCAAGCAAACGTCAGCAAGATGACACATAAATTAGTCAAACTTAAAAAAACTATGGGTTAGAATAGACTTGCTCTAATCGGAAATTACAAACAAATCCACTGCCAAAAGTTAAAGCCACCATAATTCTACTTGCGAGAGCCATGATCAAATACTTTAGTTGCACTTGGAGCCAGTTTTGTAGGCAATAACAATTTCCGCATAGTCACCATAAGAAATGGTAATATAAAAGAAACAAAACTATAGATATATAATGAAGGCAACTATAGGATTATTCCTTCTTATCTTCATAAAAGTTCAAGAGCGGTAATGGCCTGATAGCATTTATTAAAGGTACTGATAATACTGAGTACGAATGAATTCAGAGACATTTTCGAAATAGATTTTAGGCCAAAGCAAATACAATATTAAAAATAAAGACAAATTACCTCAACCACTATTTCAAGTACAATTTGAACCGAAAGAAAGGAAATGAAAAGCTAATAAAACAGACCCAATGTACCATCTACTTACTTATTATATTATATATGTAGGCGAATAACCGTCGAACAACCCCACAAAAGAAAAGGCCCTATACAGTGCTTCCGTCCACAAAATCGTACTTCAATCGTACTTCATCCATGTGTTCTTCGGACCATTCAAACATAAATGGAAAAATATTCAGCAATTGAGGAGAAAATTCCATGGCAAACTGCAGAGGTAATTCTTTGCATTTAGGTAGGTAGGTAAAATGGCTGACGACCTCTGGTCGCCTGAGTTAGCAATAGTGCCGTTTTGTTGCCATGTCCTCGAGAGCCTGAAAAAATGGTAATGTTCTCTTGTGCATTTACAACCATCCGGACTTGTTAACAAATTTGGATAGGTCTCAAAGTTCTAAGATAAAGCAATGCGCTAGACTCTCCAGAAAAGGACTTCTGAGATATTTGAGTCTCCAGCGAGCGAAGGCTGGGCAATCACAAAGAAAGTGTACGAATGTTTCTTTCTTCTGTGGATCTTTACAGCTCCTGCAATGAGCATTGAACGGAATGCCAATTTTTTTAGTGTGCGTTCCAATAGTCCAATGACATGTACAGACAGCTATAAGGTTGCTAATTTTATGTCTTGGTTTATTGAGAAGCTGGTTAGTTCTTTTTGTACTGTAATCGCACCCCATCATTCTAGAAATGACACATGTCGCAGTGTTTTTCCACTTCTCGAGAGTCTTGCGGAGGAAGTGATTATAAATATTTCCCTTAACAACAGTTAGGAGGACGCCAACGTCTTTAAAGAGAAACACTTGATTGGTAAGCCTCCTCGTGCGAGGTAATCAGCCCACTCGTCAATGTTCCTGTGTACCGTAACCCATACAAGGGATATTATACTATTTTCTGATAATGATTAAAATTCCTCCTTACATAGGCCGACCATCTTAGAGCTGTTTAAAGATGACTCCAGCGCCTTTTTTGCCGCCTGGCTGTCGGACCAAATGGATGTTTTTGGTCAGCTTGCGGCCCTGCAGCTCCCTGCATGCCTGCCAAATTGCAAAGACCTCTGCTTGATCCACACTTGATGTCGATGGCAATTTTAAGGAGAGCAGAAAATTGAGAGATGCTGAAAATATTCCTGCACCCACCCCAGATTCCATCTTGCAACCACCGGTGAAAATTGTCCTACCTCCTTCGCGAGTATTATTTTGCCATGACCAATGGTATACAGTATCGAGTTTAGAACTATCTTCTGATCATTCACCAATGGTTACATGCCTACATAATTAAGTTCGACTTGGTTAGCAAACAGCTGAGATAACTAATAATAGAACAACCCGACTCAGGTATCGCCAATATGTATCTATTTTTGTAAACATTAGTTTATTTAACTCTATTATCTTCGTTTAACTATTTTAACCTAACTATTTATTATCTTCGAATTAATTGGGTAATAGATATTGACCCAGAACTTTGGATATCAACTCAGTGCTTACACCTGCAGTGTTACTTTCTTTTCCGGAAGCCTCCTCATATCACCTCCTACAATAATTCGGAAATCATCTGCAGTTATTGATCTGGTTAAGAATAAAAGGCAATTAAGATGATACTGGCAACAAAATAGATCACCACTCACATAGCAGATATTGTCAGTAGCAAAAAAATATCTATGAGAAGCAGTGAACTGCGAGCTAGACGACAAAGAAAAAGCCTTTGCTAAATACCTAAAACCAGTGTTTCAACCTTACTCAGCGACCAATGTTAAAATTCCATATTTGGCCTAACTACTAAGCTTACTGTAATTAAAATAAAATTAAGACCCAGCTAAACCCAAAAAGAGCATCCTAAAATGATTGTGGATTTGCCTGAAATGGCTACAAAAATAATTGTGCGGGTTAAATATCGTTAGTAATTTAGCTCTTCAAACTTTTTTTACTTATTGTTAGGATCAAAATGAATAAGTGCTTACAAACAAAAATATATTTCGGGCATATTTAGTTAAGTGCAGGTGAAGTCACACAAGTTCTGCACACAAAACAGAAATCAATAATTAAAAGCGTTTTTATTAGTAAAACTTTAAAATATTATTGTTCAATAACATATATCAGATCTTAATTTTAATATAAGAGTATATATTGTGCTCATGTGTGGAAAATTATCTTTCAAATGATATGTATATATTTCAATAAAATAAGTTAAGTAGAATTGCAACAAAAGCGGCCCATAAAATGCATGTTAACCTATTAAAACATCAATAAATAAATTAGGTGCTATAAAATTAATATTAGGTACTATAATTTGTTATATAATATGAAAGTTTTTGAGCAATGTTTCCTCTTCCTCACTTCTCTAGCACCGTTTCAACCATATTGCTTCGACATCAATTCCTTATATTTCTAAACTGGAATAATAAAGTAACACCAAGTACTCACAATAATTTTATTCAGTGGTAGATTTGTTTGAAAAGAGTAAATTCTTTTAGCAATTATTTCAACATTAAAATACCAGTAACACTACCTATAATAATTTATACACAACAAACATAAAGACCAACAAAATTTGCAGAAAGGGCATCAAGACAAATAATGGAACTTCAGGCTACGGTCAATATGAATATGGTGAAAAACAACAAAAAATTGATTGTAACAGATGCGAACCCACACATGGCATAAAAAGTTGCCCAGATTACAAGCGAAAGTATATAAATATTTCAATGTGGCGGCTTTGGGCACTTTGAAAACAAGAAAAGATCAAACAGTAAGAAATGTAGAAAAATGACAACACCGTAGGGGAAGACTCGTCGGAATCACACGACTCAGATGACTCATAGGGACTGTTGGATTAATTACAGTAATTCGTTGATCGAAGATGAGATATTATCCGAAAAACTCAGAGCTGGCAAAATTGAAACTAAAAATAATAAAAAAAAGCAGCGACAAAGCATATTGTAAAATTATATATTGGAAGTGTATCAGTTATTGGTGACGTTAAAGTATATTGCTTGGGAAGGAAATATCGGACAATATAATTTTTAAAATAGTCAAAGGCAACCTGTCTCCCATACTGAGCAGAAAAATATGTGACAATTTTTAATTTATAGTATGGTTTCGTTTACCCGCAAAAATAACATTGTTTCGAATCGACATGAAGCTATCACAATACTTACAGCAATTCGATGGAAATAAAACCCAATCTGTTTAAGTGGAACAAGCTTATGAAAAAACCACATTTTATTTCTACTAACTGAGCTCAACAGATTACTGGGAATTATGCGATGCATGTGTACAAAATATAATTGGAAACAAAACATTACTAGCACATACAGATTTACATGTATATAAATATATAGAAAGACATATATTCAGCGAATATATGTCTACAGAAATTGGCTCATACTTGCTCTTGTGTATAGGCTCTGTATAGGCTCTTGCTCTGCACTGCTCTCCTGACTCAGCTCCCTGCACATAGATTGCACTCTCTCCTGGCTCTGCTCCCTGCCCATAGATTGCACTCTCTCCTGGCTCAGCTCCCTGCACATAGTTTGCACTCTCTCCTGGCTCAGCTCCCTGCTCATATATTGCACCGCACTGCTCCTTGTGCTCTCACGCACTGCCTCATTGGCACAACCGCACAGCTCCATCGTCCAAAACGAACTAACTCCTAAAATCACTCGCTGAGCTTATTTTTGCTATGCGAAACTCAAACGCATGGTTGCATTTGATACAGTCCCCACGAGCAAGAGAAGGACCTCCTGTCCTTGCTTTAATAAAGTCGCCCTCTATTCGCTCGGCGCAATTGGAAGCACACATATCTTCTGAACAGGCCTTGTCAGACGGTTTGTGGCTGTCTGCACAATGACTGAACGTATTAGCCCATCTCGGCTCCTTATTAGCTCACAAATTCTGCCCAAAGCCCATTGCGCTGGTGGAAAAAGTTCACTCTTGATCAGCACTAATTGACCCAGGCTCATTGGCTCTCGTTCTCTGCGCCATTTTTTACGCTCTTGCAGCTTCGTCAAATATTCCTCTCTCCACCTCTTCCAGAAATGCTCAACCATTTTCTGGCGTGCTCTCCACAAACTTGCCCCTTTCAGGTTTGACTGCTGCTCGCTCACAAATGGTAAGGGAATGATCAATGGCTCCCCTATCAAAAAATGCCCGGGAGTCAAGGCCTGAATATTTTCCGCATCATCACTCAAGGGTGTCAAAGGCCTTGAGTTCAAAATTGCTTCTATCTCTACTAGGAGGGTAGATAGCTGCTCTTGTGTTAAAATCTTTTGCCCAGCAATACGCGTGAGGTGGTACTTCATTGACTTCACAGCAGCTTCATAAATTCCGCCTTGATTCGGCGCTGCTGGCGTCATAAATATCCAATCTGTCCCCTTGTTGCTCAGATGCTCAAAAACTTCTTTTACTTGCCAGCTCTCTCGTGCTCTTCTCAGCTCTCTTGCCGCCCCTACAAATGATGTACCATTGTCACTGTATATTCGCTCACATCTCCCTTTTCTGCAAATAAAGCGCTCATAACAAGCAATAAAGGCTATAGAGGTTAAATCAGAAACAATGTCAATATGAATGGCCTTTGTTTATAGGCATACAAAAATGGCCACCCAGCACTTACGCTCCTTCATTCGCTCTCCAGCTCTATCCGGTGCCTTTATTCTAAAAGGACCAGCATAATCAATACCTGTGTGTAGAAAAGGCTTGCCCTCTTGCACCCTGTCGCCTGGCAATTCAGACATCAGCTGTTGCTCAAATCTGTGATTATAGCGCGCGCACACCACGCACTTGTGGAGAAAAGCTCTTAATTGGCTCCGTAGTTTTGGAATCCAAAACTTTTGTCTGATGAATTGCATCATCACTTGCACAACACCATGCTTAGTCATACGATGAGCGTGGTCCATTATCAGCCATGCTGTTCGAGAACCATCCTTCACTATCACCGGATGCACCATCTCATAGGCTTCTCCCCAATCGCCCGCCCACTCTCAATAGGCCCTTGCTGTCCATTATTGGATTCAACGCACTAATTTTGCTCCCTTCTTGCACCTGCCCAATCTCTCTTAGTTTGTCTATCTCTTGTCTGTAATCGCTCTCCTGCGCCTGCTTAAACAGGAGTTCCGTTGCTTCACATTTCTCTTCGACTGTTGGCGCTTGCACTACTCGGTTGTTGTGCCGAGTTCTGCGCCTTCTCTTTCTGTGCCTTGCTCTTTGCACAAACCTGATAATGTAGCTCAATATGTTGATGTTCTTCTCTAGAATTCGCGCATAGTCAATCAGCGCCATGCTCTTGCCCCTGCTCGGTATAAATATTTGCAAAAACTCGGGTGAATGTGTCACGTGATACGCTCCCAGCTCGTTAAGCCCTTTAGTTGGTTTTTCCGGCTCAAAAATGTTGGCTGGCCAACTGATTTCTGATTTACGTAACCAATCCGGTCCATATAACCAGAGCTTATTACCAACTAACTCTCTCGCTGTTAAGCCTCTAGTTAACAAATCTGCTGGATTTTGTTTCGTGTTTACATAGCGCCAACGCCCAAACTCTGTGTGAGTCTGTATCTCTGAAACTCCATTTGCTTCATACATCTTCAGCTCACATGGTAGTTTTCTGATCCAGTGCAGAACAACCTGTGAATCTGTCCACAAGCTGTACTCACATTTTGCCCACTCCATTTCTTTGCTCACGCTGTATAGCAGCTGTGCCAGTAATTTGGCTGCTGACAGTTCAAGCTTTGGTACTGTAATCGTCTTCAAAGGAGCTACGCGCGCCTTAGACGTCAGTAAATTGGCCTCCACTTGCTGGTTGCCATAATCAATTCGCACATAAATTGCTGCACCATACGCGCTCATCGATGCGTCCACAAATCCATGAATCTGGACCTTAGCATCTGTTGTGGTACCAATCCACCTGCTAATTTTAAATTGCTCTAAATGCCCTATCTCTTCCCAAAAGTCTTCCCATCTTTTCAGTATCTCTGATGGTACTATTGTATCCCAGTCTAGGCTCCATAAATATTGTATAATAATTTTCCCCCTGATAGTGACTGGAGTTATAAACCCGTCAGGATCGTATAGTTGTGCCATACAACTTACTATCTTTCTTTTAGTCACCTCACCGACCAATGCAGGAGTCTTCACCACAAAGGTGAATTTGGCTTCTTCTATCAACCATTTCAGGCCTGGCACAAACATCTCGTCTTCTCTGGGGAATAACATCTCTTCTTCTCTCTCCGCTCTCATTGCCCTGAGTAGTCTTTTTGAGTTCGACTTCCATTTGCACAGCTCGAAACCGCCGCCTTTTAGGACAGTGTCTATTTCTTTCGCGAGCACTATTGGTTCTTGCTCAGATCGTCCGCCTGTAGCACAGTCATCCATATAGAAGTCACTCTCTATGATGTCCGCTGCTCTTGGGTATGCATCTTTCGCCTCCCTAGCACATTGTATTAAAGCTCGCACAGCATTATAAGCGGAGGAAGTCATTCCATACGTTACAACCGTTAACCAGTACTCTCGTAAAGGCTCACCATTATGCTCTCGCCAAAAGATTCTTTGCAAATTCCATTGCCTTTCGGTAACACGCACTTGTCGGAACATCTTTTTGATGTCGGCACATATCGCAATCTTGTGACGCCTAAATCTCATGACAATTTCGTAAAGATCCTTTTGTAACTTCTCGCCTAAACATTGCACTTGATTCAGAGAGATGCCACGATTCGTTTTGCAGCTAGCATCAAAAACCACCCGAAATTTTTTGGTGACACATTGATGTGGGATATAATAAACTGGCTCGTCCACTCTTGGTGGTTGTATAGCGCACTTCATATGCCCTAATCTCTCATACTCTCTCATGAATTCTACGTATTGCTCTCTCAGCTCTGAGTCTTTCTCTAATTTCCGCTCCAAGTACATAAACCTGCACAATGCTATTGCTCTTGAAGTGCCTAAACCTTGCACCGTGTCTTTCACTGGAATTGGCACAATAAAACGCCCTGTTTCATCTCTAGTATAAGTCTCCATAAAATTTTGCTCCACTTCCTGCTCCTCATCTGTTCTCCAGCGAGTTATCGTCTGCACCTGATCTATCTGCCACAGGCGCTGAAGTAACTCGTCCAACCTTTTGTTATCGATACATTCTATCGAAGCAACTATAGCATCGGCCCCTCTATCTCTCTCACAGGGTTGTGCCCCGAAAATGACTTTCCCAAACATGCTCTCATATATGGCAATGCCTTGCACCTCATTTGGCATTATCGCCATAATGGCTCTAGTCACCATATTTGCTCCTAACAGTAGCTCGACTGGTCTCGCCTTCCAAAACTCAGGATCCGCCCATAAACCCTCATTCTTAAAATGCATTGGTATCTCCACTAAATCTCTTGCTGGCAAAACTGGGCACCAGTTACATTCTCTTGGCAGCACCCAAAACTCAGTCTCTAAATAATCATTCTCGCTCCTCATAGGGTAACAAGAAAACACCTTGGCACTCAAACAGTGCTTTATGTCAAATGATTTACCTTCTATTCCTATCATTTTGCTGTTCTGTGATGGTATTGGCAACTGGTACTTTCGCCGGAATTCGGCACTCATTAAATTTGGCTGCGCTCCAGTGTCCATAAGTGCTCGCACTGGCCCATATAGCATTCCTGCAATCTCGACACGCACCATAACTGTTGGTAACAAGGCCTCTTGCATCTCTAAATTACAATGAAAAGACTTATACTAAGTTGCACAATTAGGAATATCTCGCTCTTTTTTTAATGCTCTAATATGTTTTAGAAATTTTAGGCTCTTAAATCTATCACTTCGCCCAGGCTCTGTTACCCTTGCGCGCTTTGCAAGGTTGCTATGCCGTCAATCGCTCTTGACCTTCGGCATTGTTGTCGCGGCGGCTTCCCGCTTTGGCTGTTGTGCCACGAACACCTGTTGCTGTGGCTCTTTTTTGCACATAGGACGCTATTGTGCTTCTGCGCCCCTGGGCACCGCAAACATGGCCCCGCAAAGCACTCCGACGCCTTATGCCCCTTCTTCAGGCAGTTGTTCCACAGGTTGCGTTTGCCAACTAGCTCTTGCCTAGCTCTCAAATTGAGTGACAGGAAGTCTGGGCATCGAAACAATGCGTGATCTGCGCTGCATATCTCGCACAGCTTGCCTTGGCTTGCTCGTATCGGTGCTGCTCCTGTTGCACTCACACCGTGGCCCATTCTCTCCCTGCTCTTGGGTACTGCGCCCGTTGCTCGATCGCGCCCGTGCTCCAATTTATGCGCTCGCTTGACTTGCCGTGCTGGTAGAGCAGAGGCCTGCTTCTCCAGGAAAGCCAACATCTCATTCACCTTTGGAGAGTCAGAGCTCCTCTGTAGCTCCCATTGCTTGGCAGTGTCGCTGTCCAGTCGCTCGTGGAGCATATGCACAACGAACATGTCTCAATGTTCCACTGGTACCCCCTGTGCCTTTAGTTGGCGCATGGATTCATGGGTCACATTCGCCATACGCTGTAGGCTCTCCGCAGTGGGTGGTCCCTCTAGCTCTGGCAACTTAATAAATCTCCGCAAGTACTCTCGGCATACCGGATACTTCCGGTCATAAATTTGGTTGAGCCGCTCCCATGCCTCATGGTAACTGTTGTCGGTCAGCTCCCACTCACCCAAAGTGCGCGCTGCTTTATGGGTGAGCGACTTCTTCAAGTACGAGAACTTGTACGATGGCGCTATCTGCTCGTTGCTGTGCACTGCAGCGACAAATCTGTCGCGAAAACCATGCCATTTGGTGATGCTTCCATCAAATTCTCCCCAAGTATTTTGGAGGTCGTGCTGCTGGAACGGCATTGTCACCTGCACCGAAATTGGCTCCTTTGCGCCTTGCTCAACGCACCTTGCTGGGCACAATTGCTCGATCTTGGCGTTCAGTGCACCACTCGCTCCGAAGTACCGTCGCTCCGCCCGCTCCATTGATCTCTCCAAATCAGCACTCTCATCGGGCTTGGCCCGAGATGCTATCTCGTCATGGATGGCATTGAAGCGCTCCCACTGTTGCTCTAAACGAGTCAGCCGCACCTTGGCTTCCGCAAGCCCCAAATGCGAGAACTCGCTTGTCTTCGCATGCTCTGCTGCCCTCTTGATGCCATTGTAGGCCGACTGATGCTTTCCGTAACTCATTTTCTTGCTGCTCGAGAAAGGAAAGGAAGAAAGAAAAAAAAATTCAATTAATCTCTTGGGAGGAAAAGACTATTTCCTCCTAGCCCTTGCCCAGACTGCCAACACTGCATATTTTCTCTATATAACTCTACTTATTATTTATGCACTTTGAGTCGAATAACCGCATTGGTTTATTCGCTCACTAGCACGAAATTCTAGCACCTATGCTCGCTCAATTTTTAAGTTTTGAGTCGAATAACCGCATTGGTTCATTCGCTCATTTGCACATAGTTTTCGCTCGCTCATATTTAAATTTTGAGACGAATAACCGCACTGGTTCATTCGCTCATTTGCACATAATTTTTCACTCGCTCATATTAAATTTTGAGACGAATAACCGCATTGGTTCATTCGCTCATTTGCACATAATTTTTCACTCGCTCATATTAAATTTTGAGACGAATAACCGCATTGGTTCATTCGCTCATTTGCACATAATATTCAGCACCAAGCACGCGCACACGCAGCCATGCCGCCTCACTGTCGGCCGCCAGCAAGGCGGCAGCCATAGCGCAGCATACTGCGCATCTCTATGACTGCGTCGCATAGTGCTTGCCTGCGCAAATTGTACCCACCCCTAAATTCTTTTAGCTTTCTTGAAGCCCAATGCCCAATGCCTGTGCCAATTTGTCGTATGTGCTTTGAGCACATACGCCCTTGGTCTATTATTTTTAAGCATTGCAGTGTTGGATCTGCTCCTGTAACTCCGTGGACGGTATCTTACCTTAATTTTAATTTTTTATTTTTTTATATTAGAAGTATAAACTTGGACCTCTTTGTTTTTCTGCTATTCTCACTTAAAGTCAAATATCAACTGAAAATGAAAATTTTGAGCATCTCAGAATTGATGCTATCCTTCGCACTCCGTTCCGTTTCCTCTGTTCGCTCTTCACTCTGCTCACATACATATTATATGTATGTTCCGAATGCGTATTGCGCATTCAGCAATTGATGCTCCTCTAGCGCGTTGCGCTTGCTCTCTTTTTCTCTTCCCGCAGGCACAACGGAACAAAGGAATTTAAAGGAAAGAAATATCTATTAAATACCCTGCCAGTACGCAATCGCACATACATACATACATGCATATGCGATCTGCGTTTACATAGAGTCTGGCGTGATTTCATAGGAACGCTTAAAATAAAGGCGAAATTAAGTTTTGCACTTAATCTATGTATATACCTACTTAATACTACAAACATACATACATGCATCGCACCATCGATGCTGTATTGTATAGATCACTAGTACGATCCGGCTCGACATGGACCAATGTTTCGAATCGACATGAAGCTATCAGAATACTTACAGCAATTCGATGGAAATAAAACCCAATCTGTTTAAGTGGAAAAAGCTTATGAAAAAACCACTTTTTATTTCTACTTAACTGAGCTCAACAGATTACTGGGAATTATGCGATGCATGTGTACAAAATATAATTGGAAACAAAACATTACTAGCACATACAGGTATATGTACATGTATATAAATATATAGAAAGACATATATTCAGCGAATATATGTCTACAGAAATTGGCTCTCGGAATACCTGTGGCACCGCTCATACTTGCTCTTGTGTATAGGCTCTGTATAGGCTCTTGCTCTGCACTGCTCTCCTGACTCAGCTCCCTGCACATAGATTGCACTCTCTCCTGGCTCTGCTCCCTGCCCATAGATTGCACTCTCTCCTGGCTCAGCTCCCTGCACATAGTTTGCACTCTCTCCTGGCTCAGCTCCCTGCTCATATATTGCACCGCACTGCTCCTTGTGGCACAACCGCACAGCTCCATCGTCCGAAACGAACTAACTCCTAAAATCACTCGCTGAACTTATTTTTGCTATGCGAAACTCAAACGCATGGATGCATTTGATACAAACATACAAATCCAGAGATGCTGTTGTAAGAACTTCGAATATGACAAAGATTTCGTTGTAGATGCGAAATTCTCCACGGAGACTTCAGTAGATGCTAATTCGAAAGCATTGGGAGCATATCTGCTTCAAGACGACCAACCGATAGCCTATGCAATAAAGGCGCTGCCAGAACTCCAACAAAACATACCACAAATAGAAAAAGATGCTTCAGCAATACGGTTTGCTTGCATTCTATTCCACGAATATGTTTTTGTCAGGAATCTAATGAATAAGACGGATCACAACCCACTGGATACAATTTTTAAGAAGCTTATCCAAAATGCAGGTACAACCACAACAAATACTACTGGATACGATGGCATATTCAACAAAAATTAACTAGAAGGAGGGAACACAAATACCAATAGCAGTGATATTAAGAAGAGATTGTGAACACGAAATTCAACTTAAATCGAATGAATGGTTTGCAAAGGCAACACGAGGGGACCTTTAACCCCAGCTGATAAAAGAAGGTGTAATTGGGCAGAAGAACCGGAACCTGCCAGAACTAGTCAGATAGTATGCAAACGTCAAGGTTGAATTGTCTTTCAATGAAAGTTTATTATTTTATCAAGGGGACCGGAGTAATTGCTCCAAGGGCGGGGATCCCAAAAATATAGAAGAACATGTGGGATATGTGGGTGTCGGTGGTTCTTACCCGGAGTTCGACAATCACTTTATTGGTGTGGTCAAAGCAAAGACATCAAGATCGTCGTAGAAAGGTGTTCGGTGTGTGAACAAGCACAACGAAAAAACATTCGGGCGCTGCCATCGGGTTGTCGCATGTAGCAATCCTCCTTTAATATTAATTAAGCATTAGCAATATTAACTGGTGTAAGTAAATACCAGGCTTCGCTGGAAAAGCTAGTACCAATCAAATTGTGGCATACGACCGTCGAGTAAGTGTGAAAATAGTTTAAGTCATACTCTTGGTTACAAGCCTATCGACGCTCCTATAATTGTCTGTCTTTAAGCTAAAGAAAAATTTACTTTTAATTGCCTTTTGGTAGGTCCACAAGCGTCCATATATCATTTTCGATTAACGACTCGTACTCCCTCTGCGTTGTTTTATGACATTCTTGAGCACTCATTATTTTCGATATCTTCGAAATGCTGTGGTACTTCTATTTCAGTTGTTTGTTAACGCATTTAACTTATTTTGTTCCTTACTGGGACGCCCTGGCTTCCCAGCTTGAACGATTTTCGGTCGCCTTAACTGTCTTTTTTGTTTCCCGCTTAAACTTTCAATTTGTCCATTGCCGTTGTTTTCGCCACCGCTACTTTTTTTTTTTTTAATTCAACATGGATTTATTTATTGCATCTTTTCAATCGAAACCAACAATAATTTTACAAAGCTTACAACTAATAAATAAATTGATGCTCCGCGCCAGTGCTTAGAACAATTTTAGTTCAAGTACATATTATATAAAAAATATGTTAAGTAGACAAAAAAAATTAATATAAAAATATTAATATAAAGAAACTCTATTTTTTTAAAAAGTGGCCTTTTAAGTCGAGATGTATTCATCCTATGAAGCAGATTCCTTGCTAGTTCGTTAGGATGACACTGAAGTTTGAATTGGTATTTTGTTTTTAAAACTGTTAGTTCTTCTTCAACGGGTGCTATATTAAGGTCGCGGTGAATATTTTCGTCGCTGCGCCGCTGATCGTTCTCAGAATTTTCGATTGAGCCCTTTGAATTATTTGCAAGTTTGATGCACTAGTAGGTGTTCTTCTAAATCCCGGGAGGCTATCCGTGGATTTAGGTGAGAGCTCAGGATAGCTGTGTCGTCAGCGAAAGTCGAGGTAACGAGGTTTTTATCCGTTGGCAGATCGGAAGTGTACAGAGTGTAAAGCATAGGTCCAAGCACACTACCTTGTGGTACTCCAGCCATAATTTCAAAGTTTGGCGTTACAAATTCTTTATATTTAACTCTAAATTTGCGATTTGTTAAATATGACTCCAGAATTTTATGGGAACTATTTGGCAGAAGTTTTTTAATTTTATATATGAGTCCTTCGTGCCAGACTTTGTCAAAGGCTTGTGCAACGTCTAGGAATATTCCGGAGCAGTACATCCTGTGTTCAAATGCTCGCCTTATTTCAGAGGCAATACGGTGCACCTGCTCAATAGTTCCATGATGTTTGCGGAAACCAAATTGGTGGTGAGGAATGATTAAATCGAGCTTTGGTGCTAATTTTTCCAGCAATAAGCGTTCGAGCGTTTTAGAGAGCGTTGGCAGGAGACTTATGGGCCGATAAGAAGATACCTGAGTAGGGTCTTTTCCGGGTTTTGGCATCATTATTATTTCCGATGTTTTCCATGTTGTAGGGAAGTAGCCCAGACGGAGTATTGCGTTAAAAATGTGTGTGAGATGTATTAGAGCTATTTGCGGCAATTCACTTACCATTTTATTGGTAATTAGGTCACAACCAGGTGCCTTTTTTGGGTTTAGACTCGTTGTACATAGGCGTATAACTTCCTTTGGTTTGAAATGAATTGGTACTGCTGACTTCGTAATTGAAAAGTTCTGTATGCTAGTGTTGTTGCAGGTCGGCGGGTTAGGTTGAAATACTGACCTCAGATGGGCTGAAAAGAAGTTGCCTTTTTCTTCTTCTGTTTTTGCCCAAGTTCCATCGCTTTGTCTTAGAGGCGATTCACTATCCTTTGGTGTTTTAACCATTCTTGTCGCTCTCCAGAGTGCGTAATTGGTGACTTTGGGAGGAGCCAAATCTTCAAGGTACTTATTAAGGTTTTCTTCCTTTTCCTCCCGTAGAGTGTTTTTCAGCTGATTTTGTAATGACTTTAATTTTACTCTTAGTGCTGGAGATCTGTATTTTTGCCATTCACGCCTTAATCTCCTCTTTTCTCTAACGAGGCATTCCACATAGTGTGATGTAGTGTGTCTCGCGTTAGTTTTAGTTGAGTTTTGTGCGGGCGTGGCACTAATAGCAGCTGCTTTTATTATTGAACCAAGAGCCTGCGTCGCTCATTCAATGTCCTCTCCACTCTTAAGTTTTGTTTTAACGCACACGTGGGTACTAATATATTTGCGATATTTGAGCCAGTTTGTGTTCTTGGGGGACAGTTTTATTGTTTTTTCAATGAACTCTGGTCTTTTTTTTAAATATATTATCACCGGTGAGTGATCGGATGATAACTCGAAACAGGGCTCGGTTTCCAAGAAACACCTTTCAATATTTTTAGTTATGCCAAAGTCAATAAGATCGGGAATTTTTCTTTGATCAGTTGGCCAGTATGTAGGTTTTCCAGATGATACAAAGTCTAGACCATTCCGAGAGTCTATCAGTGCATTAAACAATTGCTTCCCTTTAGGGTTGATTAACCGTGAGCCCAAGTAGGTATGTTTAGAATTGAAGTCTCCGGCAGAGAGAAATTTGTTACCGAGCGATTTAAAGAAAGAAACAAAATCGGTTGTGGAAATAGGAAACCTAGGAGGACAATAGACTGATGAAATTACTATTGGCTCACCCCAACACTGTAAAGAGATGGAAGTAGAATGGATGTTTTTTTTGCATAGGATTCCAGAAAGTAATGCTTTAATCGAGACTTAATTAGAATTCCCGTACCACCATAACCTTTTCCTTGTGGGTGGTTTGTTGAGTAAAAATTATAGCCTGCTAGTTTAAAGTTATATTTTACAGTTAAATGTGTTTCTGAGATAAGCATGATGTCTATGCTGTTACTGTCTAGAAAATTTGACATTCCAGTGACATATTTTTAGAACATTCATTTTTGTGAAAGTAGAGTTTTCATAAGTAAGTTTTGGTTATGTACAAGCTCTTGAATCATAGATTGCATCGAGGACATGAAGTTAGTAATACACTGAGACAAGTCAAATATTATGCATAAATATACCATTCCGAGAGTCTATCAGTGCATTAAACAATTGCTTCCCTTTAGGGTTGATTAACCGTGAGCCCCAGTAGGTATGTTTAGAATTGAAGTCTCCGGCAGAGAGAAATTTGTTACCGAGCGATTTAAAGAAAGAAACAAAATCGGTTGTGGAAATAGGAAACCTAGGAGGACAATAGACTGATGAAATTACTATTGGCTCACCCCAACACTGTAAAGAGATGGAAGTAGAATGGATTTTTTTTTTTGCATAGGATTCCAGAAAGTAATGCTTTAATCGAGACTTAATTAGAATTCCCGTACCACCATAACCTTTTCCTTGTGGGTGGTTTGTTGAGAAAAAATTATAGCCTGCTAGTTTGAAGTTATATTTTATAGTTAAATGTGTTTCTGAGATAAGCATGATGTCTATGCTGTTACTGTCTAGAAAATTTTTTAATTCAATTTTGTGTTGGTTAATACCGTTAGCATTCCAGTGACATATTTTTAGAACATTCATTTTTGTGAAAGTAGAGTTTTCATAAGTAAGTTTTGGTTATGTACAAGCTCTTGAATCATAGATTGCGAGGCCACCGCTACTGCTTGCAAATTCTACAGGCTTACTAACGCCGTCATTTTCTCTGCTGTTAGATTTTGCATAAAAAATCACCGATAAGACATATGCGACTCGTTACAATTTTCACGTATAATTTTTGATGTTCGGTCATCAAACTGTACATCTCTTCTATCGATTATTCGATGTTGTTTTGGATCGTAATGGCGATATACTCAATATACGTAAATGACTCGCTGTCGGCTTCCTTCCTTTCCACACCTCGTAACGCATTATGCTGTCGAGTACCCTAGATGGACATCGGCTACGAATATATGATACTTTACATGTAGCTTCTACTATTGATGAGCCAGTGATTTAATCACGGTTATTGAAAAATAATTCGTAACGACAGTTACCGAATATTTGCCTTAACCATTCTTGTAATATACGTTCTTAGAATTCACTTATTTCAATATAGGTACATTCGTTTAGTTACTTGTCTCGTTTATCACTTTAAATATTACTCTCGTGTTTGCAACTTGCAAGCTTTTTCATTATCGCTTCTAATCACGGTTACTGAAAAATGACTAAAAATAACTACTTGCCGTAACCATTCGGTCAATACACGTTTTTTTATTTCACTTATTTTAATATACTCGTATATTTACTGCCGTTATCGCTTTTTAATTTTTTTACTTTAATTTAATTTTTAAACCAGTTGGATTTTTAGCTATGATTTTGAAGGATTTCAACTTTTCGAAAACTTCATTTCTTTTTATGAAGTACAGGAACGAGATTTAATATTCTCTAAATTCAAAACATATTTTCCGTGATCTTAGGATTATATTTTAAAATTTATGGATGAATAATAATACTGAAAATGACAATCCTTCATTACCTCTCAACCACCCCAGCGAATTGTTACTTCTCGTTGCCTTCTTGTTATACAATTATAAAGTTTCTTGAAATTCATGAATGGGGTTATTCTTCTAGAGAGTTTCGAGATTTATTATATTATAATTATAAACTAATTGAATTATATTGTGATAAAATTAATTCAGGAGTAAATTTGCTAAAAACAAGTACAATAACATCGTGAAAGCGGGAGTTTAGCATTAACTTCGCTACAAACTAGCACAATAGCTTGTATGAAGAAAATCGTTAGTTAAAAATATTAACAATTTATAAACTTGCTATCTTTTATTCCGGTTTCACTTTTATGTTTTTAGGTCTTCTTTAATCTAGCAGAACAATATGAACACAATGATATGCACATCGAAGCCCTTAACACATACAGCATCATGACGAAAAACAAAATGTTTCCACATGTAAATCAACTTAAGCTGAACATGGGCAACATATACCACAAAATGGGGATATATCCGAAGGCCATAAAAATGTATCGCATGGCGCTTGATTCCGTGCCAAATAATCTGAAACAATTACGCCTAAAAATTACACAGAACATTGGAATTCTGTTCGTGCGAATGGGGCAATATGCAGATGCAGCAGCCAGCTTCGAATTTATTATGTCTGAACGGTCAGATGTACGCAGCGGCATTCATTTGCTACTGTGCTACTATGCTATGGGCGATGTGGATAAAATTAAGACCACATTTCGGAACTTGTGCGATGTGCAAGCAATTGAAACCGAAAACGATATAGAAAATGAAAACAATTTAATCAAATTGCAACAACATACCAGCACTGAGCAGCAGCAGGAGGAAGATCTCATGCAATCGTTGGCGCCATCAGCAGAGTTGGAGGTAATCGATCATGGTGATGGGATAACAGGTGCCGCTTCTATCGAGAAGGGCTCAGAAGAATTTGCGAAAACTAGAAACACAGATAAAAACCGTTACATTATTTGTGCACTTAAGAGTGATGAGTTGGCTATCTATATAAAACAGCGTAAAAATAACGAGAAGCGTGCAATAACGATGATTGTAGATTTAATTTCACCAATTATCGAGGAAAATTATAACGATGGTATGGGATACATTGATAGTAGTTTGAAGAGATACGAGCTGTATATTGTATCATGTATATCATTTTATATTTACCTATAGGTTACAATTGGTGTATTGAAGTAATTAAAACGTCGAATTTATCGTGGCTAACGAATGAATTGGAATTGAATAAAGCCTTAGTATATTTGCGGCAAAACGATGTCAATCAAGCAATAGATACATTGCAAATGTATGATCGGAAAAGTGAAGGTTCCATGACTGCGAGTGCGTTAACCAATTTAACATTTATTTATATCAATGTAAGTGAGTTTACCTAAGGAGAGTAAAATAATATAAAAAATTTTTTTTTGTACTTATAGCTTGGCAATATGGAAATGGCAACTCATTGCGTCAATCAACTGAATGAAATTGGCACATTACAAACTAACTCTATGGCTTTAGTGAACGCCAGTATCATAGATTTTGCAAAGCAAAACTATAAAGCTGCACGTGAAAAACTAGATAGAGCGCTGAAAATTCAGCCCGATAGCTTCGAAGCAAACTATAATTTAGGGCTGGTGGCTTTTAAAGAGAATGATTTAGAGCTGGCTGAGCAAAAATTCGAGCAAATTAAAATTCATCTGATGGTTCCCCATTCTGTTCAACACAACCACGTTTACTATCAGCTAGCAAAGTTGCAAGAAAAAATACACACCACCTCGGTTGGCGCTGCAAACTTTAAACTAATTGCCCATCCGGCCTCATTACAGTCATATTTACAGGTTTTGGGCATATCGGCATCTGAAGTCGATTCGTATTTATTTGAGAAAGTTGCGTCTATATACGAGCATATGCAAGATTATCAAGAAGCCAATCAGTACTATAACGAAGCCTATAGAATTAATCCCAGTGATATTAGCATCGCGAGCTCGATCGGTTCGTACTATATTAAGTTACAAGCTACTGAAAAAGCTATATACTACTATGAACGCGCAGTGCTGGCCGACCCGAAGGACCCCAACCTGATGCTCCGAATAGCTAGCTGCTTTAGGAACTCATATATGCCACCGAAACAGTATTTGGGAATGTTTGAGAAAATATATTCTCGTTTTCCTGATAACTTGATATGCATACGAGCTTTAGTGCAAGTAACGAAATCACTCGGAATGACTGACGCAAATGAAAAATACTCATTGGAATATGCTCGACTGCACAAGTTGCAAATGGAACGTCAGAACGAACAACATTACCAACAACAACGTTTATCTTCGGCTACTTCTGGCAGGGGCAGTAGCAGACTCCGAGGTAAAATATTGGAAATGTTTGTAATTTATTTATTTATGGAATAATTTTATTTACTTTAGGCTTAAGAAACGCAAATGACGAACATATTACAGCCAAAGTACTTCAGTATGATGAAGCTCTTGGAGTCATAACCTCTAATTTCAATGGAGAGCAATACGTGCGTTCCACTGACGCAACTTTCGTAGGTAAATATTTTACAATGCATGTGTGCAACCTCTTGAAGGTTTTCAATAAAATACTTATTGCAAAATTTTGTTTTTAGCTCATCTCCACACGGACCCACTTGGGCCTCCACCAGAACGACCACGCACTGGAATGAATAGAACATCACAAAGCCATGACTCTGATGATGAGGAAATAAATGCCGATAGTTTATTGCCAATATAATTTCAATGTGATAACAAATTCAAGGCGATTCTTCTCTTGTATTTATATTGTCTTATATATGGAAGCATCTCTACTCGAATAAATGGCTCTTGCCAAGACTCATATAAGATATAGAATAATACCCGTCCCGTCAATTAAGGCTAGGCTTTAATGTATGCAACAAAACTCAATTGACAAAAATTACCAGCAACTATGTGAAACCAATAATAAAACAATTGTATTAGTATACATGTTAAAAGATTTGATAGTCACTAATTCTTGTCGAAAGACTAAAAAGAATATATGATTGTATAACTTCGTGGGTTCATATTGCCTTAACCGTACAAAAACTATCAAAATCAAATAGTATATTAAATTTTTGGAGTCGATTTATGCTTCTAGACAATTAGGGTGAGGTATGAAGGGTTTATGTTTATTGTCTATTCTAATATATGTAAGATAATAATAATATTTGTAAGAACCTAGTGATTTACCACTGATAAGTTTCTTTCACATTTATTAACGAATCTTCACTGATCAGTAGCTGATATACAACTGAAACTCAATACTCTAGTTGTAGCCCATTGCAACCAGAGAAAATGACTGGCCAAAAAACCAATTTTTAATTAATAGCTGATACACAACTGAAACTCAACTAATCTTGTTGTAGTCCATTTCCACTGCCTTGTTCTACGAACGTGTATGTGTGTCCGCACGGGTTGCCACATCCATCCAATATTTTTCATATGGACTTGTCCATCGGTTAAAGTTTGCTTTTTAGATGGCCCTCAACTGGCAGATCCTGGCACATGGGGAACATTTTGGATGGTGGTCGATGAAGGCCAGAAGTCTACAGTTTCCGCGGCTGAATCCATCGCTACTGAGTGGTTTCAGTAACGGAACTTTGTTCAGATGGCTAACATTCTTACGGAAAGTGTTACCTCCACCAGACACTACTACTACCAATTCTCTCCGTTAGCACATATTCGTTCATGTCATTCGGTGTACATTTAAGTGGAAATATAACATTCTCAAAAGCACTTTGTCCCCTACAGCTATATCCGATTCCTTGGCCCCTCTCTTCTTGTCAGCTGGTTCCTTTCCAACCTGCTTGCGACCACAATCTCGATTCTTCTCGGCAGAGTCAGTGAATTTCCCTGTCACATATTCTATGCCAGGTGTCTTATCCCTAATGACAGTGATGCCATGTTGTGGTTCATTTTACATGTGAACAAATTTTTGAATATCTTCTGTGACGTTCCCCTTGTTTGCGGACGCTATTTTCAAACGATTCACCTGGGACAGATTCATATTCTCAGCCTCGCCATTTGCCTAATAGGGTGGTATAAATATCAGTTCTATGCCGTTTTCCTTACAATATTGGTTAAATTTCGGATTGGCATACTAACCGTTGTCGGTTCTGAGGTGTTTAGGTGGTCCCAATCTACAAAATATCTCCTTCATTGACTCAATAATTGCGTGCGACGATATCGACCGAGCTTAAACTCCACATACCTTGAATAATAATCGATAAAAAACCAGGACGTACTGGCTATTTGGTAATGTTCAAAGGCCAAGAGGTCAGTAGCCAGTGTGATCGACGGCCCGGTTGTATACGGATGTCTGTCCATTGTAGGAGGGTTTGATGGCTGTGATAACAAAAGGCAGTCCCAGCAAGCTTTTATAAAATTCTCCGCCTCAGGATCCATCAGGGGCCACCACACTTTCGATCTCAATCTGCGTTTCATGCCTGACTCGCCAGGATGCCCTTCATGAGCCAGTTTAGGGACCATCAATCGTAGAGTTTTCGGAATTATTAGTCATATCCCACGTAAAAGTATAAATAGGTAGAAACAGTTTAATGTGGCGAGATTCCCTGAGCACTGCTCAAACATGTCATATCGTCAACCATTTTCTCATCCTGCTACTCCGCAATATCTGGAATGGAAAGTACCATGGCTACACAGCTTGAGATAACATGAAAAATACTCTATTCATCCTTCCAGTCGAAACAGTTAGTGTTCGTCGTTTGAAGTCTGGATAAAGAGTCAGCTATATTTTCCATGCCGGCTCTGTAGACCACTGTAAAGTTGAAAGCTTGAAGGCGTAAGAGCCATCTCTCAATCCGAGCTGGTGGTTTCGATGTGTGATTAAAAATAGTCTCTAACGATTTATGATCGGTCACCAGTTCGAATTCAAGGCCAGCCAGGTAATAATAGAACTTCTCAACTGCCTAGACCAATGCAAGGCTTTTGTTCTCCGTTTGCGAGTACCATTTTTCAACATCCGATAGAGTCTTGCTGGCAAATGAGATGATGAGTGCATCATTGTACTTGTCGAATTGAACAAGTACCGCTCCCAGGCCCACGGGACTGGTATCATCAATCAAACGGGTCTTGCATTTTGGTTCGAAGTAGAATAAGTTTGGTATCTCGGTAGTCACTAGTTTAAGGCCCTCGAAAACTTGTTTCTCCTCTACACCCCAATGAAACATACTATTTGCTTTAAGTAGACGTCTTAACAGCAGAGTGCGACTTGCCAAGTCCGGAAGGAACTTGTTCACATATGTGACCAGACCGACGAAACTTGAATGACATTACCTGCACTTTTTCAGGATAGACCTCGATGCCTTGGTTGGATAATATGTGACCAAGGAATTTGAAGTTTTTGCGCTTTCCAAATACATTTTTCTTCGCTCGAACAAACCCCGTTTTCACTGAAAATTTTACATTCTGCGTGGAATTTTAAGGAGCAGAGTTAGAGAGCAGTAGTCGTTTGAATCTAAATACATCGAATGGAAATAAAGGTCGTAATTTCCCTGCTGTTTTCGTGAAGTTCTAATTGGTGGTATGCACTTTTGAGGTACAGTCGAGTAAAATATTTCGCTCCTCCCACCTTCGTCGTGAATATGTCGAACGCCCGAAGTAGGTAATTCTCTCTCAATATCGCTTTATTCGCCTTATGGACGTCTACGCATATCCTGATATCGCCATTTTTTTAACGCCAATACTATTGTCGAGATCCAGGGACTTGGACCGGGCTTGATATTGTCTTGAGCCAGCGCCTCATCCAGTTTGGCGATAAAAAAAACGTTTAGTTTTATAGCTGTTTCTCGTCCTAGTAATGATTGTGTTCCACTTTCAAAGACAAAAAATGTATCAATCATATCAGGGTTATTTTTAATAGAAATTGGGGCTTCGAAAACACAAATTACATTGAGCAATTTCTCAGATGCATATGCAGGAACTGATTCATGGATTTAGTCCGTATGTTCAACAACGTCTCCTGGTAAATAATATGTCACTGCTTGTAGTTACTGACCTCTAAAGTACAGTAATTTATTCCGTTTCCGCAAAACTGAGATGATCTCTTTTGCATCCACATAAATCTGAAACGATCGAAGCCATTTTTCCCCACTCTACTCGCACCAGCCACTTTTCAATTGAATCGCACAAAAACAGTTTTATTTTATCAGACATACTGGTTCATTAGGCCGCAAGGACCCTGTAATGCGAAAAGAAGGAAATATTAAATCTAACCTTTGTCAGAATAATGGATTTCTTCTTGTATCGTGCTCCTAACGTATGGCCAGTGACATTTTTCAGATTGTTGAATATTGGCTTGCGTTCAATTTCCGATCCCTGACCTTTGTCAGATTGCAACAGATTTCCTGGCCTGCAGCCTCTGACCATTGTCAGATTATCACAATTCAATCAGCCTGCATCCAACGCATGGCTTTTGACATTTGTCAGATAATATCGACCCATAGCCTCTGACATTTGCCAGATATTTTCATACTTATGTATATGTATGCATGCATTTGCAAGCACCACAAACATTCCCATCAATAACGGAACGGTCGTTTTGATTTGTTTATTTATCTCCTTATGAACCTTTATATTCCCTTATCCAGATGTTCCCTTGCCTTTACGCACAAACATATCCCAAGAATGACAAAATAGAATATTGCGCCATGCGCAGGTCCGCTATTCCTCTCTAGAGAAAAACTCAGCACAGCTGATTGGCTGTGACGTCAGGTAGCACTTTCAAATATTTTCTGATATGAAAAATGCATGCGCAAAGGCAATAATTTGTATACTAAAAGCTTTTTAATTACTTTAAATTATATATATATATATATATTTTTTTTTTTAATTCAACATGGATTTATTTATTGCATCTTTTCAATCGAAACCAACAATAATTTTACAAAGCTTACAACTAATAAATAAATTGATGCTCAGTGCTTAGAGCAATTTTAGTTCAAGTACATATTATATAAAAAATATGTTATGTAGACAAAAAAAAATTAATATAAAAATATTAATATAAAGAAACTCTATTTTTTTAAAAAGTGGCCTTTTAAGTCGAGATGTATTCATCCTATGAAGCAGATTCCTTGCTAGTTCGTTAGGATGACACTGAAGTTTGAATTGGTATTTTGTCTTTAAAACTGTTAGTTCTTCTTCAACGGGTGCTATATTAAGGTCGCGGTGAATATTTTCGTTTCTGACGAACCATGGAGCGCCGCTGATCGTTCTCAGAATTTTCGATTGAGCCCTTTGAATTATTTGCAAGTTTGATGCACTAGTAGTGCCCCATATCTGAATACCATAAGTCCAAATCGGTTTAATTACAGCCTTGTAGATAAGTACTTTATACTCTAAACGCAGTTTTGATTTTCGGTTGGTAAGCCAATACAAGGAACTTGCCTTGAGTTTCATTTGCATTTTCTTGACTTCTATATGTTTTTTCCAGGTGAGCCGTCGGTCAAAATGCACTCCTAAGTATTTAACCTCTGTTGCTTGCGGGATTACAATGCCATTTAAGGAGACTGCCGGACAAGAACTGGGCTTAAGAGTAAATGTCACATGCACACTTTTTTGCTCATTTACTTTGATGCGCCAATCTGCTAGCCAACTTTCTATTGTTTTAAGGTGTTCCTCTAAATCCCGGGAGGCTATCCGTGGATTTAGGTGAGAGCTCAGGATAGCTGTGTCGTCAGCGAAAGTCGAGGTAACGAGGTTTTTATCCGTTGGCAGATCGGAAGTGTACAGAGTATAAAGCATAGGTCCAAGCACACTACCTTGTGGTACTCCAGCCATAATGTCAAAGTCTGGCGTTACAAATTCTTTATATTTAACCCTAATTTGGGATTTGTTAAATATGACTCCAGAATCTTATGCGAACTATTTGGCAGAAGTTTTTTAATTTTATATATGAGTCCTTCGTGCCAGACTTTGTCAAAGGCTTGTGCAACGTCTAGGAATATTCCGGAGCAGTACATCCTCTTTTCAAATGCTCGCCTTATTTCAGAGCAATACGGTGCACCTGCTCAATAGGTCCATGATGTTTGCGGAAACCAAATTGGTGGTGAGGAATGATTAAATCGAGCTTTGGTGCTAATTTTTCCAGCAATAAGCGTTCGAGCGTTTTAGAGAGCGTTGGCAGGAGACTTATGGGCCGATAAGAAGATACCTGAGTAGGGTCTTCCGGGTTTTGGAATCATTATTATTTCCGATGTTTTCCATGTTGTAGGGAAGTAGCCCAGACGGAGTATTGCGTTAAAAATGTGTGTGAGATGTATTAGAGCTATTTGCGGCAATTCACTTACCATTTTATTTGTAATTAGGTCACAACCAGGTGCCTTTTTTGGGTTTAGACTCGTTGTACATAGGCGTATAACTTCCTTTGGTTTGAAATGAATTGGTACTGCTGACTTCGTAATTGAAAAGTTCTGTATGCTAGTGTTGTTGCAGGTCGGCGGGTTAGGTTGAAATACTGACCTCAGATGGGCTGAAAAGAAGTTGCCTTTTTCTTCTTCTGTTTTTGCCCAAGTTCCATCGCTTTGTCTTAGAGGCGATTCACTATCCTTTGGTGTTTTAACCATTCTTGTCGCTCTCCAGAGTGCGTAATTGGTGACTTTGGGAGGAGCCAAATCTTCAAGGTACTTATTAAGGTTTTCTTCCTTTTCCTCCCGTAGAGTGTTTTTCAGCTGATTTTGTAATGACTTTAATTTTACTCTTAGTGCTGGAGATCTGTATTTTTGCCATTCACGCCTTAATCTCCTCTTTTCTCTAACGAGGCATTCCACATAGTGTGATGTAGTGTGTCTCGCGTTAGTTTTAGTTGAGTTTTGTGCGGGCGTGGCACTAATAGCAGCTGCTTTTATTATTGAACCAAGAGCCTGCGTCGCTCATTCAATGTCCTCTCCACTCTTAAGTTTTGTTTTAACGCACACGTGGGTACTAATATATTTGCGATATTTGAGCCAGTTTGTGTTCTTGGGGGACAGTTTTATTGTTTTTTCAATGAACTCTGGTCTTTTTTTTAAATATATTATCACCGGTGAGTGATCGGATGATAACTCGAAACAGGGCTCGGTTTCCAAGAAACACCTTTCAATATTTTTAGTTATGCCAAAGTCAATAAGATCGGGAATTTTTCTTTGATCAGTTGGCCAGTATGTAGGTTTTCCAGATGATACAAAGTCTAGACCATTCCGAGAGTCTATCAGTGCATTAAACAATTGCTTCCCTTTAGGGTTGATTAACCGTGAGCCCAAGTAGGTATGTTTAGAATTGAAGTCTCCGGCAGAGAGAAATTTGTTACCGAGCGATTTAAAGAAAGAAACAAAATCGGTTGTGGAAATAGGAAACCTAGGAGGACAATAGACTGATGAAATTACTATTGGCTCACCCCAACACTGTAAAGAGATGGAAGTAGAATGGATGTTTTTTTTGCATAGGATTCCAGAAAGTAATGCTTTAATCGAGACTTAATTAGAATTCCCGTACCACCATAACCTTTTCCTTGTGGGTGGTTTGTTGAGTAAAAATTATAGCCTGCTAGTTTAAAGTTATATTTTACAGTTAAATGTGTTTCTGAGATAAGCATGATGTCTATGCTGTTACTGTCTAGAAAATTTGACATTCCAGTGACATATTTTTAGAACATTCATTTTTGTGAAAGTAGAGTTTTCATAAGTAAGTTTTGGTTATGTACAAGCTCTTGAATCATAGATTGCATCGAGGACATGAAGTTAGTAATACACTGAGACAAGTCAAATATTAACGTTTCTAAATTTTGAGGTTGCATAGGGTGACTCGGTTTATCAGAAACGCCAGTTTTCAGTACATTCGCATAGCTAGTGGATGAAGAGATGTTTTCGGTGGTGCTTCCAATATGGTTTGTGTTGGTAGGTATAGCACTATATTTTTGGGTTCGAACTGTCTTAGCAGTTTGGTTCATACTGATTTTTAGTTGTGTATATATCGGGCAGCCTCTGTAGTTAGCAGTATGATTCCCCCCACAATTGCTGCATTTTTTTGTATCCTTCTCACTTGTGTTCAGCTTGCATTCCTTTGATGGATGGAAGTCGCCACACGCAACGCATACAGTACGTAAGGTGCAGTAAGATTTCGAATGCCCATACTCTTGGCAGTTTGTGCATTGTATTGGGCCTTTTTGTTTGTGAGGCTCCTCGACTGTTATTCTACGATGCATTAAATATTTTAAGTTGTAAATGGGGTGGGTTTCGTTTTGTTTTAATTTAATATTCCCTGGTTCTAGTTCTATTCTAAAGAATGTTTGCGGAATTTTTTCCCTATTCCTTATATTAAACACAGATTTTGCTGTGAATCCAGACTCTTGGAGTGCATATTTTAGTTCAATAGGGTCTACTTCAGGTTCTATACCTTTAATAACAACTGTCAACCCTTTGCTACTTTTTATCTGATAAGTATAGTAATTTTTCTTTTCATTTTCAAGGAAAGAAACAACTGCCCGATACTTTTTTTCCAAATATATTTGAATTTTTGTTTCATTTATTTTACCCTTCAACAGCGGGACCACATGAAAATTATTTTTACCAATCAAGCTGGCAACACTGTCTATTAAAAAGTTGGAACTGCGTTCCCGCAAGTAAATTGGTGGTGGTTTGAATGCAATACTCTTAGTTGGTTCAGACTCTGCACTATCGCTTAATAGAGCAAAACGGTTGTTGTTTAGGGTATCTGTATTATTTTTAACAAGTTTATTCTTTTCTGCCTTGGCAATCGGGCTGCGTTTTCGTTTTATTGTTATGTATCGATCAATACCTGTTTGTGTGCTTATGTTTGGTTTTGCACACTGTGTTTCTATAGTTTTATTTGCAACATTGGTAAGTTGTTGTTGCTTATATATACTCATAGCAGAACCTTTGTTGTTTTTGATTTGTGTTGGAGATGCTGTTGAATTTGGAGAGGCACATTGTCCACTCCAAGAGAGCTGAAAGTTTGCTGGCATATTTAGCGTAGCCGAGTCTGCTTGAGAATCTGTGCTTATTTTTTTTCTTGTGCAAAGAGCAATGTTGTTTTGCTCCTGCGTGTTTATTAGTTTTATTGGGGTGGGTGTGACTATCTTAGGCTGCAGGCAGAGTGCCGGCTGGCGACCGAGCCGAACCGAACCGAACTTATTGCTGACCGAAAAAAAAAAAACTGGTTCAATACAAATTAGTACAAATCGGCGCCGAGATGGCAGAGTAGCAGCCGAACCGAACCGAGCTTATTGCTGACTGACTGGACAAAACTGTTTTAGAGACTTATTTGTGACCGATTGTGACTGATGTTTGATTGTATGTGTAAATATTTAAGTTGATGCTTTGATGCTATTGAAATATTTCTTTCTGTTTTGTTTGACACATATGTATGTGTGTATCTATCATGCAGATCGTTATACCATGCTCTTGCTTTTTTGTTTATGATTGGTTTTGTTTACCGTTTGAACGAAATATACATACATATGTATATGCAAAACACAAAATTCTTTTCCTTCATTCCACACCAACAACTTCTCCTGCCTCTACCATGCTCTTGCTGTTGTCAACGCAGTGTATGATTGGTTTTGTTTACAAAAAAAGCACAAGTTTCAGCCGGCACTCTGCCATCCCATAAGTTGAAACAAGTCAGCAATAAGTTCGGTTCGGTTCGGCTCGGTCGCCAGCCGGCACTCTGCCTGCAGCCTTAGAAGTTTGAGCGTGCTCAGTGCTTACCGTTTGCTGAATTACTGATGGTGATTGCGCATGTGCTGAACTATTGTGAGAGATCATCTCCGTTGGGTTTAAATTGATTTGTTGATTACTGTCTATTGCTGCATGCGGGGGACACGCGCGGGTGAGACATCGATCTCTCGCTTGTGGCGGTGAGTGTCGAATGCTCATGTAAATTGTTTTTGTTTATTTTTTTCCCTTCTATTGTTGTTGTTTTTTGTTTGGAACCACTAATTTAAAATTTTTGTTTGTAATTTAATTAATTGTTTTTGGCGTGCCCATAAAGGCTAGCCAACAAAAAATGTTTACCACTTTGATGCTAAATTTTACACTCGTAGATATTTTTTAATTTTTTACTTTTGATATACTCGTATTAAAAAGAAAAAAGAGCGGAGAATTGAACACCGTCACGCCGACCGATATATGAGGACTGTAATCGTGGTTGATTATAGTAATAAGTCAAAAACTCAGCACAGCTGATTGGCTGTGACGTCAGGTAGCACTTTCAAATATTTTGTGATATGAAAAATGCATTCGCAAAGGCAATAATTTGTATATTAAAAGCTTTTTAATTATTTTAAATTATATATAAGTTAACAAATGCAATTGCAAGTAAACGAGTACAAATTATTGAAAAACACGTTCGATAAAAAGTACTTTTTTTTTTTTTTTTTTTTTATTACTACAATTTATTATTTATTGAATTTGCTTAAATTAAGCCTAACAATAAGTATATCAAATCTTAAAACTAGTCACTAAAAAATAATTTTAACCCAAATTGTATTTGGCCATCAAAATTTCGGTTCTGCTTCGCTCTTCAAAAGGCCGGAAGGTCTCTTCTCTGCAGGCGGGATCGGCTTATCGGTTTTGCGAGGGATTTAGCTAGTGGATTCGGGTGATTTTTCAGTTTTGCTATGTATATCTGCTTTCTAGCATTTATTTCTGTTATAACTGTTGGTATTTTCAGGTCTTTGTGAATATTTTCGTTACGCATGTACCATGGAGCACCTGTTATTAACCTAAGTATCTTCGACTGAAACCTTTGAATTATGGCAATGTTAGAAGCGGATGCATTACCCCACAGTTGAATCCCGTACAACCATATCGGCTTAATAACTGCATTGTATAGGAGGCTTTTGTATTCTAGGCTTAAGGTAGATTTGTGGTTTATTAGCCAATGCAGCTTGGCGACCTTCAACTTCATATTTAAAATTTTAGTTGAAATGTGCGTACGCCAAGTTAAGCGCCTGTCTAAATGAATGCCGAGATAGGTGACTTCATTAGCTTGTGGAATCTCAATATTATTGAGCCGAATGGCTGGACACGTACCAGGCCTCAAAGAGAATGTTACGTTTTTGCTTTTTTGCTCATTGACTTTTATACGCCACATTCCTAACCATTCTTCTACCCTAACTAAGTGCTCTTGTAGAGCTCTCGACGCCTTTATCGGACATTTATTGCAACTGAGTATGGCGGTATCATCCGCAAATGTTGAAATTAGCGTGCTTTCACTTATAGGAGTATCAGATGTGAATATTACATATAATGTAGGGCCTAGAACGCTACCTTGGGGCACACCGGCTAAAATTGGAAAATCTTCGGAAATGAATTCGTTTACTTTTACCCTGAAACGTCTATTGGATAAATAAGACTCAAGAATTTTATGATAGCTTTTTGGAAGAAACTTTTTGATTTTGAACATCAGTCCTTGATGCCATACCTTATCAAATGCTTGAGCCACGTCAAGGAATATTGCAGAGCAAAACTCCCCGAGTTCAAATGCTTTTCTTATTTCATTTGAAATTCGATTGACTTGCTCAATAGTGCTGTGCTTTTCGCGAAAACCGAATTGGTGTTGCGGTATTACGCTATGTTCATGAAGAAAAGCAGATAGTTTCTTTAATAGTAGTTTCTCAAACAATTTTGAAAGGCAAGGCAACAGGCTGATAGGTCTATATGATGACGGTAGCGTTGCGTCTTTTCCAGGTTTAGCTATCATACATATCTGAGACTTCTTCCATGCATTCGGATAGTAACCGATGCCCAAGATTGCGTTAAAAAGCTTACAGAGAAATGCTGATGCAGAATCTGGTAACTGTTTTAGCATTTTCGGGGTAATATTATCGAATCCAGGTGATTTTTTTGGATTCAGTTGTTTAATTTGTTTGGTTATTTCTGGAAGGGAAATTTTAATAGGCTGAGCAATCTCAGTACTGCAAGGTAAGGCAGGCAGTGCAAAGGAGTTTGTAGCCATATTCGGCTGGAACACGTTGCATAGATGTTGTGCAAAGCAGAGTGCTTTTTCTTGATCGCTTTGAGCCCACGCGCCGTTCGGGTTTCTTATAGGTTTTACACCTTCCATTGGAGGCTTAAAGTTTTTAGATGCCTTCCAAAGGGAATACCTTTCGGTAGAATTTGGGGTTACCTTCTTCAGGTACTCTTTTAGGTTTTTATCTTCCTCCTTTGTAAGAGCATCATTAAGCGCCCTTTCGGCTGCTTTAAGATTGTATTTAGAGATGGGTGAGCGATGTTTCTGCCATTCTCGGCGCAGCCGTCGTTTCTGTGCTACAAGTTTTTCAATTTGGCTATTTGTACAGGCATACTTGCACTTTCTAGGAGTATTTTTTGGCGTTGCCACCACGGCTGCAGTCGCTAGCATGGAGTTGAAAATATCAATATTATTATCTATATCATCTGCATGTTTTACCTCAGCTCTTGTAGAGATATGACTACTAACATACTTTTTGTATTTTAACCAATCGGTTTGGTTGGTCCCTAGGCGAAACTGTGGGCTTGTATATTCTGGTTGTTCATAAAGGTTGATTATTACAGGGGAGTGATCAGAGGACAGATCGACACAGGTTTCCGCTGATACTAAAGACCTATCTATATTTTTAGAAATAGCAAAATCAATAAGATCAGGAATTTTCTTTGGGTCTGTTGGCCAATAAGTGGGCTGTCCTGGTGAGACAAAATCGTATTTACTATGTCTGTTAGTTATTGCATTGTACAATTGTCGGCCTTTTGGATTAATTAGGCGAGAGCCCCAGTGTTTATGTTTCGCATTATAATCACCGCCAGCTAGAAATCTATCACCAAGGGAATCAAAAAGTTCTTTAAATTGAGTTTCTGTTACAGTAAAACGGGGTGGGCAGTATATAGCTGAAAGCGTCAGGTCTTTGCCACGATTTTTAATAGATACTGATGTAGCTTGCATCCATTGCATCGAATGCGATTGCATAAGATGATGCTTAAGCCGATTTCTGATTAGAATAGCCGTACCGCCATGTGCCTTACCATCAGGATGATTTGTGTTATAAAATTTGAAGCCTGGGAGATGAAAGTTGTATTTGTTTGTGAGATGTGTTTCAGACAAAAGCATAACATCAATTTCGTGGTCATGTAGAAACTTATTAAGGGCTAGTTTATGCTGGTTAACACCGTTTGCGTTCCATAAACATATTTTTAACAAACTCATTTTTTATTTACAAGAGTTTGAATCATCTGATTTTGAGCTTTAATTAAATCTTGTAGCATATTTTGCACTGTAGACATGAATTGAGTCATACACTGAGTAAGATTTAGGATCATGGCTTCTACTCCACTATTAGATGCATTGTTATTGTTAACTTGCCGTACGTTACCCTGCAGAACACTTGCGTAGGTTGCTTGACCAGAATTAGGTTTTTGCATAATAGGGTCACCTATCTGAGGATTTGAGGTGGCAGGCTGGATATAGATAGGATTTGGGGATAAGCTACGTTTTAATTGTATACTCTGCGACAGTTTTGATTTTAGATCTTTATATACAGGGCAACCTCTGTAATTTGCCGTGTGGCTACCACCACAGTTACTACATTTCTTTGCGGATGTGTCAGTTTTAGCTAAGGTGCAAGTACTTGTAGGGTGGAGATCACCGCAAACTACACAAACACTGCGCAGAGTGCAGTACGATTTAGAGTGGCCGAATTCTTGACAATTCATACATTGTATTGGGCCGTTACGTTTGTGCGGTTCTTCAACCGTAATTCTGCGGTGTAAAAGATATCTTAGGTTATATATTGGGTGCGTCTCGTTCTTTTTAAGCTGGGTTGAGTTGGGGAGCAGTTCAACTTTAAATATAGGTTGTGGAACCTTATTTCTATTCACAATATTTATCACAACCTTAACGGGGAACCCTTGCTCTTCAAGAGCCTCTTTAATATCGCCAGAATCTACTGTGGCTTCGATTCCTTTTAAAACAATAACAAGGCCTTTTGAGCTCTTTAGCTGATAGGAATAATAACTTTTCTTGTTCCCCGTTAAAAAATTTATAATATCACGATAGTGCTTTTCACTATATGCCTGTATCTTTGTCTCCTCAATACTACCTTTTCTAAGAGGCACAATGTGAAAATTATTTGTGCCTATAATATTTGCGATGTTCAATACTAATTGATTAGAACTACGCTCGCGCAGGTAAATTGGTGGCGGTCTGGCATTACTGACTACAGGTTCACCTTTCGATGTAGTAGTAGAATTCTCTACACTAAGAAGTGCAAATCTGTTATTCTCCAGAGGAGCACCTGAGTTTGTTGTGTTTGCCCTTTTGGCGACGCCCATGACCTTTTGTGGACTTATCTTTCTTTTAATATTAATGTTTATGTAGCGGTCAATACCAGTCTGCACTACCGCCACTTTTTTTATTTTCTTTACCTCACCGTTTATTACCGCCTGCAGAGGCATTGTTGCTGGACTCCTTACTGCTGCTGAGTTTGGTGACGGCGCTATGCTGGGCTGCCTTGCCTTCGTTGTTGTTTCGACGAAAGTCATCGCGCTCTTTCCTGTAGCGACAGTTGTTGGGATCGACTTTTCTGTTGAGGTCGCTGCTGTTGCCGACGCTGCTACTGACACCGATGATGACTCTGCTAGTGGCATTGTTGTTGCCGCTAATATGCCGTATTGTATTGTTGTAGTGTTATTGCTTGGTGCAACGGGTATATGCACCGAGTGCCGACGCTCTCTATGAGGAGAGTGAGCGACACTCATAGCTTTATGTATATATTTATGATTATATTTTTAGTGTTTACTTTTTGAATTATATTTCATATATGTATTTAATTTATTAAACGAACTGTTAAATTTCTCGTGATTATTTTGATTTAATTGATAATATTAACACAACAAAATAATATTTGAGAAATAATGTAAAGCCGATCAAACACTGAGCGGACAAAAACACGTCCGAACAGTATGAAAAAAAAGTACTTGAGCAGCAGATTTTCATGTACCAAGAAAGAAAAAGTGAATTTGTGTACTGATTTAATATATATAAATATATTAATATCATATAAATATACATACTCGTATATTTAATAAATATACACATATTAGATTTTCATTTCGCATAATTATTTAATTTTACATTCCCATTATCGCACCAAAACAGTAAATAACAACTTTCACGGCACATATTTAACCAACAAATTATTGTATAAATTATTGTAAAAATTTTAATTCCAAATCAATTGAAATATATTATTTTATATTTATTTATATAAATATTATCATAAGATGCGATAAATATGAAAATTTTTAATATTAAACACAAATTTTCACATTTCTCACACAAAAATGTATGCATTCTGGCTGTTCTCTCATTTCTTATGTGCCTCGGGACGAGATGCGCAGAGAGATGAAATTTTCGTACCAGCATTGTCGCAAACTTCTATTTTATCATTTGGTGTTTTGGAGTTTGGTACTTTTTGGAGCGAGAATAGTATGAAAATCTTAACGAACCCCAAATAGTGCTTTTTCCAAAACTCACCAGTTTGTTAATGGCCAGTGGGGAATTAAAAATTGGTTTTTTGGCCAATGGGGAAAAAATTGCCGCAACACTATTGTATTCTGGGAATGTATAAGTAAGCGCAACCCGAAATTCATTTCTCATTTTCTCTGGTTGCAATGGGCTACAACTAGACCCCTCTATTCGCGCGAGCTGCCTCACTTGAGATCTACCTCAAGTGAGACACGATTTATGTCAGTCGATTTTGTGACATCTATTCAGAGCCAACTGTCTCAAGCAGAAAGCTCGTTAAATTCACCTCCAGTGGTGAAAAAGTTTCTCTGTGTATTTTTTTAGCTGAGTCATGAAGTTGGGCACATTGAATATGAATTTAAAAAATGTCGGAATTGAATATGTAAGTTTTTGGATTCAATTTTAGAAACTGGAAGAAAATTGTACTTATCTTTTATTTAAAACCAGGAAAAATCAAAGGACCACGCACCAGCAGCTGCAGTTTTATGTCGCATTTAACAAAAGGAAATTTGCATTTGGAATATATATATATATATATATATATATATATATATATATATATATATATATGTGTATATATATATATATATATATATATATATATACATATATATATATATATATATATATATATATATATATATATATATATATATGTATATATATATATATATATATATATATATATATATATATATATATATATATATACACATATATATATATATATACATATATATATATATATATATATATATATATATATATATATATATATATATATATATATATACATATATATATATACATATATATATATATATATATATATATATATATATATATATATATATATATATATATAAATTGTTTATTGTTTATTTGTGATTAAAATAAATTATTAAATAAAAAAAGATAAATAAATTTTTTATTTGTATTTCACTGTGACCTGCTATCGAGGTTGTCTTAATAAAAATCTCATGTGTCACTCAGAGAGCTTTCAGTTTTGTCTGTGAATAGCTCTGAGTCTCTACTGATACTCGGTTGACACATGTACCTATGCTGAGTTTTGTGACTGAGTAAGAATAGGGGGGGAGAGTATTGAGTTTCAGTTGTAATTCAGATTCGTTAATAAATTTTAAAGAAACTAATCAATATTCTTCTAATTATTTCAGTAGTAAGTAACTAGGTTGTTATAATGGCGACGGGTGATTAAAAAACGAGAGAACTAATTTTAATTCATTTATATTTATTCAATTTGAAAACATTAGAATGAAGTTATTATAAACGAGGTTTATTTATGTGAAGAGTTTGTAAAGAGTGAGTGTAAAAGAAGAAGATATGGACAAGAATGGTAAAATAGAACATTGCTGCTTAAGTACTTTTTATCGAAAGTGTTTTTCAATAATTTGTACTCGTTTACTTGCAAGTGCATTTGTTAACTTATATATAATTTAAAATAATTAAAAAGCTTTCAATATACAAATCATTGCCTTTGCGCATGCATTTTTCATATCACAAAATATTTGAAAGTGCTACCTGACGTCACAGCCAATCAGCTGTGCTGATTTTTTGTCGAGAGATAGATAATTTTGATCATTACTAGCATTAGGTACACTACTATATATTCTAATAAGATAAATTTATTAAAACTATTATTTAATTCCTATATATATATATAGAAAAAGTTTGATTTTATTGTACAGTGTAATCAGCTGATGCTGGAATACCATTGCCCGGGGTCTCCACGAGGAGGCAGTGACAATTCTTGCAAGCGTTCTCCTTAAGGATCGCCCTAGCCCCTTCCTAGACCTGGCAGTCAGCAACTTTAAGATTATCCTCCATCACCCGAATCTAACCATATACTTACATCTATATCTATATATATGCATACAAATTTATCTTTGTTTCTTTGGTTATAAGTCACAAAGGATTTGGCCGATTAAATTGAAAATTTCACAGAATCTCCATCTCGGCTAGAGAATGGTTATAGTGCGATGTTGATATGACTTCACTCCAACAATTAACCAAAAATTATTACTAGGACCCTATAAAAGATTAATAAACGAAATTTATATATATATATATATATATATATATATATATATATATATATATATATATATATATATATATATATATATATATATATATATATATATATATATATATATATATATATATATATATATATAAATTTCGTTTATTAATCTTTTATAGGGTCCTAGTAATAATTTTTGGTTAATTGTTGGAGTGAAGTCATATCAACATCGCACTATAACCATTCTCTAGCCGAGATGGAGATTCTGTGAAATTTTCAATTTAATCGGCCAAATCCTTTGTGACTTATAACCAAAGAAACAAACAAAGATAAATTTGTATGCATATATGTATATAGATATAGATGTAAGTATATGGTTAGATTCGGGTGATGGAGGATAATCTTAAAGTTGCTGACTGCCAGGTCTAGGAAGGGGCTAGGGCGATCCTTAAGGAGAACGCTTGCAAGAATTGTCACTGCCTCCTCGTGGAGACCCCGGGCAATGGTATTCCAGCATCAGCTGATTACACTGTACAACAAAATCAAACTTTTTCTATATATATATATAGGAATTAAATAATAGTTTTAATAAATTTATCTTATTAGAATATATAGTAGTGTACCTAATGCTAGTAATGATCAAAATTATCTATCTCTCGACAAAAAATCAGCACAGCTGATTGGCTGTGACGTATATATATGGGTGGTTTATTCTTTTTAATGCCAACAAAAGTACAAACAATTAACTCTGTTGTTAACTATGAAACCTTAATATAAATGTTTAGTAATAAATAAAAAAGGAAACAATATAAAATAAAAAAACAACAAAATTCTATACCAATATTTAATTAAATAAATGCTATCTATATACGCAATTTGTTTTTGTTTTGAGACAACTAATTTTGAGGGCATTTTGATTTGATCTGATGAATACAAAATATATACATATTTAGACTAATTACAAGGTAAGTCAAATTATTAAATTCCAAAACAGAAAGCAGTATGTGAATGAAAATGCGTCTATAAAGCTCCTTCGAAAGCATGCCTACATTTAAACTTTGATAGGTACAGGACGCACCGTATAGAAGTTAGGGCCATTTGAAGTTTTATCAGTGTTTCATTTTGGAGTCAAGGGTAGCATAGCTTAAATTCCTGTATTACTTTAATTAGTATTATTTTAATTACTGTTAGATTTTAAAAATTAAATTTTTTTATTATAAAAGTTGTTACACGTTCGAATATACAAAAGCAAGTGAAGTATAAAACGGAAGAAAGAGAAGAAGGAATAATATTAATTCAGACGAGTAAAAGAATTTGCAACAATATGTAAGTTGCAAAAGAGGGTTGCATTTCAACAATTACTAATTTATATAATTACGTTATTTTATTTATTATTATTTATTAATTATTATTTTATTTATTAATTAATTTCACAAACACCCAATTAGCTAATTATAACAAAGACCATATAACGTAAAAAATCTTATCTACATTGTATTACTCAACAGGTTGTCAAAACTCATACAATTTAATGAATCGCTCAGTGCCGTGTATGCAAGCAATACTATAATATAGTGTAATTATAATACTATAGTCTTGCAAGAAACGTTTCATTAAATTCATTTAGTTAAATATTGCTTCAGAATTTATCAAAAACTATTTAAAAATCAAACAATTGAATATCACAACATAAATGTTACTCTTATTACAGTTTTATAAAAGATTTAATTAGCATGATACTGATATAAGTACATTAAATTTAATACGTAATTGTATACTAATAATGTATGACATTTACTAAAAACAATGGTTTTATTTTTAGATATGTAATGTATAAAAAGAGCTAACTTTGCATTATTATATACAATATCGAACTGGACGAAATAAAATAATATAAATATTGTCGCATACAAATTTTTCTTATTATTATTATTCTGTATTATTTTTTCGTGATATGGAATTTTGGGTATAAAGCTACCCGTTTTTTCGAGGTGAACTCACATACACTCTATATCTAATTTTTTTTAATACAGTAAAAAATTTCACATTTAATTTACACTCGTATTTCACATTTAATTTACAGCCTTGTTCTACGAACGTGTGTGTGTGTGTGTCTGCACGGGTTACCATAATATTCAAACCGAGTAAATAAGTTTGAAATGGGGTTAGACTGATTTCGAAATACTCTTTACCATATTATCTGCGTGCGAGTTAAAACGTGGCCATGAACATTTTATTCCCTTATCATCTTTAGGAACATATCTGGGTAATTTTCGATAGGGTACTACCAGCTGCTGTTAATGGAGGTAGGCGTGGCCTTTATCATCGTATATACAAATTCAAATAAAATGTTGTCCAATATTCGGCATAAGTCATAAGTTATATACATATATAGCATATATAACATGTATGCAAATCTAAATTTTGTTTTGTGGTTCTTACTAGCATTTTGAACCTCGTAAGAAGTTGCGTTGATGAATCTTGCATAGGACCCCAGTAATTAATATTGGTTAATTGTGGGCGTGGCAGTAGTAATAATCTGCCTATATTTAGCATGCTCGCTATTACGGACATAATATACACTACTATAATTGTATTCTTATATCATCATTAGAAGTATAGATATTTTTAAGTGGGGTCTCCAAAGTGCATTATATGGAAGGAAGGCGTGGCTTTTATCTAATCGTGCATGTTTTTTGTGTAGAACTTTGTACCGTCAATGTACGTTTTCACATAAATGGTCCAAGAATTTGACATAGGTCATAAGTTATAAAAATGTGTATATAGTGAGCGTGGCTGTAAAATCACCCATCGACCAGTTTTTGTGTGGTATTTAAAGGTAGTACCCTCAACATTCCTGTGCAATTTCGATCATGAATCATCAATATAAACCAAGTAATTATTTTTGGTTAATTGTAGGCGTGGCAGCAGTAGTAGGATCCCCATATTTTGCACAAACACTATTATGGACTTAATGTACATTACTGCATTACTTTGTTCCCACAGCATCAGCACGAGCATAGGTAGTCTAATTTTAATTTTACTCCCGAAAGTTCCTTCTATGGAAAGTTGGCATGTCCTTTCTCGGATCCCCCTTGCAGTTGACTTTATACTATCAAAATGCTGCTTCTCACAAAATGTCGTCCATGAAGCTCTTATAGATCTTAAGTTATCATTATTGGTTAATAGTGGATGTGGCAGTTAATATATAATGCCCACATTTTGCTTAGTGTTTTCTGGGATCTACATTATAATATATTTGCATTAATATATATACTACAGGGTGGCCCAAATAAGACCAGCTGATGTGAAACACAAATAACTTTTTTACTTTTTAACATAATTTATTTTTTCTTTTTGCAGATTATAACTGAACTCTTGGAAATTTAAAATGAATACGTACAGTCCACAACAACGCATTAAAATTATCGAATTTTATTATTCTTCTCAACGATAAATTGTTCTGACGCAGCGAAATTATCGCCGATGACGGATGAAGCGCATTTCCATTTAAGTGGTTATGTGAATATACAAAACTGAAGGTTGTGGGGCTCCGAAAATCCAAGGGCAATACATCAGCATCAGTCACACCCAATCAGATGCACTGTTTGGTGCGGTGTTATGGCCACAAAAATCATCGGCCCATATTTCTTTGAGAATGAGGATGAAACGCCAGAAACGGTCTCCGGGGCTTCTTACAGAACAATGATCGACAACTTTTTGCGGCCAATGGTGGAGCAACATCCTAATTTGTGGTTTCAACAAGATGGAGCCACTGCGCATACTGCTAGGCAAACTATTGACATGCTGCGTGAAATTTTTGGTGAACGCATAATTTCAGAAATTCAGATTTCCCTTGGCCTCCTCGTTCACCAGATTTAACTGCGCCCGATTTTTTTTTATGGGGATCTTTAAAAGACAAAGTGTATGTTAACAAACCACAGACACTTGGACAGCTGAAGCAGAATATTCGAGACGAAATACGGCGTCTGCAACCAGAAACAAACTGCCGAGGAATTAAAAAAGACTGTTGCGTTCTGTTTGTAAGCAGGACTGAGAATGATCATCCTATGTATTTTTATTTAATAAGTAACCTAAGGTGTTATACTAAACTTATTCTAATTTGTTATACAGTTTATGGGATCTAAACTGTTATATAATTTACCTACCCTAAGTGCAACGCGCATGCCTGTAGTGCACACTCTTTCACGAGTGTAGAGCACGTACCCAATTGGTGCGCTCTATTTACTTGCGACCATATACTGCATTAGATGGAGTATATGGTCTGCAGTGTGGCAGACATGTGCAACAAGATCGTCTGTCTGTCGTTCTGCCCGCTCTTATGACTGTACGTCATATCGTCGAATTCAAACGCGTGAGAAAGCATTGAGCGACGATTGTGGCACGAGTATCGAGTGTCGAGCTCTGTCTGGACAGTCCGATACTCGTTTCTTGTTATCGCATAACGATAAACAAATCGTGGGAGAATGACAGACAAGGGATAGTGTGTGCTGTTTAATTGTTGCGCACATGATATCACTCGTGAAGGCTGTCTGTATCTTTGGGTGCCTTAAGGTGCATTTGCATTAAGTGTTTATAAATGCATTACAACATCTACAAATCTTCCAAATTGAGTCATTAATCCATTAATTTGACCGAAGTTATAGTCATTTTATAAATGTGAAACAAGTTGCATATGTGGAATGTCGGCGTGATCTCTGTCCAAATCGGCTCATATAACAATTTGGTCCTGTAACTTGCTCCCGACTATACTTTGGAAAAGTTTCATTAAGATATCTCAAACGGTCTGAAAAAAAGTGGCCGCAGGCGGATAGGCGGACGGACAAACATCAAAATTGCTCAGAAAGTGATCCTGAGTATATGTGTATAGTTATTTCCATACCTGCCATGCCTCCTTCTTGTAGTTGAAAAATCTCTCAATCGCACAAACTTAGAATACCTTTTTCACCTTTTTTAAGGTAAAGTGTATAAAAAGGAGTTCAACAATATTTAAGGAGAATTGGATACTAATGATAATTATTGTTTATATTGTTATTTATATGCAAAGATTTATTTTGAGTTTTATATTTCATTAGACCCTGAATACAGTCTACGAATTCAATAAGCTGGAAGATCTCACCCTTTTAGTCTGTATGTTGGTGCAAATCGATAAAGCCTTCTGGCTGTTGGGTTTGGATGGTTTTAGCAATGTGGCATTGCACCTGTTTGTCAAATTGTTGAGTTCCTCTTTAACCTTTGGGATATTAAAGTCCCAATGAATATTTTGGATTTAATAAACCAAGGCCGCAATTATATTCCCCAATTTTTGGGTTATGCGCGTTGAATCAAACCAATGTTTGAAGATGAGGGTTTGCCCCACAACTGGGCGCCGTAAGTACAGATCAGCTTTATGGCGGTTTTGTATATCAAATCCTTGTTTTCTTGTAGAGTAGGCAATTTAATATAGAAGTCTTCAGTTTCTTGTACTACCTTTTCGTTTCTAAGTGTTTTCGCCACCTTTCTTTTGTGTTTTGTCTCAATGAGCTACGAGATACTGAACTGCATTTTTGTCTAATAGTTAGGTAAGTTGTTAAGAGTGACTATTTGTACAATTGCATGGCGATAAGTAAACACAATGTGAGTACTTTTAAGTTCAGTCACCCTTAATCTCCAATTTTAAAGCCAGTCATCCAACTTCTGCAAGTGCGCTTTTAGTTTTCCGGAGGTGGTTTGTATATTCGAATGTGAGCATAAGATAGCAGTGTCATAAGCGAATGTTGACATAACAATATTGTCAATTGTGGCAACTCCCACATATAAAGAAGATACAGCACGGAACCAAGGATACTACCTTGAGCAACTTTAGCTTCAATAACATAATCATCCGTTATGACGCATTATATTAAACTGTAAACTTTAGGTACGATTCTAAAATTTTATGAAAAGCTAGTGGAAAAAGCTAAAATATCTTTTTCAATATAGCTTCATGGCCAAAGTCTTTCAAAAGCTTGTGTAAAGTCTAAGAATACCGCAGAGCAATATTTTCTTCCAAAGCTTTCATGATTTCGTTGATAATCAGGTGCTTCCTCTACTAGATAATGCTTTTTACGTAGTCCGTACTGGAAGTTCGAAATAATTAATTTCAAATGTATGTGAGTAAGCAATTTGGCAAGAATGTGCGCATTCAGTCCAGTTATGTCTAATGGTCTGAACGTAGAGGTTATCGACAGCTTTTTTATATCCTTTATATTGGTAGAGTTTGTTAGCTTAAGAGGGGAATTTGTTGCTTGTTTTGCCGCTGAATCAGCAAAAGTATTGCCATTATCTCCAATGTGGCTGGGTGTCCATACAAGTTTGATGTTCTTTTGGCTTGTAATAATTATATCTCCGAAGTGAGATATTGTGTTGTCATTGTTGTTGATGTTTTTTATTGCTAACAGGGTCGAGAGAGAGTCTGTGCAAATTAAAGCTTTAACTTTGCTGGATTTGGCTATGAGACTTGCTTCGGCTTCGGCTTAGAAAACGGATGCATATGCTGGAAGTATAGACATAATTATTATGTTTTTTCGGCTACAACATTGAATACAACGGCATTTTCAGATTTTGATCCATCAGTGAATAGTATGTTCCCAACCAAATTATTCGCCGGTTCCCAACTACGATCCCTAGAACACACATCATCATTTATACTAGATTCCGACTTGCCCACACACGGCTAATACACCAACATCTTTTCAACAATACCAGTCTCCCTACATATATATTTTGGAACTCCTACTACCTCATAATTCCGCACATACTATATAACTGTCATACAATCAGTCAAATCCGAAAAGAATTGGGAAACCCTAATCTTAAATAAATTTTGCAAAACATAAATCACGCCAATATCAAACTTTTCATAAATTTAATTTGCAACTTAAATCTAAACTTTGATATATATCACTATATAACTTTAACAGTATTTACATAATATTGTTACCCACTAAGCTTAAGGCCTTAGATGCTACAGCTGCGTTAAGATAACTTGTAATTAATTTACAATTTACTGAAATAAAAAAATGTGGCAATAAAAGCTTCTTTAAATATTTTTGACAGTACAGGCAAGCGACTAGTAGGTTGAAAGTGTTGAGTCTGTCGCAGGTTTGCAAATAATTTTAATTTTTATTTATTTTTAATTTTTATTTATTTATTTTGTTTTCCAATTTTTGGGGAAGTATCCTAATCTGAGAATGCCATTAAAGATCAAAATATTTTGATGCAAATTTCTGGCTGATGGTTTAGCATTTTGGGCATGATAATGCCTGCTGCTTTATTCTGTCAGGATGTTTTGAACTTCAAAATTATTCGTTTTTATATTAGGCCTAAAAAGCTACCTTAAGCTGTTCAGAATAGTTGATTTCTTTATTTGGTGCGATTTTAGTCTCAGTCCCAGTTCATCATTTAAAGCGGATTTGGGACGTCCGGAAACATCGGATAACTCTTTATTAAATAGCATACCCCTTCGTTTTTGGCTTTTCTTTTCTTTCTAATGAGGCTTTGTATATCCTTAGGCGTTTTAATGGCTTTACTTTTTCATCTTAAAAATTTAGTGGAGCAGTGGCAAATGTTATAACATAGACGCATGGTCTGATCAAATTGAATGCATTTTCTCTCAATTTTCCTTAAAACTGCAAAATCGTTAAGATCTGGTAACTTCTTGGGATCTTTAGGCCAGTAAGTGGGGATGCCTTTAGAATATCACATATAATTTACAGTACTAATCCATTATCGTTGAATACAATTATCTACCTTTAGGATTAATTCGTATCGAACCCCAGAATGCATGCTTGGTATTATAATCTCTATAAGAGCGAATCATGGTGGATAGTATACAGTGCTGAGAGGAATGTCTTCCCCAATATTGCAGTAAAGTGAAAGTAGCTCGTAAGTAGTCCTTTGCAAAGTTTCCAAGTACCATGTGCTTTGCAATAAGGATGGTTTGTTTGATCAAATATGTATATGTATATCTTTTAACAGGTCTATATAACACTACTTTTAAATGGATATTCATCTGGCATCGCAGCCTAACCTAATCTAACCTATATGCATATATGGTAAAGAGAGGTTTAAGAGTCATAATATAGGCGGTAAAGCGAGAGACGCCCTTAGAGAACTTTCAGAACGTAACCATCTCTAGTGCTGAGACCTCGTCGGATCCCTCAAGGCTCCAAGGTGTCTCTTGTGCTCTTTTGAGATTGCGGGGCATAAGCACAGGAGATGCTGCAAGATTCCTTTGTGCCCTGGTCCCCACGTTAGACAGTGGCCCGTCAATATACCTACAACCATTCAGTACCTTTTTCAGGAGTGCTAGTATAGATTTGATTTGCTGAGTACCGTACATTTTCCACACGTGCCTTGCGATTTTGAATATGGAGATACTCTACTTCGATTTCGCTTTACTCATCATGGTTATTTATCATCTGTAGAGACATCCTTACGTTGCTTAGTTGCTCATTCGATAGCTGAAAGCGCTTTTAGCAATAGCATTTACACTCTCGTTTCCTTCTATATTATTGTGCCCTGACACCACAGCCTCCGATTGGTGGCCAGGCCATCTATTGCTGCCTTACCTTGAAAAACAATTCTGGATGAAACGTAGCATAAAATTATAGCTTTAATCGCAGCTTGGCTTTCTAAGTAGAAATTTATTATGGACTTCGTAGTATGCAGGAGAGCTCTACGGCAGTAAACACATCTGAAAGACACAGCAATAATCAGGGGACCGAAATGCTGTCTAATATCTTGTTGAGGTACGCCTGACCCAAAACCAGTATTATTTTCGAGACGTCCATAAACGGGTAGAAGGTTTTGCAGTTAGCATTCATCCCCGATATTACTTTTGTCTTTTTTCGAAAACTTTCACATAGTCCGTTTTGACCGTGAGACTCCGACCTACAGAACTATGACCGAACGATTGGATAGAGAATTGTTTAGTGGCCAAAACCATCCCACAGATTTTACTTGAAGGCTTTCCGCAAAGAGGTAAACGGAGGGTAAATTTAGTATTGTGTTTATGGCTGCCTTTAGCGTAGTCCTTATGGCTCCCATCACACACAGTGCCGCAAGCCGTTGGACTTATTCCATAGGTTTGCGGTCGGTTTTCTTCCTAACAGCAGTACACCATACCAGAATACCATACAGCAATATTCATTTAGCTATGCCTGTATAGCACCAAAGTAGCAAAGAGGGGGATATGCCAGAAGTGCTTCCAATCATCCTCTTGCCTTTTGTCTTTTTTCGAAAGCTTTCACATAGTCCGTTTTGACCGTGAGACTCCGACCTACAAAACTATGACCGAACGATTGGATAGAGAATTGTTTAGTGGTCAAAACAATCCCACAGATTTGGCTTGAAGGCTTTCCGCAAAGAAGTAAATTCTTTATGTTATTTTTATGCTTCTCTATATAACAATATAACTTTTTATTACGCCGAATAAAAAAAAAAATCAAACTTAATGTTTCAATTACAGAATTTTGGACATGATTGTTTCATAAATTGTTATTTTGTTACTTTCAATTGAATAATGTATTCTGGATTATTGTAGAAATTGGGTTTTTCTTTTTACTTGAGTTTTGTAAATTTTTCGAAATTTACCATCTTTGGAAATAAGATGATTATCTTTCTTTTCGAAATTTGATATTTTCTTATATTTAGGATCTGATTTTCCCACTCTGTTATTTTTAACGTAATAATTCTCAAAATTATCGCCCAAACGCCTATTTGTTCTTTCGTTAACTATATCGATCCTATTTACCTTTGATCTATGCAAGTCCTGAGCAAATTCTTTTATTTCTTCTGTCGAAATAAAGTTATTTAGGAAATCTATGGGTCGTTTTTTCGTGCTAGAATGTATGGTTCTATTGAAAGCCATTATTGCCCTATGGACATTATCTCCCAGTTCGTTATAATTGTTGGGATCAGCATGGAAAAGTCTTAAATGTTCGTTCAGGGTACCGTGAAGTCTTTCCACATCTGCATTTCCTGTTTTGGTGTAAGTTGTGGTAAAATGTACTTCTACGTTGCTGTCACTGAAAAACTGCTTAATAGCCGTGGTTTTTAATTTATTGTCTGTAACGATCAGTCTGGGTTTTCCTAAATATTGAAATCTTTCCCTTAGTGCCTATGTTATTGATACCCATGTTCTGTCTTTGAGTTCAGACACCGTTGCGTGTTTCGTTAGTCTGTCAACAGACGTCAGATACATCACGTTTCATTAGGGAAACCAAATATCCACATGTACGATGTCATTCTGTTTTTCAGGGGTCCGCGTGACGTTAAGCGAATGTTTGATGGGTCTTCTGTCAAACTTTGCCAGATTGCAAATATCGCAATTGTTAATATATTGGTGAATCTGCTTCTGTAATCACGGATAGTAATAGTTCAGCCTAATTTCCGAAAATACTTCGTTCATTCCGCGGTGATTGTTTCTCAAGTGTTCTCTCTCAAAAATTTGTAAAAGCCTGACTTTATCTGTGATGTCTTCCAACCTTGTCTTGGATCTTATAACTCTCAGGTTTCTGTTTCGCACAAAATAGTCCCGGTAATGGTCCTCGAATTTTTTAAATAACGCGTCGTTCTCACTAAATACAACTACTAATCCTTTCTGCGGGACGTTTCCCCTCATTATTTTCAACAAATCACTGTTGCTCGTACCTCTAAACGTGTGTCTGACCATTTTTCTAAATAATATTTTTGAGCTTATTTCCTCCCTATTTGCCTGTTCTAAAACAATTAGCAACTTAAAGAGATTCATAGGCTTTTCCGTAAACCTTATGAAATCCGAACTGTCAGTTTCTGCACTGTGGACAGTTTCAAATCATCAAAAAGTTCATTTAGATTAACCACAAAATCCTCATTCAAAATATCCTCGTTTTCGTCCCTGCGCTGACCAACTGTGAGTCTACTCAAAGCGTCCGCTATAACTTTTCCTTCCCTTTTACGTGATATCAAAGTCGAACTCACCTAGCATGACCTTCCATCTCTGAATCTTCATGTTTGGCTCCATTATGTTACTCAACCAAACAAGAGGCTTATGGGCAGTTTTTATCGTGAATTTTCGCCCGTATAAATAATGCTTGAAATGTTTTACAGCCCATATGACCGCGAGCAGTTCCTTCTCAATCGTTCCATAATTCTGCTCATGTCCGTTGAGTGTTCTGCTTGCATAGGCTACCACTTTGCCGTCCTGCATCAAAGCTGAGCCTAGGGCATAGTTCCTGGCGTCGGTCATAAGGGTTAATCTTCTCGAAAAATCGGGGCGAACCAGAATAAGGTCGGTCTTTAAAATCCTTCTTAACTTGTGAAAAGCTTCAACATACTCGGCGTCTTGACATTTACTCTAACATACTTTTTTAGGTATTTCGTCAGGTTGTACGCTACTTTCGAGTAGTCCTTGATAAATCTCCTGTAAAAAACTGTGACCCCTAAAAACGTTTTAATTTCTTTTTGCGTTCTGGGTAACGCGATCTTGTCTATGGCTTGAACTTTAGACGGGTTTGTTCTGATTCCCTCCGCGGGTATAATGTGACCCAAAAGATCTGTCTCTCTTCTCAACAATGAACATTCCCCTATCTGTAATTTTAAATTTGCCTTTATATGTCTTTGAAATATTCTGCTTAGTGAGTCTATATGTTCCTCAGTACTAGTTGAGAAAACTAGAATATCATCCAGGTATGCCACACAAATTTTTCATATGAATTCTCTAAGTACATTATTAACTATCTGCTGGAACGTTGCCGCTGAATTCCGTAAACAAAACGGCATACGTAAGAATTCGTAGTGGCCTGTTGCAGTTGAAAATGCGGTTTTAGTTATATCTTCCGGATGCATCTCAATTTGGTGGTAGTCTTTAGCGAGATCTAACGTGGAGAAATACTGACATCTACCAATTTTATCAAATATGTCCTCCATATTAGGCATTGGGTATCGAACTTCAGTCGTGACGTTATTGAGCTTTCTGTAATCTATTACTATTCTCCATATCTTCTCATTTGAACTACCTAACTTTTTCGGCACTATCCAGATTGCACTGTTATATGGACTATTCGACTCTCTAATTATTCGTTGTTGCAACATTTCCTCTATCTGCCTATCTACTTTCTCTATGTGAATCTCTGGGTATCTGTATAACTTTGAATAGATTGGCGAATCTGTTGTCGTGTCAATCCTGTGTTTAATTTCATGCGTAAATGATAGCGACTCATTTTCCTTATAGAATGCTTTTCTATTGCTTCTAACTAACTTATTTACCTTATCTCTTTCCCAGTCTGTTAAATGTCGGAGATCAAATAATTTTGTTAAATCATGTCATTACTAAAAACTTCAATGACATTTCCTTTGTATGAATCACGATAGTAGGCTTCCTCTTCTTTTGAGAAAAATAATAGCAACACTGTATTTCTAGTAATTAATCGTCTGTTAGGAAAGTCTATAACTGTGTCTAGTTTATTCAAAATATTATTCCCAATTAGGCCATCAAACTTCTCATTAAAATCCATTTCCAAAAATTCGCACGATTCGTTATCCAATTTAAATTCTTTAAACAATGGGAAACGACATAATTTTGTCAACACTCTTCCGTTACTAAAGCCTTTATTTTTATTCTAACATTATGTTTCCATAGAGGGTTACACACATTCGGGTTGACTAAACTCAATTCGGCGCCGAAAACTTACCAAATTATTTCCAATCTCCATCTGCGTGTCGTTTCTATTTTGGCTACTGTGGGGTTGTGTTAGTCTTGTTCTGTCTGTTTGCATACGACTTGCCGTCAAGCTCCGATTGTCATTCCGGTCTCTGTACTGACGATTATTTCTGCCTCGTTCTGCATTATCCGCAATTGGCGCATTACCAGTGTTTGGCTCAAAATTCTGTTCAAAACGTCGATGATTTACTGCCTGATTAAAATACCGTGAATTATTAAGAAAATTACTATCTCGATTCCGATCATTTAGATTTTCCAGAGAACGTGTCCAATTTTGATTGAAATTATCATTACTTACAAAATCATCATCATTAATCATTACTTACAAAAATGCCAATAATGATTTTTTTATTGGTTTTCCTCGTCGCCAGTTACGTTTGCAATGTGGACCGAAAAATAAAACAACGCATCTTTTCATATTGGATGTCAACTAAAAACTGAATTTTATTCTTAACGAAAGCTTCTTCTTATTTTTACAATAATACATAGATACATAACATGGCAAAAGTAATCGGTAATCGAGAAGAAAGTTATTATCAGGGTTGATTAGTTATGTAGGAGTAATAAGTTAGGATAAGGTTACATAAGTGACTATATATATATATTTTTTTATTTTACTTAATTTTTTTTTTTCATAGGTATATGTATTTTTTTTCTTTTTTTTTGGAAGGTTTGGTTCTTAATATTTATGTTACAATTGTTGAATGAAATTAGACAATTTTTATTTAAAGTAAATTTTCTATCATTACAATTTTGAAACAATTCGATTTTATCTGCATTTTATTTAATTTTTTTTTGTTACAATAGTATCATCTTTTATTTCTTCCATATGTAGTTTTTTTGTTTAAAATGAATTCGCAATTTCCCGTTACAAAGCAGTTTTTACTTCGCTTTAAATCTTTTACAATACTATTTTCCTTATATGAATACATTATATTATTGATCTCTACAAAATATGCTTTATTTTCCTTAAATGACAATGACTTTTAGATCTAAATTAATAAAATCTTCAGGTATTTTGATAGCAATTACTAATCTAATTAATTTTAATTTGAAAAAATCGATATTATATCCGTCCATCTCTTCAGTTGATAGGATATAAGGCTGGAACATATTAAATTTCGCAGATACAATGTGATCTTGAATAAAGTTTGTTTGTGTTTCGATACACTTTAATTTATGCATATGATCAGTGTTAGCGCGTAAGTTGCCTTTCACTTACTGTACTTAGTTCTAAAATTAGCTTCTCTTGCTTGTACTTAAATTCTTAATTTAGAACAAGAATCTCTTATTAAAGCAAATGCCGATCGGTAAGCACGCATCATCCCGCAAAACTCCCCTTTCTTTTTTTTCGTAAAAGGTATATTAACGCAACATTTTATGGTCCTTCGAGCCGGATTAATTTTTGTTGTTTATAAAAAAAAATTTTAATAAAATTAAAATAAATTTTAAGATAAAGATTCTATCCGCAAACAAATCGGGAAAGCGAGACTCCCGCGAACACGCGCCGCTATTTAAACTTTCAGTGCAACGGGAAAGTGAGACTCCCGCGAACACGCGCCGCTATTTAAACTTTCAGTGCAACGGGAAAGTGAGACTCCCGCGAACACGCGCCGCTATTTAAGGTTAAAAAAAAGTTATTAACATTGACATTATTATTTAACTTTTTTTTTTGTTGATTTCAATATTGTTCTTATTGATCAATAATATGTCAGACATTAAAGTGAGAGATTCTGCTCGGAACTCTATAAAACGCTTTATGAAAACAAGCCAAGATTTATCGGCACTCGACCGAACTATGATCAAAGGTCACCTGCAAGTTTTGAGCGAACAATGGATTCGTTTCAACTCAGCTCAAGAGCGAGTTGAGGTAACGTGTGGGCCTGAAAGCGCTGATGCGGAGGACAACGTCCGTAGCCAGGCTGAGGCATGGTACATCAGCGCACTTTCAAATTTTAATCGTGTTCTCCAGGATGCTGACATTGAACCTACTATGAGGAACGTTGCTCCTATTTCAGCATCTACGAGTATACAACTACCAAAAATAGAACTGCCTTCTTTTTCTGGTGATTCTACTGAATGGGTTGTTTTTTATGATGCATTCCACTCGCTAATCAATTCGAATGTTAATCTATTCAACATGCAAAAAATGCATTATTTGGTAAGCTGTTTGAAAGGAGAAGCGCTGCAAGTTATTAAAAACTTGAAGGTTTGTGACGCAAACTATGCGGGAGCTTGGAGCCTTCTCAAATCCAGATACAATAATCTTCGGGTTATCGTAGAGCACCATTTTCGGGCAAGTTTCTCTGTTGAAACGGCAGGCGACGATTCAGCTAACAATATTAAGCGCGTGCTGGACCCTTTACTACTTGCGTGCTGTAGGTCGTCCAGTGGAGTTTTGGGACGATTGCAAATGGAGTTTTGGTTCCTATGCAAATAACAGTTGCTGAATCTTCTGACGGTGTGGAGGTTTATGCTGAAAAGGTGGTATTATTGGTCACCGCTCTCGTTAATGTGCAAGAAAACGCAGGAAAGGCATTTAACTTCAGAAGAGTTACATTGTGAAGAACACTTTAACAAAACCCACCGCCGCGCACCAGACGGCCGCTTTATTGTTCGATTGCCTTTAAAGAATGATGTGCCATTGGGTGAATCACGCTCTATTGCAGTTCGAAGCTTACAGCGAATGGAGAGGCGATTCAGCACGGATGAAAACCTTCGTTTAATGTACACTGAATTTATGCGAGAACTAATTCAAATGGGCCACATGGAAAAGGTGTATGATTTACTGGCGAAATGCTACTACATGCCTACCCATTCAGTGTTGAAGACTACGAGCTCAACGACCAAGTTATGTGTCGTATTCAATGCTTCAATGAAATCTTCCACAGGTTACTCTCTTAATAGTGCTCTGATGATCGGACCTTCGCTCCAGCTTCTGTCTATTCTGCTGCGTTTTAGAAAGCAGGTTCTTGTCTCTGATGATCATACAAATTATCAGTGTGTAGTATGGCGAGAAAGGTCAGACGAGCTGATCCAAGATTTTCGTATGTTATGCGTTACATATGGAGTGGCCGCCGCATCACACTTGGCCATCAAATCGCTTCAACAAACTGCCATAGATGTCGCCGAGAAGTACAAGGAAGCCACACATGTTATTTGCCGTGATTTCTATATGGACGATTTGCTCACACGTGCCCCGTTTGCTAAGATGCTCATTAACTTGCAGAAAGATATTTACACGGTATGTTGTACTGGTGGTTTCGAGCTACGACAGTGGGAAACTAATTGCAAGGATCTAGCTGATCTGATACCACACATTTCAAAAACAAATGCCTACCTCCTAGCTGACGATCAAGATGTTCGTACTTTGGGTATGATATGGAATACGGAAGAAGACTGCTTAACTTTCACCCTATGCCTGAAAGAACTTCCTACAATTTTCTCTAAAAGAGCTTTTCTGTCCGATGCAAGTATCTTATTCGATCCACTGGGCCTGATAGCACCATGCACCATAAAGGCTAAAATCTGGTTTCAACAAATCTGGCAAACAAATGTTGATTGGGACGACTCAGTACCCGCGACTATTGCCCAACAATGGCTTGCCCATCGCAACGATCTACTGAAAGTCTCTACACTTAAATTGTCTCGCTGGATTGGCACCGGACAACCTGGATTATTCATGGAATTTCATATTTTTGCTGATGCATCCGAGAGCGCTTATGCAGCTGCACTTTACACCCGAACGGTTGATGAATTAGGTGACATCGTTGTCACGTTGGTTGCTGCTCGAACTAAAGTTGCACCACTCAAGCCAACCACATAACCTCGACTTTGCGCAGCACATCTCGCTGCTAAACTTACGCGATATATGGTGTCCAGTTTGGGTATTGAAAATATACCACTAAATGCTTGGACTGATTCCACCATCACTCTAGGTTGACTACAAGGACATCCAAGTCGTTGGTCCACTTCTGTAGCTAAGGGCTTCAATTCACGAGGTGCTTCCTCTAGAATGTTGGAGAGATGTGTCTTCCGAGCACAACGCAGCGGATTGCGCATCTAGAGGGATCAGGCCTTCTAATCTTATTCAAAATATATTATGGTGGCATGGTCCAGACTGGTTAATTGAACCTAATGCTGGCTGGAATCATCATTCATCGGTACAACTTACAACAGACTTAGAGTTAAAGCCTCGCAAACCTGTAGTTCATATTGCTGAATCGCAGGAATCCTGTGCACTATTGACGAAATATTCTTCATTCACCAAATTGAAGAGACTAACTGCATATCTCTTGCGATTTCTTGCTAACATACGCGCTAAGAGAGCAGGAAATGAAGGTATTCGATTGGGTCTCTAACGTGCACCGAATTGCATAACGCTGAACTTGCTTTAGTAAAGTATACCCAGAACCACTATTTTGCTAATGAAATTTCACTTTGTAGATCAAATAAGACAATCCCTCTGCGATGTTGCGAGTTGGTGGTCGCATTAGACATGCTATCGTCTCTAATGATGTGAAACACCCTATGATTTTACCGAAATTGGTGGACTTCAAATTATGCGAACAGTTCTACAACGGCGGTTTTGGGTACTTGGTTCTCGCGATGTGGTACGAAGGTATATCGTCATTGCGCTAAATGCAAGTGATTAAATCGTAAAACGCTCCAACAATCCATGGCGGATTTGCCAACCGTTTGACGTATTCACGTTGTTTCCTCCAGAGTGCAGTAGACTTCGCAGATCCATACTCCTACAAATTTTCAGCTGGTAGAGGAGCAAAACCGGTAAAAGGTTACATCTGTTCATTTATATGTATGAGCACCGGTGCCATGCATATTGAATTTGTAGGCGACTTAACGTCTATAGCTTTCATCAACGTTTGAGCCATTGAGAGCATTGCCAGAGCCTGAAACTGAAGTCAATGAGGCCAATATTTACCAACGTTATCATGCAATCTCCACTATGAGACAACATTTTTGGCGACGATGGCGTGACGAATATCTCATCAGTCTGCAACGCAGGGTCGAATGGTTTCGTCAAAAGTTCAACCTGCAAGTAGATGATGTTGTTGTCATCCATGATGATCGTATTCCTCCAACTAAATGGAAACTTAGCAGGGTATTAAAGTGTCATCCAGGAGCAGACGGTATTATACGAGTTGCCACCATTAGAACCACAGATGGAGAATGTGTTCGTCCTGCAGTGAAACTTTGCCGCTTGCCAACGAAGGGGGATCTATTCGATGAAGGAGTTTAGCTGACAATTTTATATTAGCCACTTGTATGTATTATCTTTATATTGTATCACGTAATTAATGAAATGTATATTGAACTTAATTCAAGGCTGGCGGTATGCTAGGGCGTAAGTTGCCTTTCGCTTACTGTACTTAGTTCTAAAATTTGCTTCTCTTGCTTGTACTTAAATTCTAACTTTAGAACAAGACTTTCTTATTAAAGCAAACGCCGATCGGTAAGCACGCATCATCCCGCAAAACTCCCCTCTGTGTTTTTTCGTAAAAGGTATATTAACGCAACAATCAGAATATAATAGGTGTTGGATAATTTCGTTATTTCTAATTTTCATATTTTGAAGTGACTGTTCAATTTTTACTCTGTCAGATTCTATGGTCGTTTTCAAAAGGTCAATACTCCTATTGAAATGCTCATTTACAATTATGATTTAAAGTACCAATAGAGTTATGGTCATTTGTATCGATAATTTTTAGGTGTTCGGTTATTTCTTCCCTATCTTCGTTGTCCATTGCACCAAAAGCCCATTTATGTATACTGCCTACAAGATTAATTAGACCACGTTTCTTCCTAATATTATTGTTTGGAGTAATAATCTCAATTTGGCATTTAGTAAACTTATCTCTCTTGCTATCAGATCTCCGTTCATTAAGCCAATATTTTTTATATTTTTCTCTAGAATATTTATTATGCTTGCGATTTCTGCAGTGTCTATAATATGCAAAACCGAAATCGTATTATTAACTATCTGTACTTCTCTGAGTCGGACTGTAGTGAAACCTGTGTTAGAGCTGATTTGGTTCACTTGCAGAAAACCCTCTGCGCTCATCATCAGGGTTAGAAGTATGGTTACCTGAAAATTTAAGTGGTCTTTTAATGTTGGTAGTATGAATGTTTTCTAAATTACCTCTGACGAGTTTTGGCCCGCTCTTATGTCTCAAACTTTTATAATTTTTAATGAAACCTTCGTTTCTTGTTTCTATATAATTTTCTCTTCTACTATTTCTTTTGTTGAGAATATTATTTTTCATTTGTATTAATCTATCCTTAATGATTTTATGATCTACTTTATTTTCCTGAACTTCCAGTGGAGTCGTTTTAATTGTGCAGTGGTAAGAAGTGTTATAAAACCTAACGGCTTTAAGGACTTGTGTTTTTATTGGAAGTTTTTCTTCCGTATTTAAAATCCTAATTCGTTCGTTTAACGTATTATTTAGTCTCTCGATGTCTGAATTCCCAGTATGACTGGTATGACTGATGGGCTTAGTAGTATGAAAAGAAATATTTTCATTATTCAGGAAATCTCGAATACTTTGCGAATTAAATTCGTTATCGAAAATGAACTTTTTTATCTTACCTTTTATTGCTAAAAACTGTCTTTTTTCCTAATGATAGTTTGGTGATTTCTGTCTGGTAAATAAAAAACTAATTGCATGTTTCGAAAATTTATCTATAAAAACTACGAAGGAGAGTTTGCTATTAACATAGGTGTCGACATGGATTATTTCGTTGATTGTTGAAGGTGTCTCAGTTAGACTAAACTTATTTTTAATTGGGCTCCTGTCGTATTTTCCACGATTACAAATATCGCAGTTATTAATAACTTTATGGATGGTTATTTTTAATTTGGGGTAATATAATTTGTTTTCCTTCGTATGTGGGAATGATTCCAGAGTGACCTGTTTCATATTTGTGAAACAATGAAATTTGTTTTTTTAGTTCGTTTTCATCATCGATATCTTTGGCAAAATATGAACATTTAACAAATTTAATAATTTGCCTATTTGGAAAAATTTTGATTAGCTCTTGTTGTAATTTGTTATAATCGGGATCGCTAAGCTGGGAATAATTTGCAATGTTACCTTTGTTTATTAATTTCTTTGTTATATTCGCTATATTGTCGTTATTTATGTCCTCTTTGACAATAAAATCTCTTGTGTTTTTAAAAATCAGACTCTTTTTCTTGATTGTCTTGAAATATTATTTGAGTCTTAAATCGGTTTACGACTGTATCCAGGAGTGGGATGTGATCATTTGCATTTTCTTCTTGAGAATGTACTGTCTGAACTGCTAAGGAATCTTCGGACTCGTGAGCACCATTTTCTCCTGTGTTTAAATTGTTTACATGTTCTTCGAACAAACTATTAAGTGGGAGCCCCAAATTTTCGGAGTACAACAAATTTATTTCGTTAGAATTAATATTTATTCTACTGCGGAAATCGGCGATTTTATTGTTTTGTCCCTTAATATAATCGATATTAATGTTATATTCCCCTAACGATACTAACCATCGCTGTAAACGTGGGTTGATGTCCCTTCCTGTATTCTTTGCCTGCAACCATTTGATTGGTTGATGGTCTACTTGTAAATCGAATTCTCTACCGAAAAGATAGGATCTATAATATTTTGTACCCCAAAATATCGCTTGCAATTCTTTTTCAATAGTTGAGTAATTTGTCTCGTGAGTATTACGAGTTCTAGAGGCAACAATGATTGGATGCCCGTCTTGAGTTAAAACGGCTCCGATAGCAAAATTACTTGCATCAGTTATTAATGTGAATTTCTTGCTAAAATTGGGATATCTCAAGATAGGATAATTTGTTATAATATCTTTTAATTTTTCAAATGACACAATGAAGTTGGGATCATTAGCATTTATTTTAGAATTTTTCTTTAGGCATTTTGTGAGTGGTTGGGCGATTTTGGCATAATTTTTTACAAACTTTCTGTAAAAACCTGTAATGCATAGGAATGACTTTATCTGCTTCTGGCTTGTATGTAGTTTTAGTTTCTGAATTATTTCAACCTTGGCACGATTTGGTTTTACACTTTCAGGTGTTAAAATGTGACCAAGATATTCAGTTTCCTTTAGGAGAAAACTATATTTATTTACCTGAATTTTTAAGTTTGCTTCTTTCAGTTTATTTAAAATTTTTTGGATACTTAAGATATGTTCTTTCAATGACGTGCTGAAAATTAAGATGACATCGAGGTAGACTACACAAATTTTGTTTATGTAGTTTCTCAAAATGGAATTCATCAACCTTTGAAAAGTTGACGATGCATTTTTCAGTCCAAACGGCATTCTGACGTATTCATAATGCCCGAATGGAGTTGAGAAGGCGGTTTTGTGCCTATCAGTAGTTTCTACTGGAATTTGATGGAAACCCTTCGCTAAGTCTAGCGTCGGGCTTTCCCGAGTTTGTCTAATATATTCTCCATATTTGGCATGGGAAATGGATATGGGATTGTAGCTGGTTGTAACATCATTTAATTTTCAATAGTCTATTACTATACGCCATTGTTTTTTTCCCGAACTATCTTCCTTTTTTGATCTATCCAAAGAGGGCTATTGAAAGGAGAATTGCTCTCTTCAATTATGCCTTGCTCTAACATTTGCGATATTTGTCTATCTATTTCTTTTTCGTGTACCTGGGGCTATCTATAGTTTTTGCAGTAAATTGGGGAATCGATTGTTGTATTAATTTCATGTGTTACTATATCAGCCGCTGTTAAGTGGCTTTCTTTTGCGTAAAATAAATCCTTGTACTTATTAAGTAGCTTTTCAATTTCATATTTTTCTTCTTTATTTAAATGGTTCATGTTGAATAAAGGTTCATTAGTTGCTTCTAAGGTATGTATTTCGTCTGCAATGTAAGGAAATTTTTATTTTTGAATAACAATGTTTGATTATTAATGGTCAGAATCTCATTCTCTAAGTCAAACTTAGTATTAAGGGGTACTAGAAAATTTACTCCAATAATAGCATCGTATTTGCAACCAGTAAAATTAGCGACCTTCCAGGAGAAGGTTCCTGAGAAATTAAATTCTCTAGGTATTGGTGTAATGATCCTGGTTGATATTTGAGTAAGCCCATTTATAGTCCTATACCAAAGTGTATTTGGCAAGGGTTTTTCTTTAAAGGTGGTAAAAATATTTCGCTTAACGATACTAGTGTCTGACCCCGTATCAATCAAACATGTAATTTTAGTTTTTTCTATAGTAAAATCTACTAGCGGTAATTTTGGCGTGGAGGCCCAGGGGAAAAATTTACATCATTTTCCACTACATTTCCTACTTCCATGAGCTCAAGGCTTGAACTTCGTGTGTTATTGCGATTGTTACTATTTTGTGAAATTCCTGTATTTCTACTTTGGCCTGAATTATTGTAGTAAGGTTGGTGATGTCTTAAATATTGACCAGAATTGTCAGAATGAGTTTGGGTAGTCCTTAAATTACTAGTATTGTTTGAAAAATTGCTATAATTATGCTGATTTTGACCATTTCTATAATTAAAGCGATTCTGGTCAGGCCTTGAAAATCCCGAATTAGTTCTTAAATTATTGTTAGCTTGGTGGTCAGGTCTATTATTATTGCTATTTTGGTATTGTTAAAAACGGTAGTTTTGATTATCGCTTTGCTTTTCAGTATAGTTATTTGAATTATACTGCCGAGAGTTTTGTATTTTATTTTGAGAATAGTTAAAATTATCAGTATACTTTGATTGTAATTATTATGACTACCTTTGTTGTTATTAAAAATTTTATGATTTAAATCAATAGTTCTATAGTCATCTAGAAGCTTAAGTTTGATAAATTTATCAAATATTTCTTTAATGGTTTTTTCATTGTCGATATAGGCTCGAAAATGGGCATCGGTTTTTTCTAATAGTAACTCAAGTAGGTCTCTGTCAACGTTATTTGGTTTTTTTTCGTTATTTGAATTATACTGCCGAGAGTTTTGTATTTTATTTTGAGAATAGTTAAAATTATCAGTATACTTTGATTGTAATTATTATGACTACCTTTGTTGTTATTAAAAATTTTATGATTTAAATCAATATTTCTATAGTCATCTAGAAGCTTAAGTTTGATAAATTTATCAAATATTTCTTTAATGGTTTTTTCATTGTCGATATGGGCTCGAAAATGGCCATCGGTTTTTTCTAATAGTAACTCAAGTAGGTCTCTGTCAACGTTATTTGGTTTTTTTTCGTCAAATTCGTATATCTCGTTTATTTCATACTTAGATTTTAAAAATACATCTAGAAGTTCTTCAAGATTTCTAACTTTTATAGTTCTGCAGAAGTTGAAAATCTCTGCATAAGATTTGGTTGGCCGGAACTGTTGTTTTAGATTCTTTTTAACATCTTCCCATGTTGGATTGTTTCCTAGTTGTCTTATGCAACTGCCTGCCTCTCTGAGTAAGTTCTCGTTGATAACAATTTGAATTCCATATTCGTATAGTTGCTGGTTGGTGCCGCATAGGTTTATTACTTGTTCCACACATTTTATAAATGCTGTCAAATGGTGCCCTTTCCAAAAGGTTTTAGCTGCCTGAATTGTTCGATGATATATTTTGGGCTCCATGTAAATATTCCTTGCTGTTGTTGATTTTGCTGGCTCTGTTGATTTTGTAACTGAATATTTTGCAGCTCTATTTGTTGATTTTGTAGCTGCACCAGTACGGCTTCTAAATGCTGCTTCAGGACGGCTTCTAAATGTTCTATCCTTTGCCTAAATTGTTCTTCGGCTGTCATTTCTTCGTAATTAATGTTTCTGTTTGCGTCGTACTTATCGCGTTTTTTACTCATAAATGTTATTTTTGAACTTATTAGATTACTATTTAGATTTATTAACGATAGTCTCTTTAGAGCCAGATTTAAGTTATTTTTAAAGTTCACTTTTTTTCTTTGAAAGAAATTGTAATTATCACCGAATTTACACAATCTTTCCGAAAATGGTCTCTTTAGAGCCAAATTTAAGTGTCCTTGCAAGTAATTTCTAGGAACCGACTGCGCCAGTTATGGTGTTAAATTAACCCGAAATAAGTTAAATTAAAACGAGAATGTTTTCAATTCGATTGTCTTTATTCCACCACTTCGATCTTAAGACTAACTTAAAATATTTTCTCTACTCTACTTTACTATTCAAATTCAGTTGGCATTGAAGTGCAAATTATGCTACTAAGCATATTTTACATTTAGAGCCTTAACTGCACTTGAGACCATCGGCTATACAATAACAAAAGCTAACCGATAACGTTATTGCATAGAATGTGAATATTTTATCTAACGTAACTTGTTTACACACACATACATTTGTTGCTGTTTTCTACATTAAATAAAATAATTTTCTTTTATGATCGCAGCTCGGTGCATGCAAAAATGCGCCGAATCAGCGTCTTTACTTATTTTAATAAATGTGGGGGATCGGGTTGCGGTGGGGACGTAACTCGCGCAGCATGCATATACCCAGGGCAGGTCCACGAAGACAGCACTTCACTCATGAATAACAAATGTGGAAAGAGCATTTGAGTATAAAGAATATGCCTTAGACGTATTTTAACAATGCCTCAACTGAAACGATTTCAGATGGAATCAGATATATTGAGATTAACGATGCTGCCTATCTATGGATTAGAACCCTACTGAACTGCAGAAGGATAAGAGCAGAGTTAAATTGCGCCGAATCATTAAAGAATATGTCTAGAGGGACTCTACTCTTTGTCAAAAAACCTTTTGTACCCTCTTGTTTGCTCCGCATTCCTTTCATATTTAGTAGCGCAAAATCCAATGTGTAAAATATAAACTTTGCGAAGAGACGCATAGTGAAGAAGTGGGTGAGCGTATTACGCGCATGCGCTCGCAAAGTGAAACAGATCAGTCGCCACGGCCCTCAACATTATCTGCGACGCTCTCTGAGCAGCGCCCCAGTATACAAGTAAGTGATATAAATGTGTTGCCCTCACTCCATAAAGGAAAGACACACTATGACTAGTGACTATGTTAATAAGCATCCAGAAGGCAGATGCGGCAAGGGCAAGCTAGAGTGGACGATGGTTCCTGCTGGCCCCCGGGCAAAGCCGAAGACACTCGCTACAGCGAAGCCGACCAGACCTGATGCGATTGTCATCAAGGGAACGGGAGTGACAACCTATACGGAGATCTGGCGGAGGATAAAGACGGAGCCGAACCCTGAAGAATTGGGCGAGAGAGTCAAGAAAATAAGGAAAACCGCGAAACGTGAGATGCTACTCGAATTAGCCACGACAGCGGATCCGAAGACTGGAAGCAGTAGCAAATACACTGGGGATTAGTGTGGAGGTGCGTCAACTCATCCAGGAGACTCTGCTGGAAGTAAAGGATTTGGACGAGATCACCACGGTAGAGGTGTACTGTGGAACGCAAACAGGAACCATCAGTTTGCCCCCTCTGGCAGCCGCGGCACAACTGGCCGGGAAAATAAGCGTCGGATAGACCTCTTGTCGGGTGCGTGAAAAGGTAGTACTCACAAGTTGCTACAAGTGCATGGAGTTTGGGCATAGATGTGGCGCCGAAGGCCACAACGCCTCCGGTGTAGCAAGAGCCCAACCTGTGCACTCTGCAAGACGAAAGGCTGCAAACATACGGAGCACTCGACAGGATGCAGAATATGCCCGTCGTAAAAGCAAGCAGTAAAAGAGTCAAAATGCATGGAATGAAGGTACTCCAGCTTAACCCAGCTTAACCTCAATCACTGCGCAGCTGCAAAATACCTATTTGAGCAGACGGTGAGAGAGCACAAGATCGACGCTGCTGTGCTCAGTGAACCATATCGTCGGAAGCACCGAGCAGTCTGGGTCGAGGACAATACTTGCCGAGCTGCAATATGGGTGTGTGGAGTCAAGCCACATCAACTCGGAGACGTCAGGAGGGATGAAAACAACGTCAGGGCAACCATAGGAGGAACAGTTGCTACATGGCACCAAGCCTAACTACGGATGAGATTGAGTCGGCGGTAAATAGGCTTGTTCTAGATGCACACGGCAGGAACCCTGTAGTAATTGCTGGCGATTTCAACGCATGGGCAACTGAATGGGGCTGCGGCTGGTCTACGCCAAAGGGTCATATCCTCATGGAAGCACTCGCAGCACTTGACGTGATCCTCTTGAATACCGGCGAGATGACTTTTGCCAGAGGAGGTGCCAGATCTGCGATAGACCTAACCTTCGTAAGTAGCATGCCGGTGAGGGGTGCAAAATGGCTCGTGAGTGACATATACACCCATAGCGACCACTAAGCTATCATCTGCGAACTGGAGAAGCCCCAGAAACGGCAGCGGATAGATCCGACATTGAAAGGCTGGAGGACAAACAGCCTTGACGAAGGGGTCCTAGAAATGATGCTTGAAAAATTAGTGCTGGAAGGCAATGCAGAAGAAATGGCGAATCTGCTGGCAAGAAATGTAGAAAACACCTGCCGCCATTATGAAAAACTTCCGCTACCAGGAGTGGCGAAGACGCCCAATGGGAAATAGCTAGGAGGGGTCCGCTGACCATACTACCCTCCCCCCCGGAGACCGATTACCTTGCGGCGGTCCCACGGGGGGGGGGGGGCTGCTATGGAGGTGGTTTGTATGTAAACCATATATATATATATATATATATATATATATATATATATATATATATATATAACCAGCCCAATTTTAGTGTGGTGTTTTATGTTAGCACCAGCAGCCTATGAAATTTCGTTTATTAATCTTTTATAGGGTCCTAGTAATAATTTTTGGTTAATTGTTGGAGTGAAATCATATCAACATCGCACTATAACCATTCTCTAGCCGAGATGGAGATTCTGTGAAATTTTCAATTTAAGCGGCCAAATCCTTTGTGACTTATAACCAAAGAAACAAACAAAGATAAATTTGTATGCATATATATAGATATAGATGTAAGTATATGGTTAGATTCGGGTGATGGAGGATAATCTTAAAGTTGCTGACTGCCAGGTCTAGGAAGGGGCTAGGGCGATCCTTAAGGAGAACGCTTGCAAGAATTGTCACTGCCTCCTCGTGGAGACCCCGGGCAATGGTATTCCAGCATCAGCTGATTACACTGTACAACAAAATCAAACTCTTTCCAAAATAACAAGGTGACGACAACGGGTTCTGTTAGAGGGTACCAAAAAAATATAAGTTTTCAATTAGGGATTTTTATTTTAGGGAATAAACAGAGATATTTTGGGTTAAAATATCTCATAGAATTCGACTATAAATCTCTGAATATATCAAACTTCAAAATTCAACTTTAACGCCAGAAATTTCGAAAAACTTAAAATGTGTTTGAGGGTTAATTTCGTACTTATTCAGAATTGATGCTAAAATGTTTCACAAAACCGGACTTTAGGGGGTTAGTCTTTGTGAAAAAATGTGCTACGTAAAATTTCACTATAAGTTACCATACAAAAGAAAGCTCTACATATAAGCTCTGTATATAAAAAGATGAGTACAAATTTTGGTATTTAAGCAAGCATTTATTTATTACATTTTTTTTAGCTCTAGGAAATTCTATATCGTTTTCAGACAATGTCCAGTATATTTCAGCTATAAGAAAATTAATTCCCTTGGGTTTATATTCGATATTTATTGCGGTCATTAAGCCTTCAATATCATTGCTATAATCAAAAGTGTTGGGTTCGTTGACTGGAAAATATGTCAGAAAAATGTATTGGCGTTTACGAAAGTCAGTAACATTTACGCCAGCTTCGAGCAGATGAAAACTTTTCAAGTCTGCAGCTAATATTTATTTTTCTTTACAAATTCGCTTTCCTTTTTAAATTTTGAGCAAATTTATTTGCCGAATTGACATAAGCGAGAATATTCAAAATAAACCCGTTTGTGTAAAGTATTGACAATTGTAGGACCTAATCTTTCATTGCACCTAATGTTCTTAAATTAATGATCGCCTGGTATGTACTCGTATATACCCATAAACGAGAGTATTCTACCACACCTGTAACTTACTCATATATGACATACATTCCAGGCACTTTTAATTGTTTCTAATTTAATTTTGTTTCTCTCGTTCTTTCCTTTCAAAGAACAAAATATTTTACTTAACATTAATATAGTAATATACATTGGGAAACAGGAATGAAGTTCTAACCGTGTTATATATTTGTTCTGTACAAGTACGTACCTTGTATTTGGGGTACTATTTATAACCATTAATTAATTTCTTTCAATTCCTTTGCTATTTTTCTCTTTCGTAGAACTATACTTTCTTATATTAAAATTTTTTCCTTGAACTTCTTTTTAATCCAGAACTTGGTCACTATCTCTCCTCATAAATTTTACATTATCTTTCATATTCTAACTTCTACTTAGCTCTTAATCAAATAAAATCTAATAACAATTACCTTAATATCTACTCCAATTGTTTATGTTAAAACCCTCTTTCCTTCTCTCCACATTTTATTTGGAACCCAATATCTAAATCCTCAGCTTTCCGCAGCTTGCATAATTATGTCCGCTTGTGTGCACTGTTGCGTTTTCTGTGCGTTAGCTGATGCAATCCGCACTACAGTTGTCCGAAGGCTGCTGGACCTGTAAAAACTTGCCGAACCGTAAAAAACAGAACACCACCGTTTCGCTTTTAGAAGTACACAATCGTCTTTATTCTTCAAAAACACTCTTATTTATAGTCTTAATTCTAGTTACTTCATTTTTTGTTCCACTTTCGCGGTGTTCCAATTACACAGGTGTTGACCAAAACAATTATGGCAATGAGCCAGTTCATAAAAAATGCCAATGGTGCATTTTAGCCCTAGTTTGTGGATCACTGTGTAATTGTAACACCTGTGAAGTTCATAAGCGTAATATTAACTATAGCTACAACCGGTCGATAGTAAATGGCTACTTGGGTTGTGTCGCGAGTCAACTACTCGAAGGTAGTCGTATCTTGACCGCAACAGCACATTACATTATGCATGGTTAAATGTGCTTTATTTACATACGTACATAGTCATCGTGTGTTTGTTGTTCATTCATAAATTTAGAATGCTGACTGGCACATTTGACTGTTCATGCAATTTCGTTTTCTCCCACGTCGAAATATTATTATTTTACTTTTATTTATTATGTGTGTAGTTTTTATTTTACATGAGAGCTGCCTTAGCTTCATTTCAATTCTTACTTAAGGTTGTCAATCTAATAAAGTTAATGAAAAATATATTCTTACCATCATAGTTACTTATTAGGATGTATGTCCATACACTCATTCCATTTTCACTAAGATACTTAATTATAAGAATGCATGCCCAGACACTCATTCCATATTTCCTATTGTGTTGCAATAGAGACAGATTATGTCCATCCTCATATTATGTGCCAACCTTGTAGGAATGTACATTTACAAACATACATGCACTTCCTCTTCACGCAAATACATGCACTGCACACATTTCCACCCTGCCTGCACTCCTTTTTGCCTTTTGGAAAACAGATTGTGGGAATGCAGATTTGGTTTGCCCGAATACACTAAACCAGTCTTCTATTCATATTCTTCTTTCGTCAACTGAGTTTTGATTTATTTTTATCAACTTTGCTTTTACAATCCTTCATTATGAATATTTTTCCTCTATCTCCTCTCTTTTCATTTTTGTTCTTACTGCATTTTTTCTGCAGTGTTTGTTTGCATATTCACATTATGTAATTTGTTAACGACTTTAGTGGAGCTGCTCCAGCTTCAAGCTAGCCTTGACTTTCAAAATGAAATTGACGCTCTTTTATGCTTGCAAATAAAATGCTGATTACAGTTGCATATCAACCGAGGAATATAAGCCTCTACTAGTGTAGGACATCATAGACACATGCTTTTCAGTTGTGAGTTCGCAAATGGAATATTTACAAGTTATTGTGCAGTTTTTCGGGGTTGCCGTTAATCGTTACCACAATGGTCACAGTGCTGCGGATTTCCGCCACCTTGTACGGCCCTATCCACACAAGAGAGCATTTATTTTTCCTAGTCTGGATCTTCATTAGTAGTCGGTCACCCACCTACTGGGTTTATTATCTTGTTGTGGGCTTCTCTATCTACTCGTTTAGCATGATCTTAGTTTTCTATAACCAAGTCGTGTACTCCTTGTAGCTGATATTTCCGCACTTTTTTTGGGTCGTCAGCATTGTACACGGGCGAACATTTGCTTCTAAAATTTGCAGGCATGCTAAAATGAAACCCGCAGAGTGTAAACGGAATTTGGTTTGTTCTTATATATGCAGGATTGTTATGTACATGCATGGCCGTAGCCAACCACTGATCCCAGTTCCTCTATGGAGGTATTCTGCCAGATATCTATGACTTCGTTCTGGCGAACCGTTTGTTTGCGGATGATAAGGGGTAATTTGTAATTTCTTAATCCGTAGCATTTTGCACGACTCAGAGAAAAATTTTGACACGAAATTCAAACCGTTGACGGTCATCAACACTTTCGGTATGTTGTACCGCTCTATAATTTCGTCAAAAAATGCTTTAGCTGCCGTACTCGCTTCTGCATCAGGTATGCCTACGTATACCATATACTTTGAAAAATCATCTTGGAACGTCAAGATGTACTTATTTCCCGAAACTGTCTCAGGTAAAGTACCTACAATATCCATGTGAACTTTATCAAATGGTTATTTCGGTGTGTCAGTTAGCACCATTGGCATCTTTGTTAGCCTCGAACCTTTGTTAGTATTTTTTATGTCTCTGAGCATACCTTTCCTGGCGTATACCAGTCTGACGACGCCTGGTGTCCGCCTAGAGGTGAGTCATGGAAACCCTTCAGTACCTTTGCTATATCCTCTTTACTGTTCAGCCGTTCTACTCTTCTAGCTGACTGTAGGACTTTATCATTACTGTCATCCGCCATTGGTTCTGGTATTTTATTCCGCTGTTTTTCCTTCCCGTTGTTAGCCCTTGTCCTTGCTCTGGTCTGAACTACAGATATCTTGTTGGCCTGACATTTTGACCAACTCTTTACATACTTTTTGATGTCTGATTCTGTCATAAGTTTTCCAAGAACCCTCGTGTCCGTAACTCTCGTGTCCGTGTAGAGGTGAATCATGGAGACCTTTCAGTACCCCCTGAATATTTTTGTCAATGTGTCTGTTTGTCTGTTTCGAAATTCGTTTTTTCAACTTCTCTCACTTCTGCGTCAACTACTGACCGTTTAACATTGGTCCTCACCCTGTCGGCTTTTGCCTTTGCTCTAGTTTGAACTACCAATATCTTTTGCTTTGTGGCACTCTGCTAAATGCAGCTATATTCAGATTTTTCTTCCCCGGCTTGTATATGAAATCATACTCGGACAATTTGTGTCTTAACCTGACTAAGAATTTTAGTCCTTCAAATTTGCTATGCTGGTGATCGGTGTGGATTTTGAAAAGCCGCCCTAACAGATATATCCACAATGTGGCTAGAAATATCTTCTTAATTGTTGAATATCTTTTCTACGTACCCTGCTTGCGAATGCTATTGGACGGTCATTACCGACTTCCCATTGTGACAATACTACTCTCAATACTTCATTGCTAGCAACGGTGGCCAGCAAGAAAGTTCGTTCAAAATCGGGGTACGCCAAAATCGGCAGTGAGCTAATAATTTCTTTTAGCCTCTCGAATGCTTGTTGACTGCTCTCTCCATTCGAACTTTGCATCCTTAAGTAGAAACTTATTGATTGGCAATGTAATTCCGGCTAGTCCTTCTACGAACTTTCTGTAATAGTTCAGTAGTCCTAAGAATGCTTGCACTTCTTTTCTATTTCTCGGAATTTCTATATTCTTCACCCATTACACTTTCTGAGGCTGCACTACCTCACTTCCATGCCTCAAAAAATTGATAAATTTTTTGTTATGTGAAAAGTAGGACACCAACATTTTTTTCTACGTCTCGAAGTCCTTAGATGTTCTTATTTTCGTGCTGGGATGTTCAAATATGGATAGATTAGAGAATATTTTTATATCATGTTTTTCTGAGTGTGCGGTAGAGATTATTCAGTGGGTACGCTCGTTATCGTATGTATTTATGTAGCTGTGTAAGGTGATTGTTTAAGAGTGTGTGTTTAGGTGTGTATGATTAGGTGTGTGTGTGTGTTTAGGTGTATGCTTTGGTTTATGTTACTTTCATCAGTAATAAAAAGTGGAAAAATTAATTCGACTCCACAAAATTCAATCGGCAATTTCGTTCGCCGTTTGCCAGTGCTAATCCAATTGTTACTTTAATAATTTATGATGTGCCCGTACTCCTGTGCTCGCGCTAGGGCCTGATGCAAGTTTTATGAACGATGTTCCTTTTTCTTGTTTATTATTCTTTTCGTTTTTTCTTTTTCGTTACTTGTTTTTCTATTGGTATTTGCGGGAGAATATTGCCATGATTATTATTGCGTATGAATAACAGTAACGATAATAATTTAAATATGAATTTTATGTTTCACCAGAACACACTCGCTGGGTGTGTTTATGCAATGGAGCAAGAGATCAATCGCTTCGTATAAATCAAAATATATATGATTATATATTTACATTGGGTGCATTCTGGCAACCTATCGGTTGCCTATCGAGTGAGTGACACATCGTACTTGGTTTGTGAATGGGCTGCAACAAAAATGTGTCTGTTTATACGTAAACATCTGCTCTACAAACAGCTGTGCTAAGTGTTGAGTACGGTAGCGAAGAAAATTTCCGCTCAAAGAAATTGCGGCAGTCAGCTGAATCAAAAAAATTCGGAGAATTCTGATCGGTTGGGTATCCGATGGGGTGCCAGAATGCAGCCATTATCTTATCGCTAGACCTGAGGAGTGGTGCGGTGTGGTGAGGTGCCTCAGCGACAGGCACTCATAAAATGGTGTGTTTGTAACTTGTGAGAATGGGCTAGACTTGTTAAGGGGGTAACCACGATGCGTAGAAAATGGTGCTTGTTTCCTAAATTGATTTGGAAATAAGGACACAGTGGGCATAGTAGAAAACACTGAACAACCTCTTCGGAGAAATTATAGCCCCGGCTCCGGAGAGTACCTTCGTATATGCTGATGGTATACGATATGATCATATTTGCGACTAAGCAGGCATTGAGGGTGGAACTAACAACGATAGCCTAGAAAAAGCACCTCGTAACAATTGGCAGTTGCCCGTAATTATATTCTCGTAATTTCTGGAATACTTTGCACAAGCGTTGCGAATGCTGCTGCAAGCTCTTCTCATATATTACACTATCATCGAAATACACAGAACAATATAATCATTGCAAGGCTGTTCATTAGCCGCTGAAAGGTAGCCGGTGCTCCTATTAGTCCAAGCCGCATCCTATTGAACTCATTCTGCCCCAAACCAGTAACAGACGCGGTTTTCGGCTTATGTCGGGTATCCACCAGAACCTGATGGCAGCCACTTGATAAATCAAGCGTAGAAAAATATCTACAATATCCCAACTAATCCATGATTTTTTCTATCCTTGGTAGCGGTTATACCTGCTTGATAGTGGCGTTGTTAAATTTTCTGAATTCAACGACCATTTTTCACTTCTTCTGACCCTTCTTACGAACTAAAATAATTGGTGAATTCCAAAGCGATATAGTTGCTGAAATTATGTTATATTTTCCTGTTATCCTGAACTTGTCTATTCACTTCGTCCTTGCGTGCCTGCTGTAATCTGTACTGATTTTGACTAGTTTGCGGCTGATCCGCCATAGTCGGTATTTCATTCTCTATTTCTGGTCTGTACGTTAGCCCCGTCCAACAGAAATATGTCAGGGAATAACGTACAAATGGTGTTGTTGCAAAGATCTTCTACGGGAGTGTAGTCCAGAATGCCTGCAATAATTTGTTCTGTTTTAAATAAAAAAACCACTGTTCTACTTGACTGCCGTATAATCAAGAATATGTAATTTGTGACGCAATATGCGGTATCGTCAGTCCCAACTCACCGTCATTTATCAACTCAAATTTTTAACTTCTTAGTTCTAATGACCGAAACCAATCCATATGAGTAAAGAGCGAAAGTATGCAAACAAAGAAGGAAACAATACCAACAATGAGCTATGAGCATAATACTTGGCAAAATATTCGATCAATTACAATAACTTAACCATCTGGACATATGGAATTCAGCTGTGGGGAGAAGCAAAAACATCAAACACCGAACTGTTGCAAAGGACCCAGTCTAAAATACTACGCACGATTACTGGTGCACCGTGATTCATGAAAAAACCTAAACATTCACCGAGATCTAAGTGTGCCTCTAATAGGTCAGAGGCATTCAGATGTCAAAAAGAAGTACCAACTAAAATTATCGAACCACCCCAATATACTAGCTAGGAATTTACTACAAACAATCCCACGACCCGCTTGAAGAGAGCAGACTTATCACCATTGTAAACTATTAAATAAGCCGTCATTACTAATTTCTCTAATTACTTTTATTTTTATTGTTTTTCTAAAATAATAAGTGTTCACTAATATCTTCTCCATACAGTGGTAAGGAGCAGTGATACATTGTTGTCTAGTTTTAAGATATATTTACTTGTTGTTAGTCTCCATATGAGTTGTTACAATAAATATGAATTGCTTAAAAAAAATTAAAAAAAATTAGAAGTGAAAGCAATAAGCAAAGAATTACGGTATGCATATACAATATGTGACAACAACAAGCATTTAGACAAAAAATGTTACAGTACACTGTTGATCAGAAATTAAATGAGACAATAATGTGCAAAAAAGATAACAATTAAATTGTTTGGTAGTTATAATTTCCAACATACTCCTCGCCGATTTTTCGTGGAAAATTATTAAAGTTATCTCCTTCTCCTCATGCCAGGAAATAGCACGAGTATTATATGTCTGATGATGGCGATGACGTTTGGCTAACTGCTAGAGGAAATAGAGAAAAGTACAAATTAACATCAGTACGACGGATCCCCAGTTTCATTGCACCAGTTATTTTGGATGAGTAAGGGCCGCAATTTCGCTATTGGCCGTTTCACGATCCCATTTTGCATTTTAAAACACTACTCGAACAACGTTGTCTTCTATAGGATGTGTCCTAATGAACCGTCCAAGTGGCCATTGATTACAAGAGAATCGCTCGTCTTTGATGAGTACTACATCGCCAATTTTTAGGTCCGGTTTACGTTTTATCCATTTCGGTCGTCATTGAAGCCGAGATAAATATTCTCAAGTCCATGGGTTATTCGACAGCCAGCATAGTAGCAAGCTCCTCGTTCTCCAATTGTTCGCTTCAGGTGGTATTTCATCGTTTTTCGCGCGCCTCCCATATTCCGCTGAAATGTGTAGCGGATGGCGGCAGAAAATGCCGTTGAATGTGGAAATTGGCAAGGAACGGTACGACATTTGTTTCTATGTAGGTTCGATAGGCGTTTTGATTTGCTTGTAGCTTTCATTTGGCACCCACGGAATTTGTCCTGCAAACACTGTAAATATGAGTGCATAATCCTCGGCGACCTATGAAACGTATCAAAGCTCGGTTTGTTTTTGTAGCACGTTACACATTGGGGAATCACTGTTCGAACCTCATTGCGTCCATTGATCATCCAAAATCGGCTCCGCGTATTATTTAGCCATGTAGCGTAAACAAATTGCTATGAGAGATTAATAAATTCGAAAAAATTATGTTTAATGGCAGGATAAATGGATATTTTTCATCGAAGCGAAGAAGAGCATCACGAAGTCTACCGCCTAGAAGTATGACGCTGTTGGATTGATCGAAAACCGGATTTAAAGGCGTAAGCACACTCTTTTCTGAAAGTTCTTCGACGACAGGTGTACCACCTCGCAAGAAAATGCATCGTATTTAACAATCCGTATTATGCTGACTAAACTGTTTTCCAAATTTGACAAAGGTAATGCCCCCGTGCGTCGGTTGCTCGCTGACTGCTTACAGTTGAAGATAAATCGTTGAGGAAAATATTTTCTCGATGACCATTGATAAGTTGCCACTTTCGATGGTGATTCGGTGCGCAGTCACAGTCTTTACCTCTGCTTGTACTAAAGATGACAATGGAATGGTTGGCGTTTTTGATGTTGGCCATTGCTGATAATCGTTTCGCCTGAGATAATTTCATTTGAGTTAAACCACACATGAGGGTACCGCTGGATTATCTTCTGAAGCTACGTGACCGTCGCTGTTCGTTATTTGCAGGATTTTGTTTAATCCATTAGCCACGAAAGTCTTCCACCGATTTGGATCACCACGAATCCGTCCCAATACTATCATAGAGTCTGTCCAAAAAATGTGTTAGTATAATCAATGTCATAATTTGGATTTTGCTTTAACCATTTGAATAGCTTTGCGGTTAAAAGTGCGGCACACAGCTCTGCTCGAGGGATATTTAGCTTCGTTTGCAATGCAGTTACCTTGCAATTCGGCTATGAGTAGATTGGTATAATAATCACCTTGGCTATCTTGCATAGCGTAAAAGTACCAGTTCTTAGTAGTCCAATGAACTGCGTTTGACTTTCAACTGCTTGAGCTATAGAATATCCTAAATACAAACGTCATACAGGTAGGTCTGTTGCTTAACTGCGGAGACTGCCAGACGAAAATTATGGGCCTCGTCATCAGCTAGTTGATGCATCGTGCGGATGGCGGTATACAGAGCCGAAAGCGTGCCGAACATAACTGTTGAGCATTAATACTCCCAGATATTTTCCGACAAATCGTTGCTACATAGGATTCGTTGGTATTGAGGGTCTTCGTTGTTCATATTAATGCAACGATACATTTTTGCAACTTCTGCTTCGAAAGCGTACTTGAAAAGGCGCAAGTTTGTTAGTACGGCTGAAAGATCAGTTTGAAGTGCAGGACCTAAAGACAGGATGTCATTCAGGTACTTTCCGTTTGTTGTTTTTGTTGATGCATCGAATACGACACGAACCTTCATGGTCGTACTCGCATCCTTGATAATAGCATGGTGAGGCAGATAGCAGCAATTGCAGAAGGTGCGAGTAGATTCCGATATTTTGTGCTTCCATTCATGACAGGTTACAAGTTTAATCTGGCCAAGGCAACATGCCGCGATGTGTCGTGACACAGGAGGGTTTAGGCTTGAAAAGATTGGTAGACTTACAACGTATTTGCCATTTTGCAGCCGTTGATGAGTTTCTTTGTAAAATTTCTCGCACCATGTATCTTGATTGGACTCGACGTCATCCATGGGCAACTCTTCCAGCTCCCAAAACCTAGCAAGCTTAGCAAGTTGTCCGTCTCAACATGTGTGTGCGCAGCCATTACCGTGATAGTTTGCGTTAATGACGGCTAAAATTTTCCAGATATGATATAACCCAAAAGATGTGCGCCGAATATCATCGCGTATGAGATCGTCGTGAGCAGGAGCTCGATGGACTGCGGGTTAAAATCGTTCGGATCAGAGAGGTCAATCTCCGTGAGATAGGGTCGCTTCTCTGCGGATAGACGTTGATGCGGCATAATTGACCGCTTTTGGCAGAACATACGCGGTCTAGGCGCGTTCGGTGATGAAGGATCCTTGTGAACTCTGGTCCAAATGTGCTCGGAGTGGCCATGGCTGTTACTAATGCTGTTGTAAGAAGGACATCATTATTATTGAGTGTTGAAAATTCGTATCGTTATCATATATCAGTTTTGGCGGTTGATACTTAGATTGATGTGCCCGCCGTTACCTGTGCTGTTGTTGTAGATCGTACCGCATCCATATTAGAATTAATAAGTGTGTTGTGCCTCCAGCCACACCTCAAGCAAATTCCGACCCAAATTCGGTTCCTTGAAATTATCATAAGTAGTAAACTTAAGCTTACAATCCTTATCCTCTTCTGATGCATTTAGTACGCAAGCATACACCTTACCAATGTCAATGTGCGTTATATTTTCTCCAAATATACACCCTCCGCTAGCTGCTGCATGTGCAAAACAACCGTCCGACGTTTCTTGTTTACAATGAGAGTAACTACTCTCGTTGACCTCGCGCTTACCATTTCCGGACTGCTATTCTTAACCCTATTCACGGTTCCTACCCGCCACGACTTCAATGGAAGATTCAGAAACCTAGTCTTACCGAAAAGTGATAACTCTTTAGTTACTGCATTCAGAATGCTGCAGACCGAAAGGTTATTCAGCCAAAGTATACCATCTGCCGGGACGCCTTCCTTATCCAACTCCTCTGAGTGCATTCTAAAGCTCATACCCATAACCTCGCTGTGATTTACTCTCACCGAATGTAGCGTCCGGATGCGCCCACCAAATGCTCAGTTAAACGCTCTTATGTCCGTCGGATTAGCCTTCAGCCCTTTCCGGAAAACACTAGATTTTAAGCGGCTGGTGTCCGCTCCTGAATCTACCAAAAGGACTAGCTTTCCACAAGCTCCTTTCAGAGTATCTCGAAGAACGCATCACCCATCCTGCTTACAACGACACAACGTCCATTTGTTCCCAAAATGGATGCGTATCTATTCCCCAACTCTCTGATATTCTCCCACCATGAGTTGTATTTCTTCCTTATATACCTATACTCCTAACGTTATCTTATCATTGTACTCCCATACCGTTTTTATGACCACCGACTTATACTTCCTAACTTTATCAAAACCTAATCCTAATATGCAATCAAAACCTAATTCTAATATGCAATCACAACACCGAACAACCTCTGCTTCATGCAGTCAAAGCAATTCTGTAACTCATCTTGTCTTATGCTTCTCCTTGCAAGTTCACAACCCTGAATGTATCTACTGATCTCTGACCGTAAGTCCTCTGAAGCAGCACCAGTGAAAACGGGTACCAGCCTGGCCACTGTTTCTGAGATCTCCTCTATACCCATCTTACTAGCCCGGATTATGTTATTTTGTGATAGTAATTAGGCATCGTTAACTCTTGGCCTACTCCCACCTTTACTTTCTCCGGTTCTAGAACTCCTCTCCAAAGGACGGATTTAAGTCTATTGGTCTCCTATGTTCTCCTCATGTGGAGTTTCGATGTTTGCCGAGTTGGCAACCTGCCTCTTCTCTTGAAGTCTCCCTAGGAAACTCTGACGCCGCTAATGGAACAGCCGACTTCTGATCAAATTCCGGACCCTCCGTAGACAAAAGCACGACCCCGTCCTCAATTGACCTAGACAAAAATTCTGGTTGCTGATCGCCACTCACCACAATTTTTGGGCTAGTAACCCGATTGGTTTCTTCGGGTGACAAGTACTCCGATCATTGAACTTCTGGTGGGAAATCTATTATTGTTTGTGTATGTTTTTGAGAGGTTGACGTCCCTGGCTTAACAGTAACCTTAATTCTCTTGATCTGAAGATTTTCCCTCTCCAAATATTATGCGGTTTCCTCGGTCTCTTGGATTTGCCAAGAAAGCGCCATTTTTCTCGAGATATTCCGTGTAATTCCTCAGTACCCTTAGAAGAATTTCTGCTCCGATCGATTCTGAATAGTCGCTTTCAAAGTCGACAAGTTCCCTCTGTCCCTCTCTAATCTCCAGAGTACCTGGGCTTCACTTTTGCTCGTTGCTTCCAATTGCTCATACAGTTTTTTGGTTAATAACGCTACTTCCGTCTGTAAAAACCTTAACTTGTCTTGTGCCTTATTCTCCGGTGAACTAGGACTATCTATTTCTTCTTCCATATCTTCCAGATCTGAAATAACCTTGGTCAGCCAGTCTCATATTAATCCGCTGACATATAACGGATAATCCTTTGCAAAATATTCATTCTCACCACAACACTACTTAAACCGTAACAGCTCCTCGTAATTACAGTTAAATGTATCCAACAAGGCTTGTAGTTCCGGTATGCGCTTGTGGCAGTACTCGTTATTCTTTCGCGCCTTATTGTCGTTACTACCATTCCTAATTTTCTTCTAAATTGCCTCGCCCAACAGGTGTAAATTCTTAGCTACGAACCCGTCATTACCAACAAATAAATGTTGCAACTCACATTTATAATATTTAGCTTGCCTTGATAATTACATCGAATACTATGCATTTCATCTAAAGTTAAATTCGTTCAGATTATAAATTAGCTAAAAAGCAATTGTAATGTAATACCGAAGAGATAATAAAATAATTCTAATTGCACAAGTATAATAATTATCTTTAATCCGCCAACTTCCGAATGAGAATACAAATTATCTATATATTAATACGGGAGCACATTTTTTGTGCACCTTTTCCCAGCTAACCCGATTTTCGATTTGTTTTTTTTTATATGAAATGTACTGTCATGTAGATATGCAGACAATATTAATTATTTTCATCAACCGGGTTAAAATCAGGGTCAAAGTTCCCCATATAAGTAACAACAACAGCGCCCAAATGTGTTTTACTTTGTTGTTGTTGTTTTCTCAGAGAAAAATTTGCTCTCTATCAAAAAGATCCAATACAAAGAGAACAACTACGAAGCAACCTGGGTACACTCTCTCCACAGATTTTTTAACGTGTAAAAAAAAACCATGTAATTGCACTTGAGTGCTGCTAGCAAAAAAGGGTTGCTTTGTCCTCAAATTTCCATTTCACGAATATTACGGAAAGAAAAAAGAATAATTAAAAAGAATAATTGGGTTATCAACTGTACAATCTTTATTATAAGTAAGAGAAAATAATATGATTTAGAAAAATAATAAAATTAAAAAATGTTTATGGGACAATGTTTTTATTACTTGATTTCATTTAGTTCGATAGCAAATATAAATGCAAATTTATTTTTTTATACTCGCACATTTCAAATCTATATATCTATCAATTGATTTTACATTTTGAAAATCGATCATTTAAGTAATACATTGAAAAAACAACAAAACCAGTATTCAAAAATTAAAGGAGGAATTAACTAATAGTTTTAATAAATTCGTATAATTACTATAAAGACTTTAATGCATGATACGAGAGGTACTACTTATATTTCGGGAATAGCAATTAATATCAAACATTTTGAAATGAAAATGGCTTTATTGGTTCCCCATGATGATCAATACACTTTTTCATTCGTTCAAACCATTTGTCATAGCAGTTTTTCCATTTCTCTTCAGACACCTTCAAAACATGGTTTTTGAACCCTTCAACTGCTTCTTCGGCGCTCGTAAATCGTTGACCACGCAGTTTACCTTTGATATTCGAACAAGGAGAAGTCTTTGGTTGAATAATCAGGACTGAGCGAAAGATGAGTCATAAATTCGATGTTTTGACTGCTCAAAACTTCACCTGTTTGACGAGATGAGTGAGAGCTCGCATTGTCATGATGGAGAATGATTCGTCTTTGGCGGTTGGTTTTACGAATTTCTCCGAAGACTTCCCGCAAACAAATGGTCGTGTACCACTCAAAATTGACCATCCTACGTTGCTCAAGCAGAACAGGGGCCATATTACCCATTCGACCGAAGAAACATGCGACCGTATGCTTGGCTGTGCTTCTTCCACGAACAACTTTTGTTGGATTTAGCTCGTCTTGGAATACACACAAGGTCGATTGTTGTATTGTTTCCAGTTCATAGGCATATATCCATGATTCGTCACCTGTCATGCTTTTATGCACGTCTTTTGAAGCACCACGGTCGAACTTTTTAATCATTTCCTTACACCAATTGACACGAGCCTTTTTTTGAGCAATTGTCAAATTATGTAGGATCCAACGCGATCAAATGTTTTTTACAGCCAAATGGTCATGCAATATTGAATGTATGGAAGTGGAAGTAAAGCCCAAGGCGTCCTCTATCTCACGATATGTCACATGACGATCTTGCATTATCAGTTCACGCACTGCACCGATGTTTTGTAGCACAACAACCGCTTTTGGACGACCTTCACGGAGTTCGCCCGCGACCGAAATACGACCACGATTGAATTCACTACAACAGCGATATACTGTACTTTTTGATGGTGCTTTATCGCCATACAAAGAACTGAGTTCATCGACACATTTTTTTTGAGATAATCCACGTCGAAAGTTGTGAAAAATAATCCAACGAAAACCTTTTCTTGAAATTTCCATTTTTTGGCCAAATTGATTTCCTTAACTCACTGTAAACAAAACAAATAGCACTTGTACATCAACACATTGTGAGTACGTTTATGCTAAAAAATGTCAAACTTTATTATGGTTTTGCCAGATTTTAGCTATTCACATTAGTGTTGCCAGTTCCTGAAATATAAATAGTACCCTTCGTATTCGTAATGATCATAATTGCCAAACAGAGAAATATTTGACTATATTCAATTGCGTACTTTTTGGAGCGGGAATAGTAGTTGAAATTTTAATGCACGATATACTTAAATTTTGATTTTCCCTGAAGTATTCGGTTTGTTTATCATTAGATGTGGATGGGTAATTGGTTTTGCTAATGATTTGCTCGGAAAAATTTGCGGCCATACCAAAGAACATACAAGAATAGACAGTTGATATGAATGTATTTGTGCGAGCTCTGCTACTGAGAGGCGGTTTTAAAATTGATGTATGTAGTGATAAAAATACAGTGCACCCCCCTTAACTCTAACTTTCGTCATTCCTCAATTCACTTAACTTCTCAAAATAACTGAAAACATACAATTTCTTTGATAATTTCTCATTGTCAATGAACCCTCAAGATCCACAAGTCGAAATATTGCAGTTGCGTTTCAGTAAAAAAGTTAATTCGACAAAATAAAAAATTGTTTTCGTCATTATTAAAGAAAGAAACACTACCTCTGTTTAATTAAAAGCACAAAGCCGTTAACTTAATTCGTTTAGCTGCATTTTTGAACTATTTTGAAGATTTTTCTGAGATTATTGAAACTGTTGCTTATGGATATGTGAGAATACTCTTGACCGGCAATTTCTTAATTTTCGTCTCTCTCTGTTCCCCATTCTAATTCGTTTGTGTCTCTTTTACAGACTCATTCGTCGAGTCAACTCACCATATTTCACCACATCAGAGATGCAAAAATTGGTACTTTTCTAAGTTCTCAGTTTTTAATAATTTATTTTTTCTTTTATATCGTGAAAAATTAATTACATAAGAATAAGGTCTCGTTAATGCTCACAAATTAAGTTTAAGTTTTAACAAAGAGAAATGCAAAATTATTGCACATTATTTGTTGTGAAATAATCAATTTCGAAGAATTTTAAAAAATATGCGCAAATTTAACTGGTTTAATAGTTTAATGGATTTGTGAACGCCCCTTGAGCTGAGTTTATTCTTACATAAAGTTATATCTATATATATATAAAATATGTTTTATATATACATATATAAAATAATCGAATTGTCCGCAGTTTTCTTATCTCCACGTTGTCGCAGTGGCTATGCCCATTCAAATAGCCTTTCTCATTGCCTATCATCATGGCCAAAGCCGGACAGATTAAATGAAATGAACTAAATTAATATACACTCTGTATCGTAAACAATTCATTAAGAAAATACATAAAAGTAAAAGAAAACAGGAAATTAAGGAAATTTCCCGATTCTACTTTCTTTTTTTTACAAACAAAATTTTCAACATTTCGATTCATCAGCTATTAGTGTATGGTAAATTTTTAAGAAACTCTTATGAGAACAATCCAATCAAATATTTTTAACACATTGCTTATTGATAATTACATTTGTACATTAAGAACGAAAATATATATAAATTTGCATTACTCTATTTTTCTTGTATAAACCATTTCAATTACTATTGTAAACTAAATGCTTAATTTTAAACAATTTCTTTCTCTTGATATGAGGTTATGTGTTCTGAAATTTTTTTCAGAACCATTGTGTATATACGTAAAAAAATGGGATTACTGAGAAGCGTTACTCTACACAATAACAGGCCACATTTAATTAAGCTGATTTATAGAACAATGCAATAATTGATTCATTTCTCATAACAAAAGTATGTACTTAAGTAAAATCTATTCAGTTGACGTATAATTTTTTCCTTAATAAAACTGAAATGAACAACAAAAAAATAAAAACAAAAATAAAATAAAATTTCGAATTTGTAACAAAAGAAAACAATAGCACTAAACGTCAAAAACACCACAAAACATTGCATTTTATTTTTAAAAAAAATTAACTTAATACAATGTAATGAGTGCGTTCTGACAGTTGAGATAACTTGAGATAAGTTATAGATAAGTTCAGATAACTGCGCTGTTGATAGCTCACACTTGTGTAGGTTAGTTGGGCTTCAACCATAAAATAAGCTAGACGTCTGTACACATTAATACAAGGATTCAATTAAAGATCGGGGGTCGGTTTAATTGTGTTTTATTTAATAAGAAGAACTTATTACATACAATGCATAGCAATTTAATGCAAGTAAATAAATTATTGCTTTATCAGGCAAATAAAACTTATGATTATAAAATCTTATACTTTGGTTGTAAAAAATGAAACAATCATATGTTAAAGTATTTTATTTGTTGTATAGCAAAGATGGGAAACGAACAATATTTTCCAAAGAGAGCATGGAACATATATATACAAAATTGACGCGATTAAGAATTTACTTATTTAATAAACTATTTAAAATAACAATAATAGTTGATTTTTACTGTGGTTTATGGTGGTAGCAGTAATAATGTAAAACCATTGTTAGCATTCATGCTGAAATCCACTTTAATGCAACCCTGTGCCATTTTTCCGAAAAGGTGACTTCCAAATATTTCACCAAATGTCATTTTCAATATTTTCATTTATTGTGTGAAATAATTTTTATTTTACGGCGCTTGGATTCACAACGAAGGTAATTTAATGATTTATTATTAATTTAATTTACAATGAAGCGTGATATGAATGATATCCCATCAACAAAGAGGAAGTCGTCATAAAATAAAAAGACATTTTTTTATATTCATCAGTAAGGTTTGTGTGAAACCCTAATTATTGAAGTAAAACACGAGTGGGTTCAATATTACAATATAAGTAGTTCTGGTATTTGCAAAGGTTAGAAACGAAGCAATAAAAATATACATGGGTAATAGAGTTGTATATATCTAAGTTGTTACATACGTTAGTACCTGAATAAAACAACCAATCAGAATAGGACACGTATGCATGTGTTAACGAAGAATATGAAGATAGGAATATGAAGATTATATAGAGTTGTAATTAAACAGTGTTGCTTTTAACACTCTCACTCATTGTTTAAATTCCAACATTCCCAAAAGCTGTAGATTATTCTTAAATCTTTGAGTCGTCAAAGGCTTTGTAAGTATATCAGCACGTTGTAATTCAGTATTTACATATTTGAGCTCAATAGTTTTATTCTTCTGAAGATCTCTGATGAATTGTAGTCTTATGTCGATATGTTTTGTATTATGATGCAATTCCGGATTTCCAATGAGTCGAATTGCACCCTGTTTATCAACATTAAGAATTGTAGGTGAGCTTTGAGAATATCCAACATCAGATAATAATTGCTGAAGCCAAATTGCTTCCTTAGCACCTTCACATGCCGCCATACACTCTGCTTCCGTTGTGGATAACGGGACTGTTTTCTGACGATGACTTCTCCAAGTGATTGCGCTGTCGTTTATGAGAAACACGTAGCCTGTTGTGGATCTTCTTGTGTCGATGTCACGAGCAAAATCTGCGTAAGTAAAACCTTCAAATTTGAATGATTTGTTTGATTTATATTCCATGCAGTTGTCTATAGTTGCTTTCAGGTACCGAAATATACGCTTAAGGGCCTCGACATGACTTCTTTTCGGACTTTCGGTGAATTTACTTATTTCTCCTACTGCATACGAAATATCGGGTCTTGTTGGGGTCCTTATCTGCTTGTCCTCGGGAACGTCCTCTGGAATGTCCTGTCGCGGCTTGTCCTGCGCGGGAACCTGTAAACCTACATCACTTTCTTAAATGAGCACTGCAATATTTTTGGTTTAAAACAACAAGCCTTTATTTCTTAGAATACTAACTCTTATATGTATACTATTTGCAATTCACAATTACAATACAAAAACTGACCTTTCTGGTGTTCCAGTTTCGCTGCTCCTGTTAATTGGTGTCAGTTGGTCAAGCCAACTGACCACATGAAGTAAAAGTGTCGTCGGTGCATTCTAAATGCCCCTCGTCAGCTTGACTTCGGAACTGTGACACCCTAAAAGTTTACATAATAATTAATGCTTAAATATTACTATTTACAATATTTGCACCCTAAAAATATGTGCTCTCTTAATGAATTTAATAGGAGCCGTTGCTGTGAGTCAACTACGCGTAGGTAGCTTGATTCTAACTCACAACATCCCTACCCTCTTTCTAAAAGAAGTTAGTGCAACTAACTTCTAATGAATCTTACAGTATTTTTCTCTTTTCTGCACTTTAAACAATCTGTGCATTTTCTTAATCCTATAGTACATATGTATAGTTTTTCTTTTTTCAAATTCGCCTTATTTGGGTTCAATTGTTGTATTCTGTTCTTTTTACTTTTTTGTGCTTTCCTTTTTCCTCTTTTGTTTTATTTTGTTATTTTATTTCTATTTTTTTTTCTTCTTTTTTTTCTTTTGTTTTATTTTGTTCTTTTATTTCCATCTTTTCTTTCTATATTCCCCTTTTTATATTTGGTCTTTCATCGACTCTTTTCTCACTGGCGTATATACAATTTTCAACAACTAGCGATAATACAATTAATTCTATACTTAAGATCTTATATTCTACTATGATATTTATATCTAAAATATTACGTTATACTTCTCCTAACTGCTGATCCGGTTGACGGCTGCCGTTGACGGAGTGAAATCCCTCGATGAACCCTGCATACCCCTCCCTTCTTTCTGGATCGGTACGTACAAAGATGTTATAGGTTGGCGATCTGGTTTGCCATTAAAACTTTGCTTTTAGTAGCCTTCTTCTTTCCCTGTATATAGTGTGCCCCACGCCTGTAGGTGGTACTGCCTCTGCTTATAGTATTCAACTTGTAAAAAACATTTGGAATACATGAGAGATTACAATACTCCGTCTTACTTTGCAGCAATGTGTTTTATGGTGGAAGTATTTCTCTTGAGCTTCCTCATAATGGGATTTGACATCGTTTGGCTTTGATATGGAGACAATAGGTATTTTTCTGAGATACACGTTTAACGATGTAGTTTGTGTACTCTGACCGGTTACCAGTCTCTGTGTCCTCTTGTATTAAATCATATTTCATACATAATTAAATAACGTTTCATATGTTCATACTCTAGATTGGACATATACTTCAATGAAGCAATTAACTTCCGTGAGCCAAATTTCTTCTGCTTATTATATTTGGTGGTGGTTTCAGTCACCCTCCTTAAGCTTTTACCCATCTTCAACTTATCCAAAATCGATTCTGTTGAGATTGTGATACACTGGGTGGACATTGTACTATAAAATTGTCTAATTCAAAACCTGACTCCGCAAGGAAATTGTTTATTTTTCGTTGCTTGTCAATAACTCATCCACAACGCGTTCAAATGCTGCGGCCATATGCCGTTTCGCAAAATTAAAATTACATCCGTCGCCATTCATCCCCACTCTAATATGTTGGCATCTTTGGGGTCACAAACCTTAGATAACTGCCAAAAATCTCTGTTTTTCAAAAACGCATCTTTCCGAATACTATGTTGGTCCCTTAGTCCGCACCGTATTCCAACATCCGTTCTTCCCGGAACTTCCTGCTTCGCTTCAGATCATCAGAGCTATTTAGAGAACACCTACAATAATTTTCTTAATTTTCTAGTATACATTCTAGTTTGATATTTCTTCTCTGTTTAATTTTTGTCGAACATTTCATAAGTCAATTTAATAAATGAATTTCAAAATTATATAATATTTAAATAAATACACTATAAGTACTATATATACTCTTGGGTATAATTTCCCAATTTAGTATGATTTTTGTTTTTCTTTTTTTTTATTATAACACTTATTTCATTATAAAGTTAGATTTTAAACAATTAATTTTTAACTCTAATTTTTTCTAAACTACCTTTAATTTTAATCTGAACCTTTACTCAGATTATAATTTTTTTAATCTGTAACTTTTCTTAAACATACGCTATTCCTGAATATATAAACAAAAAACAATATTTCTACAACATGCTTTTTTTATAATTGGATGCTATATCATTCAATTTGCCATGCACTCGTCTTCTCCCCTTACATTATCGGATTCGCTACCGTATCCTGGAGGAAAAGAGGACTGGACTATGCGTTTTCATAGCCATATAGGGCATCAGTTTTGCTCTGATTAATTTTTCGTGCTCTTTTTCAACACGTGAGTTATCACTCATTTCAACTTTGAACCAATTCATTGGCCCTCCGACAAAAACCAGATTATACACAATAATCCCGTTTGTGTCAAAACTTTGTCCATTGCATGACTATATCTTTCATTGCATACAATTACGTTTTATTTAAATTTACTTCTAGCCTGATATGTATATATCCATTATCGAATCTATTTTCAATCCTGTAATTAGCTCGTATATGAATACATGCATACATTCAAGGCGCTTTAAATTACCCAGAATTAATTGCTTATTTTCCCAATCAACCTATACATTTTTTTTTTATATCCCAGCATATACATTTATTCAAACTTCCATATGCTAATTTCCTAATCAATAAACAGTTAAAACCTATGTAGATACTACCTAGATATAGCTTGCTGCAGTATCTGTAAATTCCTAATTCCTAATCATATGTCCCTACATACTTACTTATATGGCCATACCCATTCCTATAACTAGAATACTTACTTCTTTAAATATTCCCTCGTACATTCATTCTGTACATTATACAGTTACATACATATATATTTACTTCACCAACGGTGCCGGCGCTACTGCTTTCATTTCATTAACCGCCGTATGTATGTATGTACATATTTGAAGTTAAGTTTTATATTACTTACCCACGACTGTCTTCTTATTTTTTAATTACGTGCAATATTTATCATTTAATATTTTAAAAAAAATATTTTTCCCTACTGTGCTTCGTTCGGCCATAGTGCATAATAAGCATTTTTATTACGTCAACTTTACTTGCTCGAGTTTAATTGGCACATTTCTGCTGGTCTTGACTTTGAAAGTCGGAGCTGTGTGTGTTATTTGATACACACACGTACATGTTTACGTTGTTATTCTTGTGTTTACACTTGTAGAACACTGCTAACACATGTCTTTAGTTGTGTGGTCTAATGTGGAATAATTTCAATAAATTATTATGTAGCTTTTTATTTTTTCCCTTAATCGTTACGACTGTTGTAACTGGGCTTCGGATCTCTGCTACTACATACGGGCCTATCCACACATGTGAGAATTTATTTCTCCTAGCCTGATTCTTCATTAGTACTTGATCACCCACGTTAAAAACGACTGTATTTAGTACCTTGTTGTAGGCTTCCCTGGCTACTCGTTTAGCACAATCCTGGTTTTCTCTGACCAACTCGTGCGCTCGCTGTAGCTGATACTTTTGCACTTTATTCGGGTCATCAGCATTGTACACTGGCGCATATTTGCGCTTCAGATTTGCTGGCATGCTAAAATCAAACCCGTAGAGCGTTCTAAACGGAGTTTGCTTCGTTGATGCATGTACCGTATTATTGTGTACATGCATTGCAGTGGTTAACCATTGATCCCAAATCGAGCCGTCTTCTTTGGCAAAACTGCGCAAGTACTCGGCCAGAGGTCGATGACTACGTTCCAATGAGCCATTCGCCTGTGGATGATATGGTGTTATGTGCAACTTCTTTATTCCCAGCATTTTACAAGTTTCTGAGAATAATTTCGATACAAAATTGGAACCATTGTCGGTTATCAAAACCTTGGGTATGTTGTATCGTGCTATAATTTCATCAAAGAATGCTTTGGCCACCGTACTTGCTTCAGCATCGGGTATAGCCACGCATGCCATATACTTTGAGAAATCGTCTTGGAACGTCAAGATGTATTTATTGCCCGAAACAGTCTCAGGTAAAATACCTACAATATCCATATGAACTTTATCAAATGGTTGTTTTGGTGTGTCAGTTAACACCATTGGCATCTTTGTTAGCCTTGAACTTTTGTTGACCTGGCACTTTGGGCAACTTTTTACATATTTTTGTATGTCTTTGAGCATACCTTTCCATCCGTATACTCGCCTGATTCTGTCATGGGTTTTCCAGAATCCCTGGTGTCCTCCTAGAGGCGAATCATGGAAACCCTTCAACACAGCCTGGATATCTTTTTTATCCTCCAGCCATTCCACACTACTGGCTCTTTGTTCATTAGCAGCGTCACCCGCATTGCTAACATTTCTTGTTGCATCAATTTTATCCCCTTGAATTCTCTCGGCCTTCTCCTTATCTGACCGTGCCTTGGCCCTTGTTTGCACTACTGATACCTTCTGTGCCTGCGGTACTCTGCTGAGTGCATCCGCATTCAGATTCTTTTTCCCAGGTTTGTAAATGATTTCAAAATCATACTCAGACAATTTGTGTCTGAACCTGGCTAGCCTAGACGTTTGGTCTTTCAAATTGGCTATGCCTCTCAACGGCTGGTGATCAGTGTATATCTTGAATGGGCGTCCTAGCAGATATGCCCTAAAATTCTTTGTAGCCCATACTATGGCTAGAAATTCCTTTTCTATTGTGGAGTATCTCTTCTCCGTGTCGCTAAGCGCTCTGCTTGCGAATGCTATTTGTCGGTCATTACCGACTTCCCCTTGTGACAATACTGCCCCTAATGCTTCATTGCTGGCATCAGTGGTCAACAAAAAAGTTTGCTCAAAGTCGGGGTACGCCAAAATCGGTGGCGAGCTAATTATTTCCTTTAGCCTCTCGAATGCTTGTTGACATCTCTCTGTCCAGTCGAACTTTGCTTCTTTTCGTAGCAACTTATTAATTGGCAACGCAATTCCGGCTAGTCCTTCCACGAACTTTCTATAATAGTTCACTAGTCCTAGGAACGCTTGCACTTCCTTTCGATTTCTTGGAACCGCTTAATTTCTAACACATTCCACCTTCTGCGGGTCAGGCAGTGCTCCTGCCTCTGAGCAACGATGGCCTAAATAAACCACCTCTCTTCGCATAAATTGACACTTCTCCGTGTTCAATTTCAAATTGTGTTCTCGTAATTTCTGGAGCACCTTGCACAAGCGTTGCGAATGCTGCTGCAAGTTCTTCCCATAAATTACAATATCATCCAGATACACAAAACAATCTAACCCTTGTAAGCCTGTTAGCACATGGTTCATTAGCCGTTGGAAGGTAGCCGGTGCTCCTGTTAATCCAAACGGCATTCTATTAAACTCATAATGGCCTAAGCCGGTGCTGAACGCGGTTTTCTGCTTATCTTGGGTATCCACCAGAACTTGGTGGTAGCCACTCGCTAAATCAAGTGTAGAAAAATATCTACTGTGTCCCAATTGATCCAGTATCTCGTCTATCCTTGATATCGGGAACACCTGCTTGATAGTGGCGTCGTTCAATTTCCTAAAATCGACGACCATTCTCCACTTCTTCTGACCCTGAGCACCTCCCTTCTTTGGTACCAAAATTATTGGTGAGTTCCAAGGCGAGATACTCGGTGAAATTATGTTATCTTTTAACATTCCCTGCACTTGCCTATTTACCTCATCTTTGTGAGCCTGTGGCAATCTGTACTGCTTCTGGTTTATTGGTGATTGATCCATTCTAGTAGGTATTTCATGCTCTACCTCTGGTGTATATGTCAACTGGTCTCCTTCCAGCAAAAATATGTCATGGAATGACGTATAAATGGCCTCTATTGATGCCTTTTCTTCTAAATTTACGCTTGGGTCTAACATCAGTGATTCTAGCACTCTCTCCATTCTTTTCCTTATATCTACCTGCTTAATCTTATTAACCGTTCCATAATTCGGTTCCTTAAAATTATCGTAACTAGTGAACTTAGGCCTAAAATCCTCATCCATCAGGTAGTCCTTTTCTGAGGCGTTGAGTACGCAAGCGTACACCTTACCCTTGTCAACGTGCGTTATGGTTTCTCCCATATATACGCCCTCCGCTAGCTGCTGCTTGTGCAAAACAAGAGTCCTAAGTTTCGTATTTACATGCATAGTAACTACTCTGGTTGACCTTGCATTTACTACCTCCATACTATTCTTAACCTTACTCACGGTTCCTTCCTGCCATGACTTTAATGGAAGAGTGAGGATTCTATTCTTATTATTATCATAGAATGATAACTTCTTGTCGAGCGCATCAAGTATGGTGCGTCCCCACAGATTATCGCGGCCAATTATCCCATCAGCCGGGATACCTTCCCTATCCAATTCGACTGCGTGCACTCTAAAACTCATGCCCTTAACTTAACTGTGCCCTATTTTGAGTGACCCCAGTGTTCTGTTGCAACCTCCGAACGCTCCATTAAGCGTTCTTACATATTTTGGGTTAACAACTAGTCCTTTCCGTAAAACACTAGATTTTACGAGGCTAGTATCCGTTCCTGAATCTACCAAAAGCACTAGCTTTCCACCAGCTGCCTCCTTGCAGGGTATCCTGATGAAAGCATCTCCTATCCTGCTCACCACGAAACAACGCCCTTTTGACTCCAAAATGGACGTGTATCCACTCCCTAACTCTTCGTGATACTGGAGAGCCTCTTGCTCGTCCTTCTCCTGGACTGTAGTTCCTACATTACTAGTCCCACTTACTTCCGGCCTAATTATTACTCTCTTTCTTTTGGCTTTCCAGTCTATTGGCTTCGACTGGGCCGCTGGAACTTTCCCTGGTTCCTTTGCTGGGATTGTCTATCCCTGCATTCCGCTGCCCGATGTCCCATCTGTCCACATGAGAAGCATCTTATCCCCTGTTTGGTGTTGCTTATCCTTTGTTCACTTCTGGAATCCCAGTTTGGTCGCTGCTGACCACTCCCAGTTTTGAAAGGATTTCTTCCTTGGTTAATTCCTTCTGTTGAATTAACTCGGGGACTACTGAAGTTACCCCTGCTGTCCCTCAAGGTTGGAACCGGGCGCCTCGTAGATGGGTGCCTTCTACTTTGATTCCATTCTGTGTCTCCTTGGCACTGTCTACTTGCCTCATGACCATATGTTTGGCACTCCATATAGTAGGGCGTGTTTTCGCGTGTAACGCATTCATCCCTTGTATGCCCTGGTTTATGACAGAATGAGCAAATGGGTTTCCTCGGCTGGAACCTCTCAACCAAGAATTCTTGGTCTCTTTGTTGCGGAAATTGGCCCATCAATCTACCGACTCCACATCTGTTTTGCTGCTGTACTGTTCCTACCTCTGCAGGAGCATCAGTCCAGCAGATTCCACCTGTTGTCGTTCGTTGTTGTATTGCTGCTTCAGCGGACGAGACCGCTTCCACTAGCTCTGCCATAATCCTCGGCGTGAGAGTAAGAGTATAATTAGCTAAATCCCTATTTATCAGGCCTGCGTTGAACACAGAAATCATAGTCCGTTCTACTTGAGCCTTGTAAGCTGCAACATTTTCTGGAAACTGCCTGTTGGCTTCCGTCTCAGCAGCGTTCCCGTAGTTAGTTGGCAACTCTTACAAAGTGAAAAACTAATCCGATAGTGATAATAAAATTTAACAAAAATCGAGGTATTTAATGAGAAAATAATAACAATTTCGCACAAGCGTGAAAGTGCAAAATTTTCTGCGTCGGAAGAGTGCCGAGTGCAGTGATTCTGAAAACAACTAACTTAAAATTCTTTAATTTTTAAATAAAGTGTAAAAACAAAAACAAAATATACAAAAATAAAAACAACAAAATTATAAAGTGAGAAACAACAAATAATCACAAAGTGAGACAACCGCAAAATAGCACTGCTATTATACGGTTATGTATGTACACAAATACGTTAAATTAAAAGCGGCTTAGCAAGTATCTAGTGTAGAGTTGCCAAAGTTAATTTTAAACAAAAATAAATAATAAAGAAAAAAAAATGGGTGTAGACCGTACCCCACCTAGAGGGGAAGGTGAGGAACAAGAAGAGCAGCAGCAACAACAACAACAACAACAACAACAGCAGCTGCAGCAGCAACAACAACAACAACAACAACAGCAACACCGAGAAAAACAACATCAGGAACAACAACAGCAGCATCAACAACTGCAAACACAAAAGAAACCCCTTCTTCAGAATCCGCTCCAAAATTCCTGCTCCTCGCCACAATCAAGTTCGACTTTTCCAAATAAAAACAGCTCTCAACAAACTGTCGAACAACAAATTGATCAGCTTCAACGCCAGCTTCAGCTGCTATACAAACAACAGCAACCAGTTGCCTCTCCCCAAGTCACAGTAAGTGTACCCTCCCACGACGAGGACTGGAAAACGGTTCTAAACAAGAAAAGGCAGAGAGAGAGTCCAGGTAAGACAAAGACCACTCAAAAACAAGCTAAACTTGAAAAATACTGGCTAGGAGATCCGAAAGGAACCAAAAATCGATTTTCGTCCCTAGAAGAAGTTGAAGAATGTGACCAAAAAAACACAGAACATAAAGAAAAAGTGTCTAAGCCCTCACCAATATTTGTTGACAGAGTTACCAATATAGATCCTCTAATGAAACTATCGTCTGAAGCTGCTCCAAATTCATACGAATTAAAGCTCATAAACAATGTTAACAAGTTAAAATCCAGGCATTTTCTCCAGAAGCCTACAAGACAATAGTCAACCAGCTTGAGCTAAAAAACACCGAATTTTTCACCTATAAGCCAAAACAAGAAAGAGGCTTCAAAGTAGTACTGAAAAATATGCACCCATCTATAGGCACAGATGAAATAACCCAAGCCCTGCAAAACCTCGGTCAGTCTGTCACGAATATTTGGAACATAAAGCGAAGAAACACAAAAAAGCCTCTGCCAATGTTTATCATTGAACTTCAAACAAACTCAAACAATAAAGAAATTTATGAAGTCAAATACCTGCTTCATACAAAAATTGTTTTTGAGCCCCCCCGACCGACTCGCGATATTCCCCAATGCGCTAACTGTCAGCAGTATGGGCATACAAAAACGTACTGTCGCAGGAAACCAATGTGCATAAAATGCGCCGGAAGCCACACGTCTTCAGATTGTGTACGTAAAAGCAGATCGGATGAAGTCAAATGCGCCTTGTGTGAAGGTAATCACCCAGCAAATTACAAAGGTTGTGTAGTCTATAAAAATCTTCAGAAAATGAAATACCCACAATTAAGGAAAAACGACAATTTACCCATGAATCCTACTCAACAACAGGAAGTTCTGGTAAATCCCAATACATCAAAACAAACTCAAAATGTACTTTCATACGCTCAGGCACTGAAACACTCAACACAAGCAACTAATGAAAACACAACGGCCCTACCAATTAATACTGTTCCTGCAGAAACCCAAGCTCCGAACGAAATGCGAGAAATGATAATGCTACTCCGGCAAGTCATGCAACAGATCACAACAATGATGAACTTATTAGTGACCCTCCCGACTAAGAATTGCTCATCCACAATCCCATAAAAATCATTCTATGGAACGCTAATGGGCTGTCAAAACATTTATTAGAAAGTAAAAAATTCCTTAAAACATACGAAATAGATATACTCCTAATATCTGAAACCCATTTCACCAACAAAAGCCATTTTCAGATTCCGAACTTTAAGTTTTATCACACCCTGTACCCAGATAATAAGGCTCATGCAGGTTCAGCAATATTAATACGCAATAACATAAAACACTGTGAGAGCACATCTTATCGCACAGACGCTATACAAGCCACGAATATAATTGTTGATGACTGGAAAGGGCCAATTACAATTTCCGCTGTCTACAGCCCACCTAAACACACAATAAAAATGGAGGAGTATGAGAAATTCTTTAAGACCCTTGGCAATAGATTCCTAGCTGGAGGAGACTATAACGCAAAGCACACATACTGGGGTTCCCGTCTCACTACACCAAAAGGTCGACAGCTTTATGCGGCCATTGGAAAATTAAATTTACTCCCTGTCTCTTCAGGTACACCAACATACTGGCCAACAGATGTAAGAAAAATTCCCGACTTGATTGACTTCTGTGTGACGAAAGGTATCATGCTTAGTGATCTTAAATGTAGCCCATGTTTTGAGCTGTCTTCTGACCACTCTCCAGTTCTCGTCGAGCTTAACAACAATCTTGCCCTTCTTCCCAGTCAATGTAGCTTACATAATCACAAAACTGATTGGAATCGCTTCCGATATATGGTATCTTCCACAATTGATTTTAAACTAACACTGAAATCTGAAGAATATATCATTGCGGCTGTTGAACACTTCAACAACTGCCTGCAACAAGCTGCGTGGGACTCCACCCCCACACTAAATGAGCGAAAATCAACGAACATCTCCAAACCTATAAAAGAAAAACCGAGAGAAAAGCGATATGCAAGAAAAAAGTGGCAACAAACTAGACATCCTGAGGACAAGAAAAAATTAAATGCGCTTACAAAAGAACTTAAAGAGATCCTTAATAACGAACGAAACACCCAACTCCATCATTACCTCAGTAATCTCGATGCAACAGCTGCTACAGAATACTCTCTCTGGAAAGCAACTAGGAATCTAAAGAGACCCACAATGTTCCAATCCGCTTTACGAATGGAAAATAACGAATGGGCTAAAAGTGACCTTGAAAGAGCAGTCACATTTGCCCGACACTTAAAAAAAGTATTTACCCCACAGGAAATCGAGCCCCCAGCATGTGTAACAGAAGAAGTGGAAAGTGTTCTGAGTAATACCCATCAGATGGACCTACCCATACATAAATTTTCCAAATCTGAAGTGAAAGCAGCTATTGATAAGCTAAATATTAAGAAAGCCCCTGGGTACGACCTTATCACTGGAAAAATAGTAAAACAACTTCCAGAAGAAGGAACTACTTATTTAACGCGGTACTAACATCTGGCTTTATACCTCCCCAATGGAAAGTGTCACAATTAAAAATGATTCTCAAACCCGGAAAAAGCGCTGATAAAGTTGAATCGTATCGCCCAATTAGCTTGTTACCGATTGCTTCTAAACTCATGGAAACCCTTTTCCTGAAAAGACTACTCCCAATTATAGAAGAGCGAAAGCTAATTTCAAATCATCAATTTGGATTCAGGAAAAAACACACCACAATCGAACAGGTTCATAGGATTGTTGAGTATATACACACTGCATTCGAACATAAACAATATTGTACAGCAGCGTTTCTTGACATCTCGCAAGCATTTGATCGCGTTTGGCACGATGGCTTGCTTTACAAAATAAAAACTACACTCCCCATTAACTACTATGTGTTAATCAAGTCCTATCTTACAAATAGATATTTTTTCGTAAAGCAAGGTGAGGAACAATCTGAGCTCCATGAAAGCTCAGCAGGCGTACCCCAAGGAAGTGTCATGGGCCCAATACTTGATCTACTTCACACGTACGACTTACCATCAGCTGAAGGAGTCACCATAGGTACCTTTGCAGATGACACTGCTGTCTTAGCTGTTGACACTCTCCCACACTTAGCTTCCTCTAAAATCCAGAGTGGGCTAAACAAAATTACTGACTGGCTAAAAAAATGGAAAATCAAGTTGAACGAAACAAAATCAGTCCAGGTTACATTCACTCTCAAACGAAACACTTGGCCACCCGTTAAACTCAACGGCATAAATATACCTCAATGTAATGAGGTTAGATACCTTGGGATGCACCTCGACAGAAGATTAACTTGGAAAACACATATATTTACAAAACGAAAATCACTCGGTATAAAGCTCAGAAATCTACACTGGCTCTTGAATCGAAACTCCAAAGTCTCAATCGATAGCAAATTGCTCTTGTACTCAGCAATTTTAAAACCAGTTTGGACATACGGTATTCAGCTGTGGGGCACTGCGGCAACTTCCAATGTTGAAATACTTCAAAGATTCCAATCAAAGACCCTAAGAATGATTGTAAACGCGCCCTATTATGTCACAAACAACCAAATCCATCGTGACCTCAAAGTTCCTACAGTCGCTCAAGAAATAAAAAAGCTCTCTACTTCGCACAATCTGAGACTCCTAGTCCACCCAAATCCACTGATATCGGAACTCACTTCCAACCCCTTCACTTTCATCCGACTGAACAGAAAATCCACAACAGATCTCCTGTGCTAATAGGCAATGGCTGCACCACTGGGTGTAGTCCATAAAAGACAGTAAATACAAAAATTAGTCTTAAGTTATTAAATATTGCTGAATGTGATTGAATGTAACAGATTGCAATAAAATATTTGGATATTAAAAAAAAAACAAAAAAAAGCACCGTTCCCCAGAGACTGGAGCCTTCGTCCCCAGGCTCTCAATTCCTCCCCCGGTGTCTGAGTTGATTCCTGAATTTCCCGAACGAGACAGTCGTATGACTTTTGTTTCAAATATGTCCGATCCAAAAGTGCGTATAACTCCGGCAGGGTGCTTACTGAGCTATGCGCTAGTAAATCAAACGCATCACCTGTGGTTCTTTGCCTAATACACTTTATTAAGTGTTCCCCGTCCGCTTCCGGAACACTCTGTTGTGCTAGCTCACAACCTTCTTTGAAGCGCCGGATCTCAGTTCTCAGATCATACAACTCGACTCCTGAGAACATGCGCACCAACTTCTCCACCGCATGAGCAACTTCCAGAATGCCCATTTTATTCCTTTGTGTTTTCTCAATTGCTGGTAAAACCTTAGCTTTATTAATCTCTTTGGGAGTTTCCAAATTCTCTTCTCCCGGATCTGAGAGGTAATTGGCCAGTGACGGATTCAAACTAATTAGTCTTCGATCGTTTGTTCGTGCAGGCGAAATACTGCCCACAGTATCGGAACTTTGCTGCACGGGTACTGCTTCCGGCTCCTTTGGCGGATATCCCTGATTTTTATTATTTATCAGGCCTCCCGGAGAAAAAGGCTCCACACCGATTTCAGATGCGCCAAACCAAAATTCCGCTTGCCTTTCTTCATTAAGTACTAATTTTGGCTTTACCATGCGGCTTATCCCTTCTGGTGTTAAATACTCCGGCCAGCGAACTTCAGGAGGCAATGTCAATACTGTCTGTGTAAATCCAGCCGATGCTGATTTTGATCTTTCCTTTCTATGTGGGTTGCTATTGGTCGCCCGTCCTCTTTTCAATCCTGCACACTCCTTCTCCAACAGCGCTGCTGCTTCCTCTGTGTCCGACAATCTCTGAGAGAGTTCCTTTACCTTATTCTCAAGATACTCTTTTTGTGCTCTCCAATCTTCTGCTTTCTTATGAAAACTGAACAACTTTTCTTCTGTTCTTTTTTGGATTGCCGTTAAGGCTTGATCCGCTACTTCTAATGGTGACACAGCCCCTCCGGCATTCGCCTGCTTCCACAATTCCTGAGCTTCTTCCCTGCTCGTACTCGCTTCGAACTTGTCAACTATTTTCCCAGTAAACAGTTCCACTTCTGACTGCATTGATTTCAATCTGTTCCTTACTTCCTCGTCTGGTGAAACCAAACTCACAGTTTGTTGTCCTAATTCCTCTAATTCAGAACTAAATGTATCTGCCCATTCGTTGACCAGACTATTTATGTAGTCTGCGTAATTTTCCGCAAAATATTTTCCCTTGCCGTACTCAACTGCGTGAGGCAACAACAGTCCGTGATTATTGTTGAACTCTCTCTCTAGATTTTGCAACTGAGTTATTCGCTTGGGGTAATACACGTTGTCCTTACGTAAACTGACGTCTTTCTTAAAATTACGGACCAATTTTTCAATCGCTTCGCCAATTTGCTCCTGCATCAGCAGTAATCCTTGCGTTTCCTTCGTCATATCCCAAATGCCAGAACAGATGGCGTATCCCAATTACAAATAAAAATCCAATATTTGTTAAAACTTGTTACAATATTTTATTCGATCTTACTTAATGATTCAAAACAGAGTTATAAAAATAAAAAAAACATTCCACCGTAAATTCTATCTTTATATACATATTCTTCTATACTTGTTTTCCATCACAAAGTTCCGCTGTCTACCTGCGTCAATTAAGTCCTTCCCTTAGTGCAAATTGGTCCTTGACTTCCTCACAGATAGTCCTTGATTTCCTCTCACCATCTTTAATACTCCAAAAATCCATGGAAAAGGCCATATATTTGTAAAAACCGAAATTGGATTTACAGGCAAAAGTGTCTTGATTCATTCCCGGAAATTTGAATCCATATTTAAAAATAAACCCGTAACGTATGCGCAACGTAATAAAAATATTTATATTCTTCCTAATACCCTAAGCTCATGATATTCAATTGTGTAAAAAAAAGTGACAAAAATGTGTATCCAAATATATCCCTACCGACAAACAAACACAAAACCCCTACAAAAAAAATCCTCACAGCTAGGATGAACATACATAGACCGTCCGATCATACTGACGGTTTATGGTTGCCATTCCAAACTGCGCGCAACAGCGCAAACGCGCCTATAGGTTGCGACTTCTTTGACCAGCGCTACTGCGCCTTCAGGGTCGCAAAAGTATCTACTTATTTTACGCTACTATACACTCTACTCACCATTATTTTTCCCGATGACATCCTTTTTTCCACAGTGTCCTTAGATGAGGTCCTTCGAATTTGTTGCAGGATGCCTCTCTGCTTCAGGGTTCCTTGCCCTGGGATTACTCCAATAGGTCCTTTAGACCGGCTGCGCCAAAATGTTGGGGTCCTTATCTGCTTGTCCTCGGGAACGTCCTCTGGAATGTCCTGTCGCGGCTTGTCCTGCGCGGGAACCTGTAAACCTACATCACTTTCTTAAATGAGCACTGCAATATTTTTGGTTTAAAACAACAAGCCTTTATTTCTTAGAATACTAACTCTTATATGTATACTATTTGCAATTCACAATTACAATACAAAAACTGACCTTTCTGGTGTTCCAGTTTCGCACCTGTTAATTGGTGTCAGTTGGTCAAGCCAACTGACCACATGAAGTAAAAGTGTCGTCGGTGCATTCTAAATGCCCCTCGTCAGCTTGACTTCGGAACTGTGACACCCTAAAAGTTTACATAATAATTAATGCTTAAATATTACTATTTACAATATTTGCACCCTAAAAATATGTGCTCTCTTAATGAATTTAATAGGAGCCGTTGCTGTGAGTCAACTACGCGTAGGTAGCTTGATTCTAACTCACAACAGTCTAGATACTATAGCAGCAAACATCAAAGAACCAACAGCTTGTCTAAATGGGTATTGGACATTATCTTCGTCACTCGATTTAGTTAAATATACGTTGCAATCAGATGGCGTTGAAATTGTATTAGCATCATCAATATTAAATTTCCGAAGAATTTTCTGAATATAGGAATGTTGATTTATTGTGATGGACTTGTTCAATCTATCCCGATGAATTTCTAGGCCAACATAATAATTATGCTCGCCATACGTAATACGAAAATTTTCTGACAACGTATCAATGAATAATTTAAATCCACGTTTGCTAGTGGACATTATCAACCCGTCGTCAACATATAGCAGCAAAATCATTGTACTGTTTTCAATCGTTCCATAGAAAACACATTGATCGGCAATATATTGCTTCATTTTAAATATTTTTAGAAATTCAATGAATTTCAAATTCCAATTTCGAGACGCCTGCTTTAGGCCATAAATACATTTTTGAGACGAAAAACTAAATTTTTATCTTGGCTTACGTTGATGCCCTTTGGAATTTCCATATATATCTCTTCGCTGAGTTCGCCATATAAAAAGGCTGTTTTTACGTCAAATTGCATCATTTCCATGACTTCAATAGCGGCCAACGCTAAAGCAGCTCTCACTGAATCATATCTTACGACCGGAGAATATGTTTCTTTAAAGTCTCTTCCAGACTTGCGAATAGCCTTTGGCAACTAGTCGCGCTTTAAATATGGGTTCTTGATTTGGGAGTGATTTAAACACCCACTTACATCCAACAATATTCTTGTTTTGTGGCTTATGTACCAGTTCCCATGTTTGGTTTAGTTCGAGTGAATCTAGTTCATCATTTATCGCTGAAATCCAATTTTCTGCATATTCCGAACTAACAGCGTCATTGTATGTATCCGGTTCTGAAATGGTTGCCAAGCAACTCATGTAATCGATATCAAAGCGTTTAGGGGGTACAATTTCTTTTCGCAAACCATACCGTTTATGTTCCCTCACTTCTGCTGCTAAATCTGGATTTGTAGAGCTGTCAGGAGTCGTTACCTTATCAATCGTTGATGATTCCTTTGTTATCGAAGTCTTCGGAGTACTGGCTGCTTGTTGTTGAAATAGGAAACTATCAGATCAGTCTTGTTCGCCATTTAAATCATTTGTTGCTTCTTCTTCTATTTCAATAGTTTTCTCAACTTTAGTAGGCTTTTCATTGAAAACGACGTCACAGCTAACAACAACCTTCTTCGACTCTTTGTCATACATGCGAAAGTTTTTTGTGGTAGGTTCATACCCAACAAAAAACATTTTCTTCGCCTTAGCATCGCACTTCTTCCTCCCAAGTTGTTTTGGTTGGTACACCATACATTCAGTACCGAAAATCTTCAGGAGACTTAAATCTGGTTTCTTGCCAAACCACCATTCGTAAGGTGTTTTTAAACGATTTGCAGGCGCTGATCTGTTTAGAATATAAACCGCTGTTCGAACTGCTTCTGGCCAAAGAAATGTGTTCAAACCGCTCGCTAATAACATCGTACGAGCCGACTCTTGAACTGTCCTGTTGTCCCTCTCGATGAAACCATTTTGTTCTGGAGTGTACGGCGAGATCTTTTCTAGAACAATTCCATTGTTTGACAGAAGCTCCACTACATCTTTGTTTATAAACTCCGTACCGTTGTCACACCGTATGTGTTTCACCCGTTCGCCAGTCATGTTGCGTACCATAAAAATGAAACATTTTAGCTTTTGATGCACTTCAGATTTGTTACATATAAAGTAAACATACCTGAAACATGTGCTTTCATCCTTAAGCAACATGAAATAACGAACTCCACCAACTCCAGTTTCATTCATCGGGCCGCATAAATCCATATGAAAATATTCGCATTTAGCTGCTTCACGTTTGATTGTTGTGCTATGCGATGAACGATGCATTTTTCCTTTTTTGCAATCTTCACAAAAAAATCAGTTTTATCTGTCATGTTTATTCCATCAGCTAGATTTTTATTGCACATATTCTTGATTGCTGCTGTATTTATGTGCCCAAGTCTGCAATGCCACTGTTGAAGAGTATCTAGCTTCGCCGAATTTGCTGCACAATCATTTCCCAATTGAAATTCTATATTGATTTTTAGAATCCCGAACACCTGTTGCCACAATATTTTCGTTTTTGTCTTTCAAAACACAACATGTGGATTCTGTTACCATTGAGAAACCTTTGGATGTCGTTGATCCAGTAGAGAATAAGTTTTGTTTTAGTTGTGGAACGTATTGTACGTTAGTGAGAGTGCGTATCCATTTGTTGTTTACAAGAGCGTTTATGTTAATTGTGCCAAAACCTCTAATTGGCAATTTCTCATTATTTGCAATGTAAACAAAGCGATTGGAACTTGTAAGATGTAGTTCAGAAAAACACTCTTTGCGTGAAGTCATATGCTCAGTAGCACCTGAATCTGCGATCCACACATCGCTATATGGGGCTGATATGACATCTGACATCGATGCAACAAAGGCAACCTCGTCATCATTGCTGTCTCTTTTCGAATTACTCTCTTGTTTATGTTTTATTTGTTTCTTTTTTGCACGACATTCTCTCTCCCAATGTCCAACTTTGTGACAAAAATTGCATTTAGATGTTCTCTTTCTATCTGCAATAGATTTTTTGTGTTTATCTGATTTTGCATTAAACGCTGCTTCCGTCAAGTCAGCGTCGTTATTTTTCTTAAGCTGATCTTCCTCTAGTTGAAGTTTTGCCATCAGATTATCTATGTTTCTACCTTCTTTTATATTATACCACACAGTTTTGAAGTTTTGGTACCTTGGTGGCAAACTACTTATGATTCGCACCATTTTTATGTTGTCGGATAACTTTTCACCTTGCGCCTCTATTTCTGCCGCTAATGAAGATACTTTCGACACATATGCTGCTACTGATTCATCTTCTTGCATCTTTAGCGAAAAATATTCTTCGTACAGGCACATAACTTTCACTTCACTTTGCTTGTCGTGGATATTCTTCAGCTTTTCGTAGACTTCGTTTGAGTCGGAACATGACAATATATGATTTGCCTGATCCTTTTCGATGGAGGAAATAAGTATTCCCATGGCTTTACCGTCACGCTTCATCCACAAATCCCTCTGTTCTTGGGTTGTCGAGTCATTAAACTTCGTCTTCCCTTGTACTATTCCTAGTAATCCTTGGCCTTTTAAAACCGCATCGACATTGAACTTCCACAACCTGTAGTTGCTGTTGTTTAGTCGGTGGAAAAAATGGATGGATTCCTCCGTCATTGCTGCACCGTTTTATTTTTAATCAAACCTTAACACTTTCCAAATACTTGAACTTTAATTTAATTTAATTAAACTCCTCTGGACCCATAACCTATTGAAGTAAAACACGAGTGGGTTCAATATTACAATATAAGTATTTCTTGTATTTGCAAAGGTTAGAAACGAAGTAATAAAAATATACATGGGTAATTGAGTTGTATATATCTAAGTTGTTACATACGTTAGTAGCTAAATAAAACAACCAATCAGAATAGGACACGTATGCATGAGTTAACGAAGAATATGAAGATAGGAATATGTAGATTATATAGAGTTGTAATTAAACAGTGTTGCTTTTAACACTAATCGTTTAGTATGTAAAGTTTTTATTTTCTTTTTTGGTTTTTAAATATTTTTAATTATGTTTTTATCGTTTATTCATAATTTTTTTTACCATTTTATTTACTTAACTATTCGTATCATTTGATTTCGTTGCTATTTTTTCCGTTTTATTTCATTTTTAACAATTTGTTTATATTTTTAAAATTTTACTCATCCTAGAAAATTTTATTCCCTCAAATGTATATTTTTTTTTCCATAGGAGAGACGAATGGAAACGCATTATGGGCATTCAAGATTCTCCTCAAAAATATATGTATTTATGTGATAAGAACTTTTCAACCAACATGCACTCAAGATTGAAGAAGGATGCTGTTACAGACATTAATATCTCAATTTCTGAATCGCATGTGAGTACATTCAGTCCTTCCACACCCATTAATAAGGTTTTTTTTAAAGAAACCTTTCTTCCTGAAATTACTTCTACAATATGTAAAGTAAAGGAACCTGTACCAGGTGTTCAAAAAGTTATTATGAATAGGTAAAGATCCCTTCTTCCAAATTTTTCACAGTGTTCAGTTAGAAAAAATACTGTTAGTCCTTTTGCAATACTCGATGATGCAGATCCAAGTATTGACCACCTTTTTTGTAACGAGCAACTGACAGACAATTATATTGAGGTAAGTCTTGCATCAGTTGTAGGTTGATTTGTCCAAACGGATAATAGTCTTACTGATAGGACCCCCCGAAAGAATCGTATGCAAGACGAAATTAGCAGTCTTAAATATCAGATAGATATATTGAAAAAACAATTAGAAGAAAAGGAGAAGACAATAGAATGTAGAGACAGGAAAATTAGGGAATTGGAGTTCCACATCGCACATGAGTGTAGTAGAGTAGAAGTTCCTGTTCTTGAACTGTCAGTTGCAGATATTGAGGAAATCTGTCAGAGACTCCCTCCAATTTATAAAAAATTGCTTGGCAAATTGCAAAAAAAAGAAAACCGGAAGAAGGTATGTTACGCAATTGAAGACTATGGCATTAGGTTTACTCTTCCTTTCGCCTGTTGCTTATAGGTATTTGCAGTCTTCTATGCAATGGCCTTGTACAAAAGCTCTTGAGAGGTTCACTAAGCATTGGCCAAAATTGCCAGGATGTACCTTTAGTACAATAAAAGCCAGGGAGTTGCATAGTCGTGGCTTCACGTACGAGCAGAGATTTGTTTCAGTATCTTGCAATGAGATGTCCCTTATGCATAATTTGCATTTCGGTCATCGAACTGACAAAATTGTTGGCCTAGAAGACTTCGGCGATGGTATTCGCAGTTCTTGACCGGCCAATAGTGTAATGACACTAATGGTTCAAGGCGTTGGTGGTTCGCCTTGGTCACAGCAAGTAGTGCAAAGGAGAAGATATTAAGAAGTATGTTTTTGAAGCCATTACGCAACTCCAACGCATTAATCTTTATCCAATTTTGTGTGCGATCAAGGTAGGAATTTTTTAAATTTTGCTTCAATAGTAGGTGTAACACAAGAGCGCCCCTATTTCGTGGTTAATAATCAGGATATTACATTTTTCCATGATGCACCACATCTCCTGAAAAGTACTCGAAATTGCATTGCAAATAAAAACAATTGTATATTATTTAATAATAGTCCAGTCAGTTGTGGAGATATTGAACATTTTTTCAACGTAGATTCAAAGTTAGCAATACGTTATGCACCTAAGTTAACACAAGCTCATATTAGTCCCAATTCATTTCAGAAAATGAAAGTTTCCTACGCTTCGCAAGTGTTAAGCAATACGGTTGGGAGTGCTTTGCTCTCTTTATATAGTTCAGGTAGAATAGATGTCTCAGCAGCGCGAACAGCACCTAATACTTCAGATTTTGTGTTGTTTTTCGATGACTTTTTTAACATATTTAATAGCAGCTTCTCAGACGTTGTATTCACTTCAAAGAAACCATTTTGTGGGTCAAAATTTCAGACAGATTTATTAGATAAGTCTGAATATATTTTAAAAAGTATTATTATAAGAAACATTGATGGCAAGGACATTACAAAAACATTTAATTTCATAAAAGGGTGGTTGATAAATATTTGCAGCTTAAGACGCTTATGGCATAGATTGTTAGAAAAGAGTTTCTCAAATATTATGACAAGAAATCTTTGTCAAGACAAACTGGAACACTTTTTTGGACAGATTAGAAAAGGTGGAGGAAATTCGCCCAGGATTACTGCTGTCATGTTTGCCAAAAATTTTCAAAGGCGTTGGGGCTTGCAATATGTTAACGTAGTTCGTAACGGAAATTTTGAGCTCATCGAAGATTCCACCTACTAATGTTCTTGAATGTGTCCATAATGATTCTTCAGTACAGGATATATCTTGGGTGAACGATGCTGCTTTGCAGACATCGGTCAATACGTTGCTTAGAAATACTCAAATCGAAACAGATATAGATGAATCAAATTTTCTAAAAAGTAATGCTATTACTTATGTATGTGGTTGGTTATATTTAAAGTTTTATAAACAACATAAATGTTCACTGCCTCTACCATCTTTCGAAGATGAAGTTGTTACCGACAACTATTTGTTCACGTTGGAAAAGCAGTACAAAGACTCTAATTTGGTGAAGGCCCCTCAGGACTTCATATCGTATATTACAAAATTAACCGATTTTGTGAATTATTCAATGGGGCTTGTCATAGGATTGGATTAAGCCAATTTCTTTATGGCAAGATGAGGGATATTAAACCATATATTTGTTGTATTAATTGCAATACTGATGTTCTGTTAGCTTTTTTCATTAAGGTCAGAATATATTTCCTGTTAAAGTTCCATAACAGAGAATCAAGCCAGCCAAATTTCAGACCAAAAATTTTGTGTATTCAACACTTATAAATGAATCTAAAGGCATACTCTGTTAAATTTCGTTACACATTCTTTTATTTGTCTTATATTTTTTAATGTTAGCTATCATCTAAGCATTGTATTGCATTTATTGAAGCAACGTCTAAGGATTTTTTTTGCGATTGCAATGTGTTTCGATTATTTTTGCTCTTAATAAATTATTTTAATAAAACCATTCTACTGTAATTAACAGTTTTTTCAAAACCCCACCAAACCAATTCTAACTTATTCTAGTCATTTCCTTTATCATTAGTATATGCAGTGTGGAATACTGAATGTACATGCATGTGTGAATATATGTAAATAGTTTATATATTAAATAAAATTATAATGTATTAATAATTTGTGTGTTATAAATTTATTTTAATATTGTGATATATTTTATTTTTTGTTCTTTTTTGTTACATTTTATTATTATATAGTTTTTATCTTTAATTAAATTTATATAATCTACTTATACAAATTGGTTTTTATTATTTTTATTTTAATAGTATTTTAATATATTGTAATGGGTGAAATATGCCGACAGGGGAACCGAGCATCCAAATGAAAAATTTACTCGGTAACGCACCACTGCATACCCCCTGGGTGGTGTGGAAAGTGCAAAATTAATAATAAAATTATTCACTTTTAAAAAACTTATTTATTATTTATTTATTTATTTGAATAGTTATTTATATCAAATAGTTTTCGCTTTTCTATATAGGCTGAATACATCTCATGCTTTTTTTCAGCGTCATCTTTCATAACTGCCATCAAATTAGCAAACAGTTTGCAAAAATTAAGAATAATTAAAATTCAAGTATTTATTAAGTACACTTTTTTAATGTACTGGATTTTACATTTTTTGCATATTTTCTCAGTCCAGAATTCGCAATGCTTCGAAATAATATAATGCAGCGTTTCATTTGACAACATCCACTATTTGTAACACTACTAATAATATTTTCTACAATACGAAATAATATATTCAATAAAATATTTTCTTGATTTTAGACCAGCAAAAAATTGTAAACAAAAACTGCTGTTTGTTATTCACCACTTTACTACACAAACATGGCAACCCGCATGTGGTATACGTTACAACAAACACAATAAATTCATATACACTATACGTGTGACCAAAAAAATAGTCGGAACGGTAAATAAATTTGGAGGGAATTGAATGTCTTTTCTTTGTCTTCTTTGGCCATACTACTATTATTTGCGTGAATTGTAAGTGCCCATTCTCATCTTCTCTGCTACAAAGAGACTGGCATAGAAATGGAGAGAGCAAGCTACTTTTTTATACGGAGCCGAATTGCCAACTTGAAATTTCAAAGCAACCGAGGAAAAATGTTAAAGCGCGAAACGGGATAAATAGCAAAAATGTCAATTGTTGATTTTTCAAATTGTTGTTATGAATACAGTTCCATAAATAATAGAAATAAAGATGGCACAAGTTATAGCAGCCTGGTAATAAACCGGAATGTGAAACTAGGACACATTTTGCAGACAAAGAAATGAATATTACTGTGAATATTAAAAACTGCAAGGTTTATTAGTTAATATTATACACTTTTAAGCGAAATGCATACGAGACATATCATTTTAATTGTGAGCCCCATAAAGGGCAATTTCTCATTGTTTTGTTATATTGCCTTTGTATTATTCAATTCGTATCCAGTTTAAGAGAGAAATCGGCACAACGTAAAAAGAGACATTTAAATAATCAGACGTGATATTATTTACGGTATTTTTCAATATTTAAAGAAAGTGATGTCCTGCAATAAAAAAGAATTAGTGTTGTGACTTTAAAAATTAATTTATTAATTAATGGTAACAATAAACAAGTGAATTCTTCAGATAAAATCTTAATGTAAGAGCATCAGACTCTCTGATTGTAGTGCTAAGTAATAAAATAATTAATTGTTAGGTAAATACCCAAAGTAATAGCAAAGAAGAAAAAGAAAAGACCTTCAATTCGCGCCTTTATTATTTACCGTTTCGAGAATTTTTTTTGGTCACACGTATAGTGTACGTGAATTTATTGTGTTCTTTGTAGACGTCAGAGAAAATGAGAAATGAATCTTACTTATACATTCACAGAATACAATTGTATTGATGGCAATTTTTTCTCCACTGGACGTAAAGAAACCAATTTTTCATTCCCCACTGGATGTAAACAAACTGGTGAGTTTTGGATACAGCACTATTCGGGGTTGTCGTTCTCCAAAAGGTACTAAATTCAAGAATGCCAAAAATTTTTCTATTTAGTACTCTTGATCATTACTAATATTAGATACACTACTCTATATTCTAGTCAGATAAAGTTAAGTTAACTGGTATATTAATTTATAATTTTTTGGCTTGTTTATTCTTTTTAATAAGCTTAATGTCAACAAAAGTACGAAAAATTTTAATAAACTCTTTTATTCTGATGGCCCCTTTGTCTTTTCTTACCCCGACCCCACACGTGCCAACACAAGTTCGAAAACCTCAATTCCTTCAATTTTTGACACTTGCGGCAAGTAAATGTCAAATTCATACTAAATAATTGTCGATAATTTTCGTAACGGAAAATAAATAAAACAAAAGTTATATTTTAAAAACCATTAATTTATGTCGTTCCAAAGAGCTTCTTTGGAACATGAGCATTCCTCTTTTATAACTCTTATTAGAAGCGTTTTTAGAATGAAGAAACCAATAAACTAAAAGTAAATAATCTTTAAATAAAACTCGTATATAATTGCATAGACACACCAGCATAAAGCCCTGATATGAACCCCTTCAAAAATGAATGGGCGCACCTTAAAAAAACAGTTGCAAAACGGGGTCTAACTAATAAAAACGCTATTGTAGGGAGAACGTTTCCCTTTGAGCATTTTATAAATGAACTTGCACTGGCACGTGTGGCCACCGTGGCCACTGGCAGCAAAACTTGGAAATTTCGAAAATAATATTTATTCTCAACTGGCAGCTAGTTACTGGCACGTGTGGGTGCAGGGTTACTTCAATTTCGTACTATGAAATTATGGGTACAAAGCCACCCGTTTTTCGAGGTGAACTCACATACACTGTAAATGTTTTTTTTTTCATACTGTAAAAACCTTGACATTTAAATTACACCCCTATGGTATAGAGCTGTAACTTAAACGTCAAATTTTTTACCGTATGAAAAAAAAACATATACAGTATATGTGAGTTTACCTCGAAAAAACAGGTGCCATTGTACTAAAAATTTCATATTACGAAATTGTAGTAGGAAAAGAAAAAAAGGAACAATCATAATAAAAGAGTTTATCAGTTTATAGTATATTTTATTAGTAAAACGGAATAAAAATATAATACAGAAAAATAATAATAAAAAAAATTTGTATGCAACAATATATAAATTATTTTTTTATCCAGTTCCATATAAATATTAATGCAAAGTTAGCTTTTTTTATACATTACATATCTAAAAATAAATCTATATCTACATAAATAAATTTTTTTATTTTTATTGTGATATTCAATTGTTTGATTTTTATATAGTTTTTTGATAAATTCTGAAGCAATATTTAACTAAAAGAAGTCAACGTATTTAATTAAATGTTTCTTGCAAGACTATAGTAATTTTTTTTTTATTTTTTTTTTGGGTAGAGAGGGGAAAAATGCCTGCCGCATCATCAAAACTGTCGTCACAGATTTGGTATGTGAGAATTGCACCCACTAAAACATCCCCCTCCCTCGCTGAGAACATCTCCCCACCCTGGAACCCTTTTTATACTTCCTTCAAGGTGGAGATTCTCACTTCGTCCCTATTGGACTCTCAACATTATTCCTGCGTCCAGGTCCCGCTTTTTCCGCCGGAGCACATTTTCCACATATTTATCTACGTGGTCCCAGTTTTCTTTGCTGCTTAGCATAACCTCCACAACTTCAAGCCATGTGAATCGAGCCACCTCTGGGTTCTGATCATGACCTGGTTCGGCTTTCTTTGGGCGTCTTCCGAGTCGCGTGCGGTGATGACAGCCTCAATGTCGTCTGCGTATCCGACTAGATGAGTGTCATCTGGCATCTCTATGCGCAAATTGCCATCGTAGCTTATATTCCAAAGGTCCGGTCCGAGGATGGACCCTTGCGCTGCCCCTGACGTGATGATTTTGCTTCGAGTGCCATTGTTGGTCTCGTATAACAACATTCTATCTTTAAGGTAGCTCCGGATTATCTTCTTCAGATAAGCTGGTATCTGAAAATGATTTTCAAGTGCCTCGATCATATCCACCCACCTAGCGATGTTGACAGCGTTTCTTACGTCTAATGTAACAAGGAGTACCACTCGCCTGGAGTAGTGATTTCCTTGCTGTGCCGCTAGCACACTTTCTATGACGTCTTCTACGGCGCCAATTGTGGACTTTCCTGGTCGAAAACCGTGTTGTCGAGTGGATAATCCCCCAGCGTTTTCAACGGTTGCTGCTATTCGGGGTTTGAGGAGTCGCGCCAAAAGTTTGCCCACGGTGTCTAGCATACACAGTGGTCGATATGCTGAAGGTGATTCAGGGCTTCTTTTTCCCTTGCTGATGAGCACTAGCCGCTGTCTTTTCCATACTTCTGGGAATATTCCTTCTGTCAGGCAGGCATTGTACATATCGAGGAGTACTTGGGCATGGCTATTTGACACTATTTTGAGGACTTCTGCTGGAATACCGTCGATACCCGGTGCTTTGTTGCTCTGTAAGGTTATGGCGGCTGCTTTAAGTTCGTCTTCCGTGAAAGTAGGTGGGACTTCCTTGACCAGCACTTCCGATTCTTCTCTTAAGGCATGTATAGGAAATAGAGCGTTTACTATGTTTTCCATAGCATGGTCTTCTAGTTGGGGTACCGATACTCTTGCTCCAAGCTTTTTCATTACGACTTTATATCCCAGTCCCCATGGATTGTTGTTTATATCGTTTCGGAGCTCCTCCCATTTCTTCTCCTTGCTGGTGCGAATAGCAGTTTTGAGAATTTTCCTAGCAGCTTGGAGATCTTCTCTTTCGGCAATCGCGGATCCAACACGCCTGGCCCTAGTGTATTTTCTTCTACACCGCAGACAGACCCGTCTGAGTTGAGCTTTTTCCTCTGTTCACCAGTAAACGGCCTTCTTGTGTTTATTTGGTCTTATATTCGGCATCGCTTTGGTACAGGCTCTCTCTATACACTGCATGGTCTGCTTCACCTTGCTATTAGCATCGCTAGCGTGGCTGTCTAATGGAATGTTTGCCTCCAGCTCAGCAAGTAGCACTTCCGGATTTAACTTTGATACATTCCACTTGCGAGTTCCGCTTCCACTTATGTTGTGGTCATGGTTGCTTGGCACTTTTTTAATGGAAAACGTAATGTATTGGTGATCGCTTCCATTATAGTCTTCTAAGACTTTCCATGTACTTACTATGTGAGCAATGCTCTGAGAAGCTAGTGCAATATCTGGAATTGTACCCACGCATCCTGGTCTTCTAAAAGTGGCAGTGGTCCCTGTATTTACGATGACCATTCCCAGTCTCGCGACCATGTCCAGTACCCGCCGGCCCCTTGAATTGGTTGTTTGCATTCCCCATTCAACTGCTTTGGAGGTAAAATCGCCAGCGATGATGAGTGCTCCTCCAAACTCTTGTGCTTTATCTTCGATGTCATCGATCTTTTTCTGGAATACTTCTGCGCAGTCACTTGGAGTCAAGTAGCAGCTTATCAAAGTAAAGTATCGATCATGGGCCCAAACGAAACCATCGCCTTTTCCATCTCCGGTTATGCTAAAATTGCTGCCTACAGGTAACCATATGGCCGCCGTTCCGCTCGTATCTGCAAGCCATGTTCCGCTTACTTTTTCCCTATATTGCTCACTGATTACTACAATGTCTGCTTTCTGCTCTATACTAATTTGGTCCAGTAATGCGTCAGCCACTCTGCTTCTGTGCATGTTTCCTTGCAGCACTTTCATTTAGATGTCAATTTTTTGCTCATCGCGCATCTACTTGAGCTCGGGATATGGTCTACCGGACTGCATTGAGCATCAACGCAGAGGCAGCACTTTGGGGTGTTACTGCACTCTTTTAATTTGTGCCCCGTTTCGCCACATCGTATGCACAGGCCTTGACCTTTCCTGTCAGGTCCTTTGCACTGCCATATTAGATGACCAGGAGCAAAGCACCGGAAACACCGTTTTGTGTTATGCCCTGGCCTTAATCTGCAGTTAACCCATCCTATCCTGATACGATCTTTCTCCAGCAGTATATTGGCGAGCTCCGATGACATCGTTACATAGGCTCGCACCTGCTCTCGACTATTTGGTGCTGTTATAGTTGTTACCATATCCTCATAGGACGAAGTTCTCATATTTTCGGGAAGTGACTCCTTTACGGCTTGGTGTACTTCTTCCTTTGTGGCGAGCAGATCAAGATCTCGTATCTCTATAGTGGCTCTTGGCTTAAGATCAGTCAGAACTGTTGACTCTTGTAGTGCACCTTTTAAAAGTTCACAAAAGCCCGTTGTCACTTTTGCTCCTTTATCCAGCTCCAGCAGAAGCCCACCTGCTCTTGTTTGCCGGATCGATCGCACCTTGGTCTGTGCATCCTCTGGTTTGACATTGCAGCGGATGTTTTTCAGAACATCCGCATATTTGAAACCCTCTGCTGGTTTGATAAGGACGGCTTCAGACTTTGGTTTTGTCTCCTTCGTCCTATGTCTTCCTTGCATTGTTGTTCGTGACATATCGCTGTCGCCCACGGAATTCTTTGCTGTTGAATTTTCCTGTGTTTGACTTCGTGTTGCCACACGTCTACTCCTTGTGACAGTTTGCCACCCATCGGCCTTACTTTCGCAGAAAATAATAATGTAATAAAATGACACTATATTATAGTATTGCTTGCATACACGGCACTGAGCGATTCATTATATTTTATGAATTTTGACAACGTGTTGAGTAATTCCATGTAGATAAGATTTTGTACGCTACTTGGTATTTGTTTTTTGTTATTTGTAATTTAGCTAATTGGGTGTTTGTGAAATTAATTCTCAATAATAATAAATAAAATAACGTAGTTATATAAACTATCAAATCTATTTATATAAAAATTAGTAATTAAAATAATACTGAATACATTGTTAAATGTAGACTGTTGCGTCCCCATGGTCATCGTACCTGGCACAGACACCCTGGCTAGCTCACTCCTTTTCTGTTCTTTGGTGGGTTCCCAACCCGCTGTGCCAGATCGTGGGGCAAACATGAAGTTCTACTCTAAACCTATTCTACGTTTATTATTTATTTTTGATACCACTCACCTCTCCACCGGCTTCCTCCGTCCCGATCAGCCTCTCCTCATCCTCCCCCTCCTGTCTCCACCTTAGCCAACCATAATTTAATTTTTTTTTTATACAAACACACACATACACGGACAATTACTATGGCCTCCACTAAGCTGCGTATAGGCTGCCTAATTCAGGCAACAAGGCCTAACTCAAACCCCGCTTTCGCTCTACCACTATCTACTCTTAGGAGCTCCCTCGACCAGTGTAGGCTATTCTTACCGAGCGCGCCACCGCCACGCTCTGTTGAGACCGTATTACACTCGCGCATTAAATTAATTATACATTCTACTCATACTTATATTTAGGAATTTATGATTATCTTAATACGCTGGACTTATCTTTATTTTTGCCGCTCTGGGTAGGAGGAGTCTGGTCTTCAGCGGTCGATCCGTATCCATTTACTTCCCTTATAATCGGGAAAAATTTTATAAATTGATGTCCCGATGTAATTCACCTTTCTATGCGATATTATTACACTTTTTATACAAAAACGAGGCCACTTTTTTACTTTTCTAATTCGACGACAATGAAAGGAAATCGAAACTACTTTTTTTTACGCAGCATTAAACAACTGCAATACCATTTTTTGTTAATTTAATAATTCTATATACTTATTTTATTAAAATATCGTATTCCCGTGTTTTCAACACGAAAATAGCACAGAAATTCTCACAAAAAAATTGCCCTTGATTTAGATGAAGATAGACGAATCGAACGACAACGACCGTGAATTCTTTTTACTTGTTTTCTTGCCATCCAGAATCTGACTCTTTTCTAAAAATTTTCCGCATTACTCGCTGACTTCCAAAATCAGTTTCCTCCGGTACTTCAACTCCTAGCTCTCTCCCTCTGACACCCTACTTTTCACTATCCTATTCACAACCTGTGCGTCCGTCTTTCTCCCACCCACTAAGCATACCCCCTGGCAACAGCTGTGCTTTGTGGGTCAACCAACCAATTCAAGGACAGCTACTAACCTTTCATCATCACTTTTCTTTTTCTTCTCCTTTTCCTTACCAACTTGCACTCACGTATTTACCCCACACTAACACTCGATCCACTCACATATACACCCATATTAGACCAGCTCTCGCGTATTAAAAGTTCCCCTCCACTCGACCTGAGCTTTCAACGCAAAAGCTGTCTAATCAAAAAAAATAAACAAAAAGTGATGATGAAATCTCTCCCATATACATACATATATATACGAGTATATATATACATATTTAGAGAAGGATTACCAACCGGAGTATGCAGATACTAAACCGAACAGTCATCTGATGCACCAAATAAGGTAGCAGCCAGCTGATCGTAACAAGACATGCTTTCTCAGAAGCATTATATATATATTTTCATTTACAAAATTCTGCAGAATTCATGTATTTAAATACTGTTTTTGCATTGGAATTTTATAATTTGACTAATACATTGCAATTAGCCTGGAATATATTTTGTATTCATTAGATTTTTAGCTATGAATTGAAATTAAAATGCCCTCAAAAATAGTTGTTTCAAAACAAAAACAAAGTATATAACATTTATTTAATTAAATATACGTACAGAATTGTGTTGTGTTTTTCTCTTATATTTATTACTAAACATTTAAAGTAAGTTTAACAACATACTTTAATTATAATAGATAAATATTTTATTATAATAACGGGTGTTTTTTTTAGACGTGTGGTTTGCAAGCAGAAATAAAACGCATATAATTTAATGGTCGAGAATTTAGCTTTATTATAAAGACAATATGTTTTAAAAATGATTTTTTTGTACTTTTGTTGGCATTAAGTTCATTAAAAAGAATAAACAAGCCAAAAATTATAAATTAATATAAGAATTAAATAATAGTTTTAATAAATTTATTTTACCATATAGAGCAGTGTACCTACTATTAGTAATGATCAAAATTATTAATCGGAAAAATTATTCACTAAATTGAATTTGGTGCTTTTTGGAATGAGAATAGTATTAAAATATTAACGAACGACAACCCCAAATAGTGCTTTTTCTGAAACTCAACAGTTTGTTTACATCCAGTGGGGAATGAAAAATTGGCTTGTTTACATCCAGTGGGGAAAAATTGCCAGCAATACCAGTGTATTCTCTGAATGAATAAGTAAACTTCATTCCTCATATTCTCTGCCTATGGTACATGTATACCACATATTGGCTGCCATGGTTGTGTAAAGTGGTGAATAAAAAACAGCTGTTTTTGTTTATGTTTGATCTAAGAGCAAGAAAATTTTTTATTGAAAATATTATTTCGTATTGGTGAAAATATTATTAGTAGTATTATAAATAGTGGATGTGTCAAAGCAAATACTCGCGAACATGAAACGCACTCAATTATATAATTTCGAAGCATTGCGGACTCTGGACTGTGAAAATATGTAAAAAAATGTAGAATCCAGTAAAATGTATTTAAGAAATACTTGAATTCTTAATCATTTTTAATCTTTGTAACCTGTTTGCTAATTGGATGGCAATTATGCAAGATAACGTGGGAAAAGCATGTGATATATGCAGCCTGTATAGAAAAGCGAAAACTATTTGAAATAAATAATAAGTTTTTTGAAGTCAATAATTTTATTATTAATTTGCACTTTCCACACCACCCAGGCGGTATGCAGTGGTGTGTTACCGCCTATATTTTTCATTTGGATGCTCGTTTTCACACATGTAGGTATATATGTATTCAGTATTCCACAGTCCATATACTATTGATAAAATAAGTGATTAGAATAAGTTAGAATTGTTTTGGTGGGGTTTTGAAAAAACTGTTATTTTCAGTAGAATGGTTTTATTACAATAATTTATTAAGGAGAAAAATAATCGAAAAACATTGCAATCGCAAAAAAATCCTTAGACGTTGCAACAATAAATGCAACACAATGCTTAGATAACACATTAAAAATATAAGACAAATAAAAGAATGTTTTCCGAAATTTAACAGAGTATACCTTTAGATTAATTTACAAAAGTTGAATAGACAAAATGTTTGGCATGAAATTTAAAAAATAAATATATTAATTGAAAAATAGAAAATATACGAGTTTATGAATATTTTAAAAAATTGCGTTCCTTGTATATTCAAGCTCCTTCAAAAAATAATAGTTTCCATTCCAAGTCGAAAATGAATCGTGGTGAAATATTTAACTATCTTCTTCGGATTCACCTCTACAGAAAAAAATTCACATTGTTGCTTTAAAATGGTTTTGAACATGAATATTAACAATGGTTTTGCATTATTTATACTGCAAGTTTCTTGCCAACACATTAAACCAAACTAAAAATCAACTATTATTGTTATTTTTAATAGTTTATTAAATACGTAAATTCGAAACATATAAAATACTTTAATATATGATTGTTTCAATTTTTACAACCAAAGCATACGATTTTATGATCATAAGTTTTATTTGCCTGATAAAGTAATAATTTAATGACTTGGGTTAATATGGGCTTATATGTATTAAGTAAATTTTTTTAAAAATATAATACAATGTTTTGTGGTGTTTTTGACGTTTCGTGTTCCTTTGTTCCTTTGTTAACAATTCGAAACTTTATTTAATTCTTTTTGTGGTTCATTTCAGTTTTATTAATGACAATATTATACGTCAAATGAATAGATGTTTCTTCAGTACATATTTTTGTTATGAGAAAAGAATCAATTGTTGCATTGTTCTATAAATCAGCTTAATTAATTCTGGTATGTTATTGTGTAGAGTAACGCTTCGCAGTAATTCCATTTTGTTACGTATATAAACAATGGTTTCAAAAGAAATTTCAGAACACAGCACCTCATATCAAGAGAAAGAAATTGTTTAAAATTAAGCATTTAGTTTACAATTGTGGAAACAATACTAATTGAAATGGCATATACAAGAAAAATAAATAAATGCAAAATAATATACTCGTATATTTTCGTTCTATATATATGTGGCGACACCACTACCCCCACCCAGTTGTCGGGTACGCCAACGCAAGCAGGCGTTAGTTCCGCGCGCCATCTATTAACACGCTGTCGCTATCGCACAGCGTGTTTATGGGAAAACCGGAACTAGCCTGTGTTGGCTGCTGAGCAACACACTTCGTGTTTCCGGCCTCTCAATCAACTCTTTTTATTTTCTGCGCTGGAGCTGGTGTGAGCGTTTCGTGCAATCCAAAAATATCTCGTTCAAAATCTGGAAACTCGAGGAAATATACTTGTTTCTTACACTACATATTGTATACTTGTTTCTTACACTACATATTATATAATTGTTTCTTACACTACATATTATATACTTATTTCTTGCACTACATATTATGTAATTGTTTCTTACACTACATATTGTATAGTTGTTTCTTACATTACATATAATACACTTATTTCATTTCTTATATTACTGTTTTTATTGGATACGCTACTCCCGAGCGTAACCCAAATATATAATTATAATGATCAATAAGCAGAGTGTTAAAAACATGTGGTGTTTAAATGATATGAGCGATTGAATTCTTCTCATAAGAATTTCTTAAAAATTTACCGTACACAAATAGCTGGTGAATCCGAATGTAAAAATTTTTTTGTAAAAAAAAGAAAGTTGAGTCGGGAAATTTACTGATTTTCGTGTTATCTTTTACTTTTCTTTATTTTCTTAATGAATTGTTTACGTTACAGAGTGTATATTAATGTATTTTATTTCATTTAAACACTTAAATCCGCCGTGAAGACATTTCCAATTCCTTTACTTCGGCTTTGGCCATGCGATCGGCAATGAGAATGGGCATAGCCACTGCGACAAAGTGTAGAAAAGAAAGCTGTGGACAACACGATAATTTCATATATGTATATATAAAACATATATATATATATATATATATATATATATATATATATATATATATATATATATATATATATATATATATATATATATATATATATATATATATATATATATATATATATATATATATATATATATATATATATATATATATATATATATATATATATATATATATATATATATATATATATATATATATATATATATATATATATATATATATATATATATATATATATATATATATATATATATATATATATATATATATATATATATATATATATATATATATATATATATATATATATATATACAGTGTAAGCTCGTTAATCCGAATGGTGTGTAATCCGAATTATCCAGTAATCCGAATTGAAAATATTTGGTATTGCATATCCTATAGTCCGCATTGATTGCAGCTCGCTAAACCGAATTTGTTTTTTTTTTGTTCTTGTGTTTTTTGTTATCGTTGTTACTATGCCCACAATATTTTTTTTTAACAAAATCACGCGTGGAATGTGAAAACTAACGGGACATCATTGGGATGTCTATTTTGATGAATGTGTTTTGTGTCTGTTTACGCAGATTTAGTTATTGGGTAGCATTGTTCGCGAAAACATCAAAATCAATATGGCAAAAAAACGTGCACATAAAACACTTTCGCTAGGTGATAAGCTTAAGATTATAGAAGCGCTTAATCGCGGTCAATCTGGAAAGATTTTAGCAGAGAAGTTTGGTGTAGGAGCTTCAACTATTTGTGACATTAAAAAAAATTCCGATAATATTAAAAGGTAATATGTGTAACAATTGTATCCTACCAAAATTACTGATTTTATTGTTTTATTAGATTTGCTGATAATTCTGATGGAAAACTTTTAAAACAACGCAAGACACTAAAACGTGGTGAATACGAAGACTTTGAGCAAAAATTGTATGCTTGGTTTGAAGAGAAGCGGGCAAGGCATCAAACAATTTCAAGCCAAATTTTGCGAGAAAAAGCAAAATCGCTTTACCAAAAAATGTACCAAAACCAATCATTTAAAGTTAGTGACGGATGGTTGCAGAAATTTAAAAAGCGTTTTTCGGTGCGGCATTTAAACTTATGCGGGGAATCGTTATCTGCTAGACCAGATCTTGTACCTGACTTTCAGCAAAAAGTCTTTGATATTGTCGAGGCTGAAAATCTTTGCGATGACCAGATTTACAACGCGGATGAGTCTGGACTTTTCTGGAAAATGTCTCCTGACAAAACATTAGTGCATTCTAAAGAAAAATCTGCCCCAGGTACAAAAATGAGCAAAGAGAGAATCACTTTCCTGTGTTGTGCTAACAAATCTGGAAGCCACAAGGTAAACATTGCTGTAGTGGGGAAATCAAAAAACCCACGTTCGTTTAAAAAGTAAAAAATTATTGAATACTACTCCTCAAAAAATGCGTGGATGACAACACACATTTTTACCCAATGGTTTGTTGAATCCTTTATACCCCAGGAAAAAAGTGTACCAAATAAAAAATAATTTCCCGAAGAAAGCATTATTGATACTGGACAATGCAAAATGTCATGGGGAGCCACTTATATCTGAATGTGGGTAATATAAGACAATGTTTTTACCTCCTAATTGCACCAGTATTATCCAGCCTATGGATCAGAACGCGATAAGACTGACTAAATTATATTACAAGAAAGATCTCTTGTGTGAATTGGTGAATTCTGAAGCAAACAACACAGATGGCTTTTTGAAACAATTAAGTATGAAGGTGCTAAAGCGATCGTGGGACAGGGTGCCCAATTCTACTTTAAAGTCCTGTTGGAAACAAATTTATTCTCAGAGATGGACCTCAGAAGATAACATCCCATTAGCATTATTGCAACAAGAACTAGTAGCGACTGACTCTGCAGATAGTCTTGAAGAAAGTGAAGAAGTACGCACAATACAAAATTTATTTCTCTGTAGTAATAACGTGCAAATTTCTGAAGATTAAATAATTGACTGGATTAATGACTCTTCCATTACTTTGAGCAGTAATTCACAATCAGACACAGAAAACGTAGAAGAAGAGCCTCCTATGCTTAAGCACATTAAAAACAGTGAAGCTGTACAGGCCTTAAACACATCAATAGATTGGGCAAAGGAACGTGGCATAGAAACAAATCATATATTAATGCTCAAAGAATTGCGAAATAAAGCTTTAGAAGGATGCGCATTGAAACAGAAGCAAGCATACATAACTAACTTTCTAAAATAAAAAATATTTATTTATTTATAATTAGAAATACAATTATTAATAACTATATTACTATAATTTCGAAAAAAAATAAACGGCAGCTCTAGCAGCGGGGCTATCGGCTGGAGGATATATTAAGAGGTTACATTATATATTACTAGTTTTATATGTAACAAAAGTAAATAATATTAAAATAACTTAGCATAATTTTTATTTTGTTGATTTTTTCCCCTTTTCGAATGAAGTGTTTTTTTATAAAATTGTTGATTTTTTTTTCTTTTTCGATTGAAATAAAACTTTTTTTTACATTATAACAAGTGTTTTATTTGTTTGAAAACCAACTGTAAATTATAACAGCCTATCCAATAATCCGAATATTTCGATAATCCGAATCGGGGTATGCAATCATTAATTCGGATTAGCGAGCTTAGACTGTATATATATATATATATATATATATATATATATATATATATATATATATATATATATATATATATATATATATATATATATATATATATATATATATATATATATATATATATATATATATATATATATATATATATATATATATATATATATATATATATATATATATATATATATATATATATATATATATATATATATATATATATATATATATATATATATATATATATATATATATATATAACTTTATGTATGAATAAACTCAACTCAAGGGGCGTTCACAATCCATTAAACTATTAAACCAGTTAAATTTGCGCATATTTCTTAAAAATCCGCAAAATTGATTATTTTCAAGAAATAATGTGTAATAAATTTATATTTCTCATTGCTAAAACTTAAACATCATTTGTGAGCTTTACAGAGACCTAATTCTTATGTAATTAATTCTTCACGATATAAGAGAAAAAATAAATTATTAAAAGCTTTGAAAACTTATAAAAGTACCAATTTTGCATCTTTGCTGTGTGTGGTGAAGTATTGGGTGTTGACTCGACGAATGAAGCAGCAAAGGGACACTAAAGAATTAGAATTAGGAGCAGAGGGAAGCCAAGATTAACAAATTGCCGGTCCAAAGAGAATTAAACCTTTTTACAGTATTCTCACAAATAACAACAGATTCAATAATCTCAGAAAAATCTTCAAAATAGGACATAAAAGGAGGGTAAACGAATTAAGTTAACGGCTTTTTCATTTTAATTAAACAGAGGTATTGTTTCTTTCTTTAATAATAACGAAAACAATTTTTTAGTTGATCGAATTAATTATTTCACTTAAGCGCAGCTGCAATATTTCGACATCTTGAGGATTCATTGACAATGAGAAATTATCAAAAAAAATTGTGTGTTTTCAGTTATTTTGAGGAGTTATGTGAATTGAGGAATTATGATTGTTAGAATTAAAAGGGGGGTGCACTTTTTTAACACTACATACATCAATTTTAAGAGTATCTCACCCTAGCAGAACTCGCACAATACATTCATATCGAGTGTCTATTCTATATGTTCTTTGGTAATAGAAACCAGAGAATATGAGAAATGAAACTTACTTATACATTCATAGAATACACTTGTTTTGCTGTCAATTTTTTCGCCACTGGATGTAAACAAACTGGTGAGTTTCGGAAAAAACAGTATTTGGGGTTGTCGTTCGTTAATATTTTAATACTATTCTCATTCCAAAAATACCAAATTCAATTTAGTAAATACTATTTCTGATTAATAATTTTGATCATTAATAATATTAAGTACACTACTCTACATGCTAAAATAAATTTATTAAAACTATTATTCAATTATTATATTAATTTATAATTTGTTTGGCTTGTTTATACTTTGTAATGAACTTAATGCCAACAAAAGTACAAAAAATTAAAAAAATGTTTATCTATTATAATAAAATATTTATCTATTATCATTAAAGTATGTTATTAAACTTACTTTAAATGTTTAGTAATAAATATAAGAGAAAAAAGCAACACAATTCTGTGCGTATATTTAATTAAAAAAATATTATATACTTTATATTTTTGTTTTGAAACAACTATTTTTGAGGTCATTTTAATTTCAATTCAGAGCTAAAAATCTAATGAATACAAAATATATTCCAGGCAAATTACAATGTACGAGAATTAGCAAAGAATATCAACGTAATGTTGATGTTCTTTGGTATTAGTCAAATTATGAAATACCGAAGCAGAAAACAGCATATAAATATATGAATTCTGCGGAATTTTGTAAATGAAAATATATATATATATATATATACGAGTATATAATGCTTCTGCGAAAGCATGTCTACATTTAACAATGTATTCAGTATTATTTCAATTACTAATTTTCATATAAATATTTTTGATAGTTTATATAATTACGTTATTTTATTTATTATTAGAATTCATTTCACAAACACCCAATTAGCTAAATTACAAATAACAAAAAACAAATACCATGTAGCGTACAAAATCTTATCTACATGGTGTCAAAATTCATATAATTTAATGAATCGCTCAGTGCCGTGTATGAAAGTAATACTATAATATAGTCTAATTTTATTACTAGAGTCTGGCAAGAAACATTTAATTAACTACGTTGACTTTTTTTTAGTTTTTTCAAAAACTATATAAAAAACAAACAATTGAATATCACAATAAAAAAACAAAAGTCTTAACAACCAATTAAGAAAAAATAATCGTAGTGGGCAATCCAGGTCGAGCTCGGAGAAAAAGTTCACTATTTTCGATTCTGGCGTCCAGTGCCTTAAACGGAAACTAAAGCATTTAATATTTTGTAGAGTGAAGTAGTGATTGAGAGTGATTTTAAAAGTGAAAGTAAAAAGTGTAATTTCAGAAGCAGTGAGTTATAATTATAAATTGTTTATAAATTTGTAATTGAAGATAAACTTATTATTACAGAGCAAAAATTTATATGTCTGAACAGCGGAAGTGTGTCCTTCGTTGCAATGGGTGGCAAAAGTGCTTTAAATTTCCTAAGGAAGGTCCGGATGGAAGGTAATATTAAAATATATGTTTTTTGTTTGTTAAAATGTCTTGTATTATAGTGCTGCATTTGGCTTAGTATATGCGATACATATTTCCTTTTTGCGTGTGTTGCTTAGTTTGTTTTGACAAAAAAAAAGTATTTTATTGTATATATGTACATATATTAAAGTTTTCCCAGTAAACTATTGATTTACAGGTAGATTAATATTGATTTATATAGGCAGATTAATACAAATTAAGATATTTCCTTATTTTAAAATAGGAGGGCCAAATGGATGGAGATTTTGGGTGCGGTTTTTTCGGGAAAAATAATTTATTTATGTAGATATAGATTTATTTTTAGATATGTTATGTATAAAAAAAAGCTAACTTTGCATTAATATATATATGGAACTGGATAAAAAATAATTAAATATTGTTGCCTACAAATTTTTCTTCTTTTTATTATTCTGTATTATATTTTTATTCCGTTTTCCTAATAAAAAATACTATGAAGTGATAAACTCTTTTATTCTGATTGTTCCTTTTTTCTTTTCCTACTACAATTTCGTAATATGAAATTTTTAGTACAATGGCACCCGTTTTTTCCAGGTGCACTCACATATAGTGTATATGTTTTTTTCATACGGTAAACAATTTGACGTTTAAGTTACGGCCATATGATAGAAACACAAAGCTTGAGCAAAGCGGTGTTCCAGTGTTGCACGAGAGAAAAATAAAAAAGTACTCTTGCTTTTAAAACGAAAAAGATAAGAAACAAAAAAAATCTGTTCTAAAATTTTTACAAAACTTTCCTTTTTAGAGAATATCTTTTTTAGAACTTTGCTTTTTAGAGAATATATTCTTTAGAACCTACCTTGTTGTAGAAAATGTTCTCTTTAGAACCTACGGTGCAAGAAAAAAATAAAACAGTACTCTTAGTTTCAAAAAAAATCCCAAAACAATAGTAAATTTTTGTTTTTATTTTAGAACTTTACTTTTTGTAGATTTTTCCTTTACTTTAGAACTTTCCATTTTGTATATTTTTCATTACTTTGGAACTTTCCTTTTTGTAAATCTTTTTTATTTTACTTCATAAATATACCCAGAATCCAAAAAAAAAAATATATATATATATAGTAAATAAAGTTGTTTATTTTTAGTATGTATGTATGTATATAACAACCTGGTATCAAATTCTGCCATTTGCTTTGGGATAATTTTTTTAATTGGCTTTCAATTATTTTACGTAAACACACAAGAATGTACAATCAGAAATGTAAAGTAAAAATTACTATCGAAAGAAGAAAAGTACCTCGAAGAACTATTCAAAAGCATTGTATCAAATGCAACCATGCGTTTGAGTTTCGCACAACAAAAATAGGTTCAGCGAGTGATTGGAGGAGTTGGTTCGTTTCGGACAATGGAGCTGTGCGGTACTGCAAAATAGAGCAGTGCGGTGGTGATGTGCAATGCACAAATATATAAGTGCATACGGGCCGGAATCTATGTGCAGGGAGCTGAGCCAGGAGAGCGGTGCAGAGCAGGGGTTCTAAGAACAGGAGCCTATATATATATACACAAGAGCAAGTATGAGCAGTACCATAGGTGTTCGAGAGCATAGTAATGTATACATTATATACGTTCTTATTATTTAAGTTCACATTATTGTAAGTAAGCATTATACATTATATATATACATAAACGTACCTATTTACACTACTACTATTTGAGATTTATGCCAGTGGTCGAATAAAATAGTGCAGTTATTCGACCTACTGAAATCTCAATATTATATTGGTGTAAATAATTGCGTGCTAGTGAGCGAATAAACCAATCTGGATATTCGGCTCAAAAAATTAAACAAGAGCGAGCATTGGTGCAAATAATTTCGTGCTAGTGAGCAAATAAACCAATGTGGTTATTCGGCTGAGGAAATTAAATAAGAGCGTGCTTTAGTACTGAGATTGTGAGCTAAGTGGATGAATAGACCAGTGCGGTTATTCGGCTCAAAAAATGTTAATGCACAAATATGCAGTGTTGGGACGTCTGCACAAGGAACAAGGAGGAAACCGTTATTTCTTCTTTCAAAATTAATTGATTTTTTCTTCTTTTCAATAATAATAAGAGCAACAACAACAGAGCAACAATAACCGAGCAACGACAAGATGAGCTACGGGCAACACCAGTCGGCCTACATCGCCATCCGAAGACCAGTAGACCACATCAAAACTGACGAGTTTGGGCGACTAGGACTGGATGAAGCCAAGGTGCGGTTGGCTCGTTTGGGGCAACAGTGTGGAGCGTTTTAATGAGCTCCATGAAGAACCAGCATCCCGAGCAAAGCGCGACGAGAGCGCCGATCTAGACAGATCAATGGAGCGAGCAGAGCCGCGGTACTTCGGAGCGAGCGGTGCTCTGAAAGGTAAAATTGAGCAATTGGGCCCAGCAAGGAGCGCAGAGCAGAGTCCAAAGGAGCCGATCTCAGTGCAGCTGACCGACCATGCCGTTCCAGCAGCATGACCTCCAGAACACTTGGGGTGAGTTTGACGGCAGCGTGACCAAGTGGGACGGTTTTCGCGATAGGTTCGTCGCTGCGGTGTATAGTAATGAGCAAATAGTTGCCTCTTAAAAATTCTCATATTTGAAGAGGCCACTCACCCATAAGACAGAGCGCACGTTAGGTGATTGGGAGCTGACTGACAATGGGTAGATTGAAGCTTGGGAGCGGCTCAACCAAATATATGACCGCAAGTACATGGTATGCCGTGAATACTTGTGGCAATTCATCAGGTTGCCAGAGCTGGAGGGGCCGCCCACGGCAGAGAGTTTGAAACGGATGGCAAATGTGAATCATGAATCCATGCGCTAACTGAAGGCGCTGGGGCTACCTGTAGAGCACTGGGATATGTTTGTGGCCCATATGCTTCACGAGCGACTGGACAGTGACACTGCTAAGCAATGGGAGCTGCAGAGGAGCACAGACCCCCAACGGCGATAGAGATGCCTGCTTTTCTGGAGAAGCAGGCATCTGCCCTGCCAGCACGCGAGTCTAAGCGAGCCCCTCCATTAGAGCAAGGGCGAGACAGAGCAACGGAAGCGATACCCAAGACCAGGGAGAGAGCGGGCCAGGGGAGCAGTGCAGCAGGAGTTCGAGCAAATCTGGGAAAGCAGTGCGAGATATGTAACGCAGATCACGCAGTGTGCCGATGCCCAGACTTCCTATCTCTCAATTTGAGAACTAGGCCAGAGCTAGTTGGCAAACGCAACTTGTGGCACAACTGCCTGAAGAAGGGGCATAAGGCGTAGAAGTGCTTTGCGGGGCCATGTTTGCGGTGCCCAGGGGCGCAGAAGCATAATAGCGTGCTTTGTGCAAAAAGGGAGCCACAGCAGAACGCTGCCACGACCACGATGCCTAAAGCGAAGAGTGATTGACCTTGCAAAGAGCGGAAGGACAACAGAGCCTGAAAAATCTTTGTGTTAAGAGCAAATATAAATTTAGACATGAAAAACAATTAAAAAGAAGGCAAGAAATGACAGATTCTAAAACCTATTACAATTCTATTAATTTTTCTTTAGAGATGCGCCAAGCCCTGTTACCAACAGTAATGTATGTTACGGTATTCCTGCTGAAGCAGGCGCAGGAGAGCGATTTCAGACAAGAGATAGACAAAAAAAGAGAGATTGGGCAGGTGCAAGAAGGGAGCAAAATTAGTGCATTGAATCCAATAATGGACAGCAAGGGCCTATTGAGAGTGGGCGGACGATTGGGGAAATCAGAAGAAGCCTATGAGATGATACATCCGGTGATAGTGAAGGATGGTTCTCGAACAGCATGGCTGATAATGGACCACGCTCACCGTACGACTAGGTATGGGGCTGTGCAAGTGATGATGCAATTCATCAGAAAAAAGTTTTGGATTCCAAAACTACGGAGCCAATTAAGAGCTTTTCTCCACAAGTGCGTGGTGTGAGTGCGCTATAATCACAGATGAGAGGAACAGCTGATGTCTGAATTGCCAGGCGATAGGGTGCAAGGGGGTACGCCTTTTCTACACACAGATATTGATTATGCTGGTCCTTCTAGAACAAAGGCACCGGATAGAGCTGGAGAGCGAATGAAGGAGCGTAAGTGCTGGGTGGCCATTTTGTATGCCTAAAAACTGTAACGATTCTATTTTGGCTGGGGTAAAACTCAGCGGGTTCCAGGGGTCGTATACAGAAATTAATGTTATAAAGCGGGCGTGTACTTGTATGTGGTATACGTTATTTAATTCATTTACTTCGTTACAATCGTTTATAATCTTAGTACTAATTTAATTTACATTAAATTGTTAGTTTTGCTAGTTTAATTAAAATTAAATGACTTTACTTTGCTAATTTAATTAACTTACATAAGTTGTTTTACTAATTTAATTAAATGAAATGATTATGGTTTTTTTTCTAATTTAATAAACTTAAATAATTGGACTTGCTAATCGTTTGGGGCCTCGTTTGTATGGTCGCGGTTGGCAGTGCTAGTCTCCGCGAGAATCGGTAGAACCATAAACTCGTGGGGCGGTCTTAGCGTTGGTATTAGTCACCACGAGAATCGGTAGAGCCATAAACTCGTGGGGCGGTCTTAGCGTTGATATAAGTCTAGTCTTGTGCAAAGAGTATACTTTACCTATGTGCTACTGGTGCTGGAGTCTTGCTGCGGTGTGTCTTTACTGACTGCTGCTGGATCAGAGAGTGATATTAATCGCGGTACGTCTTAGCTGTCTGTTGCTGGATCAGAGAGTGATTCTATCGTCCAGAACCAGCTGTCAGCCGTCATGGGCCCGTGCATTGTTCCCATTGCCGCTGCACCGTTGTATGCTACCGTACGCCGTTGGCCAGAATCGCCTGTTGGCCAGAATGCCTGTTGTTGTTGCAGCTTGGTTGATCTTGGGCCACCTTGAGCTGACAGTCGCCAGGCTGCCACGGTTCCTCTCGATCCGCAGTGTTGACGCCTGTAGTCAGCGCAGACTGTAACAATTACCGGTGGTCGTAGTGTTGTTGTTACCGGGTTACAATTGTTGTTGTTGTTGTACGCCTAGCAAACCTTCATACTGCGTCCAATGCTTAGAATTCTTGTTTTCCTCTTTATGCTATGTCCGCACTGACAGCGCATGTGGTAGCCGCTCTGCTGTGGATGCGTTGTGTGTTTGCTTTGGTCGTTGTGTTGTTGTTGTTGTTGTCTGCGGTTCGTATTGTTTATTCGTGATGCTATTTGTTAGTGTACCAGGTTGGCTTGAATCTTGCCGAGCGTTGCCTGTCGCGCGATCACCTCTGGAACATGAATAGATTTTATGTTGATGCGTTTCCTCTTCGGTGCGTTGTGTTTATTGCAATATTTTACAATAGCAGCACTTAGCTTTACTTATTACAATTAATTGGCTTAGACAATCATTGCAACTGGTCTAACCAAATCTTCGATGCATGTTTTCTGCACTCCCGTCTTCGTTAAATCTTGTTGGTATAATTAACATAGGGGCGTTTATCTTTTTGTTAATTGTCAACTCTCGTGTGATGTCGGGGATGATTGTACTTTATGTTTTATTGGTAGGTCTCCGCATATTCCTAGTAGGAGGAGTCAGTCTATGTGTGTGCGGAAAATACCTGTCATAATTTCTGTCCTCACAAAACAAAGACCATTCATATTGACATTGTTTCTGATTTAACCTCTATAGCCTTTATTGCTTGTTATGAGCGCTTTATTTGTAGAAGAGGGAGATGTGAGCGAATATACAGTGACAATGGTACATTATTTGTAGGGGCGGCAAGACAGATGAGACGAGCATGGGAGAGCTGGCAAGTAAGAGATGTTTTTGAGCATTTGAGCAACAAAGGGACAGAATGAATATTCATGATGCCAGCAGCACCACATCAAGACGGAATATATGAAGCTGCTGTGAAATCAATGAAGTACCACCTCACGCGCATTGCTGGGCAAAAGATTTTAATACAAGAACAGCTATCTACCCTCCTAGTAGAGATAGAACCAATTTTGAACTCAAGGCCTTTGACACCTTTGAATGATGATGCGGAATATATTCAGCCCTTGACACCAGGGCATTTTTATATATGGAAGAGGTGGAGAGAGGAAGGCTGCAAGAGCGTAAAAAATGGCGCAGAGAACGAGAGCCAATGAGCCTGGGTCAATTAGTACTGGTCAAGAATGAACTTCCACCAGCATAATGAGCTTTGGGCAGAATTTGTGAGCTAATAAGGAGCCGAGATGGGCTAATCAGTGTTGCCGTTTTTACTTCGATCGAACTGTTTCACTTCATTTTTAAGTCGAACACTTCCGTTCATCTCCTTTAGCAAAAACACTTCGATTTTCGAGAATCAAGCTAATTTTATATAACTGGAATATATCAGTTTTTCTAAGTACTAGTAATACTTTATAATTTTTTCAAAGTATTATTTAAGTAAAGTAAGTTCTAAAGAGTAAATTTTCTATAACAAGGTAGGCTTTAAAGATTTATTTTCATAAAAAGGTAAGTTCTAAAGAGCTCATTTTTTTCAACAAGGTAGGTTCTAATAATAATAATAATTTAGCTTTAGTAGTTTGCCCAATGGCCGGCACTGCGACCTAAAAGATCTTTTGTGTCATACTACATTTGTCATCTATGATCCATGTGATCACAATTGTCCGATCTACTATGCCCTATAGGTTTAGTACCGGCGTTTCTTCCGTAATTCCATAGCATTTCGTGCGTTTGGTGATGTCAAATCGTCACAATAATTTATCAGGTTCTTTTCTACCTAGATGTTCCTTCTCTAGAGAAAGGAAGTAGCTGAAAGTCATGTTCTTTCATTATCTTTTCCGCTTTATGGATGAATTTGAGAATGTCCATAACCGGAGCATTCTTTAATTCCTCCAGAGCCAACTGGTCGCGGTGGAATATATTCATTCTGGTTCTTGCCAACGCAATGCAGTCGCACAGTATGTGTTCCGTGGTTTCATCTTCTTCTAGACAGAGCCGGCACTCCGTATCATCAAGAATGTGGATTCTAGTCAGGTGATATTTCAGGTAATAATGACCTGATAGAAAACCTACTATTTTTCCTATGCCTGCTTTGCACATATTGCGCAATTCCTTATTCTAGGTGATTGGCCTTACTAGTCTTTTGGCTTGGCGAAGCCCCTCTACCCCTTCCCAGTGTGACAGTCTGAGACTATGTTCCCAGTTATCTACCCTAGATTTAGCCTCCGCACAGTTGATACCACAGAATGGCTCCGGACTTATGAGGCTTACTGCGGAACCGGCCCTAGCCAGCTCGTCAGCAATTTCGTTGCCTTCAATCCCCGAGTGATCTGGGACCCAGCAAATTGCAACCTTATTTGTTGCCCCTAGAGATTGTAGGTTGTTGAAGCATTCTTCCACCAGTTTCGATTCTAAAGAATATGAAGCTAATGCCTGTAATGCAGCTTGACTATCTGAATAGATAGCTATGTGTGCGCCCTGATACTCGTTTTCAGATTTGTCCTCGCACAGATTGAGATTGCTTGAATTTCAGCCTGGAAGACGCTAGGCCACCTACCCATTGGTTCTGAGATTTTGGTATTTGGTCCATAGACCCCTGCACCGACTCCGGTGTTTGTTTTTGAACCGTCTGTGAACCATTCTAGACTTCTAGGGTCGACCCAAGGTCCTCCTATGTCCCATTCATTACGGTCTGAGATAATAATATCAAAATTGCGATCAAACTGTCGTTTTGGAATCATATAGTCCGTTATTGAGCAGATTATGTTTTGATCTGTTATGTTATTTAAAATATTGAAATGACCATAGTCATGAGGTTCTTGTCTAGACAAGATCTTCATCTTTAATGCGCTTCTAGCAGCATATTTTTTCACGAATGCTTGAAGTGGGGATAGTCCTATTATGGCCTCAATAGCAGCGGTTGGGCAGTTTCGCATGGCACCGGTGATTGCCACGCAAGCCTGCCTATGAAATCTTGTAAGTATTTTCTTACCAGATTATTTTGTTGTCTTGGGCCACCACACAAGGGATGCATAGGTAATGATTGGTCTAACCATCATTACATACATCCAGTGTATCGATAAATCAAAATCGATCGTTGAGTGATTCGGACGCGTGTCGGGTTGCTCCGTGAAGTTTTCTAAAAAGTGTAAAAACTACTATTTAATAAAACGTTAAAACCTGTGCGTACCTGTAGTGATTTCCGCCCCGTTGACTGCTGGTCCAGGGGTCGGTATTCCTGGTGGTAACCAACCACGGTTTTCCTCAGGCGCTAAAAGTGAAATTTTATTAACGGTTAAAGGTTTTTATTTATATACATATTACCTTAACTAACTCAAAAGAGAGACCTGCAAATAAATAAAATAAAAAAAAACAACAGCATATGCTTCACAGCAGCTGTCTCATTGATATAAACAGTTCAATCTATTATGTACTTTGTAAATCTCAGTATAGTTGGTTTGTGTATGCACTAAGTTTTTTTTTGCTTAAGCCCCCCTACACTTAGTAGTATGAGTGTTATCCGCTCCCCCAAAGGGGGTTCCAAAAATGTTAACCCACAAGCGGAAACCATCGCCAAAAATACTGATTGTGATCAGTGCAGTACCGTAGAACCAGGAAAAAATAGAAGCGAAGGTTATCGAGGTGAAAACATCACTGGTATAGTGGCTTCAACGAGCCTTAAACTCCCACAATTGGGAGTAGAGGCATCTGGAATATGGCAGAAAGCAAACTCGAAGAGGAATAGATCTAGCCCAGGCGCAACATCGCGTCCCACTCCAAAACAATCCAAATTGGATAACTACTGGCTCGGAACACCTTCTTTAAACAGCTCGAATAGATTCGCTGCACTAGACCAAGAAGAGGCACGTCAAGATGCAACAACTGACGTCCGGAGAGAACCAAAACCTCCACCTATTTTTGTTTCAGGCGTGAGTAATATAATTCCCCTAATAGAATTACTTGAAGTAATTGCTAAGAAAGAATATGAACTCAGTTATAAATGGAGACGTTGTCAAAATACAACCAAAGTCGTCTAAAAATACTCAGCCATTACAAAGGCTCTAACCGAAAAGAACACTGAGTTTCATACTTTTAAATTGAAGCAGGAAAGAGACTTTAACGTAGTACTAAGGGGTATGCACTGTTCAACCCCAATCGACGAAATAAGAGAAGCAATTGAGGAGTTGGGTTATACAGTTGTTAACGTTTGTAATATTAGGCAAAGAACTACAAAAAAACCGCTTCCTATGTTTTACATCAGTCTGAAGCAATGCAGCAATAACAAAGGCATATACGAATGTAATACACTTTTAAACACACGAATTAAAATTGAGCCACCTAGGAAGAAACGTGAGATTCCTCAATGTGTCCGATGCCAACGTTACGGACACACCAAGCGATACTGCAACCGTAGCCCACGATGCGTTAAATGTACAGGAAACCACCTTACTTCCGAATGTTCCCGCAAACTCGTCGCACAAAACGTTCGATGTGTGCTCTGCGAAGGCAATCATCCCGCTAATTATAAAGGTTGCATTGTCTATAAGGAGCTGCAACAAAAGTCGTTCCCAGTACTCAGGAACAGAGAAGCGAGGAACATTAACCAGGAAGCGCCGCAAAGATCCGCTCCACGAACAACAACGTCGTATGCAAATGTTGTACGTAACAATACTCCGGTAGAAACCAATACGAACCTAACCACTCCGCTCAACAATCCAAATACTCAACTGAATGAGGATATGACCGAGCTAAAAACCATGCTTAAAGCATTGATGGGTCAAGTGAGTACACTACTTAATCTACTAACCACAGTCGTAGCAAATATGTCGAAATGAATAAATTATTAAAATCGCAGTCTGGAATGCCAATGGGCTCAGTCGTCATATCCATGAAATATCAGCTTTCTTAGCAGACAAAAATATTGACATTATGTTGATATCTGAAACCCATTTCACTGAAAAAAGTTACGCAAAAATTCCGCAATATGTCCTATACTCCAGAATCCACCCAGCTGGCACTGCGCGTGGGGGAACTGCTGTAATTATTCGTAACAGTATTGCACACGTGGAGCACGAATGTTATAAAAAGAAATACCTACAATCAACGGTTATAACAATTGATGATTATAAAGGCCCCATAACAATTGCAGCGGTATATTGCCCTCCCAACCATCCAGTTAACTGCGAACAGTTCCAAGAATTTTATAACTCCCTAGGATCAATATTCATCGCTGGGGGTGATTATAATGCTAAGCATCCACAATGGGGGTCTAGAATAACAACTCCTAGAGGCCGTAACCTATATAAAGCTATGCAACAAAACAGCCTGTCCCACCTATCAACGGGTGAGCCAACCTACTGGCCAACGGACAGAAACAAGCTTCCAGACGTTACCGACTTTTTTGTATCCAAAGGTGTACTAAAAACAAACACTTCCATGGAATCGTGCCTGGACCTGTCATCAGATCACTCACCGATAGTTCTAACAATTAGCTGTGAGGTTCAGATCAGAGTAAGAACAATCTGTCTGCACAACAAAAGCACAAATTGGGAGCTGTTTAGACAAAGCATTATCGAGACTCTAGTCACCAATATTCCTTTAAAAAACAAAACAAATATAGACGATGCAGTAGAACTTTTGAACTCAGCCATTCAGCATGCTGCATGGACTTCCACATTGGAGCCCAGCTGTATAAGTAATCATCGTGATGTAAGCCAGGTTGTAAGGGAGCAACTAAAAGAAAAGCGGAGACTGCGTCGAATTTGGCAAATGACCAGAAGCCCCTATGACAAAAACCGGTTCAATTGCGCTACAAAGCAACTCAAAAACGCCCTACGGTCAACAAAAAATTCAGAAATACAAAGCTATCTCAGCAGCTTGTCACCTTCACAGGCTTCAGGTTATTCTCTATGGAAAGCTACGAAAAAACTAAATCAACCAACATCACATGTTCCACCTATTAAAACGAAAGAGGGCGGATGGGCCAGATCTGACAAGGAAAAAGCACAGTCATTTGCTCTTCATTTATTAGAAGTATTTGCGCCGTTTCCAAGCAAAAATCCACAGGAAGACATAAAAATAGCTGAATTACTAGATGCCCCATACCAAATGGATATTCCGATCCAGCATTTTAAAATAAAAGAAATTAGAGGAATTATCAAGAATACGCTAAAAGACAAAAAATCGCCGGGATATGACCTTATTACGAGCAGAATCCTAAAGGAGCTACCAGATTGCGGCTATAAATTCATTGCCCAATTATTCAATGCGATTATCCGATGTGACCACTTCCCAAGCCAATGGAAAGTGGCTCAAATTATCCTTGTTCCCAAACCTGGGAAACCGGCAGAAGTGGTCACTTCATATAGACCAATTAGCTTGCTTCCGATACTTTCCAAAGTGTTTCAGAAACTTCTTTTGAAGCGACTCCTCCCAATCATCGAGTCAAAACAACTTATACCTTCCCATCAATTTGGATTCCGAAATGATGCTTTCGGACGATGCTACGATAGAACAAATAAATCGAGTATATGCATTTGCACAGAATGCACTAGAAAATAGAGAATACGGTTCAGCTGCATTCCTGGATATCACCCAAGCATTCGACAAGGTGTGGCACCAAGGGTTACTGTACAAATTGAAAATGCATTTACCCTATCACTACTTTGCCATATTAAAGTCCTACTTAGAAAGCAGATTCTTCATGGTCAAAGTTAACAGCGACGTAACTTCCCTCTATCCAATCAAAGCTGGTGTTCCACAAGGGAGCGTTTTGGGACCTGGGCTCTACACACTATTCACGGCTGACCTGCCGCTGACTGTTACCACATATACCGCAACTTTTGCAGATGATACTGTTGTAATGGCCTGCAACAAAAACCCCGTGTTAGCCTCGAAGCATTTGCAGGAGAACCTGAACCAAATTGACTTATGGCTAGACAAGTGGCGAATAAAAGCAAATGCAATAAAATCAGTGCAAACGACTTTTACCCTACGTGCAGGTTCTTGCCCTCCAGTGACACTAAGTAACTCCCAATTGCCACAAGCAGACCATGCAAAATACCTTGGGGTGCACCTGGATCGGCGGCTTACGTGGCGCTGTCACATCTTCTCCAAACGGAAACAACTTGGACTAACGCTTAGGTCATTGTTCTGGCTACTTGGACGAAGGTCAGCCCTAACACTTGGAAATAAAGTCCTGATATATAAGGTAATACTGAAGCCCATATGGACTTATGGTATTAAAATTTGGGGATCAGCATCCAAGTCAAACCTGGACATCCTACAACGATTCCAATCAAAAGTCATACGACTGTGTGCTAATGCACCTTGGTATGTCAGCAACGACATCATTCATCGCGATCTAAACATAATCATGAAATATAGCCACTCATATCGCAAACGTCTTAGAGTCCATCCTAACAACCTAGCGGTAGAATTGATAACCAGCGATACCAGCGCGCGAAGACTAAAAAAAATATGTACCTTCGGACTTACCATTCAGATTTACCACCTAAGATCAAATTAGAAATAAAAATTAAAAAATAAGATTAAATTTAAAAAAAAAAAAAATTATAATAATTATAATAATAATAAGGAATGAATGAAATTAATATATATAAAATCTGTCTTTGATAAATTAATGTACCTAATGTATTGAATGCTACTGAAAATTCATACACATGTTTATAACCAAATATAATATAAGTAGTACTCAATGTCCAGCTGGACAGATTGTAATTAAATAAATGGAGATAAAAAAAAAAAAATCCAGTGTATCATTTTTGAGTCAAGACCACATGTTCTACCAAAGCGACTTCGACATGCCCACATTGCTCTTGTGGCTTTGTTTATCACCGAGTGTAGGTGAGAGTTCCAATTCAGTCGCTTATCCAGAACTACACCTAGATATTTGACCTCATCGGAATATTCTATATTGATTCCCTCAACAGCTATTGTACCAAGGCTCAATTTTAATCTGTTTGTAAAAGGAACGAGAATGGTTTTGCTAGGATTCATGCATAACCCCTCTGCGCGACACCATTCTGAGATGAAGGCTAGAGCCTGATTCATAATGTCGGATACTGTTCTTTCAAATTTGCCACTAATAATGACAGCAAGATCGTCAGCATATCCAATTGCCTCAAAGCCGAACCTTTGTAGTTTGACTAAGAGATCGTCAATAACTAAAGACCATAGAAGGGGTGACAACACAGCGCCTTGGGGACAGCCTTTCATTGCCTTGACTGATACGGCCTCGTCTCCAAGAGATGAGCTAATATCTCTGCTTTTTAATATCGTTTTAACCCACCCAACAGTCGGTTTATCGATATTTTTGCAGAGAATAGCTCCCTCTATAGAGTCGTAACTGGTATTATCAAAGGCGCCCTCGACATCTAAGAATGCACATAAAGCAATTTCCTTGGAATATTGAGCTTTCTCTATCTTTGTTACAAGGTAATGAAGCGCTCCCTCCGTGGATTTTCCCCTATTATATGCCAACTGAGATTGGAGCAGAGGTGTTGTTCTGTCTAGCGTTTCTCTAATATGTAGATCCACCAATCTTTCCATAGTTTTTAGAAGAAACGACGTGAGACTGATAGGTCTGTAAAATTTACGCAGTTCGCTGGACCTCTTGCCCAATTTTGGAATAAATACCACATTGACTTTACGCCATATGGATGGTATGTACTCCCTGCTGAAACTATTCCTAAAAATATCAACAAGTGATTCAAGCATTATATCCAGTCCTCTTATCAAGAGGGCTGGAAAAATGTTATCCTCCCCTGGTGTCTTGAATGGTTTAAAGGACCCAACAGCCCATTTAACCTTGTCTGGGGTAAATATTACTCCAGACAAACTCCAGGATCTTTTGTCTAATACGGCCCATTGGTCGCATGACGGCTGATCCAGTGTCATTGACACTCTAGTTGACCCCGGGAAGTGCACTTGAAGCAGGTATTCTAAAGTGTCCCTCCTCTTCATTGTATAAGACCCATCTGGTCTTCTTAAAGTTGCAACACCGTTCGAGTGTTCTTTGCGTAAAGCTTTATGGAGTCTAGCGCTCTCTGGCGTTTCGACTATGCTTTCGCAAAATTTCCTCCAAGACTCACGCTTGGATCTTCTTAGTTCTTTGTTGTAATTGTTCAGAGCGACCCTATAGTCGTCCCACACCTTCGTGCGTTTACAACGATTGAACAGTTTTCTTATCGTTTTTCGCATATCTGCAAACTTGTCACTCCACCATGGGACCTTGCGAGACACATTCTGAGTTTTGACCACAGTGCTTTCATGATATGCTGAGATTATTATATCGTTTAGTCGATACACCGCCTCCTCGAGTTCATCAACAGAACTTATACGTGTAGGCAGCGAGTCGTATCTTGATTCTAATAATTCTCTATATAGTCTCCAATTTGTTTTTTTTGGATTGAAGACTTCATTTTTTGATTCAGATTCACCTGGTAGGTCGAATCTTATATGCTAGTGATCTGACAGAGAGGGCTCGTCAGATACATGCCAATTTCTGACAAAATTGGCGATATAAGGACTGGTTAGAGTTAGGTCTAGTACCTTTTCGCTAACCGCGTTAATAAAGGTTGGCCTTGCACCCTTATTACAAATGATTGTGTTTTTGCTTAAGAGAAAACTTAAGAGAGACTCACCCCTGTTGTTGATGTCCGCGCTTCCCCAGACATGTTGATGCGCATTTGCATCGCAGCCAATCACGTACTGCAGATTGTTACCTTGCCAGTGCCCAATAAGCCCCTGCACCTCCACGGGAGGTATAATGTTGGAGTCACCTGGAAAGTAGGCGGACGCACAAACAATTTCCTGCGTTCCCTTCTCTGTTGAGACTTCAACAAGGATGGCTACTAGATCTTGACTAGTGAATTCTGAAATGAGAAAATAGTTAGTATTATAATCAATCATAATCGCCGCTCTGGGCCGCGAACAGTGATAATAAACCAACTTGCATCCCTTGTTTGAAAGACCTTTGATTTGCCTCCAATTGTCCATGGCTCTTGTATTAAGGCCATGGATAGGTCTTCGGCGGCGAATCTCTTGCACAGGGTGGCCGATGCTCCTTTAGCATGGTGCAAGTTCGCCTGTAGCACTTTAAGAGTGCTCATTCGCGGCGGCTTTCCGCAGCGAGTGTCTGGAGCCTCGCGCCCCTAGGACCCTTATTTTTGCGGTCCCTATGACCCCCAGTATTCTTGGCCTTTGGTTTTTGGTGCTGAGGCGCTTTCGGCGCATGCCATACTGCGGGATGGCGTTTTCTTGTTGTTGTTGTTGCGCGTGCGATTTGTTTTTGTCGTTCTAGCGCGGCTTTGCTAGTCTATGGTTTGTCGGCCTCCACTTCGTTAGACCTTGTGTCCCCAGCATGCCCTTCAGCACTGCTCCCGAGTGTCGGCGTTGTTTGTTCTTTTGAGCTATCGCTGGCTTTCTCTGCGCCTCTGTTGCTCTTTAAAATGAGACGCACGTGTCCATAGCGATAGGCTATCTTCCCCTTGCACTGTGAAAGGTAGGTTCTAAAGAATATAGTCTTTAAAAATGCAAAGTTCTAAAAATGATATTCTCTAAAAAGAAAAGTTTTCTAAAAAAAAATTCAAGTTGGGATTTTTTCTTTCTCATCTTTTTTTAAGATAAGAGTACTTTTTTATTTTTCTTTCTCTTCTATACGCCAACGTTAACGTTTTTGAACACTTTGAAAAACCTGAAAACACTTCACTTTTTCAGCGCATTTCACTTCCTTTGCAATTTAAGTTAAAGATTTATTTTGGTTTTTCTGGCAATGCCTTGTTGCTTATGACGAGCTATTTGAGTGGTAGATCTCAGCAAGTGAAGATTGGTGATATCTTCTCTGATTGCAGGCCAGTTTTTTCTGGGGTTCCACAGGGTTCAATTCTTGGACCACTGCTTTTCAGTATGTTCTTCAATGACATTTTTTCAATGGAGTGATGCATGATTATGCCGATGACATTCAGTTATATCTGTCACGCAGAGTATGCATTATAGATGATCTGGTTTGTAGACTTAATGAGGACCTTGATATTCTTAGTGGTTGGGCTCGTAGCTGATTTGCATGACTTTCCACTCTGGTATGCATTCTGATGGATACTAATCAACATCAAATCCGCCTTAATGTGCTTCTCCACCATATGCTGCAGACCTTTCAACATGAACGATGTTAAGCTGATCGGCCAGAAGCTTTTCGCTAAAGTGTAGTCATCCTTTCCCTGTTTGGAAAGGAAGACCACCCTAATCTGTCGCCAAGGAGATGGTGCGTAACCTAGAGCAAGACAAGCAATGTAGATTTTTTTCAAGGCCCTATTGAACTCATCCCCTCGTCTCTTTAACATTATTGGGTATACATTATCAAAGCCAGGTGACTTAGCGTTGTCAAAATAGGAAAGATAAAATCTCATTGATTCCTCCGTCACAGTTTTTGATACCGATACTAGTTTCGTCTCGTGATTCCACCATTCCCGCTGTCACCCAGCACTCTAGTTCCTGTGTCAGTAATGATTCTGCTACCCGGGAAATGGGTTTTCAGGAGGGTATTATAGGTTTGAACCATTGAATTGGTACAAAAACCATCAGAGCTGAGAAGAGAGCCCAGCCTAACTGCCCGGTCCCGATTAAGCACCCTGCATAGCCTAGCTGACTCATTCATGTTGTCAATTTTACTAAAGAAATTTCTATAAGAGTCCACTTTGGCTGATTTGATATTCATGTCCAGTCCTCTTCTTTTCGGGTTTTTAAAGCCCTATTCAGAAGTTTTCTGGACCTTTCTGGATGCTTTGAAAGTTTACCATGGAACTGCTCTACCCCGCCCCCTCCTTCTTAATGGAAACACTTCCTCATAACATCCTATCAAAGTACTTGTTACCCGTTGGGTCGCCTCTTCTCGCTATGCTTCTGAGTTTAGTAAAAATGTTTATTTCTCGTCAACAAGAACTCCAAACTTGCCTCAGTCCGCCTTTTATGGATTCCAACCTTTCGGCTCTATTATCTTGTCACCGTGAATTCGAAACTCTATCAAACAGTGATCCGAAAGAGATACCTCTGCCAGAAGTTACCACTGTTTTATTTCATCTGCCATAAACCTATTAATTAGATCAATCACTTCTTGCATTCTTTGTGTCACAAACATCGGTTTGTTGCCCACATAGTGTATCGCTAAATCTGACAGAATAAAACCCAACATCTTGCTACCCAGAGAGTTGCATTTAGTGCTACCCCATACTGAGTTTTGTGAATTTGCGTCACAGCCAACAATCAGGCCCCAACCATTGAATTTTGCATACTGAACGGCCTCTTGATGGTGGGGAAATTATAGAATATAAACTTACATTACAACAAAATATATAATTAGATAAAAGTAAAAAAAAAAATTTTTTCCCAGAAACATGTGTTACATATAAATTCTCCTTAACTTTCCAGTATACAAAATAATAAGCGAGGATAAAATTTTAGGCACTTTGGCTGTTTAACTTTAGTTAAACATTATTATTATTATTATTATTATTATTATATTATATACCTTACACTATTGTGTCCTGGGCACAATCAAAATATTTTGACAATCACTGCATATGTGTGAGTATGTGTGTTTTTTACGCTTACAGCATACTCCTTAAAATAATTTGTCAAAGGTCATTTTATATTTGCTTTCGTAGGGTACGGTCATAGAATAATCATCGGACGAAGATCATTTGGTTTTGCTACTAGTAGTATGTTATTATAAATAAAAAAAATTAAAAGGAAATATAAGAAGAAACGCAACTTATGGCAATAGATGTATTCCCTGAGTAGTTAGTTCTCACTTGATTTCATCCGCGGTTGTATTCATTGCTTCACGGCCAAAGCACAACTGAGAAATTGCTTGATAATCACTGCCGCACACATTCGTACATAAAAACATAAAAAAAAAAATATCAAAAATATTTGATTTTCATCAAAAGCTACGAAAGCTGTACATGCGCGCCGATGATTCGCGACTAAGGACGAGCGCACCTACACACATTTAGGAATGTCAAAATATGTCAATTTTCGACCACTTTTTGCAGCAATTGGGGCCGTATGTCAGCAATAACGCGCCGAATATTCTCTTCCGAGTCGTCAATCGTCTCGGGCTTATCTGCGTAGATAAGCGACTTCACATAACTCCACAAAAAATAGTCCAGCGGTGTTAAATCGCACTATCTTGGAGGCCACGCCACAGGCCTACGACACGAGATAATGCGCTCACCAAAAGTTGCCTTCAATAAATTGATTGTCTCGTTGGCTGTATGGCATGTAGCGCCCTCTTGTTGGAACCAAAGGTCGTCCACATCAACATTCTCCAATTCAGGCACTAAAAAGTCATTAATCATCTATAGCGTTCCCCATTGACTGCAACAGTATGGCCGGCTTCATTTTTGAGGAAATATGGACCAATGATTCCCTCTGCCCATAGAGCGCACCAAACAGTTACTCTTTGAGGATGTAATGGCGTCTCAACAATGGCTTGTGGATTATCGTCAATCCAAATGCAACAATTTTGCTTATTAACTTACCCATCCAACCAAAAGTGAGCGTCATCGCTGAACAAAATTTTCTTCTGAAAATCGGGATCGGTGGCCATCTCGTTTTGGGCCCATTCACCGAACGTGCGACGCGCTTGATGGTCGGTCGGCCATAAACTAATGAAATGACAAACCAAACTGAGCATAAATCAAGTGACAGCTATCAAAAAAACCAACTCCGAAAAAAGTATTGCCAGATTGAAAACCGCACGTCTAAAAAAAACACCCTTTATATGTAGGATGATCGCTTCCCCCCAATTAATATAAACCAAAATGAAACTGGGTTATTAGCTAGTTAGTTATTAAAACCGTTGGAAAGTTTCGTTATATTATCTCGTAATTCGTTTTTATGGGGCCTTGAAGTTGGCCCTTATGTTAGAAATATTGCAATGATAATTCCTTTACATCAAATTACACTGTACCAGTTGGAAATTGCAAAACATAAACAGGAGCTACCAATTATAATTATTTAAAATAGGGTTTTTTGAAATATTTTTGATATACAAATATCAGCCAAAATACCATAAAAAATAAATATTGTATAAAATAATTATTAATAGTATCTCCAGTTCCCGAAATTCGACCATTCCTCTGAAAATAGTTTCATTTTCCCACTTGCCAACTAAATTGAAAAGGTGTTTTAATTTTGTAATACCATATATTTTAAAAACAAATATTTGTAGAATAAGCGGTTCAGAATAAAAATGAATTAAGTTTAAATTACTTTTATTTTGCCTGAGCTAAAGAAAGAAAGAAATTTATATATTTTCCTTTTTAATATATGATAAACACTATTGATTAAAAATATATGTATAAAGACGGTGTAAGACTTTCACTCTCATTCTAGTTACATACATCCTTAGCATTCAAATTTCTAATGAGAAGCACAATACAATTGATTTTCAGTGCTAAGTTATATGGTGGTAAACCACTAAATGTCAAAGAATTCAAAAATTCTACAGGATAATTACTAACATCCGAATTGTTGTCACAAACAATTCTATCATAGCTACAATAAACTTTCTGCTCACAAAACACACGGCTCAAAATACCATAATGGATTAAATAACAAGCACCATTTTGGGAGATAAAATAACTGATTAAAAAAGCGATATGTTGAAATGTTCTTGGAGACATTTCCAAAAATATCAGTTATTATATTTGCCTTGTCTCCGATCAAATGCTGTGGAATTTGTATAATATATTTACCAAATTGATGAAATTGTGCTGCTACTCCATTCCCAATCGAATTTAAAAATTCAACAAACTGAACTTCATCGTGTAAGATCTCATATTTTGCGTAAATTAAATACGGTAAAATAATGCAAATTCACTCCAACTTGTGATACAATTCTCAGTCACAGTTGATCGTGAACCATGTGGTAAAATAGCCAAAATCGGTCGAAAATCAACCTATTTGAGAATTTACAAATATTAGTTAATAGTGTTTATTAATTATTTGGATTATTAAATTATTAAAACTATTAGTTAATTCCTCCTTTAATTGCTAATTATTGGTTTGCTGGTTTTTTTAATGTATTTCTCAAATTATCGAATTTTAAAATGTGAAAGCAGCCGTTCAAATCAATCGATTGATATTTGGATATGTAATGTATAAAAGAAACTGATTTTACATTTATATTTATTATCGAAGTTCACGGTTCAGCTCTGTCGGGAGTTGAGCCTCTCGGCAACGGAATCCCCCAAGGATCACCGCTGTCTGTTGTTATGTTCATTATAGCATTCGACGAAGTCAGCAAAATTATTTCAAAACAAAAATATGTAGAACACTGCATATATGCCGATGATGTCTTTATCTTCTCAAATTGCCTAGACAACAATCTCATACGTAGTACTTTCACCACTATTCTTGAAGACTTATCTAAATGGTCAAACATCTCTGGAGCGAATGTAGCGTTTAACAAATGCAGCACCCTATATATTTGTAAGAAGAAATCATGTGCCGGTTTTGATATAAGCTTTCGAAATGCAATCATTCAAAACGCAAACACGTTGAAAATCTTAGGCATAATCATACACAGTAAACATACTTTTAAGGAACACTGTTGTTACATTAGGAAAAGCCCTGACATAAGACTGAATACTATCAAATTCCTTTCTTCTAAATTCTGTCGAACACATCCTAAAACCGTACTCAACATCACAAGGTCACGTATCTTGTCAAAAATTGACTACGGACTGCCTATATACGGAAATTGTGCAGCTAGCAATATTCGATATCTAGCCGCACCATACCACACTGGTATAAGAAGAAGCCTACGCGCATTCCCAACAACACCTACGAAAAATATTCTAGCTGAGGCAGGAATGCCGTCAATAGAAGAAATAATTCAATGCGCAACCCTACGTTTAATACCAAAATTATGGTCCTTCACAAAGTGATCACAAAATGTTTAAAGCAGGAACGACCGATAAAAATTCTTAGTACCATCGATAAATATATCCGATTTGTAAAACAAGAACAATTAAATATTAACCCTATCAAAAGACCTCATAATCTATATCCATCTTGGATGCTCAGTGACTCATCCTTTATACTCGACATGTTAAAATACTCAAGAAAGGACACTGACAGCGCTACCTACCAGCAAATTTTCCTGGAACATAAATCAAGATTGGAAAAATCGTGGCAATATATATATATACCGACGGTTCAAAGAGGGACGTCTGATGGGACGTCTTTCGCTGTAGTAAACAATTATGGCGATGCATCAAGCATTGGTCTACTCGGCAACCATTGCTCTGCATTCACTGCAGAGCTAACAGCAATCAACAACGCAATTACCCAATCTGCCAAAGCAAGGGGTAAATTTATAATTTGCTCAGACACTCAAGCAAGTATCAATTATATTCGCTATTTATCAAAAGGAAGCGATAAACTTATAAAATTCTACAAAAAAAATCAAAATAATGTGTATTCCCAGCCATTCTGGTATTCGCGGAAACGAATATGCTGACGCAATGGCCAATATTGCTCGAAGGACTCCAGCTTACACTTTAAGCACCATCGAAAAAAAAGACACATATGAATATATGCTCAAAATACAAAACAGATCTTGGGCTGACTACGTACACCATTATGCTTCAATCAACCCATTGAGACTTTGCCCTAACTACCCAACACATCTCAATTGGTCCGAGATACGTCCGTTCATTCGCCTCAGACTAGGGCACATCAAAATTAGCCACTAACACCTGCTAAATGGATCAGGCACAGCAAATTGCCATTTCTGCAATACACAATCAGTCTCAATAATCCACTTATTGGACGAATGCCAGCACTTCAATATTGCGAGGAGCAATCTTCTTTCGGACAAAATCCCCAGCGAGCTGCTAAATAACCCTTCAACCGATAATATAAAAAAATTATATGGTAATGGTAATGGTTGTACGGGTTAGGCTAAGGCCTTTATGCACTGCGACCAACTTGATCTATTGTGCGCCCCTTCGTACTTAATTATTTAGTATACTTAGTATATCAAGGAATCGGACCAGCTCCTTTGGAGAGAGCATTTGAAGGTCTTCATCTTCTAGTATATAGGAACCTAAGATCCTGTGTCTCCTGTGGCCTAATGCATCACAGTTGGTGATTAAGTGTCCCACAGACTCCTCTTCATCACAGCAGAATCTGCAAGTGCTCGTGCTAGATATACCTATTTTGTGTAGGTGTTTGTTGCAGGCGAAGTGGCCTGTTAATGCTCCAGAGAGTGATCTAAGGCATTTTTTGTTTGAGGTAAGTGCGATTTTTGCTCTATTAGCGCCAAAGCTCAGGAATTTTTTGGAGTGATCGAGGCCGTCAATGCCATTCCAATATTCGCTGATTTTATGTTGGATCCATTTTTTGGTCTCTTGTTTTATGTTGTTTTTATTAAAGCCAAAGAAGGGGGTGGGTCCAATAAATGATCCTTCAGCCCCTTTTTTGGCATAAAGGTCTGCCTTTTCGTTACCTTCGTGTCCTTCGTGTCCTGGCACCCAAATCAGAGAGACTTGAGTGTGGATGGCCAGTTCGTTGAGTGCGTTGTTACACTCTATAAGGACTTTTGATGTAAATGTGTAGCTTTTAAGAGCTTTGAAGACTGATTAACTGTCTGAGAGTATTTTAATTTTTACTCCTTTAAGTCATCTTTTAGATAAGATTTCCACTGTTTCCATTATAGCATAGAGCTCTGCATGGAAAATCGTGGTATCTGCACTTAGGGTTATTGATTTGTGTGCTCTAGGTCCCACTATTCCTGCTCCTACCCCCTGGAGCGTTTTGGATCCATCTGTATACCATTTTTGCGAATCATCGTGTAGCCATGTTGGGCTAACGTTCCACTCCTCCCTTGATGGGAATATGACATTGTACCTCTTGGTGAAATTGAGTACTGAGTCTGTGTGGTCACTTGCCTGGGTCATGTGCATAGCATCTTTGACCAAATTTAGAATTTGTAGGTGTCCAGTGAGATTTGCTGGTTTGAATTTTTCATTTGCATGGATTGAGAGTGCTTGCCTTGCAGCTTCCTCTTGTATTGCTAGGTGTAGCGGTGGTAGCGCTTCCATGCCAGCAGTTGGGGGTAGTTCTCATAGCCCCTGTGATGCTTAGGCATGCCAGCCTTTGTAATTTGCACAGTTTTAATTTGGCTGTTGTTTGTTTTGTTTTTCCCCACCATACCAATGCCCCATATAGTATGATGGGTTTAACCATTTGGGTGTATATCCAGAAGGTCATTTTGGGGCTCAGACCCCAGGATTTTCCCAGAAGTTGTTTTGTAGTCCAAAGGTTTTTCGTGGCTTTTTTTTATTACCGAGTTAAGGTGTGCCTCCCAGGTGAGTTTTTTATACAGGATGATACCTAGATATTTTACCTCTTCATGTAAGGGTACCTCTATTCCATTTATTTTTAATGTTGGGATATAAATGTCCTTTTCCTGGTGAAGGGGACAATAGTGGTTGTGGTGGGGTTGATTGATAGCCCCTCTTGCCTGCACCACTCCAATGTTGTGTCTAAGGCATCTTGCATCAGGTCTCCAATAGTCCTTTCATGATTGCCTTGGATTATTATAGATATGTCATCTGCATATCCAATTGTTTTGTATCCTTTATTATTAAGGATCTGTATTAGGTTATCAACTTGTATGGACCATAGCAGTTGTGATAGTACTCCCCCCTGCGGACACCCCTTTACCGCTGTAACACTCATGTTAACTTGCCCTAAAGAGGCTGTGATTTCTCTTTGGTTTAGCATATTGCTTACCCATTTTACTATTGCTGGATCTGCTCCCCTGTTGGAGAGTGCCAGTTCTATTCCTTGAAAGTTCGCATTGTCGAAAGCACCCTCAATGTCCATGAATGCACAGAGGGCTACCTCCTTTAGGCCTAGTGCCTTCTCAATATCACGAACAATTGTGTGCAGTGCTGTGACTGTAGATTTCCCTTTTTGATAGGCAAATTGTAGGTTATGTAGTGGAGCATTAGAGATTACCTCCTCTCTTAGGTAGCAGTCCAATATCTTTTCCATGGTTTTTAACATGAAGGACGTTAGACTGATTGGCCTGTAGGATTTGGGAGATTCAGGGGGTTTATTTCCACCCTTTGGTAGGAATATAGCCTTAACCTCTCGCCAAACCTTAGGAACATATCCCAATATTAAAGTAGATCTAAAGATTTGAACCAAAACTTGTATTAATCTCCTGGTCCCTTTTGAAAGTAGGGCTGGAAATATACCATCAGGTCCAGGTGATTTGTAGGGTTTAAACGAGTTGATTGCCCATTCAACCCTTTCAAATTTTACTATTCTGAAGATAGTAGAGTTTCTTGCCCTGTAGCGATTGTACGCTGACACCCCATGATCGTTGTCGCTGGTTGTGTTAGGCCGGCAATCAGGGAAATGAGTTTTAAGAAGAAGCTCTAGTGTATCATTAAAAGTGTTTGTGAAAGTACCATCCGGTGCCGTTAGAGTGCCAATTGGATTAATTACCCCCTTGGACAGTGATTTTTGTATTCTGGCTGTCATTGGGACATCTTTAAGTTCTTCACAGAAGTTTTTCCATGAGTTCCTTTTTGATTTCCTCAGTTCCTTGTTGTATAGTGTCAGGGATTTCTTATATTCCTCCCATGTTTTGTATTTCTTTGCGTCATTGAATTTAGACCTTGCTATTTGACGCAAATTAGCTAGTTCTTTGTTCCACCAAGGGACCCTCTTCGTTGAGGTTTTTGTCTTGAGTGGACTACATTCGTGATATGAGGATATAATGGAGTCAGTTAGAGCTGCAGCTGATGCATCCAATTCCTCTGTCGATCTTATGTGAAGCATGCTTCTGGTTAGCTTAGTTTCTAAGCACTCTGAGTATTTATCCCAGTTTGTTGATTTAGGGCTTCTATAGAGCATTACGCTCTCATTTAACCCCATGATTTCAAAGAGAATATGATTATGTTCACACATTGAGTCCTCATCAGAGACTCTCGAGTTCGTGATCATATCAAGTGAATTATTTGTTATGAGTGTTAAAACAAGAACCTCTTGTCGTATGGTATTTTCAAAGGTGGGTTTGCAATAGCTATGTTAGTTTGTAGTAAAAATTCTAGGAGTGACTCACCTCTTGTGTTTGTATCTGTACTGCCCCAGATTGTATTGTGCGCATTTGCATCGCAACCAATGATTAACGTCTTGTTATGTGTCTTACTGTAGTTCACTAGACCTATGATATTCGGTGGTGGTGCTTCGTTGGTGTCTCCTGGAAAGTAAGCTGAGGCTATGACAGCCTCTATTTTCTTCCCATTTGCATCCACTTCGACGAGTACTGCTGCTGTGTCGCCATTCATAAACTCTATAAATGGCAGATATTTAATGTTGGTATCAATGATAAGTGCAGCCCTTGGTTTGACTGCACCCACGTCATAGATTACCTGTGTGTTTGGTGTATTGAGGCCTACTATCTTGCCTCTATGTATCCAGGGCGCCTGGATAAGCCCTATGTTGGTGCTTCCACCGGCAAACCTTCTGCTAAGTTCGGCCGTTGCAGCCTTAGCATGGTGAAGATTTGCGTGGATGCACTTCATGTTGGTGCTACTGAGTTGCGGTTGGATGGAGTACTTTCGTCCTCTTCTTCCAACTCCACAGCATCCATTTTATCCGCCAGCTCATCAGCATTGGCGGATGCAGCCTTTGCCCTGAGATTCACTTGGCCAAATCTAAATTTGACCTTATCACCGGATTCCACAAGGCTGGCTGCTGATTTCTGGTCTACTGCTAGGACCAGAGTTACGTTAGAGCCTCTTTCAGCTCTTCGTAGTGTGCGCCACTACTCGACGTGGAGGCCTTTGTTCTGCTCTGCAATAAGTCCAGGATCCTAGCGGTCTCCAGGGGCTGGGAGTTGGTAAAGTACCCCACAGCGATCCGCGAGTGAGGTATCTTGGACTCCTCTGTGACCCACAGTGAAGCACCCTCCCAAGGCGACGCGTTGGTGATGGCCGCCTTTAGCCAGTCTGTTGACGCGCTATCTTTACAGTGTAGAACCATGTATCCTGCTTTCTAGATAGCGCCCAGGAACGCTGGTTTTGTAACCTGTTGTTTTCCGGCTATGATTCTGGATGGAGTCCATTTGCTCCGTTGTTAGGGGCGTATTGGGATAGTCCCTTGCGAGTACTGTCATTTTGATGCCTGTCGCCACATCCTTGTAGGAGGCAGTGGACTGCCTCTTCTTGGATGTATTTTCAATCAAATTTGGTGCGTCTGCTGCAGATGTTGCTGCTTGTGCTGTTTTAATAGCCGATGCTGCTGCTCCTGCCTTGGAGGTGCAGGGTTGATCATCCCTTAGCCGCTTTTTATATGTGGCCTCTGGAGGTGTTTGTTCGTCCGACCTCTGCCTTTTGGGGCCTGGTTTTTTGGTTCGACCATGTTTGTGGGCATAGGGAGCATAGCTTTGTCGTATGCCTCTTCTCTGCTGAACCCTTTCTTGAGGAAGTAACTGAACCTCTTTTTGCCCGCGCCGCTGAGTTTTTTAGGCTTTTCAGCTGCTGCTTCCGTGCCTATCGGATTTTGGTGGTCGGCGTTTTGGCTCGCGCCAATCGAGGGCTGCTCTGCCTCTTTTTGCTGAGGTGCTGTGGCCTCTTTGTGTGAGCTATTGTGGCTGCTCTCGCCATTCGGTTTTTGTTTATCTGTGTTCATTTTGTTCGCACGAGTAAAGGGGAAATATCGGTCCACTACGCCAGTGCCCCGGTAGCGCGGTAAGGCATGGATTGAAATGGGGCCTTGCCTGGGCACCCCAAGTTCGCTATTAAGCTTGGTTCTACCCCGTCAAGCAAGCCCACAAGCATAGCTGTTCCACTATGGGTTTAGGGGGTTTGTTTGGGTCTATAGGCCCGTCCGCGCTCCAGACTGGAGATCCAGATCGCGGGCGGACCCTTGCCCCAGGGAGTTTTATATCTCCCCGCCCGGCTATCGGCGGCTCAACTTTAACAGAGACATGACCGTACTGAAAATGAGCCATTGTTCTGAAGGATAGCCGCACTTCCCCGAAGGGCTGACCAATTAGCTAGCGCCAAGCGGGCAACCTAGCTAGCCCCTCAACGTCTGACCAGGAATCGTAGTTATATACTTTCAACCTGTGCGTTGGTGGTAGTTCTTTGTTTATATGCTGGACCACATCCCAGTCTTCCATGCAACATGTTCCAGCACATATCAATCCCCTACACCGCGACAAGGTGACTACCTACGTAGAGGAAAAAAAAAAATTATATAGTTTCATAAAATATACTAATTTAACTAATTTCATTTAAAAATACTAACAAAGTAACAACAATATGTATTAAATGTAGAAACACTAGTATACCATATTTTTACACGAGAGCTGAAAGCCGCAGTTGCTAGTGCTCCTCTTACACTACAAATTATAATAATAATAATAATAGTAAAATAATATAAATATAGTCCCATACAAATGTTTCTATTTATTATTTTTCTCAATCATATTATTATTTCCTTTTACTAATAAGAGAGACTATAAAGTTAATAACCTATTTATCCTTATTATTAATTTTTTCTTTTTCTACTCCAAATTTGCCAACAGGAAACCCCCTTATGAGGCGGTGTAGAGTGTGGAAGGAAACAAAAAGTAGTAATCAGACCCTGCGACCTGTGATCGGAAGGGAAGTGAAAATTGAAAGACATGTGTTTGTATTGGTGGTGCTAGATCATTTCTTGAAGTTCGTGTTCCTAAAAACTATGCGAAAAGCCACGGCGAAGAACGTAATTAGTTATCGGACAGAAGAAGTATTCCACAAGATCGGAGCGCCGGAAGTGATTTTCTCTGACATTGAGAGGCAGTTCACGGGGGTAGAGTTCAAAATTTGTATTGAAGGCTATAAAGTACAGCCTGTGAGGACTGCAGTGTATTCGCGCCAGGCTAACGATTCAGAAAGGGTAGACCAGTCAGTACTGTACGCTATTAGAGCGTACTTAGAGACTGATCATAAGTACTGGGATAAGTACCTATCTGAAATCCAGTTCGCGCTGAATTTCATTACAATCAGCGATAGGGCTGTCGCCTTATTTTGCCCTATTTGGGCAGAATATACATATGTATTAAAGTTACTTACTTTTTTATTGTTGCTCCCCCGATGCAGTGTGGCGTGTTAAAGAGAGCTAGCCGAGGCCACCACACTGTATCAGTTAGGGGGGTGTTTACAACAATATATAAGACACATATTATATGTATACTCGTATATATATAACTTAATTTACGAATGAACCCAACATAAGTGCCGCATGCGCAACAATTTTGACAATTAAATATTTCTTAAAAAGCGGCACAATTGATTATTTCGCAAGAACTAATGTGCAATATGCATTCTTCCTCATCGCAAAAACTTAAACTTAATTAGTGAGCATTACTGAGACTTTATTACTTATGAAATTAATTCTTCACCATATAAAATAAAAAATAAAATATTAAAAACTTTGATATGTGGGGAGTTGAAGGAGCATAGGGAATCCAAATTAGAATAATTAGCCAGTCATAGGGAACTTCATTTTTTTACAGAATACCTGAAATAACAAGAGTTTAAACAATTCAGAAAAATGCAAATTCAAAAAGCAAGTCAAAAATGAAGCTAAACGAACTAAGCTTTATTCTTTTTGTAGACCGAGGCAGTGTTTCTTTCTTTAATAATAATGAAAATAAATATTTTTGTTTCTCGTATTAATTTTCTTACTTAAAGCAACTGCAAAATTTCGACTTATGGAACTTGAGAGTTTATTGACAATGAGAAATTATCCAAAAAGTTTCATGTTTTCAGTTATTTTGAGAAGTAAAGTGTATTGAGGAATTACGAGGTCTAGAGTTAAATTGGGTTCGCTGAATTTTAACAACTACATACACATAATTTTGATACATTCTCACACTAGCATTCATAGCCGAAGAAGATGAAGAACGAGAAGAAGAAGAGAATACCCATCTTCGTATTCTTTGCCGTCGGCATGTCAGGTTTGGACGAAATGTGAATCCAGTACCCTTAGCATAAATCCAGCAGTATCCACATGCATAAAATTTCTGTGAACGAATGTGTATCTTTTCTAATACAAGAGCAATTATAAGTACTAGATCTGTGATTATTGCCACTTTCCATAAATATTCGATCTGCTGGCATTTAGAAATATATATATATCTTTTCATACATTTCTGTGTGGCATTTGATATTGTTGGTCCTTTTAACAAATATTGTAAATTATATACAGTATACTATTAGTATTATAGAAATCCATTTGTTTACATAAATTATATTCAAAGTGATTTGTTCGACTTCCATTCGATTTAATAAATATATATATTAATGCGGAAGCACATATTTTGATCTCTCTTTTACTAGCTTCCTATCAGCCCGATAAAATTTGTTTGGCTAATATGAAAGGTACATGTAGATTTACAGAAATAAAAAAGTATTTTCATATGTTGTCATTAACTGGGTTAAAAATTACCTATATAAACCCCAACAACAGCGCCCAGTGCTGTTCTTTTCTCAGAGAAAAATTCACTTGGACTACCTTCCCTGGCCAGAAATAGAGTGTTCTTAATCAATGCAAGGTCTTTGCTACCCTACCATATGCTGCAGTTTTAGTCTTATGTGCCTGGGTTATCAAGGAAGTTATGGCCTCCAGCACCCATAACTTGCAACCGGATTCGCCATACTCATTACCTTGGAAACATCTATGTTTAAAGATTATCCCTTTCTCTAGCTTCACGTCTGAATATGCTTCTGGGTGCTCCTCTATAGCCGCACCTTATTCAAATATTCTTCCGACTCGAACACGGTAGTCTTAAACCCCAAAAACCCATATTCCTCCAAGCGGAGCGTCTCCGATGTTCTATATTGAAATCATAAGCCTGTAACTGTAATGACCACCTTGCCAATCGTCCTGTCAGGTCGCGCACATCATTAGCCATTTCAAACTGGCATAGTCAGTCAAAGTATACACTCCACAATCGGACGGAAACGTTTCACGGCTGCCACTGCCGCGAAGCACTCCTTTGCTGTGACACTACAATTCTGCTGTGCCTGGTTTTTTTGCGAGTAAAGGGCTATTGGCCGATCCAATCCCTCTTCATTTAATTGGTACAGGACTCCCCCTATACCCACCTGTGACGCATCGCACTGGATGTAAAAATGCTTCTGGAAATCGGGGTGGGCTATCACTGGATGTTCGGGCCCTTTTCAATTCTTCAAAAGCATAGTCATTATGAATTTCGGCGCTTTTTGAGAGTCTCCGTGAACGGGCCCGCGTTTTCGGCATCAACTTCCACGGACCGCCTATACCAACCAGCTGTTCCTAAAAACCTCCGCACTTTTCCCGGGGACCTTGGCACCGGGATTTGACAAATAGCTTCAACTTCCCCCGGATCCGTCTTTAATACTCCTCTTCTAATGACAAAACCTAACTAACTTAATTCTCTGAAGTAGAAATTGGACTTACTTAATCCTATAGACAGACTGTCTATAGGATTAAGTAAACACTCAGCTACCTCACTTAATATTTTCTTATGGGATTGGAAGTCTCTTGCTATTATTAGTAGGTCATCTAAATACAAAACACATTCAATGTTAACCTTTGGGGAATTGCTTTATCCATCAGCCTACACAATGTGCGCTTCTCAAATGTATAATTTCTTGTTCTCAGCCTCCTCTGCTTCAACCCTACTCAATGTCTCTATCTCACAAAAAACAGATTATATTAACACCAAAAAAAAAATATATATAATAATTAATCAATTTATACGCTGAAGATATTTTATAAATAACAAGCCTATATACCAAAAAAACATATAATCAATATACGAGTATATACTCAAAAATATATTATAAATAACAAACATATACACGAAAAAAAAATTTATTATAAATTATAAATATATACTAAACAAAAATTTTTTTTACTCTGCTTTTTCGATTAAGTGGGTTGGAGCTCCCTTGAATCGAGTATTCCAAAAGAACTGTTTAAAAAAAACGCAGCTGTTCTTGGAAAAGGTGAGTTATTACTATTTAATATGTTTGCATTGACATTTTCGCTAGCATTCAAAACAGATTGAGACTTATCCTCTCTGCTATTTTATATGTGTTACGATGGTCTGCTTTTCAGACCACGGCCACGATGAACTAGCTGGCTCATCTAATATTTCACCCCCTGCTCTTGTCGTTGCTATTTGCGTTGCTCTCAGGCACACCAAGCCACAGCCAACGCACGGGCAAGAGTGGAGCACATTAACACCAAAAATTTCAAAACACGACAACAAAAATATAACTGCTTCGGAAAATCCCCCAGTCAATACTACACAAAAAAATTTGTTGTGCAGTTCGGTGGCCGCGGCTAGCTCTCCGCAACGGTCGTGGTTCTTAACACGCCACACTGCATCGGAGGAGCAACAATAAAATAAGTAAGAAACTTCAATACATATGTATTCATATCAAGAACTCACGTTTTTCCTTTTTCATTTCAGCCAGACGGACGTCCTCTTCTCCGCCAAGGGAGCCCACCCTATCTTATAGCGCCTTAGCTTAACATATTTTTATTCTTACACCTTTCTACTTGGGCACAACTTTACTACTTTACCAATAATCAAGTATATAAACCTATATATTTTCTTAATTTTACTTACATTTATATTTTTATTATATAATTTTTTGAGGGGTGTTATGTACTTAAGATTATCATTTATCTTTCGGTATGTACTGCTTCAGATGGGATGGGGCACTCTCCTGCGGCTTTAACTGGTCTACTAAAGCCCTTTTAATACTAAGTCAAACCGTTGCACAATTACTGCAGCCAAAATAGGAAATTATTTTCGAATAATTTGTATTCTTCTTTTACTCTATTAACACTTAAGAAGGCCGGTAGAAAATCCTTCGACTGAACCCTCCCCGAGGGTACCGGCTGGTAATAGGTCTACAATGGCATCAATTGTCTGATGGTGCTGGATCTAGCTAAGGTCAGGATGTAGCGCTCAGTGTTTGATACTCCTTAATAGTACAGCATTGAGAAATACACCTTGACTACGGTTCGAAGGTAAGCGCTGGATCAAGGTGTCACGCGACCCGTGCTGATGATCTGCCAGGCTAGAGGCACTGTAGTAGTCCAGTCGTAAACGGAGCCCCCGAATAAAAGGCGCCCTTCGGTGGTAATAGCCTAGCTCGGATATTGCGGATCTCTGTCCGAGAGGTCTTTATATTCTCCGCAAAAAAAATCGTCATGATGAACCAAAAAAATAAACAAAAAATTCCGCGGGACATCACCGCAATTCAATTGGCAAATCAGATGGAGCAAAGAATCCTTGATGAGCCAATGCTTAGTGGGGTAAGATCACCCGCTAAGCCCAAATCAAATGCTGCTGCGGTCAATGAACGGAAACCTTCATCCGTGACCAAAACAGTGGGTGGACCTATGGGACCCTCAATGACAGTAGTCGGGATGGGTGGTGCAGGAATTCGGAAACTTTCTTCCGATGATGTGCCATCCACTTCTGCTACCGCCAGGGCAAAAATGGGACCAACTCAACAAACTCCCATCTGCAATGAGGAGAGATTGTTGACGCTGGGAGTAAAACTGGGGGACAAAGGGAGTAATCCATCCCGTCCTACCACCTCGGAGAAAACCTCCAGAAAGGAGCTAAGTGGAGCTGGAGTCAGATGGTACCTCACCTACCTGTCTCAGGGTTTGCAACCAGATGATGCTCTTGCAAAGGCAAAGGAGCAGAGGGTTGTAAAGGATTCGGCTGGCACAATATCACAACCGAATGTAAACAAGAACCTAAAGAAAAGGGTACGAAACACCTTTTCTCCTAATCTTGACCCAGCCAAGAAGAGAAAGACGGCAACACCGTCAGGCCCACCTAGTCGTGGAGAGTCCAAGGAAGTAGGTAGCTACGCTAAGGTGGCGTCCGTCACCAAGGTGGTGTTGTTGCTGCGGACTATCCGAACACCATCCTGACTAGGGAGGAGCTGACAAGTGTTGAGCAGATGTTGCTTGAGAGGCTGGTTGATGAGTGGACCAAAGAATTCTCATTCGATGGTATTCACTTCAAGCCTGGCTTCCTGAGCATCGACTGCTGTTCGACGGACTCGATGGAATGGCTGAAAGGGGTTGTGACGCAGCTTTCAGTGAGAGAGGGCGTCAGTTTGGTCGCCAAAGTGGGAGACATCATCCCACTATCACACACAGTCTTCCTCTTCCTCCATTGTAGTAGTGGATAAGAGGTAGCTGTGTCACTAAAGTTTCTCTCCAGCCAAAATATTGGGCTGAACACCAATTTCTGGAGAGTATGGAGTTGCAAGGACGAGGGAAACGGACAGTTGTTGTCCGTAGAAATAGATGATGGGTCCATGCAATTAATAAAGAGCTCGGGGTATGCGTTGAACTACCGATTTAGCAAGATCAAGGTCGGTTGTTCAAAACGTACGCAAGAAAAACCCAAGGCAGAGGAAGTAGAGGAGACAAACATCCCACCTCTGTCAAAGGTAATTACGAGTAGTAGCCTTCGCCCAGGTGAGGCTGAACTGAAGACTGTGGCTCCGGAAATCTCTTCCAGGGCCCCCAGTGTTGAGATAGGGGCTGAGGCCGCATACTGTCCTTCACTGGTACACAGTCTGGAGGATGTCTCTATGGACGAGGAGGACGAAACTGGGAATAACACCATCCCGTCACAACCTGTTTCATAAGATGACGAGACTGAAAGTGGCTCAAGCAAACATCCATCATGCCAGAGCAGCCTCGGCTGTCATCGGGAGGGGGTTTGCCAAGAACAATATGGGGCTGGCCCTCATTCAAGAGCCGTGGTGTTACAAAGGTCAAATTAGGGGCCTTTCTAGTAAGTTTACAAAAGTAATATGGGATGCCAATGCTGACATTCCCCGCACCTGTATCCTGATTAGAAATGATATTAACTACTTTTGTCTTTCAGAGTTCATGTCGCGAGATCTCACACCCATCATGGTAAAGTAAATAGATGATGGGATCTCTCGCGACATAGTCGTTGCATCGGCCTACTTTCCGGGAGATAAGAATGAAATCGCGGAAGAAGTCTATAAGCTGGAGAGGTATTGCCAATCCAAAAGGATTCCACTTTTGGTGGGCTGTGACTCAAACGCACACAATACCATCTAGGGTAGCAGTGACACCAATAAACGGGGTGAGTCAGTTCTAGAATTTTTATTATCACTTAATTTATATATATAGAATAAGGGGAACACACCCACTTTTAGAAATGTAATTAGGGAGGAAGTTCTTGATCTGACTTTCTGTAGTCCAGAGCTAACTGATATTGTTAACAATTGGAAAGTTTCGGACGAACACTCTCTGTCGGACCACAGCATAATTGAGTTCGATATAGGAGGTATCGTCACAAAAACGGTAGTTTTTAGAAATTCTAGGTATACTAACTGGGAATTCTTCGATAGTTCAGTGCATTCACTACTTTCATCCTCAAACATCCAAGGAATATATAAAAATCCGGTGGAGCTAGAGGGTGTCAATGAGCTGAATGAAATCATTTCCGAATCCGAATGTTTCATCTTGTCCTCTAAGAACAAAGAAAAATAGCACGAATGTTCCTTGGTGGAACTCTAGTCTGTCTACTAGACGTACTAAGGTGCGTAGGCTATCTAGCTAAGCGTAAACGGGACTGAAAATGCAAAAAAGAGTTGACGATCTATAACAAAGGGATCAGACAAGCCAAAAAGACTAGCTTTAGATCCTTTTGTGAAAGTGTAGAATCGACTCCTGAAGTAGCACGACTCCATAGAGCTCTTGAGAAAAACAAAGTCGATTTAAAGCTGGCATTGAAATCTGAGGATGGGATGTTCACGGCAAATGAAGAGGACTCTCCTTTTGCTGCGTGTGCACTTTCCTGTGAGCACGATCCAGTTACCACCATCTTTGCAGATGGATGCTCTTCCTTGAAGAGCAAGCAAGATTGGCTGGAAGGTGGCCAAAGAAATTATAACTACTGAGAGGTTGAGATGGGCCATCAGCTCTTTTCAGCCATATAAATCGCCGGGTGCGGATGGTATTTTCCAGATCCTTCTCCAAAGGAGTGGTGAGGCACTGATTCCGCGCCTGGTAAATATCACTAGGGCAAGTATTGTTTTTGGGTACATACCGGAAGCATGGCGCACAGCTAAAGTGGTATTTATCCCCAAGGTAGGCAAGAAGGATATGGCCCATCCCAAATCCTTCAGGCCTATCAGTTTGACATCCTATGTACTTAAAGCAATGGAGAAAATAGTTAATATACATCTCCTTGGGACCGTATTGAAAAGTGAGCCTTTACATACTTGTCAGTTTGCATATATTGCGGGAAAATCGACTGAAACCGCACTATATCATCTGACTGATTTTATTCAGGCAGCTCTGGATAAAAAAGAAAAGAACTTTGTGTCTTTCTCGATATTGAGGGGGCTTTTGACAACACTCCTCATGAATATATGATTTGGGCTCTTAACAATAGAGGAATAGATAATACCACGTACAATCTTAACAATAGAGGAATAGATAATACCACTTACAATTGGATACGAGCTTTTCTCAACAGTAGACTGACTGAAGCTGAAGCAGGTGACAAAACTGTTAAAGTCAAAGTCAATAAAGGATGTCCGCAGGGTGGGGTATTATCACCCATTTTGTGGAGCATAGTAGTTGATGATCTTCTGGTAAAACTCATAAATCTAGGCATATCATGTCAAGGATATGCGGACGATATTGTGATAATAGCTAGAGGAATATCAGAATCCACTCTTTGTGATATTATCCAGAGGGGCTTATTAGCAGCTAGTGAATGGTGCAGGGGAACAGGATTGAAAATCAATGCCTCAAAGACCACCATTGTGCCGTTCACTATAAAAAGATCTCTACCATATATGAAACTTATTCTTCTACATGGTACACAGGTCGATACTAGCTCATTTTCGACAAAAAGTTTTTGTGGAAGGCTCACTTCACAGTAATCACCAAGAGGGCTACAGCTTCCTTAACGATATGTAGACGGCTTGCTGGTAAATCTTACGGATGTAACCCAAAAATCGTTCGCTGGATGTATACCATGATGGTGAGACCAATCATCACCTATGGTTCTGTAGCCTGGTCAAATAGAGTTAGACTTAAGACAGCGAAATCTGCATTAAGTAAGCCTTGCCTGCCTTGTTAATACTGGAGCTATGCGCACCTGTCCAACAGCAGCAATGGAAAGTATACTAGATCTAACACCCTTACATCTAGTAATTCAAGACTATGCTAGGAAATCTCTTACCAGAATACAAGAAATTATTTCGAGAGAATCAAATTACACCCAAAATATATGGAGTAAAAATTCAACTCAAGAATATGGTATACTAAAATCTCACAAGGATTTTATGCCAAGAAAATTCAATTTTGCACACAAATACAGTACAATGATGAGTTGCAAAAAAGAATGGAAAGGTCAAACTGAGACGTATAAAATTACAGAAAATTCCCTCTTATGGTATACTGACGGTTCTAAGACAATGAACGGAACTGGGGCAGGAGTATTTGGGCCTAGAACCAACTACTGGGAACCAATGGGTTCTTTTCCAAGCATTTTTCAAGCGGAAATTCACGCTACTGAAAAATGTGCCCAGATCAACATTGACAGGAAGTATCGGGGGAAAAACATCGTGATACTATCTGATAGCAAGCAGTGTGGGACTGTATTGGGAAGCTAAACTCCCTAGGCAGTATGAACAAGTTATCTCTAATGTGGGTACCAGACCACAAAGGAGTGGAGGAAAATGAGAAGGCCGATAGCTTAGCTAGGAAGGCTGCAGCTTCTCACTTCAACGGCCCAGAACCCTTCTGTGGACTATCATCCAATACCATTGGAGGTCTGCTGAAGAAATGTACAGATGCAAAACGAAGTCAAACCTGGAAGACTCTTCCGGGATTAAGACAGTCCAAATCTCTTCTGGGAGATTTTAATCCTAAAAGAGCTAAGGAGTTAATATATATGTCTCGGAGTAAATTAAGAATCATCACAGGCATTTTAAGCGGACATTGTAGACTCAACTACCATTTGAACAAGTTGGGTATATCTTCTGATGCCATGTGTCGATTCTGTGGAGAAAGTGACGAAACCTCACTGCACCCGATCACAGACTGCGGACCATTGGCACACAAAAGACACAGGTGTTTTGGAGAATATATCTTAGATATGAGCAAGATCCCTCATCTTGAGACCTCCAAAATATATGAATTCCTGTCGGAAATTAACCTGACAGAAGATTTATAGATGAGACTATCCTCATCTTTCTAATAAGTAGGGGCATCACAATAGATCTTTCAGGTCGCAGTGTATAACACCCTTAAATATATCTATCTATCTAACACTTAAGAAATGCACACCAAACGAGTTAAGATTTTCCCGACCGATTTCCGCAATTAAAATTTTATATTTCTTTAACAATTTTCTCCTTTTTTCCATAACATTCTCTCTTCAGCACTATTCCTTGCCATTATGAAGGATACCATTTCAAAACTCAATTTGTCGCAGTGGCTAATGCCCATTTAAATTACAATTGTCGTTGCCGGTCGTCATGGCCAGAGCCGAATTGAGTGATTTAAGTGTTTAAATTAAATAAATTAATAATCACGCTTCCGTAAACAATTATTTAAGAAAATAATTAAAGGAAAAGAAAGCACGAAAATCAATAAATTTCCTGATTCTACTTTCTTTTTTTCACAAACAAACATTTTTACATTCGGCTTCACATGTATTTTTGTATGGTAAATTTTAAAGAAAGTCTTATGAGAACAATGAAAATTGATGCAAATGCTCATTTAAACGTCAAATGTTTTTTTCAACACACCGCTTACTATTAATTATAATTATATTAAATTATTTTTCTAGCAAGTTCAAAGTCCAACAAAAAAAATTGGTTTGTTTTTATTTTATTTAGTTATAAAGTTCCCAATATTATCAGGGTCTACAATTTTTAATTATAATTATATCAAAAATGTTTCACATCAATAAATATCTTGACACTTATAATTTTCCGATCAGTCAACTTAAACGTAAATTAAAGACTAAATATAATATAGCCTGCCTAGCATGAGTGGTCTTAATTTTTCTTTGGTCAGCAGTTTGTAATTATTGTTATTAATTTGTATGTTTACTTATCTCGTGCAAGTTTTATATATATGTGTGCACAACTATCCGTGTCCGTTTTATAATTAAGTCTTTGTTTTGTTGTATGTTGGTGATATGTAGAATTTTCAGTAGGTTTCGTTTGTTGTAGTATTGTCCTTGTTGTAATACCTGTACTTCTTCGAAGTTCGGGTGATGTCCAATACGAGTAAAGTGATCTGCAAAGTGCCGTTTTTGGTTCTAGAGTTGTACTTCTGTTTTTCCTATCCGATTTGTGTGCTGCTATTTTCGTCCTTAATTTGTTTTTGGTCATATATATACATACACACACTCTGTCGCATAAATTGGAACCATCTCCACAACAATTAATTTGTATATCACGTGCGCCTTATCTAATTTGTCGATCGGAGTTTTGGTGTTGGCATATAGTTATTGCAATGTGTTGTTCGTTTTATGTGCTATTTAGAACTTTTCTTTATTGTACAAATTTGATATTTTGAATCTTTCTGAAAATTCCCTTATGTATGTCAATGATTGGTATATTTTTGTTGTATTCTCTATTTTGGTATTGTCCTTTTTCACTTTGTTGTTTTTGATAAGTTTATTTTGTGGTCTATTCGGAAAATCGTTGTTCCTCAAAATCGTCCTTATTTTTATTATATTCTCCTGGTGAAACACTTTGTCGCAAATTGTTAGTATTCTACTTATTAAATTGTCCGCCGGGTTGAAAATCAGTCCTTTTGTGTGTTTAGACTAAAAATTAATTATTCTACCCGAGGCATTTGGTTTTTTATACCAATTTAGGTAGGTAGGTAGGTAGGAGTGGCCGCCCAGTTTGCCAAAAGCACACTTGAGCACACATAATGGCCCATTGTGATACCACGGTGTGGCGCCGTTCAAGCACTGACTAATAAGGTTCCCATACTTGGGATGGTGATAGTCAGCGCAAGGACAGCGCCTGGAAAGGCACGACTCCCTCGTCATGTTTCAGGAAACCATCCTGATACTTTGATGAACCTGGCTATGTCCCTAATATTAATGGATGACAGCTCTGTCAGGCTTGTAAGAAATGGGGCACCAAAGGTGCGAATTCTTCTTCTGCTCAAGGATGGGCAGTGGCATAAGAGGTGGAAAACCGTCTCGTCCTCCTCCTCGAAGCCACAGCCTCGGCAAAAGTCATTTGAGGGTAGGCCCAGTCTTTCTGCGTGCTGTCCCATTATGCAGTGGCCGGTCAAAACCGACACAGTTGTCGACAGTGATACGCGATCAAGTCGAAGAAGTTGATTGGTTCTATTTTTGTCCATGCTTGCCCAAGTTAGTCTAGCCGTGTGGCAGGATTCCTCGTTAGCCCAGGATTTGTAGGCGTCAGCCAGATATTTCCGTTTGACTTCGAGCTTGGCTGTTGCCAGTGGAATGCCGATGTTTACAGAGGGGAATGTCGTGCATTAGCATGCTGCTCGTCCGCCTCGCAGTTTCCCGGGATTTCGCTGTGTCCGGGAACCCAGATTAGGTGCACCCGAGAGTAACTTGCGAGCTCATTTAAAGATGTTCGACATTCATGAACTAGTCTTGATGTGGCCGTGGAGCCAAAAAGAGATTTAATGGCGGCCTGGCTGTCTGAGAAGATAGATACGTCAACTGCGCCGATATCACTACTCAGCATCCATTTGGCTGCGTGGTAAATGGCCATGACCTCAGCTTGAAAAACGCTGCAATGGTCTGGGAGACGTAGGGAGATGTTTAAGTCCAGCTTGTCGGAATAAATACCGCTGCCGACTCTACCTCCAAGCTTGGAACCGTCGGTGTAGATTTCGACTGTTTCACCGACGATTCGGTTTTCTGAGGTCCAGTCGCTTCGACTTGGAATAGTGAGGTCGAATTCCCTGTTCAAATCGGGATAGACCGACATATAATCGATAAAGTTGGGGACAGGTGGGTCCTGATTCAGAATTGAAGCATGGCCTGTCAGGGTTATGCGCCAGTGCGAAAGAGCATTAAGTCTAATCGCTGTCAGCTTGGCTTGTTGCTTAACCAGGATCCCCGAGGGGAGCCAGTGCAGCATGGCAAAAAGGGCTTTCGTAGGTGTGCTACGAAGAGCGCCAGTGATCAGTAGAGCAATGGATCTTCTGATTTTATCAAGGGGTTTGATATTACAGGCTTTTTCAAGAGCTTGCCACCAGAAGACCGACCCGTATAACAGGTTTGGCTCAACGATGGCCGTGTAGAGCCAGAGCACGACTCGAGGACGAAGTCCCCATCGTGCACCAACTGCTCTTTTACAGCAGTATATAGCGCATGTTGCCTTACGTGCCCTCTCAGCTAGATTGGCTTTCCAATTAAGCTTTGGGTCGAGAATCAGGCCTAAGTACTTAACGTGTGTGCTCAAAGAGAGCGGAGTGCCGTTTAGACTAGACATTGTAAACTTTGGAATTTTGTACTTCCTAGTGAAAAGCGTAGTCTCGGTTTTGGATGGGTTAACCCCAAGTTCGAATTCGCGACACCAGTTCCACACAATAGAGAGTGAATAGTTCAGTTTATCGGAAAGTGTTTGGGGGAATTTGCCGGATGCCGCGATTGCTATGTCGTCTGCATAGGCTATCACTTTGCATCCAGTAGATTCCAATCTCACCAGTAGTGTGTTAACTGCCAGGTTCCAGAGGAGGGGAGGGGTGATAAAACACCCCCTTGTGGCGTGCCCCTGTTAACCACCCTCCTGGATTGGGCACTGCCGATCGTGGAAGTGATGATCCTAGATTTTAGTAGAAGCTCTATAATTTTAAGAAGACCTGAATTCAGGTTAAGATTATAGAGTGCGGAGATGACAGCGTTGGGGCATACATTGTTGAATGCTCCCTCGATGTCCAGAAATATGGCAAGTGTGAATTCCTTGTACGCCAAGGATTTGTCAACTTGAGAAATGAGAGAATGAAGTGCTGTTTCAACCGATTTGCCTTTAGAGTAAGCGTGTTGAGATACAGAGTGAAGAGAAGGGTTGATCGATGTCCCGATATGTAGGTCAAGAGCTCTTTCTAGAACCTTAAGAAGAAAGGATGTTAGACTTATGGGTCTGTAATCCTTAGGTTTGGTGTGCGAGGCCTTCCCAACTTTTGGTATGAAGACGACCCGAGCCGTGCGCCAGCGTAAGGGAATGTATTGCAATCTGAGGCTTGCATTATATATTTGAAGCAGCCATGGAAGGATAATCTCTTCCCCATTTTGGATATCGGCAGGAATGATGCCTTATGGCTTAAAGGTTTGAATGGACCATTCAAGGTGACTTTTTGTCACTTGGAATGTGGGGAGGCTATCATGGGAAACCTGCTCCACCTGGTAGAGTGCTTGATCCGCTAAGGCTAAACTCCCTGGGAAGTGGGTGTCTAGCAGGATATCAAGGGTTTCGGCGCTTGAGTGAGTCCAGCTGCCATCTGGTTTTTGGATACAGTCAAGGGCTTTGTTAGAGGAGTGGAGAATTTTACGAAGACGGCTAGCCTCGGACGTCGATTCAATGCTTTCGCAAAATTCCCTCCATGACGCTCGTTTCCCTCGCCTAATGGCGTATTTCAACTCTTTTTGTTTATTTTTGAAAGGGGCCCACTCAGCTGTAACTTTAGCTTTGTTGAAAAGCATTCTACAAGTTTTGCGAAGACTTGCAATTTCCGAGTTCCACCACGGAGGTTTAGGTTTGCCCCGTGGTTCGGGAGTGATGCAAGAAATATGAGTGGCTTTTTTAAAAGCTGTGGTCAGATCGTCGACCGCCCGATCAATGTCGGGACAGTTGTGGATAATAGGGGGAGTCGTTGCTAAGCATGACCCCAGTTTGAGCCGGAAAAGATGCCAGTTCGTGTTTTTTCTATTGACTGGTTTAAGAGATTCTGTATTGCCTGTAGTCTCCCTCAAGTCAATGTCAAAGGTGATATAGCAGTGGTCCGAAAAGGAGCATTCCTGTGAGACGAACCAATTGCTTATCATGTTGGAGTAGTTATCGCTGACGAGGGTGATGTCAAGCACTTCCTTCGTTACGGATGTAAGGAAGGTCGGCTCATTTCCCCGGTTAGCAATGCCTAAGTTATTTGAAATGATAAAGTCGAAAAGACACTCACCTCGATCATTTGTGCCGGAGCTGCCCCATATTTCGTGATGGGCATTGGCATCGGCGCCGATAATTACCGGAATCTGTTTCTGGTGGGCTACAGCAACCATTTGCTTCAGTATGTCTGGTGGCGGGGAGTCGCCATAGTCATGAGCCATGTAGTTCGAGGAGATCCAGAAAATCCGTGGACCCATTTCAATGAGCATGGCAACATTGTCTTTGTCACTGAATCTAGGGAGTAAAAGAGCGTTAGCGCTGTTTTTTACCAGAATGCAGGATCTTGGTTTACCTTGATCCTCGATATATACCATACGATATCCGTATGCATTGAGTCCAGAAACCCGGTCATTTATGACCCAAGGTTCTTGGACGAGAATGAGCTCCTCCCCTATATCCGAGAGGCGGAGAAGCAGGGCTGCCGAGGCAGTTTTCGAATGCTGAAGGTTAATCTGTAGTACCTTCAGCATTGTCTGGTAGAGTGATTATAGTGGAATTCAACTCCTCCTCTTCGGACATTGGAGAGATGTATCCACCAGCCGCATCCGTGTCACTACCCGACAAAGGGGTGAGAGCCGGGCCCGAGCAGCTAGGCTCTTTGGCAGTGGCTTGTGGGACAGCACCAGCTGGGGGAGGCTGTTGGGGGGCTTGGGCATCGCACTTGTAGATGCGGAGAGTGATGGCTCCAAAGCCATAATTAATCACCCCCTCGCGGGAGTTGATGGGAACAAGGGATTGCTCGTTCAAAATGATGGTGACCTCACGCAAAGTGCCTTTGGGGTCACCAACTTTCGCGACCTTCCAGCCATCGGTGGGAAGATCGGTGTTGCTGAGCTTGAGGATCTTTAAGATTGCCTCGGGCTCAGAGGGCTCGGCAGGAAGCCATGTTTTGGAGCGAGGGCGTTGGGGAACCTGGTCCAAAGGTACAGCGTTGAGCTGTGCACCCGGCCATATCTCACCTACCCTATTGATCGCTACCTTGTATAGATCCGCCGAGCGTTGGTCCGAGCAAGATACGATCTTAATATGTCCTTGATACCACCCTGCGTCACGGCAGCTGGGTGAAGGACCAGGGTTGAGGGACATAACCTCAACGAATATTGGTAACAGTGCCATTTCGACCTGTCTCCAATTGGCAGGAGTAATGGTCCCATCGGCATTGGCAGAGTCGACCACAGCCCATGTGAGGCTCTCTTTCACAATCTCACTAAGCGGTTTGGAGAGCTTAGGCTTGGGAGTAGCCAGCCTTACGCGCTTAGGGATGCTTTGGGTGGATTGGCCCGGGCGATCGGCTGATCTCTGCCTCTTGGGGTTACCGGCTGCTTGTGCAGTGGAGGAGTGGACACGCACATCAGCGTGTGCTTTTGCCCACTCAAGCTTGCCCTTGTCGTATTCTGACAGTTGAGATGGTTCTGAAGCGTTGAGCCTCGTCAAAATACGGTAAGCCGCTCTACGCGTCCTGTACGCCCTTGTACTCGGGTTCACGTTGGTAGGTGCACCTGAAGGAGGAGCGGTACGGGGAGCAGTTACCATCGACTTGTGAGGCAATATCGAGGCGTTTGCTGAAGAGGGCTTAGGAGGAGCGACTGCTGCTGGTTTGTAAGTCAATACCCTAGCAGCCGCTGAAGAGCCTGGGGACAGCGAAGAGCTCTTGGGTGGCTTATTAGCCGTAGCTGCGGTGCTTGTTGAAGGGGCAGTGCTTATGCTGCTTGTCTTCGAACCAAGGGCGGGGGTGTTGCTGGTGGGCATTTGCCTAGCCAGGGTTTTGCGCGTCCCTGAGGGGATATGCGCGGAAATTTTGTTTGTGTTTGTGTTTGTGTTTTTATTTTTTGTTGTGTCCATGCAATAAGGGTCCCCGCTCAAAGCCGCTATCTCAGTCCGAACGTGTGGTCACTAAATATGGTCCCATGGTTATCTGTGCAAGCAGGGAGGCCATGCGAGGGTTGGCACAAGCCCTTATGTTGTCAAGTGCTCAGAGCCAGACCAGTGCTAATCGGGAGTTCCACTCAACCGAACCCACACTACCGACCTAACGGTAACAGACGTCGAACGTACTTTGAGGCCTGCCAGGCTTTTAACTGGACGGGACTCAAGTTTCACCTTGGCGCTACCGTGAGAAATGACAGCTGGGTCCAGAAAATTACAGCTACCAGCCCAGGGCAATCAGAACAGTTACATTGGTCCAAAGAGAAGTCCGGGGACGAAGGATAGGGGTCGTGCCAATTAGTGGTACTGAACTCCCGTGCAAGAAAGCAGCAGCACCTGGGGGAGTGTAGACCATTTATCGTAACCCAGGGTGCACCGCGTGGAGGTGGTCTACATTACACCCCTTATACCAATTTACTTTTATTGTATTATGTCTTCTAACCACGAGCATGTCCAAGTACGGCAATTGTCCATTCTCTGCTTCAATTGTAAATTTTGTTGTTGTGTGAGAATTGTTTAGCTTATTTAATATGTTTATTATTTCATTCTGGTTTACAATTGCGAAAATGTCGTCTACATTCTTGGTTAAGGATCTAGGTTTTTTTCAACTTTTCATTAATTTATCCAATATTTCTTCCCTTACATACACACATGACAAAGGAGTTATTTATGGAAATATTCAAATTTTCCATAAACGAAAATAGATTTTTTAAATATAAGGACCAAATTTATACACAACGTACTGGCACGCTAATGGGTTCGCCGGTATCACCCTTAATAGTGAACATTTTAATGAGCATTTTAAAGTTGCTAGAATTACAATTTTTATCACACTGAATTTTTCTTTTGATTTTACATTCTTCCATGAGTAATTTCGCAGTCTCCCTGGTATTGTGGAGTCTCTGTTTCGTGTCTTGCTTATCGTATATTAATTCGAACAGTGTAAAACCAGTGTCGACGCAAACACAAAGCGAGGTATGCATTTTTCCCATGCCTCTACTTCAGTTGTTTTCAGTAGGTATTCATTAAGAACCCTATGGCTCCGTTCTACATTGCCTAACGTCTGGGGGTGATAAAGGGTCGATGTTTTGTGCTTAAATTTGATTGTTTTACACATTATGTGGAATATTTTGTTTACGAATTTTGTGTCCATGTCAGTTTTAACTGTCTGAAAATTCCCAAATTGAAGCACAAAACGTTCGAATAAAGATCTCGCTACCTCTCCCGCAGTCTTATTGCACATTCGGACTGCCGCAATGCACTTAGTCAATTGGAATTGTATGATCAGTATATATTTATACCCATTTGATACTCTTAGCGGTCCCACAGTGCCTACCTCTATGGTCCGAAAACTATCCGTGGGTCTATCCGTAATGAGCATTTGTTCTTTAATATGCTTTGATATTTTGGTTTCCTTGCATTTCTGACAATGCTGTACCTATGTTTTGACCAATTTTGTCAGGTTTTTCCATACGTACAATTGCTGAAAAGTTCTCCTCATACCCGAATGCCTGGCTGTGGGAGTTGAATGGAAGCCATAAATTCAATTAATTTGTAGGAGAATATTAGGAGTTTGCCATCCTTTGGCTGTCTCATTTTCGCATACATATTCATACCATATTCGCACCGAGGGCTATATCAGGACTATCAAGAACATATTTGTCGACCATAACTCTTGGCAAACTTTTATTCATATTTAATTCATTTTTTCTCTAGAGAGTATCCCTAAATATTTTAAATTTTAATTGCTTTAATTTTTTGACTTGTGATAGTGATACGGAATTCCCAATAGAGCTTCTTGCACTACCCTGTTCTGCATGCTAATTACTTTTGAGCCCATTGTTCATGCTTCTTGTTATAACCATTATTGTTGTTATCATTGCTTTTAGACTGTCAGAATATATTTCAATGCTGAATAAAGCATCCGCATTAGTATTTATTTTGCCTTGCTTGTGAATAATGTCGAAGTCAGATTCCATAAGGTCAAGCCTTATGGGCGTCATTTTAGACGAGGGATTACTGTGTGTGAACAACGACACTAGCGGCCTGCCATTTCAATTCAGTACCATTTTTTGGTAAGCATATAGGCATAGCTATCTCCGAGAAATTCTTGATGAAATGTCTGTAATAATTGCATCCTTGTCTTTTGGAGTTGGATACATTTCAACTGCCTTAATTTTCTCTGGGTCAGCTGACACTCCTTCTGAGGTGATTATATGGCCACGAAATATCATTTCTGGTTTCAAAAAGTTGCATTTTTGCGGGTTTAGTTTTAAATAGTGTTGTTACGGTTACGGTGACTGATTGATTTACCAAAAATTTTTATGTCATCGACGTAAAGAAAATCATTGCTCTCTAGACCTGTACGCTGGAAGCTGTTGGACGAAATCTTGAGTCCGAAAGGTAGTCGTTTAAAGTGATAATGACCGTCGCTCGTTGAAATAGCAGTGAGTTCTTTTGAATCTCTTGACAAAATATTTGATGGAGAGAGCTGGTCATATCCAAAGTAGAAAAATACTTGGATCTTCCGATCTTATCAGGGACATCATCTAATCTTATCATCGACGATTTTTTTATTGAGTTGGCGCTAGTCAACAACGAGTCTCCATTGGTTGGTATCATTGGAGCTATTTTTTTGGACAACTAGCAGTGGTGAGTTATATGGACTAACTGTGGGCTCAATAATTATTTTTGGTTCATCAGGTCTCGTACCTTTTCATTAATAGTGTTTAGGTGGGAATGTGGCAAATCAATGCTGTTTGTAGAAGTTATTGATGGACAAAATGTCAGCGTTCATATAAAATACATCTTCAGACTCCTTACATAGGCTCTCTATTCTGCTTCATGCTTCAGTGTCTGTGAAATCGAACTCAACATAGGCTCCATCTATCTTTTATATTATTTACTATGTAGTAGTTTTTCAGGCGTGTTTCATTCTCTTTTCATGCAATATGGGATTAGCGAGGAAAACTACTTCTTGTAGCTCTTCCCAACAAGCTATCATGTCCTCGTTGATAGGTGCTAATAAGATTAATCATTTCGCAGCGTGAAGGTAAAGTGACGCAATAGACTATTTCATATTTAATGTCATATTGCTGCCATGTATCGTTGCAATGGAATGACAACGTCATTGTGTCATAGTCTACTTGACTCGATGTTTAGTAAAGAAGTCATCCCCTTATATTCCATCTGCTTTAATTGGAAACCCACTATCTACGACTTGGAAGTCATATGTAAGTTCTCCTTATTCCTAGACTCAACGTTATGTTCACTGCTCTCATAGTAGTCACATCTGTTGGTGCTATACCTAGCAATGAACAACTATATCGGTTGAGTGATTATTTGTATAAATCGTACTGTCCCAGTACTACTGTCGTCATCTACATATTGTTACAGTCGGGTTACTGCCCGTATCCCTGGTGTCTATTACCGCAATGGTATTTGCCATTGTCAGCGTTTTCATAATGCTGTCGAACTTAGGCACACATTATTCTATTATTGCGTCGGAAACTATTTTGTTGCCTATAGTCATTCGAGTATTTACTATTGTTCCTAGTGGGTTGTTGACCATTTCCATTTTGTCTGTTACTATTGTTGTGGCTATAGTGGTTTTTGTTATGTCTGTTATTGTAATTCTTGCTGTTTGGCCTTCTGTTCATATACCGGCCGTTGTTGTTACGGTTATTCATGTACCTACTGCCGTTGTTGTAACTACTATTTGTTTTGAGCATATCTATTTCGTTCATCATCGTTTCTATTGTGAAATGCTAATTCACGTGTATCGATGGTTTTTCGAATTCATCAGCCTGCTGAACAGCGCTTTTAAATTGCTTAATGCAGCTCGCTGCTAGTTTTGTTCTTCTTATTACCTATTTCTTTGGTGTAACGGTCTATGGGTGGTTGCGTCTCCTGTATTCTTCTATTGACAATGCTTTTGAGCCGGATGTCGGATTTGGTTGTGGAATGTATACTGGAGCTGCTACTTTCGTTAGGGCCGTTGGGTAATATTCTTGTGCTTTCGTTGCTTGGAATAAAGATTGTAGCTGGGACAGGGACTCGTCCTCCACCTTGGTATAGCGTTAATGATGTCGTATCAGCCTCTGGCTTTTTTAAATGTTTGCTAGCCAAAGCATTCTAGCGTTGATATTGCCGCATGCTCAGAAATAATGGTCCCAGGTTTGATTGGCACGATCGCCTTGTCAAATAAGTGAATAGTTCAGGAGTTTAAGCTCAAGTTAATCGCACTAGAGCTTGTGCGTATTATTTGTCGGCGAGTATTTTCAGCCAAATGTTCTTTAGAAGTGAAAGGCCAAATTCCTGATTCAAGTCTTCTTTTATTCCGCCAGTCACTGGCTTTTTATATATTTTCTGTTCATACAAATTATGCTTATTTCTAACCAAATATACTCTAATAATAATTTTGCAATACTTTATATATATATGTGACATTCCAGCATATATATGCATTGCTGAAAGTGCTAGTTCAGCAATTCTCTGAAGTTCACTGGTCAGTGCGAAGTTTGTTCACTTCGCTTGGACACGCCACAAGTTGTTGTTGTTGTATGAATTTGTGCATGTAGCGTGAGCTAGGTTAGGTTATGTTAGGTTAATGTGGCAGCCAGTACAAGGATCAGCACACTCAGACCACCATGGGTCCATTGTGATACCACCGCGCCACAACGCACCTCCGATTCACTCGTCGAACCATTTCGATGCCCTAATAAAGCGCAGGATTTGTTTGACCTTCGCGCTAGACACCTCTGTAAGAGAGCTAAAAGCGTATTTGCTTAAAGAGTCCGCTCTGCTTTTAGCCAGAGCGGGGCAACTTTAGAAGAGATGTTCCACAGTCTCCTCCTCCTCCTCATCCCCAAAGCTTCTGCAGTATTCATGAGAGAATACTCCCAGTCAGAGAGCATGTCTGCCGAAAAGCCAGTGACCAGTTATACAAGCTACGACCTTAGAGATATTCTCTCTCGGCAGGGCAAGCAAGTCTCTAGTTTTCCTGCTATTACGTTCCGGCCACATTGGCCTAGTCGTTAAGCAAGTGCCCTCTTGTGCCCAAGACCCATTGGTCTCACGCACGACCCTATCCTTCAGCATCAGTTTACAGGTGGCAATAGGTATTCCAATCTCACATCTGTCCGTGCCTAAAGGAAGGTTGGTAACCCATCTGGCTAAGTCATCAGCCCTACAGTTTCCCGCAATATCTCTATGCCCCGGAACCCATATAAGGCGTACCTTGAAAACGGCACTGATATCATTTAGGGCTGGTCGGCAGTCCTGAGCAACCTTTGATTTCAGTGCCACCGAATTCATTGACAAGATGGCCGCCTGGCTATCCAAGTAGATTTATAATATTTTTTGTTACGGCATGTCTATTTAAGTAGACGGCTACCTCCTTTATGGCTAGGACCTCTGCTTGATAAACACTGCAGTGGGAGATGGAAAGAAAGTTCCAGTCCCAGTTCTTGTGAGAAAACTCCAAAACCGACTATATTGTCAAGTTTGGATCCGTCAGTGTAGAAATTAGGTTCCCCCTTCACCATGGCATTTGTGTTTGCCACTCTCTTCTAGACGGAATATATGTCTGGAAGTGCCTATCGAAGTTGAGATTAGGTATAGAGTGGTCAATGTGTTGGGTAGAACTACTCCAGGTATGTGCAATAGGCGAGTGATCAATCTGCCGATCATGCCATAACGATGCACATTTCAGCCTTAGTGCTGATGTGGCGGCCACTTGTTTCCCTACCAGCTCTAATGTAGGTAGGTTGAGTATTACTTCTAAAGATTTAGTAGGCGTGGTGATTAAGTCACCAGAGATGCATAAAAAAGCCGTTCTATGGACCTTGCTCAGAAGCTTTGTTTCTGAGTGGCTGGCCGCCATACCAGTATTCCATATAGCAATATGGGTCTGACCACCGAAATGTATAGCCAGTGCATAATTCGTGGGGATAGCCACCACCTGATTCCGACCGCTTTTTTACTGGTGTACAAAGCAATATTGGCCTTTCTGACACTTTCTTCAATATTGGGTTTCCAGGTAAGTTTTCTATCTAGTACTAGTCCCAAATATCTAACTGTCTCCTTCATCGGAATTTCCACACCTTTGTATGTTAGCGGGGAGACATCAGGAGATCTATTTTTCTTAGAAAAGAGGATTAATTCCTTTTTATCAGAGTTTAACCCTAATCCCTTCCTCCCGTCCAACCAGTAAGCGTGGCCATGTTAGAGCGCAAAATATCCATAAGGATATTGCCCTCTAATCACAATTGCCAAGTCATCAACATAGGCGACATGGCAACCCTCCCTCTCTAGGGCTAGCAGTAATGAATTTACCGCCAAATTCCAGAGCAGGTGGGAGAGGACTCCTCCCTGAGGAGTGCCTCTGCAGACCTGTCTGCTTAAGGTGTGGGAACCTAAGCTGGCAGTTACCTTTCTGCTGACGAGTGTCATCTCTATCAGCGCTACCATATTAGAATCGACGCCCAGAGCTTCTAACGCTCCCGTAATGGCGTTCGCATTTATGTTGTTGAAAGCACCTTCTATGTCAATGAACGCCGCTAGTGCGAAATCTTTCTGCTGGATGGCTTTTTCCACTATACCAATAAGAACGTGTAACGCCGTCTCTGTCGATTTGCCCTTCGTGTATGCATGTTGTGCCGAGGAGATTATACCAGTTGGAATAGCTTCCCGTAAGTGTGCATCCATCAATCTCTCCAGTGTTTTTAGGAGGAAAGGCGTGAGACTGATTGGTGTGAAGTCTTTAGGATTTACATGAGAGGACCTGCCCCTTGGATATGAAGGAAACCTTCGTGACTGACCATGTGTACATTACAATATATACCAAATGGAAACACTATATTTTACAAACATTTTTTTTTCTTTCATATACCATTTCTATTACTACTGGCTTTGCTAAAAGCTTAATTTTAATCAATTTCTTTCGAATTAATTCTATTGGCTAATTTTAAATTTATTAATAATTTTTGCACAATTACAGTTCGATGCATTTATTCCGACATAGTTTCCAATGTCATTATATTTTTTTACGTATTTTGACCTGCTTTACTTTTGTGAATTTTATGGATTCACTTTTGGAGGCGGCTTCACTTTTACAGTATCTCGAGTTTAAAATGTCCGATTGGGACGCACACGATATCAAATAAAAGGTATTCAAAAAGCCAATAAGGTATTGGCTATGGCTATATCCCATTATGATTCTGCCTTTATATGAACCTTCTTCAAGCAATTTAAAATGCATTTATGTTCCTTAACGCGTGAAATTAAATTTTGGTACATTCACTCAATAGTTCATAACTTCGGCATTTATACATAGATTTTCTTCATCAGAACCTTGTTTCCTTCGTAGACTACGATCTATACGCAAATAATAAGAAATTGTGCATAATTTGAGGTCTTCTATTTTTGAGTGAATTTTGGATTTTGTTTTGGCCAAAGCCAGTAGTACTCGTTCCCCCAAACCCTTGCAGTCATAATTAATTATAGTGTAAGATATAATAATAATAATAATATTTTGTCCAAAAAGTACTTTCTTCTCATATACTTTGGACCATAACAGTTGAACTACTGTTAGAAAGGATTATTGGATTATTTTTGATTACCCTTCATTTTTGATATCTTGTGAGTCCCAATCACACATTTTAAACTCGAGATATAGCCTAACAAATGAAGCCACCTTCAAAATTTAGCCCAAACAAATTCACAAGCCCATATCTCGGATGCCTAACCAAAGAAAAATTTCTTAATTGCGATTTTCGAGCAGGTCAAAATACATAAGAAAAATATAATGGCATTGAATGTGCAAAATACCTGTAAACTAGTGTAATAATAGTTGTTTTTTAATTTGCTTTAGGGTGTTAGCAAGAAAGTTGGAAAATAAATAAAGTAAAACTATTCTTAATATTCATTTTGAAATCCACAGTAATGCAATTTTTTTCCGTTGTGGTGAATTCCATGACGATAGTTAAATATGCAAGTTATTATAAATCTTTATTCGCAAAGCCAATGGCTAATATAAACAAATTGCATATTAAAGATAAGTAAATTCATATAAGAAGTTGAGCATCGGCAAGTTCTTGATAGATGCTGTATCTCAATTCATGATGGGATAAATATAAACAAGTTGCATCCTGAAGATTCAAGCAAGGCTTTGTCTTATTTCGTTCTCACGCTAAAAGTGAAGACATCAGCAGCTTCCTGCTGATGCAATTCCTTATCTAATGATGAAATAATTCTTTCCCATTATGAAATAGTTATTTTGTTTATATTAAAAAACTATAAAGAGAGAGAAGGTTGATTGAAACACTCAGTTGGATTTTAGTAGGCAACAGTTTTATAGCTGACATTTATCAGTTTGTGCGGTTGTTAATGAACTTCGAAACGGTTCTTAAGAGTTCTCGTTAAACTTTCGCGATTATTATACTAATAGAAAATAGTTTTTTTTTAAAACGCAAAATCCCACCCCAAAAAATTAATTGGCGCCCAACGTGGTTAACTCGTTTCGTAATAACCATTGTGAGATCCTGAAAAAAAAACAAGTAAGGATACGGGAAAAAACCGATCTTCAGAAAATTAAGTAAGAGTTCGGTAAAAAACGCGATAAGAGTGCCCAAAAAACTGAGTCAAAATAATTGTCGAAAAATACACCGATCTCAAAGTGTATCGACAATTAGACTCAAAACTAAAAATCAAGTACCTCAAAAGGAGGGAAAAAGTATAAAAACAACAAACCAACAAAAAATAATCCAATGAAAGTGAAGTGAAATCATAAAGTCAAAGTTACTGACAACTCAACAAAGAAACTGATGAATTCAACTGGACTGGAGGAAGCTGAAACATCCAATTCAACAAAAAGGAATCTAAAACAACAAAAAGGCCGAAGGAGAATAACCGTGAGAGATATTATTTAATTTTTATATTGTGTTGTATTATTGTTTTATATAAGAATTTTTATATGTTTAATAATCATAAGAAGAATGGTTATGTAAGATTATACTATTGCAACTATTGCAAAGATAATCACAAAACAGAAAAGTGCCCACAATTGAAAAACAACAAAAATTAAAATTAGGAACTAATTATTGAAAGATTTTATTATAAACACTCTGGAGGAATTAATTAATAAATTCTCTAAAATGAATACGAACGATAACAGCAAACACTTTGACTGGTGACATGATAGCTAGGTTGGTGGTAGCAAATACGACAGCATTAAAGATCGAAATAGAACAATTGAAACGACAAATAGCAACATTGGTAGATACAAACTCGGTAACGGAAAACAGAGCCGAAATCATTGATGAGGCTATAGTCTGTAATGAGTCTTTAGATATTATTAAATTAATGCCTGAAATATTTAGGAAAAACAAATTATTACTTTAGCTGGCGAGAGGCCGCTAATAATTCAATAAGTTTGTATCACAGAGGGAGTCGCAGATACTTCGCGGCATTAACCATTTTACGAAATAAAATTGTTGGAGAGGCAAATGATGTTCTCCATGGAACTGTCTTAAACTACGAAGCTATGATTTTGCGTACGCTGACAAACGACCTTCTCACATATTGGAACAAGAATAAAGTATTCTTCGACAGGGTAATTTTTCGCTGATTGACTATTATAATGAGGTTAACAAAAAACTGACACTTCTCATTAATAAGACAATTATGGCATACGGCAATAATAATGCAATTACTAGGCAATTGAATGAGAAAAATCGTCAAAACGCTCTTCGAGTGTTTATCACAGGGCTCAACGCCCCAATTTCAAATATACTATTTTCTTTATCGCCTCAAGATTTGCCAAAACGCACTGGCAAAAGCTCAAGAATTGGAGTCTAACAATCTTTGGGCCAATTTTGCATTACAATTTGGAAGAAATCATTATAATAATCAGAATCAATTAAATCAAAAAAGTTCTAATCGACAGAACAATTTGAGATTTTCACAAGGAAATTTGAACAATAATATGCATAATTTTTTAAGCCAAATTGTGGATTCCTACATAGAAACCAATTCCCAAATCATAACACTAATGGGAATAATAATTTACATAATAATTTACCAAAACCTGAACCAATGGACGTGGACAGGTCTACTTATAGAAATAGCAGAATGTGGCATCAAAATAATAATTTTAATAATTTTAGGTCCAATTTTAATAATCCACAAGGTTTGAAACGACTAGATGCAAGTGCACAATTTAGCCCACAACCCCAGCAAAAAACTCAAACAGTTAATAATATGCAAGAAAATGCTTTTTAGGCGAAGGTTCAACCTTCCCTACATTTACGCCACAAGCGATGTAACAGGACGAAGGTTCAAAATACTAATTCACACAGGAGCAACGAGTTGCTACTGTAAACCAAACGTTTTAGTAAATAGAGAACAATAAGCATTTAAAAAGAAAGTTAAGACAATCAATGGGGCAATCATAATCACACATTTCTCTAAATTAAATTTGTTTAACATCAAAGAATGTTTTTATGAAATTTAAGAATTAGAAGCAGATTTAGAGGTGTGTTTAAATTTATTAAAAACTCCCAATATTGTTTTGGATTTTGAAAAAGAAATCCTTATATTTGATAAAGAAGTTCACAAAATTCATTTACTTGAAAATGAAGAAATAAATAATATTGTTACGAAATTGCCCTCTTGACAATTTACTCTGTTACAAAATTGCCCTCCTGACAATTCCTCTAACTCTCTGTACTCGGACTCGTACCACTAGATTGTGTAGTAATCAAACTTTTTCCTTTGCGGATTATGAAGCATAACTAGCTGCCCTTCCTGAAATCCCTTGGAGTTTGCTCGTAGATCATATCTGGCTTTCATTTTATCACTCATCAGTTGTGTGCGCTTTCTGATGGTTCCATGAATTTCATTCAGCTGTCTTCGTTTGTCAGCTACATAACTGCTACATGAAACTTCCGTAGATGAGTAGGCACCGAATTTCAGATCTGCAGGTAATCTTATGTTACAACCGAAAATAGCCTTAGCTGGTGTTGTAGATGTTGTATCGTGAGTTGCCGATCGGTATGCCATTAAGAAGAAGGGTATGTGTTGGTCCCAATCTTACTGGTTTCTGTTCACGACTTTCCTTAGGTGTTCCTCAAGCGTACGATTAAATCTTTCAACCATTCCATCGGATTGTGGGTGCAAAGGGGTTGTACGAGTTTTGCGTATGCCCATCAATTCACTCATTTCCCTGAATATTGTTGACTCGAAATTTCTGCCTTGATCCGAGTGCAACTCGAGGGGAGCTCCGAATCTGCAGACCCAATTATTGATAAATGCATCTGCAACGGTCTTAGCTTCTTGATCGGGAATGGGGTATACTTCTGGCCATTTACTAAAATAGTCGATTACGACGAGAACATATTTGTTGCCGGAATCACTAATTGGAAACGGACCTGCTATGTCCATTGCACTACGCTCCAATGGCGCTCCCACGTTGTATAAATGCATCTTCCCCTGGCTGCGATGGCTCGGTCCCTTGGCAGCTGTACACTTTTCACAAGCACTAATCCAGTCAACTACCGATTGCTGGCAACCAACCCAATAAAATCGTGTTTTAATTTTCTCTACTGTTTTTGTTATTCCCAAATGCCCTCCGCTTGGCCCACTATGGTATTCCTTGAGAATTTCGCTTATTCTTGCCTTGGGTACCACAATCAAGTTCTTCGTGGTTTTTCCATCTTCGCTCTCCCACAGGCGGAATAGGCATCCATCTTGCAGCTTTAAGCTATTCCATTGAGCCCAATATGCTTTAGTTATGGGGCTTTCAGTCGAGATTTCGTTCCAATCAGGCCGTTTTCCTTCATTCTTACTTGATACGATTTTTGCCAAATCTGGGTCATTTCGTTGTTCTTCTTTTATCTTTTTCGCTGTCCATGCATCGTCTGGTAAAACAGCCATTAAGCGCACATCGACTACTCCTTCTTTCCCTTCAGCTTTAGAACAGTGCTTACATTCCATACTGCAAGGACGTCGTGATAGTGCATCAGCATTCCCGTGGTTTCCGCCTCTGCGATGTTCTATTGTGAAATCGTAGCTTTGGAGTCTCTCAATCCATCTCGCAACCTGACCTTTGGGATTTTTGAACTGTAATAGCCAGCGCAGAGCAGCGTGATCCGTTCTCAACAAGAACTTTTGTCCATACAAGTACTTGTTAAAGTGCTTCACGCACTGCATAACCGCCAAAAGTTCTCTCCGTGTTACACAGTAATTTCGCTCTGGCTTTGATAAGATCTTGCTGAAGTAGGCTATTACTCTTTCATGTCCGTCAATAACTTGCGACAGGACACCTCCAATCCCGAAGCCACTTGCATCTGTATCCAAAATAAATTTTTCGCCAGGTATTGGATACGCAAGGATCGGAGCTGTACACAATAGCTCATTCAATCTGTTGAATGCCTTCTCCTGTTCGCTTTTCCACTCAAAAGGACAATTTTTCCTCGTTAATGCATGCAGACTACCAGCCACGTCTGCAAAGCCTGGAACAAAGCGTCTGTAATAGGTGCAAAGACCCAAGAAGCTGCGTAGCTCATGCAAACTAGTTGGTCTTGGCCACTCCCTTACTGAGTCTATCTTATCTGGATCTGTGTGTACTCCTTCAGGTGTGACTTTATGTCCAAGGTACTTGACTTCTTTCTTGAAGAACGAGCATTTCTTTGCGCTCAGCTTCAACCCTGAAGCTCCTAATCGCATCAATACTTCTTCCAAATTCTTCAAATGGTCCTCGAAGTCCTTTCCCATAACGATGATGTCATCTAGGTACACCAGACACGTTTGCCAGTGGAGACCCTTCAGCACATGTTCCATTAGGCGTTCAAATGTAGCTGGAGTATTACACAGTCCGAATGGCATCACCAAAAATTGCCATAGTCCATCACCGGCGCTGAGTGCTGTCTTTTCCTTGTCTTGGTCGTCTACTGCCACTTGCCAATATCCGCTTTGTAAATCCAGCGTTGAGAACCAATTTGAACCAGAAAGTTTGTCCAACGTATCGTCGATTCGAGGTAATGGATAACTATCTTTCTTCGTTACCTCATTTAGTTACGATAATCTACACAGAAACGTGTGGAGCCATCCTTCTTCTTGACTAATACCACTGGAGAACTCCAGGGGCTCGCTGATGGCTCTATGACGTTGTTCTGATGCATTTCCTTCAGCAATACATTCACCTCTTCTCTCTTTGCCAGAGGTACTCTTCTTGACGCTTGACGAATGGGTTTGGCATCACCAGTGTTGATTGTGTGTTTCACCATCTTTGTTCTGCCTTCGTTTTTACCCTTTTCAGCAAATACTGACCAATGTCTTGCCAAAAGTTGGCTGGCAGTCTTCCTCTGCTCTGTGGATAAGTCTTTGCTCCATTCTTTCGTGAGATCGTCGAGTACCTTTTTATCAGCTGGTATTTTTATTTTTGTGTCTCGCGGCTGGCTTTCACAGTTTACAAATGCCGAAATTGCCTGGCAATTTCCAATTATCTGTCCTTTCTCTATGGTTTTAGCAGAATTCGCAAGATTGACCACTCTTACTGGCACTATTCTGTTCTGCTGCTCTTCTACGAGGGTTTTTCCAATGATGATGTCATCCAGTGCAAATTTTTCATCAGTCTCCACAACCCACAACTTGTTCTTCTCCACATCTCCGTCCATTTTGGCCCATATGACTGCCTCTGACTTTACTGGGATTTTTGTCCGCTGCGATACAATGGCTTGTCGGATACCTCCATACTTATCCTCACCAACGGATAACGGTATTTCGGTGTTCGCATACTTCAACATTCGGCATTTCAAATCTAGGGTGAATCCATTCCGAATCATAAAATCCACACCTAAGATTAATTCGTCCACAATATCCGCAACTACGAACTCGTGCGTCACTGTTGTGGTGCCGATAGTTATATTCCGTGTAACTTTTCCCAGTACCGGTGCATCATCTCCAGTTGCCGTACGCAATCTTATTCCCTGAAGCGGCTCGATTCCCCGAACGAGATCCCTTCTAATTATGGAATGTAATGCACCCGTATCCAATGTTACCACGATTTTTCTTCCATTTACTACGCTGTCGACAGTTAGGCTGTTAATTTTCCGTGCCATCTGAGAAACGAAGATTCTGGGGCTACTTGTTGTGGGAGTCAGATCAAGCCCCTCGAGACTGACTCCATCTAGTTTGTCGACGACTTTTCAACATTTTCTGATTCCCTATTTTGGAATCTGACTTGCTTTGGAGGTCTTACCGGTGAGCGTGATTTAGAACGTTTCCGTCTCGATTGGCAATTACGGGCCATGTGTCCGACCTCTCCGCAGGTGAAGCATTTGCCCGTGAAACTTTAGCCGCTTTCAACTTGTACCTGACGGGCTCTGTATACTGGCTGGCACACCAAGGCTGCTGTCTCTGAAGTTAAAGCGCTAGCAACTGTCTCCATATATGTAGCTTTCGGATTAGTTATTGCAGAACGCTTTATCTCCGCATCGCGAATGCCATATACAAAGGTGTCCATCATACACCTCTCAGTGATCTCTCCTGGGTAGGCAAGATGAGCCAACCGTTCCACTTCCACCGCAAACTGTTGTAGAGACTCACCACTCTTCTGCACCCGTGTTCGTAGCTCTACTTGGTACATCTGCTTGCGATGTTCACTACCATACTTGCGCTGAACGGCATTCATCAAGCTTTCATAGCAGTCTCGCTCACTTTCTGAGATAGTTTGAAGCACATCAGCGGCAGCACCTTTCAACGAAACGGTTAATGCAGCCACTTTTTCGCGAGCACTCCAACCATTTGTGCTAGCGGTAGTCTCAAACTGCATTCTGAAGACGCTAAATGTCGTGGTTCCATCATAGGTAGGAGGCTTCAGTTTTATTGAGGATAAAGCTGGCACAAGCAATGCACCTTCCTGTAGTAGGTGAATTCTTTGCTCTAATTCGTTCTGCTTTTGTTCGTTCGCAATGAATTTTTGTTCTACAGATTTTTCGAACGATTCCTGCCGTGTCTCAATTTCACAAACCTTCCTGTCTACCATATCAGACATTTCTTTCATCTGCTGTGAGTTTTGTTCCGCTAGTAGAGCAAGTCGTGTTTCACTCTGCTCTAACCGCTGCTGCAACTTGTCATCGCTTTTCTGTAGCTGCTGTTCCAACTGTTCTTTAACATCCTCTTTGACAGCTTGTGCATTTTGCTGTAATCGCAACTGCATCTTCTCATCGGCTGCTTGAGAATTTTGTTGTAACTGCTGCTGCATCTTCTCATCTCTCTGCTGCATTCTCTCTTCGGCTGCTTGAGAACTTTGATGTAACTGCTGCATATCCTGTTTAAAGTATTGCATTATCCCGATAAGTGCGCTCATGTCAAAGTTACCCGTGTTAGGTTCTTGTGGTGTTTCTTCGTGGCGATATGTCGTTGGCTCTTCACACTGGAATTCATGCTCATCGACGTCTATACCCTGCTCCTCTAAAGCGCTTCTTAGTCTCACCTGCAGCTCCGCTTTAAGCCCTTGTGTTTGCAAATTTAAACGCTCAAGCTCCTTCTTGAGCTGCTCCAATCTCAGTTTTTCGAATTTAACCATTGTTTATTACAGATACACAATCTCACTTCTGACACCAATTGTTACGAAATTGCCCTCTTGACATTTTACTCTGTTACAAAATTGCCCTCCTGACAATTCCTCTCTGTACTCGGACTCGTACCACTAGATTGTGTAGTAATCAAACAATCGCCGGTTAAATTAAAATAATTATCTTTATTTAATTATTGCTATTCACACATTTAATATTAGGCTTAAAGTTTACTTAGTTATTATTTGCACTTTATTTCACAAACCATTAGTCACTTTATTTAATAAGTAATTTCATCACTTTATTTAATAATGATTTTCATCACTTTGCAAAATTACAAATACTGCTAATACTGCTGCTTAGATTAAAATGCCTGATGTATACACTTTTACGATCTCTGATCTACTGTCCTCGACTTTGAACAGTCTTGTCGCTTTTATAGTTTTCGAATGGTTGGTGTAGAAACTTCCACGCTATTCTCGTATATTCTAGAAGCTTCTATCCTCTTCGACAGAAGTCGAGAATATTCTTTTTGATATTACCGACAGATGGTTCTTGAATAAGCTTTTATTCGAATAGTTCGCATCTTGACTCACAGGGGGCATTCATTCTCCAGATGGGATCCTAAAAATATGCTATCCCGTTTCACTGATATGCAATCACGTTTCAATATAAAAGAAAAACTAAAGAATGAGTATTATCATACTGAAACGTGATAGCTCAGTGAAAAGGGATTGCATACTTTTAGGATCCCATCTGGAGAATGAGTGCCCCCTGTGAGTCAAGATGCGAACTATTCGAATAAAAGCTTATTCAAGAACCATCTGTCGGTAACATCAAAAAGAATATTCTCGACTTCTGTCGAAGTGGATCGAAAATTCTAGAAAATACGAGAATGGCGTGGAATTGTCTACACCAACCATTCGAAACCTATAAAAGCGGCAAGACTGTTCAAAGTCGAATACAGTTGATCAGAGACCGTAACAGTGTGTGCATCTAGCATTATAATCAAAGCAGCAGTATTTGTAATTGTGTAAAGTGATGAAATTCATTAGTAAATAAAGTGACTAATGGTTTGTGAAATAAGTGCAAATAATAACTAAGTAAACTTTAAGCCTAATATTAAATGTGTAAATAGCAATAATTAAATAAAGCTAATTATTTTAATTTAACCAGCGATTGTTTGATTACTACACAATCCAGTGGTACGAGTCCAAGTACAGAGAGTTATAGGAATTGTCAGGAGGGCAATTTTGTAACAGTGTAAATTGTCAAGAGGGCAATTTCGTAACAATTGGTGTCAGAAGTGGGATTGTGTATCTGTAATAAACAATGGTTAAATTTGAAACACTGAGATTGGAACAGCTCAAGAAGGAGCTTGAGCGCTTAAATTTGCAAACACAAGGGCTTAAAGCGGAGCTGCAGGTGAGACTAAGAAGCGCTTTAGAGGAACAGGGTATAGATGTCGATGAGCATGAATTCCAATGTGAAGAGCCAACAACATCTCGACACGAAGAAACACCCCCAGAAACTAACACGGGTAACTTTGACATGAGTGAACTTATCGGGGTAATACAGCAGCAGTTAAAACAAAATTCTCAAGCAGCCGATGAGAAAATGCAGTTGCGAGATGAAAAGATGCAGCAGCAGTTACAGCAAAATGCTGAATCCGACGAAAAGAGTGTTGCATCCGTCAAACAGGAGGTCAAAGAACGCTTACAGCAAAGCGACGACAAGATGCAGCAGCGTTTACATCAAAGTGAAACTCGACTTATTCAACTAGTGGAAAAGAATTCACAGCAGATGAAAGAAATGTCCGAGCTGGTAGACAGGAAGGTTTGTGAAATTGAGACACGGCAAGAATCGTTCGAAAAATCTGTAGTACAAAGGCAGAACGAATTTACGCAACAAATAGAGCAAAGAATTCACCTACTACAGGAAGGTGCATTGCCTGTGCCAGCTTTTTCATCAATAAAACTGAAGCCTCCTACCTATGATGGAACCACGACATTTAGCGTGTTCAGAATGCAGTTTGAGACTACCGCTACCACAAATGGTTGGAGTGCTCGCGAAAAAGTGGCTGCATTAACCGTTTCGTTGAAAGGTGCTGCCGCTGATGTGCTTCAAACTATCTCAGAAAGTGAGCGAGACTGCTATGAAAGCTTGATGAATGCCGTTCAGTTCAACTATGGTAGTGAACACCGGAAGCAGATGTACCAAGTAGAGCTACGAACACGGGTATAGAAGAGTGGTGAGTCTCTACAACAGTTTGCGGCGGAAGTGGAACGGTTGGCTCATCTTGCCTACCCAGGAGAGATCTCTGAGAGGTGTATGGTGGACACCTTCGTATATGGCATTCGCGATGCGGAGATAAAGCGTTCTGCGATAACTAATCCGAAAGCTACATATATGGAGATAGTAGCTAGCGCTTTGTTATCAGAACGCCAGCCGACGAATTTATCGGCAGAAAAAATAAGTATTACTTTCGGAAGAAAAATGCCAGAAGCGCCCGTCGATGAAAATTACGACACAAAACACTATGAAATAAATATATTAAAAGAAAAAATAATAGATGAAATTAAAAAAACTCATTCAAATATAAATACAAACTTGCCATTCAGAACAAATGTTAAAGCGGAAATCCGTACAACTGTTGAAACTCCTATATAGAGTAAACAGTATCCATATCTTCTATCTGTAAACTCGTTTGTAAATAATGAAGTGAACAAATTTTTAAATGAAGGAATTATAAGGCCTAGTAATAGCCCATACAATTCACCTGTATTGAATGAAAAGTATAATGTATTGAAACGTGATTGCATATCAGTGAAACGGGATAGCATATTTTTAGGATCCCATCTGGAGAATGAGTGCCCCCTGTGAGTCAAGATGCGAACTATTCGAATAAAAGCTTATTCAAGAACCATCTGTCGGTAATATCAAAAAGAATATTCTCGACTTCTGTCGAAGAGGATAGAAGCTTCTAGAATATACGAGAATAGCGTGGAAGTTTCTACACCAACCATTCGAAAACTATAAAAGCGACAAGACTGTACAAAGTGGAACACAGTAGATCAGAGATCGTAAAAGTGTGTACAGCAGGCATTTTAATCGAAGCAGCAGTATTGGCAGTATTTGTAATTTTGCAAAGTGATGAAATTCATTATTAAATAAAGTGATGAAATTACTTATTAAATAAAGTGACTAATGGTTTGTGAAATAAAGTGCAAGTAATAACTAAGTAAACTTTAAGCCTAATATTAAATGTGTAAATAGCAATAATTAAATAAAGCTAATTATTTTAATTTAACCAGCGATTGTTTGATTACTACACAATCCAGTGGTACGAGTCCGAGTACAGAGAGTTAGAGAAATTGTCAGGAGGGCAATTTTGTAACAGAGTAAATTGTCAAGAGGGCAATTTCGTAACAATTGGTGTCAGAAGTGGGATTGTGTATCTGTGATAAACAATGGTTAAATTTGAAAAACTGAGATTGGAGCAGCTCAAGAAGGAGCTTGAGCGTTTAAATTTGCAAACACAAGGGCTTAAAGCGGAGCTGCAGGTGCGATTAAGAAGCGCTTTAGAGGAGCAGGGTATAGATGTAGATGAGCATGAATTCCAATGTGAAGAGGCAACGACATCTCGACACGAAGAAACACCGCAAGAAACTAACACGGGTAACTTTGACATGAGTGCACTTATCGGGGTAATACAGATGCAGCTACAACAAAGTGCTCAAGCAGCCGAAGAGAGGATGCAACAGCAATTACAACAAAATGCTCAAGCAGCCGAAGAGAGGATGCAGCAGCAATTACAACAAAATGCTCAAGCAGCCGAAGAGAGGATGCAGCAGCAGTTACAGCAAAATGCTAAATCCGTCGAAAAGAGTGTTGCATCCGTCGAAAAGAGTGTTGCATTCGTTGAAAAGAGTGTTAAAGAACAGTTGCAGCAGAGTGAAACACGACTCGCTCTATTAGCGGAACAAAACTCACAGCAGATGAAAGAAATGTCCGAAATGGTAGACAGGAAGGTTTATGATATTCAGACACGGCAGGAATCGTTCGAAAAATGTGTAGAACAAAAATTCATTGCGAACGAGCAAAAGCAAAACGAATTTAAGCAACAAATAGAGCAAAGAATTCACCTACTACAGGAAGGTGCATTGCCTGTGCCAGCTTTATCCTCAATAAAACTGAAGCCTCCTACCTATGATGGAACCACGACATTTAGCGTCTTCAGAATGCAGTTTGAGACTACCGCTAGCACAAATAGTTGGAGTGCTCGCGAAAAAGTGGCTGCATTAACAGTTTCATTGAAAGGTGCTGCCGCTGATGTGCTTCAAACTATCTCAGAAAGTGAGCGAGACTGCTATGAAAGCTTGATGAATGCCGTTCAGCGCAAGTATGGTAGTGAACATCGCAAGCAGATGTACCAAGGAGAGCTACGAACACGGGTACAGAAGAGTGGTGAGTCTCTACAACAGTTTGCAGCGGAAGTGGAACGGTTGGCTCATCTTGCCTACCCAGGAGAGATCACTGAGAGGTGTATGATGGACACCTTCGTATATGGCATTCGCGATGCGGAGATAAAGCGTTCTGCAATAACTAATCCGAAAGCTACATATATGGAGACAGTAGCTAGCGCTTTAACTTCAGAGACAGCAGCCTTGGTGTGCCAGCCAGTATACAGAGCCCGTCAGGTACAAGTTGAAAGCGGCCAAAGTTTCACGGGCAAATGCTTCACCTGCGGAGAGGTCGGACACATGGCCCGTAATTGTCAATCGAGACGGAAACGTTCTAGATCACGCTCACCGGTAAGACCTCCAAAGCAAGTCAGATTCCAAAGTAGGGAATCAGAAAACGTTGAAAAGCCGTCGACAAACTAGATGGAGTCAGTCTCGAGGGGCTTGATCTGACTCCCACAACATGTAGCCCCAGAATCTTCGTTTCTCAGATGGCACGGAAAATCAACAGCCTAACTGTCGACAGCGTAGTAAATGGAAGAAAAATCGTGGTAACATTGGATACGGGTGCATCACATTCCATAATTAGAAGGGATCTCGTTCGGGGAATCGAACCGCTTCAGGGAATAAGATTGCGTACGGCAACCGGAGATGATGCACCGGTACTGGGAAAAGTTACACGGAATATAACTATCGGCACCACAACAGTGACGCACGAGTTTGTAGTTGCGGATATTGTGGACGAATTAATCTTAGGTGTGGATTTTATGATTCGGAATGGATTCACCCTAGATTTGAAATGCCGAATGTTGAAGTATGCGAACACCGAAATACCGTTATCCGTTGGTGAGGATAAGTATGGAGGTATCCGACAAGCCATTGTATCGCGGCGGACAAAAATCCCAGCAAAGTCAGAGGCAGTCATATGGGCCAAAATGGACGGAGATGTGGAGAAGAACAAGTTGTGGGTTGTGGAGACTGATGAAAAATTCGCACTGGATGACATCATAATTGGAAAAACCCTCGTAGAAGAACAGCAGAACAGAATAGTGCCAGTAAGAGTGGTCAATCTTGCAAATTCCGCTAAAACCATAGAGAAAGGACAGATAATTGGAAATTGCCGGGCAATTTCGGCAATTGTAAACTGTGAAAGCCAGCCGCGAGACACAAAAATGAAGATACCAGCTGATAAAAAGGTACTCGACGATCTCACGAAAGAATGGAGCAAAGACTTATCCACAGAGCAGAGGAAGACTGCCCGCCAACTTTTGGCAAGACATTGGTCAGTATTTGCTGAAAAGGGTAAAAACGAAGGCAGAACAAAAATGGTGAAACACACAATCAACACTGGTGATGCCAAACCCATTCGTCAAGCGTCAAGAAGAGTACCTCTGGCAAAGAGAGAAGAGGTGAATGTATTGCTGAAGGAAATGCATCAGAACAACGTCATAGAGCCATCAGCGAGCCCCTGGAGTTCTCCAGTGGTATTAGTCAAGAAGAAGGATGGCTCCACACGTTTCTGTGTAGATTATCGTAAACTAAATGAGGTAACGAAGAAAGATAGTTATCCATTACCTCGAATCGACGATACGTTGGACACACTTTCTGGTTCAAATTGGTTCTCAACGCTGGATTTACAAAGCGGATATTGGCAAGTGGCAGTAGACGACCAAGACAAGGAAAAGACAGCATTCAGCGCCGGTGATGGACTATGGCAATTTTTGGTAATGCCATTCGGACTGTGTAATGCTCCAGCTACATTTGAACGCCTAATGGAACATGTGCTAAAGGGCCTCCACTGGAAAACGTGTCTGGTGTACCTAGATGATATCATCGTTATGGGAAAGGACTTCGAGGACCACTTGAAAAATTTGGAAGAAGTATTGATGCGATTAGGAGCTTCAGGGTTGAAGCTGAGCGCAAAGAAATGCTCGTTCTTCAAAAAAGAAGTCAAGTACCTTGGACATAAAGTCGCACCTGAAGGAGTACACACAGATCCAGATAAGATAGACTCAGTAAGGGAGTCGCCAAGACCAACTAGTCTGCATGAGCTACGCAGCTTCTTGGGTCTTTGCACCTATTACAGACGCTTTGTTCCAGGCTTTGCAGACGTGGCTGGTAGTCTGCATGCATTAACGAGGAAAAATTGTCCTTTTGAGTGGAAAAGCGAACAAGAGAATGCATTCAACAGATTGAAAGAGCTATTGTGTACAGCTCCGATCCTTGCGTATCCAATACCTGGCGAAAAATTTATTTTGGATACAGATGCAAGTGGATTCGGGATTGGAGGTGTCCTGTCGCAAGTTATTGACTGACAAGAAAGAGTAATAGCCTACTTCAGCAAGATCTTATCAAAGCCAGAGCGAAATTACTGTGTAACACGGAGAGAACTTTTGGCGGTTATGCAGTGCGTGAAGCACTTTAACAAGTACTTGTATGGACAAAAGTTCTTGTTGAGAACGGATCACGCTGCTCTGCGCTGGCTATTACAGTTCAAAAATCCCGAAGGTCAGGTTGCGAGATGGATTGAGAGACTCCAAAGCTACGATTTCACAATAGAACATCGCAGAGGCGGAAACCACGGGAATGCTGATGCACTATCACGACGTCCTTGCAGTATGGAATGTAAGCACTGTTCTAAAGCTGAAGGGAAAGAAGGAGTAGTCGATGTGCGCTTAATGGCTGTTTTACCAGACGATGAATGGACAGCGGAAAAGATAAAAGAAGAACAACGAAATGACCCAGATTTGGCAAAAATCGTATCAAGTAAGAATGAAGGAAAACGGCCTGATTGGAACGTAATCTCGACTGAAAGCCCCATAACTAAAGCATATTGGGCTCAATGGAATAGCTTAAAGCTGCAAGATGGATGCCTATTCCGCCTGTGGGAGAGCGAAGATGGAAAAACCACGAAGAACTTGATTGTGGTACCCAAGGCAAGAATAAGCGAAATTCTCAAGGAATACCATAGTGGGCCAAGCGGAGGGCATTTGGGAATAACAAAAACAGTCGAGAAAATTAAAACACGATTTTATTGGGTTGGTTGCCAGCAATCGGTAGTTGACTGGATTAGTGCTTGTGAAAAGTGTACAGCTGCCAAGGGACCGAGCCGTCGCAGTCAGGGGAAGATGCATTTATACAACGTGGGAGCGCCATTTGAGCGTATTGCAATGGACATAGCAGGTCCGTTTCCAATTAGTGATTCCGGCAACAAATATGTTCTCGTCGTAATCGACTATTTTAGTAAATGACCAGAAGTATACCCCATTCCCGATCAAGAAGCTAAGACCGTTGCAGATGCATTTATCAATAATTGGGTCTGCAGATTCGGAGCTCCCCTCGAGTTGCACTCGGATCAAGGCAGAAATTTCGAGTCAACAATATTCAGGGAAATGAGTGAATTGATGGGCATACGCAAAACTCGTACAACCCCTTTGCACCCACAATCCGATGGAATGGTTGAAAGATTTAATCGTACGCTTGAGGAACACCTAAGGAAAGTCGTCGACAGAAACCAGAAAGATTGGGACCAACACATACCCCTCTTCTTAATGGCATACCGATCGGCAACTCACGATACAACATCTACAACACCAGCTAAGGCTATTTTCGGTTGTGACATAAGATTGCCTGCAGATCTGAAATTCGGTGCCTACTCATCTACGGAAGTTTCATGTAGCAGTTATGTAGCTGACAAACGAAGACAGCTGAATGAAATTCATGGAACCATCAGAAAGCGCACACAACTGATGAGTGATAAAATGAAAGCCAGATATGATCTACGAGCAAACTCCAAGGGATTTCAGGAAGGGCAGCTAGTTATGCTTCATAATCCGCAAAGGAAAAAGGGATTATCGCCAAAACTGCAAACACACTGGGAAGGCCCTTATAAGGTGATAAAGCGGCTCAACGATGTAGTATACCGTATCCAGTTGGCGAGAAATGCCAGGAGCAAAATGAAAGTCGTTCATTTAGAGAGGTTATCTCCTTATAAAGGTTGCAATACTATCCTTGTTCGGGACGAACAAGATTAAGCGGAGGGCAGTGAAACGTGATTGCATATCAGTGAAACGGGATAGCATATTTTTAGGATCCCATCTGGAGAATGAGTGCCCCCTGTGAGTCAAGATGCGAACTATTCGAATAAAAGCTTATTCAAGAACCATCTGTCGGTAATATCAAAAAGAATATTCTCGACTTCTGTCGAAGAGGATAGAAGCTTCTAGAATATACGAGAATAGCGTGGAAGTTTCTACACCAACCATTCGAAAACTATAAAAGCGACAAGACTGTTCAAAGTGGAACACAGTAGATCAGAGATCGTAAAAGTGTGTACAGCAGGCATTTTAATCGAAGCAGCAGTATTGGCAGTATTTGTAGTTTTGCAAAGTGATGAAATTCATTATTAAATAAAGTGATGAAATTACTTATTAAATAAAGTGACTAATGGTTTGTGAAATAAAGTGCAAGTAATAACTAAGTAAACTTTAAGCCTAATATTAAATGTGTAAATAGCAATAATTAAATAAAGCTAATTATTTTAATTTAACCAGCGATTGTTTGATTACTACACAATCCAGTGGTACGAGTCCGAGTACAGAGAGTTAGAGAAATTGTCAGGAGGGCAATTTTGAAACAGAGTAAATTGTCAAGAGGGCAATTTCGTAACAGTATGTATATACACACAAACGCCAGCACCATACGTGGCGTACGCACATGCAATGTGAGCGGAGACCCAACATAAGTGCATCACACTCTCATACAAGAGTGTCAACGTTACTAAGCGCGAACAGCGCGCACGTTTTTGATTACGCTGCATTCTAATGTTCAATGCCCTTGAACGAATGTACGCCGGCATTGACCGTGATACTTTCCGCTGACATTGCAAAAGCCCCCTTTATGTATTAAGAACCATATTATATACAAAGTCTTAGCACATAAGAAATTAAGGTATAAATAGCGATAAGGTTTTATCAATAAATCAGATTCGATCTAGAAACCAAACATATCGCTTCTCATTAAAATATTTGGCTGTACACTTGTAGTCGCCGATTTAAATTGTGCGCTAGCTCTCGCGCCGCTATACAATCCATTGAACCCATCATTACATGACGATCATACATTTCGCTCCTCACTTGAATATCTGGCTGCACTCTTGTAGTCGCCGAATTAAATTGTGCGCTAGCTCTCGCACCGCTTTGCAAATCTTTGAGCCCATCATTACAATATGGGTGGTGCCGAAAAAAGTTATAAATGAAGATGGCACACAAAAATTTAGAATGGTTACAGATTATAAAAAAAATTAATGAATTAACTATATCAGACTGGTATCCCATACCTGACGTATCAGTCATCAACTTAGGGAATTCTAAATATTTTTCCACAATAGATCTTGAATCGGGTTTTCATCAGATTTTAATGAAAGAAAGCCACATTGAAAAAACAGCTTTTTCTGTCAATAATGGATAATATGAATACACGCGCTTGCCGTTTGGATTAAAAAATGCACCAAGCATTTTCCAAAGAGCGATGGACAATATATTACCAGAATATATTGGAAAGATTTGCCATGTTTATATTGACGACATTATCATTTATTTAAAAAACCTTGAAGACCACACAAGAGATTTGGCAACAATAATTGAGACACTAAAAAAAGCTCACATGAAATTTTCTTAGAAAAATCTAAATTTTATGAAAGACAGGTTGAATTTTTATGCTATATAGTAGCACAAAGCATAATTAAAACCGATCCCAGAAAAATAGACACAATAAAAAATTTTCCTATACCAACTACACCGAGGCAGCTTCTATCACAAAACCCTTAACGAAATACCTTTCCGGTGAAAATGGGAGAATTTCCCAATATATGTCTAAAAAATAAAAATTCGATTAGAACAGGAAGGTATTCTAGCTTGCGAAAATCTAAAAAAATTGTTAAGCCATGAAGTCGAATTGACTCAACCAGACTTTGGTAAAAAATTTGTTCTTACAACAGATGCATCTAATGTTGCCATAGGAGCTGCATTATCCAAAGAGGGTAAACCAATTACCTTTATTTCAAAAACGTTCAACTCCACAGAGCAAAACTATGCAATAAACGAAAAAGAATTATATGCAATTGTATGGTCATTCAAAATTTGAGAAATTACCTTTATGGCGTTACAGATCTTGAAATTCATACAGATCACCAGCCGTTGACATTCGCTGTTTCCGTCCGAAATCGAAATGCCAAAAATGAAACGATGGCATGCTTTCATAGAGGAGTTCGCTCCGAAAATAGTACATACGAGTATATAAACCTGGAACTTCTAATGTAGTTGCAGACGCACTTTCTCGACAATATCTTAATAATTTATCGGATGATTCTTCAACAATGGAAACTCAACATTCTGCGGAAAGCAGTGAGAACAATCATATTAAAGAAACTACTAAGCCCTTAAATCAATTTAAACAACAAATTCTGTTAGGCAGAGCTAGATTTAGTATTCATGAATCAATCATAAATTTTGGAAATGTGAGACATATAATTGAATTTGACAGAGTAGAAAATTTAATAACAATTCTGAAAGAATATTTGCGACCAGGTGTAATAACAGCTATACATTGTACAATTGAGGATCTGTATGAGATAAAGAATAGTTTATTGCAAAATTTTAATATTAAATTCGTATAAATAAAGAATTTTCCTTTGGATATAACCAATAGAGAAGATCAGGGCAATATTATTGAACAAACTCATAGCAGAGCACATAGAAACTATAGAGAAAATCTGAAACAAAAATTTACTCAGTATTATTGGCCTAAGATGAATAAACAATTTAAGGAATTTATACGTAATTGTGAAATTTGTAACAAGAATAAATATTCTAGACACCCGAAGAAGATACCAATTGGGAGTGCTCCAATCCCAGAAAAAGAAGGGGATATATTTTTTGCACAAAATTTAAAATTTTTGACTTGTATAGTTTCTTACTCAAAATATTTAGTCGTGAAATCGTTAGCAACGCATTTTCATTAAAACTATTAAACAATGGAGTTTTTAAAATAAATCTCTATAATAGCGAATAGAGCCATAACCAAATTGTTGTCAAGCGCAAATTTGTCTTGGCATACTTATGAGAGCAAACAAGATCGTGCCATTAGAGTAATGGCTAAAAAACTGCACCGTTCATGCGACCCGGAATTAATCCTTCTAGATCTTCAAGATCAAGGATTTAAAATAATTAGCGCAACAAACAAATTAAAATGGAATTCAAAGGACCCACTAGATATGTTTCTTTTAACATTCGCCGCAAGCGAAGATATTAAAAAAAATATATAAAATAACCAATATTTTAAACTCTATAGTAGAAATAGAGTCATTAAAACACTCAAAACTAATTCCACAATGCAAAAACTGTTCGTTATATGGTCACACAAAAATTTATTGTGTCAAAGAAGCACGGTGCGTTAAATGCACAGGAAAGCACAGTATTTCATCCTGTACTAAACCAGACAACCAGCAACCAAAATGTTGTAACTGTGGTGATGCTCATCAAGAACTACAAAAAATACGTAACGGAACCACCCAACAGAAAAAACCTCCTCACATAGGTACAGTAAACCCACCTGCAATGCAAACTACGCAGACCAATGTAAACGAAAAGAATGAGCAAAGCCTAAGTTACGCTCAAGTAGCGAGAAAGGAGAATGCCACAAAGTCTAATTCTGTAGAAGAAATATTGTCTCAAATTTTAAAACAATTAAAGAAACAAGAAGAATTTAATAAAAGCCTCGAAACTCGTCTAGTAAGGCTCAATGCAACAAAATTGCCCCCCATAAACAATGATACTAAAAATAATGCTATGGAATGCGAACGAAGAAAATATTGATGTTTGTCTGATTTCTGAAACACATTTCACAAATCAGTCGTTCATAAAAGTTAATAACTATGAGACTTACCACACAACTCATCCAGATAATTCAGCTCGTGGTGGTAGCGCAATAATCGTAAGAAAAAATATAGAACATTACGAGTCAGAGAAATTCCGTACTTATGAAATCCAAGCAACCACTATCATTATAAATTCAAACCACCAACCGCTAGCGCTCACGGCACTGTACAGTCCGCCGAGACACAAAATTAATAGTGAATTATACGTTAAATTTATAAATAAGCACGAAACCAGATTTATAGTAGGAGGAGATATCAATGCCAAAAACATCTATTGGGGATCCAGACTAAACCCAACAAAAGGGCGTGAGTTATTTAAAGCTGCCAGAGATACGAGTTGTGAGTTTATCTCAACTGGTAAGCCTACTTATTGGCCAAGCGATCCTGGAGAGATACCTGATCTAATAGATTTATTTTTAATTAAAAAAGTTTCAAAGAAATATTTACAAATACAGGAGGATTTTGATCTCATTCCGACTACTCTCCGGTTTTCTTATCAGTAAGCGAAAATATAATTTAAAAAATGCAAAATAAATATCTAACCAGCAAATTTACCGACTGGCACTATTTGAAAGAAGTGCTATGTAAAAACACTCGACACATAGAACCGCCAAAAACAGGAGAACAACTAGAATACGAAGCCTTAAAACTAATGCTAAATATTCAAAATGCTGCTTGGGCTAGCACGCCAATTTTAAAAAGGAATTCCGAAGGATGTTTCTATCCGAAAGAAATAAAAATTCTAATAACATACAAAAGAAAACACCGGCGTCGCTGGCACCAAAGTAGGTCACCCAATGATAAACATGCGCTTGACAAAGCTACAAAGAAGCTAAGTCAAGAAATATAGGTTTTCAATAATGAATCGACTAGCAGGCTCTTACGAAACCTTTCACACGAAAAAAACAATGACTACTCTTTGTGGAAAGCCACGAAAAACATAAAAAGGCCCACATTACCGATTCCTCTCATTAAAATGGCTAATGGTGGCTGGGCCAAAAGCAACATTGAAAAAGCTCACACTTTTGCCGACCACCTTATGAAAACCTTTACGCCAAATAATGGCGTAGAAATTGATACGAATTACAACATCAACTATGAGAATAAGGCAGGCACTCTACGGTGTACCCCTTCTGAAGTAAAATGTGAGATAAAGAACCTAAAATTGAAAAAAAGTCCAGGTTTTGATCTGATAACAGCAGAAATTTTGAAACAGCTGCCACAGCTGTGTATTCAAAATCTTTCAACTTTGTATAACGCCACATTTAAACTTCGACATGTCCCAAGCATCTGGAAAGTGGCCGAAGTAATAATGCTTCCCAAACCAGGCAAAGTACCACAAGAAGTGTCATCATATAGACCAATCTCTCTGTTACCAATATTATCGAAAGTCTTTGAGAAGCTGCTACACAATAAACTCCAGTTGAAGAAAAGAAACTCATACCAAGCCACCAATTTGGTTTCAGAAGAAAACTATAGATCAAGTTCACAGGATCGTCGAAGTTATTGAAAACTCATTTGAAGAGAAAAAAGTTTGTTCTGTGGTATTTCCAGATGTAGCGCAGGCATTCGACAAAGTTTGGCATAAAGGTCTGCTCCATAAACTGCAATTGATTCTACCTGCCGAATATTGTGAAATTATCGAATCATACCTTCAAAAAAGACACTTCAGAATTAAGCAAGATGATGCCTATTCTGGGCTCCGCGAAGTTAAGGCAGGTGTTCCTCAAGGTAGCATCCAACGGCCCCTACTCTATCTCCTATTCACAAGCGATTCACCGATCGAACAAAACCATATTACCGCAACAGTCGCTGACGATACGGCACTCATAGCTACTGGTAGCACAGAGGAAATCTCAGTAGAGAAACTCCAACGTGCCGTAAAATCAATATTTAATTGGAGAAAGAAATGGCATATTAAAATAAATAACACAAAATTGGTCCACATCGATTTTACGAATAAAAAGGTTAGACATAACCCGCTATATATAGACGGAATAGAAGTACCATACTCAAATAACGCTAAATATTTGGGTATGACACTAGTCGTAAAGCTCCGATGGTGTGCACATGTGAAAAAGAAAAGAGAAGAACTCGAAATAAAGAATAAAAAAATGTTCTGGTTAATTGGCAGATCATCTACGCTTTCTACATATAACAAGCTTTTGTTATATAAGCAAATCTTGAAACCCGTAAGGAGTTACGGTATTCAACTTTGGGGATGCACCACACAAACCAATATTAAAAGAATACAAAAATTTCAAAACAAAGTTCTACGGAACATAGTCAATGCACTCTGGTACGTACGAATGTCAGACCTCCACAGAGATCTTGGCGTAAGAGAACGAAGCCGAGAGACCTCACTAACTAGTAGCAAAGAACATACAAGAATAGACAGTTGATATGAATCTATTTTTGCGAGTTCTGCTACTGAGAGGTGGTTTTAAAATTGATGTATGTAGTGGTTAAAATACAGGGCCCCCCCTTAATTCTAACTATCGTCATTCCTCAATTCACTTAACTTCTCAAAATAACTGAAAACATACAATTTCTTTGATAGTTTCTCATTGTCAATGAACCCTCAAGATCCACAAGTCGAAATATTGCAGTTGCGTTTAAGTAAAAAAGTTAATTCGACAAAATAAAAAATTGCTTTCGTCATTATTAAAGAAAGAAACACTACCTCTGTTTAATTAAAAGGACAAAGCCGTTAACTTAATTCGTTTAGCTGCATTTTTGACCTATTTTGAAGATTTTTCTGAGATTATTGAAACTGTTGTTATATGTGAGAATACTTTAAAAAGGTTTAATTCTCTTTTGACCGGCAATTTCTTAATCTTTGTCTCCTTCTGTTCCAAATTCTAATTTTTTTACTGTCCCCTGTGCACTTTCATTCGTTCATGGCCATGTATATTTAAACAGGCTTGGGGTATTAAAGGGCAGTCGGACCCCATTTTAATATAAATAAATATTTATTAATTATTTTAGTTATTAGTAGTGTAATAATATGGCAAAAAACCAAATAATTATTATTCTACATCTTATGATTACTATGGTGCGTTTACAATGAAGAGAAGTGTAAATGGAAAGCAATTGGATCAGATTTTGCATTAAGAATAGTAATATTTTATGAAAAGAACTTGTTAACATTTGAGTTTTCAATTCTAAATTAAAAAATACAATTTTTTTTGATTTATTATAACCTTTTCTTTTTAGAAGTTCGCAGTTCTTTTTAAAATACAAATGAAGTGACCCCCTAAAAGTTTAATTTAAACGTAGCCCTGATTTCTTCTGATTTTTTACTCGGAATATTTTCTATTTTAGACAACATCCCAGCAGTGAAACCAACTAGTAAAAATTCTAGTAAAACTCATGTTATATGTAAAATTCATATATACAGTGAACCAATAATGTCTTCGTACAGCACCTGTTTACAAGATAATTTGATTTGATAAAGGATTATTATAAGTGTTTAATTTATCTTAATAAATGGACAAGTTAATCTGTATCACTACTTTTTTGTGTTTTCAATTATATAAAGTTTTGTATGTAAGTAAAGTTGAAAACAGTTGATGTACGAAGACATTATTGGTATACTGTATGTACCTTCTCTCCCCAATGCAAGGTCGGATGTTCTCGGCATGACTGTCGAAAGCGCTTTGACGACTAATGTGATTCGCTCAACACCTTTGCCTGCAAAACAGAGACAAGCGAGCAGTGGTAGCATGTCCCACAACGGCGAGCGGGCGGGCCACTTCACAGCGTTCAATTGCGACTGCACTTAACAATGCAAGTGCAAGTACACACAGTTCGCACTCAAACCAGAACCAATGTCCAAAAGTGTCTCTGGCACTCTCTGCGCATGCGCCCTCTTGGAGCGCTCAATGTTCAACACCCAGCCCAACGGCAAAGAAGACAAAGCAAAGACATTCAATTCCCTCCAAATTTATTTACCGTTCCGACCATTTTTTTTGGTCACACGTATAGTGTATGTGAATTTATTGTGTTTGTTGTAAAAATATTCCATATCCCTGTAGTGAAAATTATAGGCAGTCTTCAAAATGTACTACTAAATTTAATAGTAAAAAATCAAGTGGTTAATTTACTAGTTCAAAACTTATTTATAAGTTAACCAGTTACTGACTTTTGCGGCACTTCATTGCCGTGTATACTAAATTTTTCCTTTCTTGTCAATTTAATTAAAAAGGAAGTAAAGGCAAACATTGGAATTTGAAGAAAAACAGATATTTTTATAATTTTAAGCACTTTTTGTAATTCCTCAATTTAGAGATAAATCTTCAAGTTAACGCGTGTTTTAAAATATCCGCAAGTGTTCGCAAAGAAAAGTAGAAATGCGACACAATGAATTAACATGCTGAATTAATGTCGAGTACACATTATTATATTATGTACATACATACATATATATGAATTTTACATATAATTATGAGTTTTTCTAGTATTTTACATGTCGAGTACACATTATTATAATATGTATATATGAATTTTATATATTATATGAGTTTTACTAGTATTTCAACTAGTTGGTTTCCCTGTTGGGGTGTTGTCTAAAATAGCGAATATTCGGAGAAAAAAATAAGAAGAAATCAGGGCTACGTTTAAATTAAACTTTTAGGGGTCACTTCATTTGTATTTTAAAAAGAACTGCGAAACTTCTAAAAAGAAAATAAAATAATAAATCAAAAAAAATTGTATTATTTAATTTGGAATTGAAAACTCAAATGTTAACAAGTTCTTTTCATAAATTATAACTATTCTTAATGTAAAATCTGATCCAATTGCTTTCCGTTTACACTTCTGTTCACTGTAAACGCACCATAGTAATCATAAGATGTAGAATAATAATTATTTGGTTGACATAATATTATACTACTAATAACTAAAATAATTAATAAAAATTCATTTATATTAAAATGGGGTCCGACTGCCCCAGTAGTACCCCAAGCGTGGCTAAATATGCATGGCCATGAACGAATGAAAGTGCACAGGGGACAGTAAAAATATTAGAATTTGGAACAGAAGGAGACAAAAATTAAGAAATTGACGGTCAAAAGAGAATTCTACGTTTCTACAGTATTCTCACAAATAACAACAGTTTCAATAGTCTCAGAAAAATCTTCAAAATAGGTGAAAAATGCACCTAAACGAATTAAGTCAACGGCTGTATGCTTTTAATTAAACAGAGGTAGTGTTTTTTCTTTAATAATGTAAAAAACAATTTTTTATTTTGTCGAATTAATTTTTTTACTTAAACGTAACTGGAATTTTTCGACTTGTGGATCTTGAGGGTTCATTGATAATGAGAAATTATCAAAGAAATTGTATGTTTTCAGTTTGAGAAGTTAAGTGAATTGAGGAATGACGATAGTTAGAGTTAAGGGGGCTGCACTGTATTTTTACCACTACATACATCAATTTTAAAAACTCCTCTCAGTAGCAGAGCTCACACAAATACATTCAAATTAAGTGTCTAATCTTGTATGTTCTTTGCCAACGGCGTCCATAACTAAAGAGTGCAAACAGGTTCCATCCACGTCTCTCTCTCACTCGTCCGATCGTTCTAGAACAAATTCGCCAGCAGTGGCTGAGCGCACTGAAAAAGCAATCACACCAACCATCAATGCAAATCACTCAACCAAAAATTTTTCAAACAACCCAGCAGGGAAAAGATAGGTACGAGTATATCCTTAAAAACAAGCGCAAGCGAAGCCCAAAATCGAGTGCAATCAAAACTAACATCGCAAAAATCAGCAAAACTAGCGAGAGCTAGGTAAAAGGCGCTTCGCACTACTTCAATGTGCTGAGGAGGCAGACACACCCAAACCTAAAATTATATTCAAACCACCTCCCATTTACCTACGAGAACGTAACTCCAGTAAATTAGTTGCAAAGCTTACCGAGCTCATTGGTCCTAAAAATTTCCATGTCACCCCTCTTGTTAAAGGAAATATCCAGGAAACAAAAATCCAAATACATAGTGAGAGCAATTACAGAGTGGTTATAAAAAACTTCGACACTGAGAAAAAAATCTACTACACCTATCAGCTTAAAAGTAGCAAAGGCCTTACCATTGTCATAAAGGGACTTGAATCAGATATTCCCCCTGCTGAAGTCAAAGAAGCACTACATGAAGCAGGGTTCGCTGCCCGCTCTATTATAAATATAATAAATCGCAACAGAATCCCTCAGCCATTGTTTCGCGTAGAATTGGAGCCTGAAACCCAAAAGCTTAAAAAAGGAGAAGTGCATGGAATTTATAATCTCCGCTATATTATGCATCGCAGAATTACTGTGGAGGAGCCTCTCAAACGAAACGGCCCAGTTCAGTGTTCGAATTACCAAGAATTTGGGCACACTAGGTCCTACTGCACTCTTCGTAGTGTATGTGTTGCCTGTGGTGATTTACACTCCACATCAGAATGTACGAAGACTAAAACTGATAGAGCTGCTAGAAAGTGCAGTAATTGTGGGGGTAACCATACTGCCAACTACTGAGGTTGCCCTGTATACCAGGAAATTAAGAACAATGCCGCCCATTGCACAACCACAGAATTGATCCTCAGTTAAAGAAAAAGCGCACTCAACCTAGTCCAAATATACCACCCATTGCACAACCACAGAAGTCAATTCCATACCCCGATACAGGGACGACGTATGCATCGGTACTTAGGTTAAGGAAGGATCAGCAGTCCGGGACTGGTTCAAATCTGCATAATTTTGAAGGAATGATAGCAACGCTCACACAATGTATGACGCAGTTCATGACCTCCATACAAACAATGATTCAAGAGATGATGAGAAACCAAAACCAGCTCATGCAGCTTCTGATATCCCCGAAATGAACGTACTTAAGATCTGTCAATGGAATGCAAACGGTGTAATCCAGCACAAGTTAGAAATCAACAAATTTTTACTCTCTAATGAAATCGACATACTTCTTATATCCGAAACCCATCTAACCGAAAAACACAATTTTTACATACCGGGATATAAATTCTATGATACAAAGCATCTCGCTGGCAAAGCCCATGGCGGCACTGGAATCCTAGTCAAACAAAGAATAAAACACTTCGTTATGGAAGAATACAACAAGGAGTACCTGCAAGCAACACAAATTTGTCTGGACGGATTCTAGGATAACTTAACAATATCCGCTGTGTACTGCCCACCTAGATTTAAAATAACAAGTAACCAGTTCTCAGATTTTTTCTCCACACTTGGAACAAGTTTTCTAGCTGCTGGCGACTACAATGCCAAACACACTTAGTGGGGCTCACGGCTAACAACACCAAAAGGAAAACAATTATATAACTTCATGCTTTCTGACACCAAGATTGATATTATCTCTTCAGGACAACCATCGTACTGGCCGACAGACCCACGTAAGATACCTGACCTTATTGATTTTGGAGTTGCTAGAAACCTAAAACGAGAGCAACTCAAAGTAGAACACCTTAACGACCTCTCTTCAGATCACTCTCCTATTGTAATACATCTGAACAAAAAGTTACGCCCTACCTACGAATTCACACCAACTAAAACTAACTGGCTGAAATACAGAAAATACATCAGTAGTCATCTCAGCCTAAACCCACGTCTCAAAACTAATGAGGACATTGAAACATTTTTGGAACAATTTACCTCGACCCTAAGATTAGCTGTCCGCCACTCTGCGGACAAGCGCGACAACAACTGCAACAGCATCCGACGCCCACAAACCTCAACCCAAATCGATATTCTCCTTACTGAAAAAAGGAGGACGCGTCGTGAATGGCAAAAATCCAGGTCCCCTTTCCTAAAACGGAAGTTATCTATTGCCAGTGAAAATTTGAGAAAAGCCTTGCGTCTAGAATCAGATCGTTGCCTGGACCAATATATCCAAAACCTTTCTCCGACTGACGTCACCAATTACTCTCAGTTCATACTGTTCGGACGTGTTTTTGTACGCTCAGTGTTTGATCGGATTTACATATTTCTCAAATATTATTTTGTTGTATTAATATTATCAATTAAATCAAAATAATCTCGAGAAATTTAACAGTTCGTTTAATAAATTAAATACATATATGAAATATAATTCAAAAAGTAAACACTAAAAATATAATCATAAATATATACATAAAGCTATGAGTGTCGCTCACTCTCCTCATAGAGAGCGTCGGCACTCGGTGCATATACCCGTTGCACCAAGCAATAACACTACAACAATACAATACGGCATATTATCGGCAACAACAATGCCACTAGCAGAGTCATCATCGGTGTCAGTAGCAGCGTCGGCAACAGCAGCGACCTCAACAGAAAAGTCGATCCCAGCAACTGTCGCTACAGGAAAGAGCGCGATGACTTTCGTCGAAACAACAACGAAGGCAAGGCAGCCCAGCATAGCGCCGTCACCAAACTCAGCAGCAGTAAGGAGTCCAGCAACAATGCCTCTGCAGGCGGTAATAAACGGTGAGGTAAAGAAAATAAAAAAAGTGGCGGTAGTGCATACTGGTATTGACCGCTACATAAACATTCATATTAAAAGAAAGATAAGTCCACAAAAGGTCATGGGCGTCGCCAAAAGGGCAAACACAACAAACTCAGGTGCTCCTCTGGAGAATAACATATTTGCACTTCTTAGTGTAGAGAATTCTACTACTACATCGAAAGGTGAACCTGTAGTCAGTAATGCCAGACCGCCACCATTTTACCTGCGCGAGCGTAGTTCTAATCAATTAGTATTGAACATCGCAAATATTATAGGCACAAATAATTTTCACATTGTGCCTCTTAGAAAAGGTAGTATTGAGGAGACAAAGATACAGGCATATAGTGAAAAGCACTATCGTGATATTATAAATTTTTTAACGGGGAACAAGAAAAATTATTATTCCTATCAGCTAAAGAGCTCAAAAGGCCTTGTTATTGTTTTAAAAGCAATCGAAGCCACAGTAGATTCTGGCGATATTAAAGAGGCTCTTGAAGAGCAAGGGTTCCCAGTTAAGGTTGTGATAAATATTGTGAATAGAAATAAGGTTATATATCCTATATTTAAAGTTGAACTGCTATAACCTATATTTAAAGTTGAACTGCTCCCCTACTCAACCCAGCTTAAAAAGAACGAGACGCACCCAATATATAACCTAAGATATCTTTTACACCGCAGAATTACGGTTGAAGAAACGCACAAACGTAACGGCCCAATACAATGTATGAGTTGTCAAGAATTCGGCCACTCTAAATCTTACTGCACTCTGCGCAGTGTTTGTGTAGTTTGCGGTGATCTCCACCCTACAAGTACTTGCACCTTAGCTAAAACTGATACATCCGCAAAGAAATGTAGTAACTGTGGTGGTAGCCACACGGCAAATTACAGAGGTTGCCCTGTATATAAAGATCTAAAATCAAAACTGTCGCAGAGTATACAATTAAAACGTAACTTATCCCTAAATCCTATCTATATCCAGCCTGCCACCTCAAATCCTCAGATAGGTGACCCTATTATGCAAAACCCTAATTCTGGTCAAGCAACCTACGCAAGTGTTCTGCAGGGTAACGTACGGCAAGTTAACAATAACAATGCATCTAATAGTGGAGTAGAAGCCATGATCCTAAATCTTACTCAGTGTATGACTCAATTCATGTCTACAGTGCAAAATATGCTACAAGATTTAATTAAAGCTCAAAATCAGATGATTCAAACTCTTGTAAATAAAAAATGAGTTTGTTAAAAATATGTTTATGGAACGCAAACGGTGTTAACCAGCATAAACTAGCCCTTAATAAGTTTCTTCATGACCACGAAATTGATGTTATGCTTTTGTCTGAAACACATCTCACAAACAAATACAACTTTCATCTCCCAGGCTTCAAATTTTATAACACAAATCATCCTGATGGTAAGGCACATGGCGGTACGGCTATTCTAATCAGAAATCGGCTTAAGCATCATCTTATGCAATCGCATTCGATGCAATGGATGCAAGCTACATCAGTATCTATTAAAAATCGTGGCAAAGACCTGACGCTTTCAGCTATATACTGCCCACCCCGTTTTACTGTAACAGAAACTCAATTTAAAGAACTTTTTGATTCCCTTGGTGATAGATTTCTAGCTGGCGGTGATTATAATGCGAAACATAAACACTGGGGCTCTCGCCTAATTAATCCAAAAGGCCGACAATTGTACAATGCAATAACTAACAGACATAGTAAATACGATTTTGTCTCACCAGGACAGCCCACTTATTGGCCAACAGACCCAAAGAAAATTCCTGATCTAATTGATTTTGCTATTTCTAAAAATATAGATAGGTCTTTAGTATCAGCGGAAACCTGTGTCGATCTGTCCTCTGATCACTCGCCTGTAATAATCAACCTTTATGAACAACCAGAATATACAAGCCCACAGTTTCGCCTAGGGACCAACCAAACCGATTGGTTAAAATACAAAAAGTATATTAGTAGTCATATCTCTACAAGAGTTGAGGTAAAACATGCAGATGATATAGATAATAATATTGATATTTTCAACTCCATGCTAGCGACTGCAGCCGTAGTGGCAACGCCAAAAAAAAATACTTCCAGAAAGTGCAAGTATGCCTGTACAAATAGCCAAATTGAAAAACTTGTAGCACAGAAACGACGGCTGCGACGAGAATGGCAGAAACATCGCTCACCCATCTCTAAATACAATCTTAAAGCAGCCGAAAGGGCGCTTAATGATGCTCTTACAAAGGAGGAAGATAAAAACCTAAAAGAGTACCTGAAGAAGGTAACCCCAAATTCTACCGAAAGGTATTCCCTTTGGAAGGCATCTAAAAACTTTAAGCCTCCAATGGAAGGTGTAAAACCTATAAGAAACCCGAACGGCGCGTGGGCTCAAAGCGATCAAGAAAAAGCACTCTGCTTTGCACAACATCTATGCAACGTGTTCCAGCCGAATATGGCTACAAACTCCTTTGCACTGCCTGCCTTACCTTGCAGTACTGAGATTGCTCAGCCTATTAAAATTTCCCTTCCAGAAATAACCAAACAAATTAAACAACTGAATCCAAAAAAATCACCTGGATTCGATAATATTACCCCGAAAATGCTAAAAAAGTTACCAGATTCTGCATCAGCATTTCTCTGTAAGCTTTTTAACGCAATCTTGGGCATCGGTTACTATCCGAATGCATGGAAGAAGTCTCAGATATGTATGATAGCTAAACCTGGAAAAGACGCAACGCTACCGTCATCATATAGACCTATCAGCCTGTTGCCTTGCCTTTCCAAATTGTTTGAGAAACTACTATTAAATAAACTATCTGCTTTTCTTCAAGAACATAGCGTAATACCGCAACACCAATTCGGTTTTCGCGAAAAGCACAGCACTATTGAGCAAGTCAATCGAATTTCAAATGAAATAAGAAAAGCATTTGAACTCGGGGAGTTTTGCTCTGCAATATTCCTTGACGTGGCTCAAGCATTTGATAAGGACTGATGTTCAAAATCAAAAAGTTTCTTCCAAAAAGCTATCATAAAATTCTTGAGTCTTATTTATCCAATAGACGTTTCAGGGTAAAAGTAAACGAATTCATTTCCGAAGATTTTCCAATTTTAGCCGGTGTGCCCCAAGGTAGCGTTCTAGGCCCTACATTATATGTAATATTCACATCTGATACTCCTATAAGTGAAAGCACGCTAATTTCAACATTTGCGGATGATACCGCCATACTCAGTTGCAATAAATGTCCGATAAAGGCGTCGAGAGCTCTACAAGAGCACTTAGTTAGGGTAGAAGAATGGTTAGGAATGTGGCGTATAAAAGTCAATGAGCAAAAAAGCAAAAACGTAACATTCTCTTTGAGGCCTGGTACGTGTCCAGCCATTCGGCTCAATAATATTGAGATTCCACAAGCTAATGAAGTCACCTATCTCGGCATTCATTTAGACAGGCGCTTAACTTGGCGTACGCACATTTCAACTAAAATTTTAAATATGAAGTTGAAGGTCGCCAAGCTGCATTGGCTAATAAACCACAAATCTACCTTAAGCCTAGAATACAAAAGCCTCCTATACAATGCAGTTATTAAGCCGATATGGTTGTACGGGATTCAACTGTGGGGTAATGCATCCGCTTCTAACATTGCCATAATTCAAAGGTTTCAGTCGAAGATACTTAGGTTAATAACAGGTGCTCCATGGTACATGCGTAACGAAAATATTCACAAAGACCTGAAAATACCAACAGTTATCACAGAAATAAATGCTAGAAAGCAGATATACATAGCAAAACTGAAAAATCACCCGAATCCACTAGCTAAATCCCTCGCAAAACCGATAAGCCGATCCCGCCTGCAGAGAAGAGACCTTCCGGCCTTTTGAAGAGCGAAGCAGAACCGAAATTTTGATGGCCAAATACAATTTGGGTTAAAATTATTTTTTAGTGTCTAGTTTTAAGATTTGATATACTTATTGTTAGGCTTAATTTAAGCAAATTCAATAAATAATAAATTCTTGTAATAAAAAAAAAAAAAAAAAAATTACTCTCTGTGGAAAGCTGTCAGAGAAATGAAAGCACCTACACGCGGAATTCCACCGATTCGTACAAAAAACGGAAACTGGGCAAGAAGCGATGATGAAAAGTCTGCTGTTTTCGCCGAGCACTTAAGAGATGTTTTTACCCCCAACCCACCTCGCAATACCATTAACCTAATATTAACCCCCACGCCAGATACAACATGCTCGCCTATTAAATTAAACAAAGAAAAACAAAAGAAGTAAGTAATGCGATTAGTAACCTTGCTTTTAACAAAGCTCCAGGACACGACCTCATTACTGGAAAAATGATCAAGGAGTTACCCCAAATGGCCATCATCTTACGTACTTCACTATTTAATGGCTTGTAGCGCTTAGGATACTTTCCTAATGCCTAGAAAGTTTCAGTAATCACAATGATCCCGAAACCAGGAAAAGACCCCTCCCAATCGTCATCATATAGACCGATTAGCCTCCTGCCTATCTTATCAAAACTCCTAGAAAGGCTTTTTCTTGCAAAACTAATGCCGCATATAAACGAAAAACGCATTATTCCCACTCACCAATTTGGCTTCCGCGAACACCATAGTACAATAAAGCAGGTTAATCGAATAGTGAAGGAGATAAAAAACGCATTCGACAAAAAGCAAATTTGTTCAGCCATCTTTTTAGATGTGGCGCAGGCATTTGACAAGGTCTGGCACGAGGGGCTTATTTACAAAATAAAAAAACTGTTGCCCACAAAAGTACACAACATATTGGAATCGTATCAGAGGGGCAGAAAGTTCAAGGTAAGGTACAATAATGCTTACTCTAAATGCTTTGACATCAAAGCTGGCGTACCACAAGGAAGCGTGCTAGGTCCGGTGTTGTATCTACTATTTACCTCAGATCTGCCCACCAATAAATACTTGACAACAGCAACTTTCTCAGACGATACAGCTATCCTTAGCATTCATCCGAATTCCAAAATCGCATCCCGTGACTTAGAAGATCATCTGGTCCTAGTAACAAATTGGTTGGCTGACTGGCGAATAAACGTTAATGAATCGAAAAGTACGCATATTACCTTTACTATAAAAAAAGGTACATGTCCAGCGATAAAACTCAACAATGTTCCTATTCCTCAAGCAAAGGAGGTGAAGTACCCAGGAATTCATCTTGACTCACGTTTGACATGGAAGCGCCACATCGAAGCCAAAAAAACAAATGAATTTGAAAGCAAATAGCCTACACTGGCTCATGCACAAAAATTCCAGGTTGCGCCTAGAATATAAAACACTGCTGTACAAAGCCATCATAAAACCAATTTGGATCAAAGAGCACCCAAATCATCTAGCTAGGATACTAGCATGTAATAGGGTTCCAAGTCGCCTAAAACGTACGAAATCACCAGCACAACTAACATCGACACCTTCATCATGTACAAACACTAATATAACATTTATTACAGTAACTAACATATAACATTGTGATTACTAAAATGCACTAAGCATTGGCAAGCTGTATTCATATTAATTATTTAGTTTGTAAGATATGCTTACTTATTGTTAGTCTAAGCTTAGAAAATACAATAAATAAATAGATGAAATATAAAAAAATATATATATATATATATATATATATATATATATATATATATATATATATATATATATATATATATATATATATAAATGTACATAATATAATAATGTGAATTCGACATGTAAAATAATTCTTGTGAATAAATGAGGAGTGTATTAATTCAGCATGCTAATTCATGGTGACGCATTTCCACTTTTCTTTGCGAACACTTTGCGGATATTTTAAAACACGCGTTAACTGAAGATTTATCTCTAAAATAAGGAATTACAAAAAGTGGTTGAAATTATAAAAAGAACTGTTTTTCTTCAAATTCCAAGGTTTGTCTTTACTTCTCTTTTTATTAAATTGATAAGAAAGGAAGAATTTAGTATACACGGCAATGAAGTGCCGCAAAAGTCAGTAGCTGGTTAACTTATAAATAAGTTTTGAACTAGTAAATTGACCACTTGAATTTTTACTATTAAATTTAGTAGTATATTTTGAAGACTGCCTATAATTGTTTAATTTTCACTGCAGGGATATGGAATATTTTTACAACAAACACAATAAATTCACATATACTGTACGTGTGACCAAAAAAAATGGTTGGAACGGTAAATATCGGGTTTTTCAATAAGAGCGCTACAAAAGTTTTTTTAAATAAAACAAAACCGGTTTTAGATATCAATGAAATTCTTTATTCCTGTGAAAGTACGTTCGATGCCATTATATATGGAACTCGATTTCTTTTGCATGGCCACCACGGGCACGCTTGCAGAAGTCCAGACGCTGAACCCAATTTTCAACGGTTTTCAAGCATAAATCGGCCGATAATGCTGCAATTTCACGTTCGATATTCGTACGAAGTTCATCAATCGTCGCTGGGTTGTTGGCATAGACCATAGACTTGACGTAGCCCCACAGGAAATAATCTAACGGCGTCAAATCGCACGACCCTGGCGGCCAATCGACTGGGCCATTTCGTGAGATAACGCGTTCACCAAACTTGGTTTGCAGTAAATTGATTGTGGCATTCGCTGTGTGGCTTGTGGCGCCGTCCTGTTGGAACCACATGTCCTCCAAGTTCATATTATCCAATTGGGGCCAAAAATATTCGGTTATCATTGAACGGTAGCGATTCGCATTCACAGTAATGTGCCGGTCTTGAAGTACGGAAGAAGTACGGCCCAATGATGCCGCCGGCCCATAAACCGCACCAAACCGTAATTTTTTCGGGATGCAATGATGACTCATGGAGTACGTGTGGATTGCTGTCTAACCAATAACGCATATTTTGCTAATTGACGAAGCCATTCAGCCAGAAATGAGCCTCATCATAAATTGGACGTAGCGCTCTTAAAGTTGAGGCGACTGACTCCGAAATTCGGTAGTAAATTTTAATAATTTCGACTCGTTGTTGGCTCGTTTATCTTTGCATGATGAAATGGCAAACCTTACTGAAGAGAAATGTCAAAAGAGCGGGAAAAAATATGGAGTCGTTTGCTGTTACTATCGATTTACTTTTGTAGCGTTTGTTTTGAAAAACCCTTTAAATATGGAGGGAATTGAATTACTTCTCTTACTCTTCTTTGCTACTAGCACCAATGCGGTGTGAATTATCCAGCTGAATATAATGAATAAACTTAAATTGCTCGTTAGTTTTTGAATGTATAAATTAGTTGCAATATTATAAACGCTATATATGTACATATGTATAATTATAACGTTTAAAAATAAATATACATATATATATATATATATATATATATATATATATATATATATATATATATATATATATATATATATATATATATATATATATATATATAAATGTATATATGTACACGTATATAAAAATTTGAATTGATATGCTAACGGTTTCATTTTTTTTCTTATATTAATATATTTTTTAATATAATGTATTTATTAAGAATTTACTTTTGAAATATCCCACATAAGGTTTCTAAGGCAAAGAAGCTTATCCTTAGACCACAGGAGCACATCAATTCAAGGAACAAACTTCAATCAAATAATAGAAGTTACATCAAAGAATATCAATGTAATAAGAAGTCCCATTAAGAAGAAGAGCAAAATATATGATTTTCTCTTCACGTTACGAGTTAAATGGGCACGCTTCAAATCTTGATAACTACAGAATCATGAAAAATACAGAATTTTGAACACAAGGGCTTACATACATATGTATGTATGTATGCTTGCACTGAAAAATAAAAATAAAGAAAAAAGAAGCACGTGTGTATGTACATATATTTATACATATATAATTCTGCAGGTAGTGACTTCTAAAGGGTGCGAAACGCGAACTAAGAGCAAGGAAGACTTTTTTCAAATTTACATATCAATTTGAAATTAAAGAATAATTTGATAATGTGAAGTGGGTGTTTTCGATTTCTCTTCGCCTGATATGACCGGCCAACATACTCAGTAAAAGGAAATCTGTTTTATTTATTTTATATTATATTATTATTATAATTACAACAAAATTTTCATAGCCAGTAAAAATTGGACTACCAATAATTCCAATTTGACAAAAATAGTTAAATTTTATGAAATCAAAGAAATTCTCAAATTCATGATCGACACTGATTCATTCATTGTGAGTGTATTCGATTTCATAATATAGTATGTGTTTCTAAAACGAAATAAGTTATGGCCTCCTAAAAATTCAATTTAAATGTAGCCCCGATATCAGCAACAAATTATAAACAAAAACAGTTGTTTTTTATTTACTACTTTACATATCCATAGACAACTCACATATGGAATGCATGTACTCGTGCAACAAACACTATAAATTCACTTACACTATACCTGTGAAAAAATCAATGAAACGGTAAAAAAATAAAGTGGGTCGTTTCTTGGTTTTCTTTGCCTGCTGAAAAACCAACAGTCGAAAAATTTGCATCTCCACGAAGCATGTTCAAGCATGGAGGGCTAAGATGTTATCTAAAGTTCTCGTACAGTACTTTTTCTTTATATACGGTATTTGTCAAAAATCGTGTACACAATCCAAAAGTATTTGTTAGGTGTGAGAACAATTGGGAACATTGTTAAGTTCCACAAACCCACCGTCCACAAATGGCAGATGAATTTGTATTGACTTAATATCCATAACATCCATATAATTGTTTGTTGATTAGTGAATAGTGGAGTACATCAAATTTCTTTGCTGTTTACAAAGAAATGCTCCTATAAAATCAGTACTAAAATGTGGAACACTATCAAATATTTATGTTGAATCATTCATAGAAAATACCAAATACTCTCTATTATGAGTATGCGACAAACTTTCAGTTACTACAATATCTTGAAATGTTGATTCAGAACATTGTTGAACAAGCGGCCATTTTTAATTTGTATAGTGTGGGACGAATTTAGTAAGTGGATTTTAAATCTTTATTTTGATTATTATTACCATTTTGATTTTTTTATCATCCGTTTTGCTCTATATAGTTTTCATATGTATGTACTATATAAATTAGATACTTACATTCGTATATGCTTATACGGTGGGATTTATATTATTGTAATATAAATATGTGTATAAATATATGCATGTACGTGTCAATTGTACGGTTGTATCTTGAAACAAAAAGCATTAAAACATTATTATAAATAATATTTTAGTTATTTTCACTTATAACTTCGTTCTGTCAAAGAATATATGTACATAGTTAGTGACAACGAACTTAAAAAGTGAGACATGAGGATGACAGTCAACTGCGAATTCTACATAATAATTACTATGTATCATAATATAATAACTAATAAAACAGTGCGTATCTGAAAAGCAAATTGAATACTTTAAGATCTCCAACACTGTGTGGCAATTCTAAAGAATCAAAGAAGAAATGCAATATTAGGCATTGCTTAAAAAAATTATGGACTTAGAAAATTTGTGTTCATACTGAAAAGAGGAGATTTCTGCTCTTAAAATTTCGAAAATGAGAAAATTAAAATCAAATCTATAGGCAGTGGTGACCTTGATATAATAAGGGTATAAAAACGAGAATTCATAAGAAACAGATGAGGAGAAGCTTGCTCGAGAAACAGACTGGATCCATAAAAAGAAAAGGCCAGCTAAGAAACGGAGAGCCGAATCCTCTCCCGAAGCGATCCGAATGTTGTTCTTCCAAATATTATTACGACAAAATCGAATAAAGCTGCAATAGTTAATAAAATAGTTCGACCACCACTAATTGTTATTAATGATACTAACGATTTTAAAATCTGCATTATATACTTATCACACCAAAAAAAAATTAATTTTTTGTCTAACTTTTAAATAACGGTGCTTATAGAGTATATACTTTTGACTCATGCGACTTAAGTTTTGGGGGATATCCGTTTATTAAAAAAATATGCGGACACTAAGAATATTTAAATTCTTAGTTAACTTATCCGGAATTAAGGAACACAACGTGTCACTTCCACCTTATAAACTTTATTGAAAATTATTTGTTAGTAATATTTCTAAACTTCATCCTTAACTTACGGATAGAGGTTTCAAGAGAGAAGGAAAATGTATGTAGAGTTAATCGTGAGACAGGAAAATTAAGGCATTGACTATTGTGAAAAAATGTAATATAGAATAAGTATGTATGATGTTGTTGTAGTTAGTGTTACTAGGCGGCTATAGCTCGCGCTCGGATCTGCCCCCCACTCACATGGCGCCGGCGGCCAAGAGGCGCCAGACACAGACGTAGTCACAGCAGTCGCAAAATAAAGGCAGTCCCTCGACCGTGGCGTCAACGACCACCAGCAATTGGGAGCACTTTTCAGGCAACAATACTAGCGGCGCCATGACAGGTATGTGTGGAGTACTTAGTAATGTTAGACTAACTAGCAAACAATTCGGGCGATTGTAACTGGCGCTCACCGGTTTATAACAAAAATGCTTACAAACGAAAACACCACTAGATTTAGCTACGAAGACAAGCAAACCCGACAAATAAAAGTCATCGTTAAGAATCTTCATCATTCGTGTGACCAGGATTCAATCGTAAATGATTTGAAAGCACATAGTCTAAAAGCAGTGAACGCCATACGAAAACTAAAGTGGAAGACGAAGCAGCCTCTCGAAATATTTTTTATTACATTTGACCCAGATGAAGATGTGAAGAAAATATATGGAATTAAAAATATTTTAAATACAGTTGTTAAAATTGAAGCATAAAGATCATCAAACTTAATACCCCAGTGCAAGAAGTGCCAATCATTTGGCCATACTAGAAACTGTTGTGGCAAACCTCCACGGTGTGTTAAGTGCACAGGAAAACATGCAACAACTGATTGTGTATAAAAAAATCTGATAACACCAAATGTTGCAATTGTGAAGAGTCCCATCCAGCAAACTATCAAGGTAGTGTAATTGCAAAGGATCTCCAAAACATTAGATCAAAAAAACTATCACAGGATTCTAAAACAATCATTCGAGAAAATAATAAACCTCTCTCTTTATCACAAGAAAACAATGTCAACGTCATTATGAAACCCACAAAAAATGTTCCTACACTTGCGCAAGTAACCAAAGATTCCACTGTTACTTATTTTAACTAGACTTAATCAACAGAGAAAAGTTTTCAAGTCAATTGAACAATGTCTAACCGCCCTTGACCATAACATGCAGTTCATTGATTATGAACAGCTAGCCTTATGGAACGCCAACGGCTTAGCCAAACATCAAAATGAGCTACAACTTTTGATAATGTACGACGACGTCGACATTTGTATAATAGCTGAAACATATTTCACGAGGCTCTCTCATTTAATTTTTCAGGACTACACCCTTTATCACAAAATTCATCCTCAGAATTGTGCGAGGGGTAGTACAATTATAATTAAAAATTGCATCGCTCATCACTTAAAAGATCAATTAAGCTCAGACGAGTTTCAAACAATTTCTATTTCTGTTGAAACTTTTAAACAGCACTATATATAGTCTACCAAGACACCAACTATAATTCGACGTGACTCTTAGTTGGGCGATACAAAGGTCGCTATATTATAGGTGGTGTCTTCAATGCGAAACCAGGTACTGGGGTTCCAGGCTTACAACAACAAAAGGCAGAGTATAAATACCACACAGTACACAGGATACGATACAATGTCAATCGGTAAGCCCATATATTGGCCTTCAGATACCAACAAGGTCCCTCATTTGATTGACTTTTTTATATTCAAAAACATTCCTGCGAATCATCTCACTATTGCCCAAAATTTTGATTTGAGCTCTGACCATTCGCCTGTACTCGTTCGTCCATCCTCTCTCAGCCCGCCATGCTCGCTTGTGGGTCGAAACAACCCACTTGTTTGCAGTGGCTTTGATGATAGCAGAAGGGAGTGGCAGAACAGGCTCATTAAACTTAATAGCTCTATACCTACTGTATTTTCTTTAACAAACATACCACACAAGCCCGTTTATATTAAGGCAGTCACAATACTACACGTTAACGAAGCTAAATACCTTAGTATTACACTTTACGCCAAGCTACGCTGGAAGGCGCACGTCAAGAAAAAACGGGAAGAACTTAAAAGTAAATAAATTATATTATTGATAAGTAGACAAATCTTGAAGCCGGTCTGGACTTATGGCATACAATTTTGGGGATGTGCAAGTGAAAAATACATTAACACTATTCAAAGACTTCAAAACAAGGTATTGCGACAGATTGTTAAAGGTCCATACTACGTGAGAAATTGTGGCCGCAAACAGCGACTAATATGGCATGTCAACGTTGAAGCATCAAGTCTACTTCAGACGACTGCACTGCGTGGACGGCTGAAACGCAAAACAGTAACAGACCTAATGGGAAACCAGTAGTAGCAGGTGTATATAATATATTTATATTGTATATAAAATAACCATGTATTTTTTTTTTAAAATGTATTCTAATCAAATTGGTTGTTAGCACCTTAGGTTATATTGATTGTACTCGTTATAATATTTAAAAAAAAGTCTCTATATAGTGTTTAAGTTACGTTAATGAAATAATGAAAATAAAATACAAACACAAATAAAAAATTTGTGCGTATCATACAATTTTTAATTGAAATGTATATATTTTTAAATCAATATAAGAAATAAAGTATTTTTATACAAATTTTATATATAAAGAATTTTGCGATGTTCATATATTTTTAATATGTAAATAATATTTTATAAACAATCTGCTTCGTAAATTATTTTACGGTACCAAAAAGTGAATTATATCGTATTCAAATTGTAAAAGCAATTCTATACTATGGACCGATGAAATAATTATAAAAATTCATTACTCAAATTAAAGTAAAGAAAATAAATAGATTTTATTCCACTGAGGATTCGCACTCACTTACCATGGATTCTACTTCAGACAACTTTACCCCTAAGCCACAGAAGTACATTATTGCAAATACCAAACAGTTTTTGAGCATTTCAGCTTCCTTTATTTGCTTTAGATTTGATATTTTGAATCAGCAATGAATAGGAATCACATTTCTTGTGGTGTACGTACGAAGCAATAAGCAGCGCTTTCCAAGCTAGAATCTTAGCTAGAAGTGCGAAACCTGGCAAATATATAAGCTTTCTTGAAGCGGACTCCAATTTTGTGAGTTGGGCACCGCTAGTTAAAAAGTGGTCTAACAATTTGCAATTGAAGCAGAATTTGAACTTCCAATTAAAAATTGTGTATGGGATGTACACCACAATCATTAGACCAATTATCACATATGAGTCCATCGTGGTGGAAGGCGTAAGAAAATGTAATCAAAACCGTATTGGAAAAATACAAAGACAAGCTAGCCTGAGAATTTCAGGGGCTATAAGGTGCGCGCCTCAAGAAGGCTTAAATAAATTATTTCACCTCTTACCACTAGGGGTGTTCATTCAGGGTTGTGCCGCCAAGTGTGCTCTTAGACTAAGGGAGTGCAACACGTGGAAATCTGCCAACTATTGACACTGTACAATTTTAAGCGAAATAAAACGGAAGGGTCAAAGGATAGTTACTGCTGACTTAGAAACGGCTACAGACTACATGACTTCTACTATAGACTTTACAGCTAGAATTCCAACTCTCTAGACAACCAGGGAAGACTGGGAGTCAGGGTCTGTAACTGGCAATTCTGACATTATCATCTACACTGACGGCTCAAAGATGGAGATTGGAACGGGTGCGGGTGTCTTCTCGGAAGGCTTGCAGGCAAGGCAGTCATATCGGCTGCCTGACACAAGCAGCGTCTTTCAGGCCGAACTCTATGCAATGAAATAGCGCCAGACTGATACAAAGTATTACAATTCGACCCTCGAATATCACTATCTGTGTGGATAGTCAGAAGGCGCTTAAGGAAATACAAGACAGTTAAATCGAAGTTGGTAATGAAATGTCGTACCTCACTGCTAAACATTGGACCCCACAAGGTTCCATTTTGCGTGGTTCCCGGACATAGCAATATAGTAGGGAATGAATTAGACGAGATGGCCAAAAGCAGCTCTGAAAGTGACGTTAACGAAGCAGATACCTCAATACAAATCCCGATATGTGAACTGTTTAGGAGCATAGATGAATTCACTATTGCGGTAACAAATAACTTATGGACTAATTGTGGCGACTGTGAACTCTCAAGGGCCTTATGGCCTAGGTTAGACATGAAGAGAACGAAGGTTCTCTTAGGTAGTAAGGGTGATTACGGGTGGTCAATAGCGGGCATTGTGCTATCGCGCCAATGGTACAACTTTGGCGTATTCCGTAGAGCGGGCTATGCAGGAGTTGCCATGATGAAGAAGAGATAGAATCGATTCATCAGTTTTTATGTCCAAGTCTACAGTAGAAACTACTTCAATGTTCGGGGTCGCGCTTTTTCACAAGCTTGACAGAGATAACGAAGGTGGAGTTATCGGATCTCCCCACTTTCATCTGGAAAACCAAATGGATTAATAGGGATGGTACTTCCAATGTATACTGAAATCGAGGGTAAGGGCGAGTATGCCTCCTCTTGACATTTTTGAAGACCGTCACAATGGACGTAAATGTATCACAAACTAACCTAACGTAAACAATTTCTTTTCTTTTTCGTCGGCAAACTCGGGTGTGTAAATTCAAATTTACAAATCTTTAATAGATGTCTATCTCTCCAAACCACGGTGTGCGAAACTGATCAGCAAAATAAATTAATATATGTATATCGGAAATGCGGTACCCGACTAGTTACGATGTATCGATTCTGGATCAAAAATGAGCAAAGGAGCAAAGCTTTTGTGGATTGAAGCTTATGTGGGTCTAGAAATGCTGAAAGCCAGCATGAAGGTTTGTGGATGAATTGAAAGTTGTGGATATGATGGATGGCTGAAGGTTGACGATCGTGGTGATTGACAATAAGTTTACCACGGGCACTTCCCACATTCTCAAAAATAGCTTGAGCGCTTATACATTAAACGCAAGAAGTTTCGCAGATCCCACCAGATGTCATCATCTGCTTGTACTCTAATGTTAGTGGAGCTGTATAAAACAGGGCTACAGCTAGGTATAGACTGGGCCTGGTTATTGTTATAACAGTTTTAACAATTTTCAACCAATTTTGCAAAAAACAACAATTTTCGTTACTTTTAAAACTTTTGGTTGAAGATCCAAAAAATTTTCAATAATTTCATTAAAATCTAAAGTCACATGATTTAAACAAGTATATTTTTTGCACCACTGTGCATCATACGAAAAGAAAGATTGGTCTTCACTGACTGCAGTAGCCGTTGTCCGTTGTCTCTTTCTCTCTTTAATTTCATTGCGAGAAATTATTTATGAATTTACTTGGCACATCAAAATGTAGCTAAGCGAAAAAAACGAAGGCATATATGCAAAATAATAATGGTTTGATATATATTTTTTCTAATTCATGAAGAGAGATATTGTTTTGCAAAAATGCCAAAAGAAAAATAAAATCTGGTTTCTCGCGCAAAAAAATTAATTGGCAGTAATTCTCTTGAAGCGCGTTCGCGATCGAACGATGTTTGTAAGTTGCTTTTGCAAGTACTGTGAATGCAATTTCTAGGTGGACGCAATCCACTTGAAAACGCAGTATCAATCACACTTGGGTTCAGAAAAACATAAGAACTCCAGTAATACAAAAAGCTTGCATCCGTTAATATCCACTGAAGTTGTGCCAAAAAATCGAAAGGCGACAAAATTAACTACAGCATTTATTGAAGCTGGTATTCATTTATGAAAACTGCGACAATCACACATTAGGTTAGGTTAGGTTTTCGTGGTAGTCAGTCTACAGACCAACTCACTCAGACCACTATGGGTCCATTGCGATACCACCGCGTAACACGGCACCTCCGATTTACTCGTCGAACCATTTCGAAACCCTAATAAAGCGCAGAATTTGTTTGACTTCCGCGCCGGACACTTCCGTAATAGAGCTAAAAGCGTATTTGGCTAAAGAGCCGGCTCTGCTTCTAGCTTGAGCCGGGAACCTACAGAAGAGATGATCCACAGTCTCCTCTTTATCCCCACAGCTTCTACGGTATTCTTGAGAGAATACTCCAAGCCTGAGAGCATAGGAATTTGTCTTTCTTACCTCCACCATCGTCACGTCCGCGTCCTCCTCAGCTTCTGTGTATTCAAGAAGGTCTTCTTCATCAAAGAGCTACCCGACCCCGGTCAGCTGCTCTGAGTCTGTCAACCTCTGGCTACTGGGTAACCCTTCTTCACCACCACAACACGCGCTCTCTTTGTCACCCTATATCTCCTCTGGTTTGAAAGCTTGTTTGCCGCTGCGGTAGATCCGAATGATTGCGTCAACAAACCCGAACCTGACTACCCATTTTTTCTCTGCCAGTGGTTGAAGGGATTCGGCGTTGAGGATCAACAACACCTGTCTTCTACCCTCGATTGGATCCTATAATTTTCCCACCCTCCAGTGTTTAGTAGGCAGGTCCCTGTATTACAAGATCTAAGTATCTCCTTTATCTTTGCCGGCAAAGGTGGCTTAGCTGGGAACTTCTTCCCTGCTGACGGATTTTAGCCTGGCTCCAGTTATGTAGAGCATGTCTGACTTGCCCTAATCATATGCGATGAGCTTGGCCCTGCCTTGAAACCAGCTAGCATCGTAACAGAAAGGGAGGGGTCAAGGGATTTCCTCAAAGACCTAGAGGTACAGTTCAAAAATGGCTTGCCCCACCCACCTCCGCTTCTCCTTAGGTATGACCCCTTCCTCCTACTTCCTGTCTATGATAACTAGCATCTCTCCCGCACCTTTGACAACGTCGCTGAACGACGGGTATTTCTGGCCGCCCACTTTTTGCCATTTGGCGACCCAAGCTGTCTGTTCACCCGATCGTTGCTTCTTTGGGGCAGTAACCGCCGGGTTATCCAAGCCAGATAACACCCCTTCTGTCCACTCTACCGATTTGGCCTGCTCCTCAGTGAGCTGGTCCGTGGGCAGAGCCTCGTGTTTGGTCATGACCCTCGTGGCCGCCTTCCTATCATAGTAGGCCTTCTTAGAACGGCGAATATGTTTTGGTGGTCTCTCCAGGCCTACTCAAGCAAATTTCTTGGAGCTACTGGGCCTTCCTAAAGTCTGCCTCCGTTTGATCCCAAGAGCAGCCACCCGCCCAATGACCGCAGTCAGCATTTGGATCTTATCCTCCTCCCCAGGTTCCCTCTGGAGCACCATTTTGCCCAAAGTGACAGACCGGTTTTCGTTAGCCTCCCCGACTGGGAACAGCCCTAATACCTAGACCGCCTCTGCCTCCTGCAGGTGTCGATCTGTCTACTGTCCTTGGGTTAGTGGTGGACAGTATTGTAACTATCGGTTTTTTGGGAGGACCGCTCTCCTCTGGTTTTAAAATTTATTTTTTATTTGGCTGATATATGGTCCCTCAAGTATCTGCCAAGAGAAGTCAGTGTACGCGGGTAAGACTAGATAGAACTGGAAGTCACCAAGCTTGAGACTGGGCTGGGTTTTAATCTGCGTCCCCAGCCAGGTTGAGCATCGACACGGGTCGTATGACGTCTTGCTCCAGCCCAGAGATTTTTAAAGAAGATAGCTCCGCACCCTATATCCGGGGAGATGTTTATTGTCTCCAATCATTAAAAAGTTTTTTTTACAACAACATAATGAAGTTTTACCCAGTGTACATACATTTTACAACAATATTAATTTGAATTATCAAAATATTTTGCAAAATATTAAAGATTACGCCGGCGATAATCCGATACTCTTAATTGTCGATGAGACCACAGTGGCTTATAAGCGATTTGCATTAAATATTTAAGTTGGATATTAGATGGAACACCTACAAATCCAATGCTGTTTAGCACAAAAATTTTGGAACAAACTAACAGCACCATTGTATAACAAGGCGTACATAAAGCCTATACAAGGTTATATGGTACAGATATGCCTTTTAAGAAGGTACGGCTTTTGTTAACCGATTGTTATGAAGAGGAGCCAAGTAACCTTGTGATTCCATCTTTTTTGCAAATTATACGAGCACGTCGTAATTGTGTCGTGCAGCCAGATTTGTTGTATTGAGCAGGGACACACACGCCCGTAAAGATGTGAAGTTGTGTTGGCCGTATAAGCAGCAAACAATTTATATTCTTATTGCTTTAAAATAACACACTTGATTTAAAGTAACACGATATTTTTATTATCAACTATAAGTCTTCTCTTCTTGATTACAACTTGAAATTAATTCTTGATTACAACTTGAACTTAATTCTTGATTACAACTTGGAATATGTGGGTATCAGTCAAACCTTCTTGGTTACGAGTTAAAAACGAACTACTCGTGGTCACGCAGTATTGCCGACTGACTCTCCTGCTCTGCCTGAGTCGGCACTTTCGCATGGAAAATCACAGCAAACAAAAAAAAGATGGCTGCGGCCTGCCGCACGACTTTGGCGGGACCCAAATGAGGGGAATTCTCTCCGCACTGAGTCCCGCTCAGAGTCTCATGGTGACTGTGAGCAGGCCGCAGCCATCGTCAGGAGGGCTCCGGCGCGAACATGCCGCCCTCCTTGCAGTATTGCAAGAGAAATGACGACCTATTCCCGCCGGCTCCCATCCTGATGCACCCCTTAGTGTAGGAGATGGTGGTGTCGCCGGTGGCACCGGGAGCACCCCGGTTGTTTGCAGCTGTGGGTGAAGTGTTTCACCCCCAGGCAAACGAAACAAAGTTTTCGGCTCACGACCGCCTCTCTCCTGCGCCGCGATGATAGCTGCAGGAACGCCCTGCATACGGCGATGGTGTGCCCCCAGCGCTTACACATCTCGCACGGGCGTTGTGGAGCCGCTTCCGGGTGCGAGACTGCCGTTGCTGCGGATGTTGCTGGAGATGGCGCAGCTGCCACTGGGGCGCGGGATGCCGCAGCTACCACTGGGGCGCGAGATGGCGCAGCCTCCACTGTGGCGCGGGGTGTCGCAGCCACCACTGGGGTACGGGACATCGCAGCCACCACTGGGGCGCGGGATGTCGCAGCCACCACCGGGGCGCGAGACATCGCAGCCACCACTGGGGCGCGAGACAGCGCCGCTGCCCCCAGATTGCGAAATGATGTCGACCCCTGTAGCATCACGGGGGCTGGGAACACCGACTGCACCTTCGGAGCACAAGCAAGGCACAGCCCGATGTAGCGTCTTCCCCGCCAGTCAGCACGGCACGATGGGAAGGTCTGTGGAAAATCAAATTTATAATTAGTCATGGGCTTACGAGAAGGCTAATAATAAAAGTTAGGACGCTAATAGTAGGAGAGGTAACGGCGTCAAGCCTCTACGTAGGTAGTCACCTTGTCGCGGTGTAGGGGCTTGATATGTTCTGGAACATGTTACATGGAAGAATGGGATGTGGTCCAGCATAAACAAAGAACTACCACCAACGCATAGGTTGAAAGTAGATAACTACGATTCCTGGTCAGACGTTGAGGGGCTAGCTAGGTTGCCCGCTTGGCGCTAGCTAATTGGTCAGCCCTTCGGGGAAGTGCGGCTATCTTTCAGACCAATGGCTCATTTTGAGTACGGTCATGTCTCTGCTGAGGTTGAGCCGCCCATAGCCGGGCGGGGAGAAGGAAAACTCCCTGGGGCAAGGGTCCGCCCGCGCTCTGGATCTCCAGTCTGGAGCGCGGACGGGCCTATTGACCCAAACAAACCCCTAAACCCACAGTGGAACAGCTATGCTTGTGGGCTTGCTTGACGGGGTAGAGCCAAGCTTAATAGCGAACTTGGGGTGCCCAGGCAAGGCCCCTTTCCAATCCATGCCTTACCGCGCTACCGGGGCACTGGCGTGGTGGACCGATATTTCCCCTTTACTCGTGGGAACAAAATGAACACAGATAGACAAAAACGGAATGGCGAGAGCAGCCACAATAGCTCACACAAAGAGGCCACAGCACCTCAGCAAGGAGAGGCAGAGCAGCCCTCGATTGGCGCGAGCCAAAACGCCGACCACCAAAATCCGATAGGCAAGAAAGCAGCAGCTGAAAAGCCTAAAAAACCCAGCGGCGCGGGCAAAAAGAGGTTCAGTTACTTCCTCAAGAAAGGGTTCAGCAGAGAAGAGGCTTACGCCAAAGCTATGCTCCCTATGCCCACAAACAAGGTCGAAGGCGGAAAACCAGGCCCCAAAAGGCAGAGGTCGGACGAACAAACACCTCCAGAGGCCACATATAAAAAGCGGCTAAGGGATGATCAACCCTCCACCTCCAAGGCAGGAGCAGCAGCACCGGCTATTAAAACAGCACAAGCAGCAACATCTGCAGCAGACGCACCAAATTTAATTGAAGATACATCCAAGAAGAAGCAGCCCACTGCCTCCTACAAGGATATGGTGACAGACATCAAAATGGCAGTACTCGCAAGGGACTATCCCAATACGCCCCTAACAACGGAGCAAATGGACTCCATCCAGAAACTCATCCTGGATAAAATCATAGCCGGAAAACAACAGGCTACAAAACCAGCGTTCCTGGGCGCTATCTACAAAGCAGGATACATGGTTCTGCACTGTAAAGATAGCGCGTCAACAGACTGGCTAAAGGCGGCCATCACCAACGCGTCGCCTTGGGAGGGTGCTTCACTGTGGGTCACAGAGGAGTCCAAGATACGTCACTCGCGGATCGCTGTGGGGTACTTTCCCAACTCCCAGTTCCTGGAGACCGCTAGGATCCTGGACTTTTTGCAGGGGCAGAACAAAGGCCTCCACGTCGAGTCGTGGCGCACACTACGAAGAGCTGAAAGAGGCTCTAACGTAACTCTGGTCCTAGCAGTAGACCAGAAATCAGCAGCCAGCCTTGTGGAATCCGGTGATAAGGTCAACTTTAGATTTGGCCAAGTGAGTCTCAGGTAAAGGCTGCATCCCCCAATGCTGATGAGCTGGCGGATAAAATGAATGCTTTGGAGTTGAAAGAAGAGGACGAAAGTACTCCATCCAATCCCAACTCAGTAGCACCAACATGAAGTGCATCCAGGCAAATCTTCACGATGCTAAGGCTGCAACGGCCGAAATTAGCAGAAGGTTTGCCTGTGGAGGCACCAACATAGGACTTATCCAGGAGCCCTGGATACATAGAAGCAAGATAGTAGGCCTCAATACACCAAACACACAGGTAATCTATGACGTGGGTGCAGTCAAAGCAAGGGCTGCACTTATCATTGATACCAACATTAAATATCTGCCATTTATAGATTTTATGAATGGCGACACAGCAGCAGTACTCGTCGAAGTGGATGCAAATGGGAAGAAAATAGAGGCTGTCATAGCCTCAGCTTACTTTCCAGGAGACACCAACGAAGCACCACCACCGAATATCATAGGTGTAGTGAACTACTGTAAGACACACAACAAGACGTTAATCATTGGTTGCGATGCAAATGCGCACAATACAATCTGGGGCAGTACAGATACAAACACAAGAGGTGAGTCGCTCCTAGAATTTTTACTACAAACTAACATAGCTATTGTAAACAGGGGCAATAAACCCACCTTTGAAAATGCCATACGACAAGAAGTTCTTGACTTAACACTCATAACAAATAATTCACTTGATATGATCACGAACTAGAGAGTCTCTGATGAGGACTCAATGTCTGATCATAAACAGATTCTCTTTGAAATCATGGGGTTAAATAAGAGCGTAATGCTCTATAGAAGCCCTAAATCAACAAACTGGGATAAATACTCAAAGTGCTTAGAAACTAAGCTAACCAGAAGCATGCTTCACATAAGATCGACAGAGGAATTGGATGCATCAGTTGAAGCTCTGACTGACTCCATTATATCCTTATATCACGAATGTAGTCCACTCAAGACAAAAACCTCAACGAAGAGGGTTCCTTGGTGGAACAAAGAACTAGCTAATTTGCGTCAAATAGCAAGGTCTAAATTCAATGTCGCAAAGAAATACAAAACATGGGACGAATATAAAAAATCCCTGACACTATACAACAAGGAACTGAGGAAATCAAAAAGGAACTCATTGAAAAACTTCTGTGAAGAACTTAAAGATGTCCCAACGACAGCCAGAATACAAAAATCACTGTCCAAGGGGGTAATTAATCCAATTGGCACTCTAAAGGCACCGGATGGTACTTTCACAAACACTTTTAAGGATACACTAGAGCTTCTTCTTAAAACTCATTTCCCTGATTGCCGGCCTAACACAACCAGCGACAACGATCATGGGGTGTCAGCGTACAATCGCTACAGGGCAAGAAACTCTACTATCTTCAGAATAGTAAAATTTGAAAGGGTTGAATGGGCAATCAACTCGTTTAAACCCTACAAATCACCTGGACCTGATGGTATATTTCCAGCCCTACTTTCAAAAGGGACCAGGAGATTAATACAAATTTTGGTTCAAATCTTTAGATCTACTTTAATATTGGGATATGTTTCTAAGGTTTGGCGGGAGGTTAAGGCTATATTCCTACCAAAGGGTGGAAATAAACCCCCCGAATCTCCCAAATCCTACAGGCCAATCAGTCTAACGTCCTTCATGTTAAAAACCATGGAAAAGATATTGGACTGCTACCTAAGAGAGGAGGTAATCTCTGATACTCCACTACATAAGCTACAATTTGCCTATCAAAAAGGGAAATCTACAGTCACAGCACTGCACACAATTGTTCGTGATATTGAAAAGGCACTAGGCCTAAAGGAGGTAGCCCTCTGTGCATTCATGGACATTGAGGGTGCTTTCGACAATGCGAACTTTCAAGGAATAGAACTGGCACTCTCCAACAGGGGAGCAGATCCAGCAATAGTAAAATGGGTAAGCAATATGCTAAACCAAAGAGAAATCACAGCCTCTTTAGGGCAAGTTAACATGAGTGTTACAGCGGTAAAGGGGTGTCCGCAGGGGGGAGTACTATCACAACTGCTATGGTCCATACAAGTTGATAACCTAATACAGATCCTTAATAATAAAGGATACAAAACAATTGGATATGCAGATGACATATCTATAATAATCCAAGGCAATCATGAAAGGACTATTGGAGACCTAATGCAAGATGCCTTAGACACAACATGGGAGTGGTGCAGGAAAGAGGGGCTATCAATCAACCCCACCAAAACCACTATTGTCCCCTTCACCAGGAAAAGGACATTTGATATCCCAACATTAAAAATAAATGGAATAGGGGTACCCTTACATGAAGAGGTAAAATATCTAGGTATCATCCTGGATAAAAAACTCACCTGGGAGGCACACCTTAACTCGGTAATAAAAAAAGCCACGAAAAACCTTTGGACTACAAAACAACTTCTGGGAAAATCCTGGGGTCTGAGCCCCAAAATGACCTTCTGGATATACACCCAAATGGTTAAACCCATCATACTATATGGGGCATTGGTATGGTGGGGAAAAACAAAACAAACAACAGCCAAATTAAAACTGTGCAAATTACAAAGGCTGGCATGCCTAAGCATCACAGGGGCTATGAGAACTACCCCCAACTGCTGGCATGGAAGCGCTGTTAAATTTACCACCGCTACACCTAGCAATACAAGAGGAAGCTGCAAGGCAAGCACTCTCAATCCATGCAAATGAAAAATTCAAACCAGCAAATCTCACTGGACACCTAGAAATACTAAATTTGGTCAAAGATGCTATGCACATGACCCAGGCAAGTGACCACACAGACTCAGTACTCAATTTCACCAAAAGGTACAATGTCATATTCCCATCAAGGGAGGAGTGGATCGTTAGCCCAACATGGCTACACGATGATTCGCAAAAATGGTATACAGATGGATCCAAAACGCTCCAGGGGGTAGGAGCAGGAATAGTGGGGCCTAGAGCACACAAATCAATAACCCTAAGTGCAGATACCACGATTTTCCATGCAGAGCTCTATGCTATAATGGAAACAGTGGAAATCTTATCTAAAAGAGGACTTAAAGGAGTAAAAATTAAAATACTCTCAGACAGTCAGACAGTCCTCAAAGCTCTTAAAAGCTACACATTTACATCAAAAGTCCTTATAGAGTGTAACAAAGCACTCAACGAACTGGCCATCCACACTCAGGTCTCTCTGATTTGGGTGCCAGGACACGAAGGACACGAAGGTAACGAAAAGGCAGACCTTTATGCCAAAAAAGGGGCTGAAGGATCATTTATTGGACCCACCCCCTTCTTTGGCTTTAATAAAAACAACATAAAACAAGAGACCAAAAAATGGATCCAACATAAAATCAGCGAATATTGGAATGGCATTGACGGCCTCGATCACTCCAAAAAATTCCTGAGCTTTGACGCTAATAGAGCAAAAATCGCTCTTACCTTAAACAAAAAATGCCTTAGATCACTCTCTGGAGCATTAACAGGCCACTTCGCCTGCAACAAACACCTACACAAAATAGGTATATCTAGCACGAGCACTTGCAGATTCTGCTGTGATGAAGAGGAGTCTGTGGGACACTTAATCATCAACTGTGACGCATTAGGCCACAGGAGACACAGGATCTTAGGTTCCTATATACTAGAAGATGAAGACCTTCAAATGCTCTCTCCAAAGGAGCTGGTCCGATTCCTTGATATACTAAGTATACTAAATAATTAAGTACGAAGGGGCGCACAATAGATCAAGTTGGTCGCAGTGCATAAAGGCCTTAGCCTAACCCGTAGAACCATTACATTACAAAACGGCGTCAAGACTACGTAGAGTACTACAACTTTATCCCGTGGCATAGCCAGGCGAGATCTACTACTACCATTTAACGAGGAAGACTAAGGATTCCGTGGAAGAAACGAGGAGGTATATATAAAAAGGAAAGGCTACAAACTGGAGGCTACGAAGAATGGGACTAGCTACAGAAACGGCCAAAAGACCGGATGCCGGGATTACTCAGCCTGCACTCCCGCTCGAGAGAGTAGAACCATCTTGGTGACGGGCCTTGTAACGATTCCGCGTGCTGTTCGCACTTTCGCGACTCGCACTCTACCGTCTGAGTCCGGGTGGACCTCAGTGATCCTTCCCAATCGCCATTCGTTGGGTGGTACGTGGTCATCCTGTAATACCACCAGATCTCCGTTAGCTGCATTTTCTTGGATGGTATTCCACATTGTCCTGCGATGGCACTCCAGAAGATACTCATGTTTCCAGCATACTGAGAACTGTTGGGAGAGAACTTCAAGCCTACGCCATCGATTAAGAATGGAAAGAAAAGGGGTGGTCTCCCCCGAGACGGCTGGTGCAAGAAGTGGTCCCCCTACAAGAAAGTGCCCTGGGGTAAGTGGTTGGAGGTCGTCGGGATCGTCACTGAGTGCGCTAATCGGTCGAGAGTTCAGACATGTCTCGACGCGGGCTAATACCGTCGCCAACTCCTCATACGTATACCGGATCTGCCCACCCATTCGTTTGAAATGGTATTTGAAGCTCTTTACTGCGGCTTCCCACAGTCCTCCCATATGGGGAGCGTTTGGAGGTATAAAATGCCATTTCAATTGGTGAAACCAATGCTGCGTGGTTGCCTGATCCTTAGCTTCTCGAATCACACGTGCGAACTCCATGCGTACTACCTTTTCTGCTCCCACAAAATTCTTTCCGTTGTCGGAATAAATGCCGGATATCCCCGTCGCCCAATGAATCTAGACAGGGCGGGTAAAAAGGCTTGGGTAGTTAAATCCGTGGTAGTTTCTAAATGGGCGGCCCTCGTAGCGAAACACACAAAGATGCACACGTAGCCTTTTGTCATTTTATACCTCCGCCCTTGAAACGTTTTAATTTCAAAAGGACCCGCAAAATCAACCCCCGCTGTGGCGAAAGGACGAGACAGGGTGGTGCGTTCAAGGGGCAAAGGCGCCATGATCTGGCTCAATCGACGTTTCTTTTCTACCAGGCACACCGTACACCGTAAAATGGTACCCTTGACTAAAACCTTTGCGCGTGGAACCCAATATTGAGTTCGAAGGAGCCGAAGCATAAGCTGATTTCCCCCATGCAACGAGATTTGATGGATGAACTCAACGAGCGGTCGTGTAAACTGACCGTGGTACGGCAAAATTTGTGAGTGTCGTTCGGAGAACCGGATCTCAGTGGAATGCGCTAGGCGTCCGTTCACTCGAATCGTCCCATCTGAATGAAGGAGGGAGTTCAAAGTGAGCAGAGAACTCGAATTGGAAATGGGTAGCCCGTTCTGCAGGGATCCATACTCCTCGGGGTAGTACATCTGCTGCGTTATGGTCGTTACGAAAAGTGTAGCGGCAACAATCTCTGCAGTCGTGATAGGCGATTCCGGGGGTGGGGCGTGGTCACGTAGCCTTCGCGTAGCGTATCTAGAAAAGCGCTGGATATAGCACACGACCCGCAGTGCTTGCGGCAACGATGAGAAACGCAGCATCAAGCCATCATGCTGTTTGACCTGGATTGTATGCGTAGCAACGTTGCGCTGTTCCTCCAGGGCGTCCGGGCTAGCGATTTTCGAAGGCTGAGGCCAGGAATTTGAGTCGTGGGTAAGCCATCCCGGACCGTTCCACCACAAATGGTTGTGAACGAGCGCTGCTGTAGTTACCCCCCGACTGGCATGGTCAGCTGGATTGTCTGCCGACTTGACATATCTCCAGCATTCCACACCTACTTTGCTTGAAATGGTGGTAACCCGATTAGCTACGAAGGTTTTCCATGTATGCGGGGATTTAAGCCAAGCCAAAACTATGGTCGAATCCGTACAACAAAACAAGTTGTCGGAGGTGACTCCCAGCCTTGTCCGAAGTGCCGCTACCAACTCGGATAACAATACCGCCCCACAGAGTTCTAAGCGGGGTAATGACAACGCCTTAAGAGGTGCTACCCGCGATTTAGCCACTAATAAGTGGGACGTGACAGTATCGCCGCACTGGCATCGCACATACAGCGCGGCGGCGTATGCCGCTTGCGAAGCATCGCAAAACGCATGGAACTGGATGTGTACTTCCGGTGCAGACCCCACCCAACGCGGAATACGAATCTGCGAGATGTCGTCATATGTCCCAAAAAATTCCCTCCAACGACTGGATGAGGGGAGGGTCAGCGATTCGTCCCAGTCAGTTTTGTCCCCCCAAATCTGCTGCATCAAGATCTTGGCCACGATCACAACAGGTGCCAGTCATCCAGCTGGATCAAACAGTTGAGCTATAATCGATAGCACCTTGCGTTTGGTGGCTCGTGGGTCGAAGCAAATGGGCTGAAGGTGAAAGTAGAAATGGTCAGCCTTTGCGTTCCACCGGATTCCTAATGTCTTAGTTAGACTAGCTTCATCCAGCTTCAGAAAGTCCTCTCGGAGCAAGTGGTCCGGAGGCAAAGAGGAGAGAATGGCTTCCGTATTAGCTGCCCACTTTCGCATGGAAAAGCCGGCAGAGTCGAGTGCACGGACCAACTCATCTCGAGTCTGTATCGCTACGTTCACATCATGCGTGCCGACCAAGGCGTCGTCCACATACATACATTCACGCAATACCTGGGCTGCTAGGGGTAGGTCCTCCTCGACATCCATCGCGAGCTGTTCTAATGTCCTAATCGCTAAGTAGGGTGCACAGTTGACTCCGAAGGTAACCGTTTGTAACTCGTAATCGGAGACTGGCACTGCAGGACAGGCCCTAAAAACAATTCGTTTGTACGGGGTGTGCTTTGGAGCTACTCTAATCTACCGATACATCTTTTGCAGATCCCCATTAAAGACGAACTGAAACATTCGCCATCGCACGATAAGTTGTGTCAAGTCAGCCTGCAAGGTGGGACCCGTATATAAGACATCATTCAAGCTGAGGGTGCTGGTGGTTGCTTGAGATGCATTGAACACCACTCGCAACTTGGTGGACGCACTCTCGGGTTTCATTACCGCAGGATGAGGCAAATAATAGTGAGCAAAAGCACCTGAAGGTGGAGGCGGGACTTTGATCATATGATCAAGAGTCAAATACTCCTGTACCACGGAGTCATACTCGTTTTTCTGCTCAAGGTTACGAAGTAATCTGCTTTCATTGCGCTTGAACTGCTTTAACGCAATGTGCCGGGAAGCCCCAAGTGACTCCTCAGGCAGGTGCCTTGGTTTGAACGGTAGTTGTACTACATACCGCCCAGAAGACTGTCTGTAAGTGGTCCGGGAATACAAGTGCAGTCCAGCCTGGTCACCGGGCGATAACCGTTTCTGCTTAGGTGGTTCCTCTACCTCCCACAATCTCTGCAAGAGCTCTTCGACCGGGTGGCCGGTCTCTATTTGTACCCTTGCACAAAATGTCTGTGTCGCGCTCTCAGGCATGGGTTCTGTGAGAATCCACCCAAATACAGTTTCCTGTGCAATTAATGACCCAATAACGTCACGCTTCAACCCATCAAGCAACACCATCGGATATAAATCACCCCCTATCAAAATGTCGACTTGTGAAGAGTTTGAAACACTTGGATCAACCAGTTGTAAGCCGGCCAATTGGGCATATTGTTGCGTGGATACCCCTAGTCGGGGTAATTCGCTGGTTAAGGTGGGCAGTACTAATGCTGACACCGGGAGCCGCACAGTACTGTCGAGAGGTGACCCTAACATTAGGTCGCACGCTTTTGTCACGTTAGCGGCCACCACATTGGTTACCCCGGATACTTGGGCATGCACAGTACGCGTAGGGAGTCGCAGGCGTCGTTGGAGCTGATCTCAGATAAAAGACCCTTCCGACTCAGTGTCGATCAATGCCCGGGCCATGTAATTGACTGCCTGATACCAGACGTGAATAATGGCGGTTACTAAAAGCACGCGTTTGGGTAGCCGACCTCGAGCCCGATATGGACCGGATCGTCCCTGGACTATAGCGGGTACCACCTGTGCAGCGTGGGCGAAGGATGGTGTAGCAGGTTGAGCCAACGTGGTGGCCGCGTTGCGTCCGTTGGATGGTCGTCTGCCTCGAGGCGGCGTCGTGCGTGGTGGGGCTCGTATGCTCCGGTTCGGGGGCGGCTCACGGTGTAGCAGAGTATGGTGCCGCTCTTGGCACGTAAAACATCGGTATTTACTCGTGCAATTTGTCACACGATGATCCCCCTTCAAACATTTTACGCACAAGTGGAAGCGGTTTACCCATCACCATCGCTCTGATACATCAGCGTTGATAAAAGTAGAGCAGTGGGAGACCCGATGGCCTGGTAGTGTACATATCTTACACCCTTCCGGATTGACCCTTGCCTGATGAGCCTGCACGTGGCTATTACGGAGTGGTGTTGAGTGGTTCCCCGCAGGCTCCCGTGCGTGATCCGCTTGGCAGACATCAGTGACCGCCTCCAAAGTTTGGAACCGTTTCGAGAGGAACTCCTCCATCGCCACCCAAGTCGGTATATCCGCATGATCTGCAAGGGACTTCTCCCAAAGAGAAAGGGTCCTCTCCGGCAACCGAATGGAACTCCAGTATATAAAAATTGGATCCCAACTGCCTACATCCACCGACAGCTCCTGCAACACCATAATGCAATTGCTAACTTCCCGCTGCAGCCTTTTTAGCTCCGACCCACTTTCTTTACCTATGGTACGCATCGTAAATAAGGACTTCAGCAGACAATTAATGAGCTTGCGCCGATTTTCGTACCGGGCGGTAAGCCTCGCCCACGCCTGATCAAAACCGCTATTGGTCAATTGGCATTGGTCCATGATTTCTCGCGCCTCCCCCTAGTCTTTGCCCTTAGGTGGTACAGCCGCTCGATGTTAGATAGACGAGCGTTCTGAAGGAATAGCGCCGTGAACATATCACGGAAGGTAATCCACTTGGAGTAATCCCCCCGAAAATCTCAATATCACAGGGAGGCACCGGGATACTATGGGATTGAGAAGACAGCTCAGCAGACGCCTCGGAAGGCACCGCTGGAGAGACGGTCAGGGATTGCATTAGACCACTGATCCGAGCATGACCCTGTTTATACATGGCAAAACTTGCTGCGAATCGTTGCCGTATGGACTCTTTAATGGCTGTGCGTTTTTCGTCTAAATTCGCTTCAATGACCGCTGCAGCCTTTGCCTCCTTCAACGCCTGCCATAAGTCTGCCAATTCAGTCAGATCAAGGCGAAGATATTCAAGGTTTTGGGAGGCGGAAGAGTTTCGCTCGAACTCAATAACAAACGCGGTCAGACTATCAGCCGCGTCTATCAGCGGAGTAAGCATAGTTGCAGACCGCTTGACCTGAGAATGCAGCTCAATGATGGCAAAACGCAAGCAGAACACGGGAAAACACTACACCTTCACGTCGTTACACCCAGTTACCCAGCTATATGTGTACACAATTGACCCGCTGACGTGACTGATATAACACCCGCCTTATTATCACTGAAGAGTCTACACAACGTAAAAGACAATCCCCAGTAGGAATGAACTACGCGAAGCCCAGGCAGTGACGACAGAACTGAACAACTACAATCGAAAAAATTTAAGTAATGCCCCAACTTGACACACCCAACGCAGCGCTATGAGCTGCTGTATGTGACCCGGACCGTGCGTCGCTTGTGGGTACACCGATACAGGGTAATATCAAAGACAAAAAGAAAGAAAAAGTTGGTAGCGCTGAGAGCTGCGAAAACTGTGATGTACGGAGATCAAAGAGTATACATATTTTTCAGCGTAGTAATATGGGGATGTTCAAGCACCGCTGGCACACGGTTTGCTGTAAAAAGGCGTCGGCAGCGCTGTGAGCTGCGGACTGCGAACCTAATTACACCGCACTCGTGTCGAAAATGTCGATCATCCACCACGTTAACAATTGTTGACCCGTTAGTACGGAAAACTACCGGGTGTAAGTTACCGGTTCACCAACAACGGTACGCAACGTACAGTAAAGGCTCTTGGCACCGCAGTGAGCTGCAGACCCCCACGCCAATGTAGAAGCAAAAACAACATGCTCCTAGTACTTACTTGCGATACTACTTCGACGCGGCGATATACGCACGCAATACGGATAACCCGAACAGCTGACCCACAAGAGTTGTGAGTGTGACACCCGCCTTAAATCGTATCAACGAACAAAGAAACTCGCAAAACTAAGGCACCGAATGCACAACGGAATAGCGGAATAGCGGCAATGGCAATAGCATGCACATGCAAAAGTTTCCAATTGCGGCTGTGAAAACATCTGCGCACAAGCAGCTGTACACGGCTCATGGTAACAGGCGTCGGCAGCGCTTTGAGCTGCAGACTGCGAACCGACTTACGCAGCGGCCGTGCTGAGAATTTATTTAAAAAAATGTAAATTCCAGTACCTGCTGCTGTGCAAGAATTTACACACACACACACTTACACGAGTGACGATACGGAAATGGACCGTTTACCGCAACGACCGTACCCAATTGAATTACGCGATAAAAAAGGCAAATCAAAAATATGCGTTCAATATTAAAAATGACAAAAATTATTCAATACTATACGATAAATATAAGTTAACACCCCATCCATTATTTCATTATTTTCCACATTTCGTTCCACCGTGAACGAAATATTTATTACTTTATTTAAAGGTGCTTAATTGCATTTATCATTTTATTATTTAAAGGTGTTTAATTGCACATTCCTTTCCCACCAAAATTTGTCAACGATAACTGTCTGCTTGCGCTACACGCGCAACTCAATTTTGATGAACAAGCAAATGTGCAGGTGAACGAAAGCTTTATTTAGAAACAAATTAGTTTTAAGTTTTAGTCTAAATCAGAACTGGTATAAGCACATAGTGCTGTAATAAAGGCTATTAAAAAAAGAAATAAATCTTTGTATTTTTATTTGGCGCCCGAGCAAAAAACGTGAACCTTGAAAAAAATTAAATCTAATAATAATACTGTGAAAATATTTAATCAAAAAAGAAATATCAGAAAAATATCCAATTTTTTAAAATTGAAAATTAAATTCAGTTGAAGAAAAATTTAATTCAAATTTTATTCCAAACATTGTGGAAACCATTGTTTTAAAAGAGTACCAAAATCCAATTTTTTTTAAAGAAAAAAAAAAAAAAAAACAACTATAAAATTTTATTCAGAAAACTGTGCAAAACATTTAATAAAAAAAGCAAGGAAAAATTGAAAATTTTAATAATTTAATTTAATTTAAAAACTAAATACGATTAAAGGAGAAGTAACTGTAAATTTAATTCAGAATACTGGAAAAAAAAATAAATAAAAAAAAAAAAATAAAAATTTAATAAATAAAAAAAAAAAAAAAAAAATTGAACTCAGACCATATTAAAAAACTCGAAATCCTTGATAATGGGCTAATATTGTTAAATAATTTTGATGGAAATATTTGTATAAAAAATTACACAAGAAATATAAATGGATCATTTTTGATAAAATTTTTTAACGAAACTATTAAAATTAATAATTTAAGTTTTACAGCTTTCGAAATGCACAGCTTGAGACCACTACCTGCACTCATAAAACACTCAAATTCTCGTTCAGAATATGAAGAAGTGTTATCATTAAGATTGATGAAGGATCTAAATATTAAAAATATAAAGAAAATTAGTTCCTTAAACTTGCTGGTTAAGTCTAGCTTGTTTACTCTTTTCGGGCTAATAGTCTTCATAGTAATCCTAATTTTGATTTTCAAATTTCATAAACGCAATACAGCGGAAATTATTATTCAAAACAATGAATCTTTCCATTTGCCAATTAAAACAGTTTCAAGGCACAAGAGTCTAAACGACATTCCATACTTTTAAACCAATCGGGGACGATTGGAATTTCGGAGGGAGGAGTTAACACCCCATCCATTATTTCATTATTTTCCACATTTCGTTCCACCGTGAACGAAATATTTATTACTTTATTTAAAGGTGCTTAATTGCATTTATCATTTTATTATTTAAAGGTGTTTAATTGCACATTCCTTTCCCACCAAAATTTGTCAACGACAACTGTCTGCTTGCGCTACACGCGCAACTCAATTTTGATGAACAAGCAAATGTGCAGGTGAACGAAAGCTTTATTTAGAAACAAATTAGTTTTAAGTTTTAGTCTAAATCAGAACTGGTAGAAGCACATAGTGCTGTAATAAAGGCTATTAAAAAAAGAAATAAATCTTTGTATTTTTATTTTATACATAAGTATTAGAAACTTATATGGAATTTACCGTTTCCTACCGATGTGATCGAGATTCGTTGGAACAGTTGGTTTCATGCTGTATTTTACTATACGGAACATTTTTTGGAAATCAAATTGTTTGTGTTCGCGTTGCAGTCAGACTCAGGGGCAGTTCTAAAATTTAAATAAACCATCGAAAACACGAGTTTGGACTCAGCCTTGTATACAATATACGAATATACATTTTTCACTGCTGCAATTATGAGTTTGGAAAACGAGGATAACCGTACAACAGCAATTAGAGTTGTTAAGGAAAAGCTTACTGGCTCTAAATTAAGAAAACTTGAAAAAATTTGTTTAAAATTAGAAAATTAACTACAAATATGCACCAATGACTTCAGTACATGTTGAAAGATCGTTTTCGATTTACCGATACATTTTATCCGATACACTGAATCAAATTTAGCCATGCTTAATGTACAATAATTTTCAAAATGAAAATAGTATATGCATTTTTGAAATAAATTGATTTCACGATTTTTTTTTTGGATTTTTTTTTCGGTTGATTTTATTTAACAATTTTTAAAGGCTCTAATTATAAAGAACAGTTAGTGAGAACTATCCAAGCATTATTAAAAGTTAAAAATATATGGGTTACATTTTCATGACTGTCTTGTTACATTTTCATTGTCATTAAGTTTCACCTTGGTTTCCTTGCGTGCGAAGAATAGCAACCAAGTCGCCAATTTTATACCTGTTCGTTTTTTCCGCTTTTTATAGTAGCCGAAGCGAGTTTTTACCTTATTTGGGAGAATTTGCCGTTTAGCTTGTTATCGCATTTCACGCCGCTGTTCCTCAAAAGCCTCGAGAATTTCTTCGTCGAACATTTGTCGTAGCCCATGATCTTCATGTGATGACATACGAACTCCGAAAAGAAATTCGAAAGGTGTCCATTGAGTAATTCTGGAAACGGTAGAATTTATTATCATTTGTACGCGACTTACATCGTGTACATGTTAACGGATCTTCAACGGATAGCTTGGTTAACATTTCGCTAATGATTTGATTCATACGTTCGACTTGTCCATTTCCTCGTGGAACTCCAGTAGTGACTAGATGCTTTATAATGCTGTGCTTCGTAAAATATTCTTAAAAAAATTAACGATAAATGCTGCTCCTTTGTCGGTAATGATTCGATTTGGATTTACGAAAACTTCAGGCAGCTGGCTCAACTTTCTAAGGCCTTCAACCAGCTGGCTCAATTTTCTAAAGCATTCACCCGCAGAGCACGTATTTACTGGGAATATCTTTGTGAATTTGTTGAAGGCATCAAACATCAGGAGTAAGTCCTTATAAGATTTCGTCGTTAACGGTAATGGTTCGAGATGATCGAGGTGAAAGGTGTGGAGTGGGATATCCGATTTGTCGATGGAATTGAACAACCCTTCTTTCTTACCAGATTTTTTTGCAGATAATATGCAAGTGACGCAATTAGAAATAATACTTTCAATATGACGCTTTAAGTTAGGTATAAAATACTCTCGGTTGATTGCAGTTTCCATCTTCTTCGACCTAATGTGACCTTTTTGGTGTGTTTTGATAATAGTTTCTTTCCTCATTTGGGACTACTGAAAGATAAGATCCATCCACAAATTAATACATTATACAATTTCACAGATGATAGTTTTCATAACTTTCTATTTCTAGCATCCTCACTTTCTAGTATAATCACTTGACACGTTTCATATTTTCTTTGTGCCTTCTTAATTGCCTGCAAGTAAAGGGTGTTTTTTTTATAGACATGTGGTTTTCAAGCAGAAATAAAATGCATATAATTTTATGTTATGGCCAAGAATTTAGCTTTATTATAAAGACAAGGATTTGCCATTATGTTTTATAAATGATTTTGGGCAAGTGGCCGCCGCTGCCTCGAATAAATTCCAGCCGAGAGGCCCAATTTTCGACCAATTTTTGCAGCAATTGGGGCCGTATGTCAGCAATAAAGCGCCGAATATTCTCTTCCAAGGCGTCAATCGTCTCGGGTTTATCTGCGTAGACAATCGACTTCACATAACTCCACAAAAAATAGTCCAGCGGTGTTAAATCACACGATCGTGGAGGCCACACCACAGGCCCACGACGCGAGATAATGAGCTCACCAAAAGTTTCCTTCAATAAATTGATTGTCTCGTTGGCTGTATGGCATGTAGCGCCGTCTTGTTGGAACTTAAGGTCATCCTCATCAACATTATCCAATTCAGGCACTAAAAAGTCATTAATCATGGCTCTATAGCGTTCCCCATTGACTGTAACAGTATGGCCGGCTTAATTTTTGAAGAAATATGGACCAATGAGCGCACCTCTGCCAATAGAGCGCACCAAACAGTGAATTTTTGAGGATGTAATGGCATCTCAACAATGGCTTGTGGATTATCGTCACTCCAAATGCAACAATTTTGCTTATTAACTTACCCATCCAACCAAAATTGAGCTTCATCGCTGAATAAAATTTTCTTGTGAAAATCGGGATCGGTGGCCATCTCGTTTTTGGCCCATTCACCGAACGTGCGACGCGATTGATGGTCGTTCGGCCATAAACTTATGAAATGGCAAACCAAACTGAGCATAAATCAAGTGACAGCCGTCAAAAAGACCAACTCCGAAAAAAGTATTGCCAGATTGTAAACCACACGTCTTAAAAAAACACCCTTTACTAAATTTGATCCTTAAAACAACTAGGTATCTCCTTAGCGCATCCATGTCTCGCATGTTGCTGCCTGATCGATGATGGACTGTACATTCGAATTCCTCTAGTTGCATGACCGAATGTGGCACCCTGCTAATAAGCATTTTCTTTGCAGTCTGTTATTATATCAAATGGTATACTCGCATCCTTTTTTCAGCCTTTATAATCGCTAAGACTTCCAAGACATAACTTGTATAGTTTTTTCCAGGGTCGTAGTCTTGTAGCTTAAATAAAAAACTGGATGATATTTTTAATATTTGCAAGAGTTTTCTTTATTAATTTTAGAGAAAAGCTAATTGATTATATGGATATAATATTTTCCACTTAGCGCAATATGAAATTAGATCTTACATGAGATTATCAAAACGGAACAACTAAAAAATGAAATAAAATAAAATAACTGAAAGTAACTAAAAATTCAAATAGGGTTGCCAGGTCTTTACAAATTATTTATATTTAGAAAACACATTTAACACCCCCTCTTGTTTTCTCAAATATTGAAATAAACATTGAAATAATTATTGACAATATATCTTAACTAAATTTACAAATTTATCTTTAGTAAGAGTTTTTGGTAAAGGATCAGCTAACTGTTTTCCAGTTTCGATGTAATTGATATTTATTTCGCCTTCATTTTCTAAATCGCATGTATAAAAGAATTGAACGTCGATATGTTTTGTTCGTTATGAAGATTCTGGATTTTTCACCAATGTAAAGCTTGTTGATTGTCACACATAAGAGGTATTTGACGCTCTAGTCAATTTTCATATTTTTCACAATTCACATTATTATTAATAACAAAAATTAATATTATTAATAACAAAAATAAGCGAAAAGACGCTGCCACTTGGCTTACAGAGTGATTGATTTAACTTATATTAAATTCAAATATTAAATAGGTGGTCTTATTTAAAATAAGTGAAACAGTAATAATTTAATAAAAGTGCGCAAAATTAACATACTCATATATGTATATAATATAATAATGTGTACGCGACATGTAAAATACTAGTAAAACTCATAATTATATGTAAAATTCATATAATAATGTGTACTCGACATTAATTCAGTATGCTGATTTATGGTGCCGCATTTCCACTCTTATTTGCGGACACTTTTGCGATTTATCTCCACTTGAAGATTTATCTCCATATTGAGGAATTACAAAAAAGTGGTTGAAATTATAAAAAGAACTGTTGTTCTTCAAATTCCAATGTTTGTCTTTACTTCCTTTTTTATTAAATTGACAAGAAAGAAAAAATTAGTATACACGGCAATAAAGTGCCGCAGAAGTCAGTAACTGGTTAACTTAAAGATAAGTTTTGAACTAGTAAAATAACCACTTGATTTTTTACTATTAAATTTAGTAGTACATTTTGATGACTGCCTATAATTTTTACTACAGGGATATGGAATATTTTTACAACAAACACAATAAATTCACATACACTATACGTGTGACCAAAAAAAAATGGTCGGAACGGTAAATAGATATAGAGGGAATTGAATGTCCTTTCCATAGGGCCGTAATTTTTTTTATCGTATGAAAAAAACATATGTGAGTTCACCTAGAAAAAACGGGTGCCATTGTACTAAAAATTTCATATTACGAAATTGTAGTAGGAAAAGAAAAAAGGAACAATCTGAATAAAAGAGTTTATCACTTCACAGTATTTTTTATTAGGAAAACGGAATAAAAATATAATACAGAATAATAAAAAGAAGAAAAATTTGTAGGCAACAATATTTAATTATTTTTTATCCAGTTCCATATATATATTAATGCAAAGTTAGCTTTTTTTTATACATAACATATCTAAAAATAAATCTATATCTACATAAATAAATTATTTTTCCCGAAAAAACCGCACCCAAAATCTCCATCCATTTGGCCCTCCTATTTTAAAATAAGGATCTATCTTAATTTCTATTAATCTGCCTATATAAATCAATATTAATCTACTTGTAAATCAATAGTTTACTGGGAAAACTTTAATATATGTACATACATACAATAAAATACTTTTTTTTTGTCAAAACAAACTAAGTAACACACGCAAAAAGGAAATATGTATCGCATATACTAAGCCAAATGCAGCACTATAATACAAGACATTTTAACAAACAAAAAACATATATTTTAATATTACCTTCCATCCGGACCTTCCTTAGGAAATTTAAAGCACTTTTGCCACCCATTGCATCGAAGGACACACTTCCGCTGTTCAGACATCTAAATATTTGCTCTGTAATAATAAGTTTATCTTCAATTACAAATTTATAAACAATTTATAATTATAACTCACTGCTTCTGAAATTACACTTTTTACTTTCACTTTTAAAATCACTCTCAATCACTACTTCACTCTACAAAATATTAAATGCTTTAATTTCCGTTTAAGGCACTGGACGCCAGAATCGAAAATAGTGAACTTTTTCTCCGAGCTCGACCTGGATTGCCCATTACGATTATTTTTTCTTAATTGGTTGTTAAGACTTTTGTATTTTTATTGTGTTATTCAATTGTTTGATTTTTATATAGTTTTTGAAAAAAATAAACGAAGTTGTTATTAATTGAATTATTATTTGAAATTCATATGTAGGTTATATTCATGTGAACGGGGCTTAATGCATTCGTTAATCATAAGTAAAAATGTATTGTATTTTTGTCTCGTTTGCATCTCAATGTAACTTAGTTTGTACTTTGACCTTTGGGACAGACGTTTTTGCCGCCAAGTAAAGTAAATCCGTTTTGCTTAAACGGGTTTGCTTTATTAGGTAGTCAATCGAGCAAGTCGCCGGAGGTCAAAAAAGGAGTAAGTTAATTTTTCTTTATATTTTATATTTTGTATATATATATATGTATGAATTTTTACGAATATAGAAAAATAAACAAAAGGATTTAGCAGTCATCGTGCCTGTGTTTGGAACTTATTTGAGGGTGACTGCAAGAGTTCAATTTTCTAGACCTCTACGCTCGGATTGTCGACAAACTTTATTTTTTCCTTTTAGGAAATTTAGCCGTGCCATCAACAAGTATTAAGCCTCTACTGAAATAGCTGTTGCTGTCATACCTACTTGCCGTGAAACTCATATTTTTCTTATGTGGAAAATTTGCCGTACCGCCAATATATTCTTCAAGTAAGTTTTATAATATTAAAAAACATTTATTGCCACTGCTGCCACGCAAATTGCCGAAGCCTAAATATTAAGCCGATGCTGCAAAGCACTCCACACGCTTATGCAGTTGCCGCTGTTACAGTCACTGCCGCTACCAAAATTCTGCCGTTAACCGCAACTGCAATAATTGAACAAGTAGAAGGGTCAGCCACTGATTTCTCTGTCGCCGTTGATGTCATCATTTCAACATCCAAACAGAAGCAGTAGTCGCATAAATAAAGGAGTAGCACCTGTTCGTTTTGACGCTACAAGAATGCAGCTAAATAGAACGCCGCCAAATACGTCGTCGCAAGTGCTTAGTGCCGCTACGACGTCAGCAGAAAATGCAGCCGCGACGTCAGCAGCTACCGTAGTCGCGACGCTAATAACCAGCACCCTACCGTCGGCTAACACAAGTACAAGCAGAACTGCAGAGCCGTCAGTACAAAAAGAAAACAGCAATGACGTGATAAATAATAAAAGTTATGGTGAAGTGATTTCGGAACAAGTGGATAAACGATTAAGTGATATGAGAAATGAGTTCCAGAAACAGATGCAAGCCATACAGGCAATTCTGATAGCCAATAATGAGCGAATTCAATGTAGTGTACTCGAACTTAGAAGAGAGATGCAACAGTCGTCACAGCTGTCACCTGCAACAGAGCAGCCACCTGCTCAGCTTCAGCCACTTTTAACGCCTGCACAACCGTGGGTTCAGTCGTTGCAGGAACCGATGCAAACGCATACCGCTGCATCTGAAAGCAATATATATGATACCCAAAGGGCATCAGTACATCGTCAGAAGAAATTATATCCACTTCCACTCTTTTCAGGCTCTCCAGAAGAGTGGCAAATATTTTAAGAAGATTTTATAAGTACCACTAGAGAGTTTGAATATTCCGATTTGCATAATAAAATGCGCTTGAGAGATGCATTAAAAGGCCAAGCTAAAGAAGCAGTTGAGTCACTTTTGTCTAAAGCGAGGAACGTACCTGCTATTATATCCACATTAAAAGAAACCTTTGGACGGGCAGAACTTCTGATAAAAAGCCAGATAGAAAAGGTCCGCGCACTACCTCCTGTCAATGATAGTCGTCTGGAAGCATTGGTGAGTTTCGCAACAAAAGTTACAAATATCACCACTTTTTTGGGAAACGTTCAGGGCGAGCACCATTTAACTAATCCCATATTGTTAAGTGAGCTGGTGGCGAAGCTTTCAACGCCCAAGCAATTGCAATGGGCTGAGAAATGTCTCCAGCTGCAGCTGCCGCCAACACTAGTCGAATTCAGTTCATGGCTTAACAATTTACGAAGAATGGCCAACATGGTATCAGACGCCTTACCAAGTACTTCTACACGATCAGCTGAGAATTTAAATTTAAATAAAAGATTCAACTCTAAGCCAAATGAAAATCGTCGTATCGCATATGTAAGCGTAGCTGAAAAAAGATGTAAAATATGCGACGGCCAATGCAGTAACGTAAGTAACTGCCGTAAATTTGCACAACTGGTCTTAGAAGAGTAATGGAACAAGATCAAAGAATTAAAACTATGTTTCGCGTGCTTGAAAATGGGACATCAGATGAGTCGATGCTTTACACGTAAAAGATGTGGCATTAGTGGGTGTCAAAGAACGCATCATACACTGCTACATGGCGAGTCAAGGCAAATTGTACAGTCAAACATATCGGAGCCATCAGCATCAAGAATAGCCACTTCACAACAGGAGAATAGAAATTGCCGTGCGGATTCCGAAAAAACTAGCGACGGGGTTCTATTCCAGATTATACCTGTGAAAATATATGGGAAGAATAAAATAATCAACACATATGCTTTCGTGGACGATGGAGCGAACGTTAGCATGATCGAAAGGAGCCTGGCGGAAGAACTAGATATACATGGTCGTGAAGACACCCTATACCTGCATTGGTTAAATAATGAAACAATAAGCGAAAAAATTGAAATAGTAGACATTGTCATTAGTGGAGTGGCGGAGGACTCTATAAAATACCAGATTAGCAAAGTGTTCACCTCATCAAGTCTATCATTGCCTACCCAAAGATTCAAAGCCAGTGAAGTGATAAAAGAGAATCCGTATCTAAGCAATTTGCCGATCGAAAGCTATAATGGTCAGCCAAAAATCATTATCAGTCTCATACACTAATTTTTAACAGTACCAATAGAGACCCCATATAGCCAACAGAGTCCTGGGCCTATTGCCGTTAAAACCAGATTGGGTTGGATGGTGTATGGGCCAGTTAACACCAATGATAAGCCATGAATTAAGCGGTCATTCCATATACAAAAAAATTACTCTTATGCTGAAATTGATGCAGTCAAAGAGATGGATGATAGGATGAAACAATATTTCGACATGGAAACATTTGGAATAAAACCAGACACCAAATTGATGCAATCCAAAGATGAAAAGAGGGCACTTGAAATATTACAAAAAACAACAAAAAGGAAGGGCGAACGATATGAGGCGGGGTTGTTGTGGAAAGAGGATTCTTTTTCATTCCCTAACAGTCTGGCGATGGCAATGAAAAGATTAGAAAGTGTTGAAAGAAAGATGAGGCAGGACTTAGAATATGCAACTGAATACAGAAAGAAAATAAACCATTATATAGAAGATGGATATGCAAGAAGACTTAAACCGGGAGAAGAAAAAATCTGTCCATCAAAATCATTTTATCTACCACATTTCGGAGTTAGAAATCCAAATAAAAATGGTGTAAGAATCGTATTTGATGCCGCAGCTGAAATAAATAATATCTCTTTAAATAAAGCTTTATTATCCGGCCCAGACTTAAACCAACCATTGATAGCTATTCTCTTTAAATTCAGAGAAGCACCGATTGCTGTATGTGGCGATATAAAAGAGATGTTTCATCAGGTGTTAATAAATGAAAGAGACCAACAATATCAGCGATTTCTATGGAGAGATGGAAACCCCACAAAACCCGTGGAAGTGTTTGTGATGGAGAGGATGATATTTGGTGCTACGTGTTCTCCGACAATTGCTCAATATATAAAAAACAAAAATGCTGAAGACTATTCCAGTGAGATACCACGAGCCGTTGAAGGCATAATAAAACGACACTACGTTGATGATTATGTAGATTGCTTTGAGACAGAAGAAATGGCAATCCGGGTCGTCGGCAAAGTCATACGTATTCACAACGCTGGAGGATTCGAGCTAAGAAATATAATTTCAAATTCACCGAAAGTTGAAAGAGCGTTTGGTAGCACGAACACTGCCATAAAGGAAGATGTGGCTATTGACGGCCGCGTGGACCGTATACTGGGCATGTTTTGGCGTTCAAAGGCCGATGAACTGGTGTTCGTATTCCAACTGGATAAGGTGCCACAACAAATAGTAAACTTCAATAGGAAACCAACCAAGCGTGAAGTACTTAGCGTCGTAATGTCCATCTTTGATCCACTTGGATTTCTGGGAAACTTTACGGTGACAGGAAAATTATTTATGCAAGCGATATGGAGGAGGGGCATAGGATGGGATGATCCAATACCCGACGAACTGTTTGAGCGATGGAAGGCCTGGCTGGTGGAGTTAAAACAAGTGGAAAACTTTCGGATTCAACGCTGTTACCTGACAAATTTCGACAATATTGCCCTGGACCTGCACGTTTTCGTAGACGCAAGTGAGGAGGCATGTGCAGTCGTAGCGTACGTGAGAGCACAAACGCCTACAGGTATAGAGCTTGCATTCGTAGCAGCAAAGAAAAGTTGTGCTCCGACACGATACCATTCAGTCCCGAAGTTGGAGCTGCAAGCAGCCGTTATGGGCGTACGACTGAAGGATAGCGTAGTAAAATGCCATTCAATACAGTTTAATAAAATTTATTTTTGGAGCGATTCGCACACTGTAATAAGATGGATCAGAGCTGATCATTGGGTTTACAAACAATACGTTGCAAATAGGGTCGCCGAGATATTGGAAAGCAGTCAAGTGGAAGATTGGTTTTGGTGCCCAGGGGAACTAAACCCAGCAGATGAAGCAACGCGTGCATCATTTACAAGGCGAAGCAAGGCAACAGGTAGATGGAAAAATGACCCGGAATTTTTGCTAAAAAGTAAAGAAGAATGGCCGAGTCAACTATTTATGAAAACTACTATGGACAGAAGCGAAGATGAATTGCGAGCCAACCATATCTTATTGATAGCCAGGCAAGTAAAAACAATTGTACCAAGTATTAATCGATTTTCAAATTATAGACGTTTGAAGAGAACTATGGCGTGGATATTTCGCTACGTCCACAACTTAAAAGCAAAGGCTACCCAACGAGTACCACAGAAGGGTGAACTCATCGCCGAAGAAGAGTTGGCAGCTGAAAATCATCTCTGTAAAGTTGCTCAAATAAAAATATTTGCTGATGAGCATGATAGTCTATATCAAAAAGGCGTGGTTCAAGTAACGAGCCAAATTAAAGCGTTAAATACGTTTGTTGCTGAAGATGGTCTGTTACGAGTTGGAGGAAGGATCGAAAGAGCCACTTGGATACACGTCGACGCCAGGCACCTGATAATACTTCCAAAGGAGCATCCGCTCACACGTTTGATAGTTGACTACTATCATCGGAAGTTTAATCACATTAACGTCTCAACGGTTATCAATGAAATAAGACAACGCTTCTGGATTCCGTCGATAAGACGAGTAGTGAATGGAGTCCAAGCCCATTGTATGTTATGTAGATTGCAAAAACCCCGCCCGCAACAGCCGCAAATGGGTAATTTGCCGATAGACAGAATAACACCCTACGTACGTCCATTCTCTTACACCGGAGTGGATTTCTTTGGCCCCTTAAACGTAACTGTTCGTCGACAAAAAGAGAAGCGTTGGGTCGCTTTATTTACGTGCTTAACCTGTCGTGCAATACATTTGGAGCTTGCCACTGATTTATCAAGTGATGCCTGTCTGATCTGCATACGCAATTTTATTAACCGCAGAGGAGTACCAGTGCAAATTCGCAGCGACAACGGCACCAATTTTGTGGGCCTATTAAAGGAACTGCAACTTGCGAGGAAAGCCCTAGATGAAGATGCCATTAAGTTACACATAGCGCCAATGGGAATTAAGTGGATATTTAATACTCCAGCCAATCCTAGTGAAGGAGGTGCATGGGAGCGACTGGTTCAGTCAGTCAAAAAGACGCTGAACATCATACTGAAAGAACATGCGCCGCGAATAGACACATTATATAGTGTCTTAATTGAAGCCGAAAACATTATTAACTCTAGACCATTAACTTATCTGCCAGTTACACCGGAAGAACCTGAACCGCTGACGCAGAACCATCTTCTGTTGGGCTACATGAATTCTACACAGACGCCGGCAACTTACGAGCCGAGGCTGATGTGTCTGCGAAAGCAATGGCGAGTGGCAGAAAATTTAAAAAATAATTTCTGGTCGCGGTGGCTAAAGGAGTACCTTCCGGATTTGACGCGGCGACGAAAGTGGTGCTTGCCTACGAAGCAACTGAGAATTGGTGATCTTGTGCTGATATGTGAGGTGAATGCAGCACGATCTCACTGGAGGCGTGGCAGAGTTGTGCAACTGTTTCATGGGTCTGATGGAATTGCGCGATCAGCTGAAGTCAAAACGGATTCTGGTGCCCTGAGGAGACCCGTGTCAAAGCTTGCTTTTTTGGACGTCGAGGTTGGTGGTAAAGCTTCCCTATAGTGGTCACTTTACGGAGGAGGCGATGTTATTAATTGAATTATTATTTGAAATTCATATGTAGGTTATATTCATGTGAACGGGGATTAATGCATTCGTTAATCATAAGTAAAAATGTATTGTATTTTTGTGGGAACTGTTTTTCCCTAAACAGTGGCAACGCTGTTTTAGAGGCGGTCAACGAGCTGTCAACGAGCTGGGGAGTCAGTCGAAAACGGATCGCGAGTGATACAAGACGTCTTTTGTTCCTTACTTATTTTTAATAAACTGTTTCTTACTTATTTTTAATAAACTGTTTCTTACTTATTTTTAATAAACTGTATCTTACTTATTTTTAATAAGCTGTACCATAAATTTGGGGGATCGTCCGGAAAAGAATAAAATACGCGTCGCGAAAAGAAAATAAAACGTGTGTAAGTTTGTGCGGGATTTTTTGAGCCAAAACGGAGATAAAGAAATATATATTTTAAAAAAAAATTTATATATAAAATGCGTTCTTTACAAGAATTCGAGAAAATTCGCAGAAACATCCGTTACGCCAGTAAAGTGAATATTACGGCGTTGCATAAATACATATTTGAAAGAGAAGGCGATAGACGTAATCGGCAGAGGCTGAGAGAGTTTAGCGGTTTTGGTTTCGACATTGACGACGAACAATACGAGAGGAAAGCAGCGTACATTGATTCAAATCTAACGGCGGCTGATTTGGCGGTGATATGCTCGATTCTGGGAATCAAGCACTCAGTTGACGACGTAAAGGCGCACATCTTTCAATTTCTTCATAACTTCGAGAGCGAAGAAAACGGCGATGAAGAAACAGAGGATGAAAACGACGATGACGACGAAGCAAGCAATGACGACGAGATAACTGAGAGCGAAGCAACTGAAGAGCGAGAGACAAACGAAGAAGACGGCGATCAGACGGTACGATGGAACGACAGGAATGTTGAAGCTAACGACGGCAAAGATACAAAAACAAAAAAATCAGAGCGCAAGCGCAGCGACAAACGAACAAATCAGAAAAAAGAGAGAGAGGTAAATCGCGAGAGAGGCGACTACGTAAATCAACCACCAAAATTTGTAATGAGTTTTAGAGACATTGAAGACTCCATACGCTTATTTGACGGCAGCGAAAATATTTCTATTGAAGCATGGGTGACAGAATTCGAAGAGACAGCTACTCTCATGAATTGGGACGAATTGCAAAAGTTTGTATTTGCAAAAAAGTCAGTTAGAGGGCTAGCAAAGACATTTCTTTGCAGTGAGAAAAGTTTATCTTCGTGGAATAATTTAAAAGGAGCTCTCTTATCAGAATTTGGAACGACAGTCAACAGTGCTGTGCTGCATAAACAACTTGTGGAACGTAAAATGCAAAAAGAAGAAGGTGTAAGAGAATATTTTTTTCAAATGAAAGACATTGCGGGTCGCGGTAATATAGAAGATCGTGCTTTAATTCAATATGTTATTGACGGTATTAATGATTTAAACATAAACAAAACAATTTTGTACGGTGCGAAAGACTTAGCGGAGTTTAAAGAAAAATTAAAATATTACGAAATATTACGCGCGAATAATGAGAAAAGTGCGAACATAAAGAATGACAAAAAACAAAACATAAATATAAAATTTTCTAATGAGAATGGGAAAAAGAGTGTCGATAAGTGCTTTAATTGCGGCGAAAAAGGGCACAAAGCAACCGAGTGCAAAAACAAAGAGAAAGGAACAAAATGTTTTGCATGTAATAAATTCGGCCATATTTCTAAGAATTGTCCGAATAAGAAAGCAAACGCAGCAAAAGTAAATGTAAACATTATAAATGATTTTAAAAACCGAATGATAAAGCAAATTAACATTAATGGTTTCGAAACAAGTGCATTACTTGATACTGGTAGTAAGTTTAACGTTTTAAAAGAAAGTGTTTTCAAACGTTTGGAAAACTGTAAAAAGTCTGACTCAAACGTATACTTAATCGGTTTCGGTAATTCGGAGGCAAATAAAATAAAATCGGTCGGTCGCGTATTGATTAATTTTAATATAGACGATGAAAACTTTGAGATGCCATTTGAAATTGTTCCTTCTGATTGTTTAAATATTCCAGTTGTTATTGGTTGTGAAATATGTTCACAAGCTGAAATAAACATTAATCCAACGAGTCTAACGATTAAAAAACTTAAAAATAATGATGAAAATGACTTACAAAATATGATGAAAATAAATGCAACAGACGATTTCGAAAATAATTTTGAATTTGATGAAACTCTAAATAAAAATTTAAAACGTAAAGTCGTTGAAATTGTTAAAAATTATAAACCCAACAAAACTAAAACAACGAATGTTGAAATGAAAATTTTCCTGAAAGATGATAATCCAATTTCATCGAGACCACGTAGATTGCCTATGGCTGAAAGAATCATTGTCGAACAGCAGATAGACGAATGGTTGAGAGACGGTATCATCGAAGAATCGGAGTCGGAGTACAGTAGCCCTGTAGTTTTGGTACGCAAGCGTGATGGCACACCAAGACTCTGTGTCGATTATCGACGAATAAATAAGGTGATTTTGAAGGATCGTTTCCCATTGCCACTAATTGAGGATCAATTGGACCGATTACAAAGCGCAAAACTTTTCAGTACCATAGATCTGAAGAACGGCTTTTTTCATGTCAACGTAGCGAGCGATAGCCAGAGATACACATCTTTCGTGACACATAATGGTCAGTTCCAATTCAAGAAGGTTCCGTTTGGACTATGCAACTCACCCAGTGTATTTCAGAGGTACGTAAACTCAATTTTTCGTGATTTGACTCGAAGAGGCATAGCCCTACCGTATATTGATGATATTATTATACCTGCCGATAATGAAGACGAAGCAATACAGCGTCTAGAAGAAGTGTTTTTGCTGTGCAGAGATTATGGCCTAGAGATCAATATGAAAAAATGCCAATTTTTGAGAAAACGTGTCGAATTTTTGGGACATGTCATAGAGAAGCACACGATTTCACCAACGCCAGCTAAAATCGAAGCAATAAAGAAATTCAAGTTACCAGAAAATTTGAAAGAGTTGGAAAGTTTCATCGGACTGGCTAGCTATTTCCGAAAGTTCGTTCAAGGATTTTCAACGATGGCTAAACCACTAACAGATTTAAAAAAGAAAGACAAAAGATTTGAAATGGGAAAAGAACAGATTTCTTCATTTAACGCGATAAAACATGCTTTATGCAATAAGCCGACGCTGAGGATATTCAATCAGAATTCGGAAACTGAGGTTCACACGGAAGCTTCGATGCATGGATATGGAGCCGTACTGTTGCAAAGGGCATTTGATGATGGCAACCTGCATCCGGTGTACTTTATGAGCAAAAAAACCACTGAAGCTGAGAAAAAGTACTCGAGTTATGAGCTGGAGGTGTTGGCAGTAGTCGAAGCAGTGAAGAAGTTCCGTATATATCTTCTTGGCCTACATTTCAAGCTCGTCACCGATTGTAACGCGTTTACGAAGACCTTAACAAAAAAGGATTTGTGTACAAGAGTAGCGCGATGGGTTTTGCTGCTTGAGGAATACGATTATACTGTGGAACACCGATCAGGATCCCAGATGCGACATGTCGACGCTTTAAGTCGATATCCGATTATGATGATTAACGAATCAAGTATTTTATGTGAAATTAGAAACGCTCAAAGCAGAGATGACAAATTGATTGCAATAAGAGAAATTCTTCGTGACAAGCCAAATTATGATGGATATTTTTTGAAAGGCGACGTTATTCATAAGCTAAAGGATGAACGAGAACTTGTTGTCATACCTGAAGAGATGCAAACCAATATTATTCGGCAAGTACATGACAAAGGACACTTTGCGCTGAAGAAGACAAAGGAACTCGTATCAAGAGATTTCTATATACCGAGGCTTGAAGAGAAGATACAAGGAGTAATATCTTGTTGTATTCATTGTATTCTATGTAATCGAAAACGTGGCAAAATGGAAGGAGAACTTCATCCTATCAGTAAAGGCGAAACTCCGTTGCAGACGTACCATGTGGATTTTCTTGGGCCACTTGAGTCGACGAACAAACTTTACAATCACATATTAGCAGTTGTGGATGCTTTCACAAAATTTATTTGGTTGTATCCCACAAAAACGACGTCAGCGAAAGATTTGATTCAAAAACTTCAAACGCAAAGCCAAATATTTGGGAATCCAGTCAGCATCGTATCTGATCGAGGCTCTGCGTTCACCAGTGAAGATTTCAAGAACTATTGTAGCGAACAAAACATCAAGCATTTTCTGATAACGACTGGCCTACCACGCGTCAATGGACAAATTGAAAGAATGAATGCCGTGATCGCTAACGTCCTTGCGAAACTTAGTCTTGGGGAACCAACGAAATGGTACAAACACGTGCAGGCGGTACAGCAGCTAATGAATGCTTCATTTTCACGAAGTACGCACGCAACACCCTTTGAGCTAATGACCGGTGTGAAAATGCGGATGAAAGACGACTTGCATATCAAAGAGCTTATCGAAGCTGAAATTGTGAAGCAATTTGATGACCAACGAAACAAACTACGTCAGCAGGCAAAAGAGCACATCCTGCAAATCCAAGCAGAAAATAAGAAGTCATACGATCGAAAGCGGAAACCAGCACGAAAATATAAAGTTGGTGATCTGGTAGCCATCAAAAGGACTCAACTGGGCGGTGGTTTGAAGCTCAAACCAAAATATTTGGGGCCTTATGAGGTAACAGGGGTTAAACTAAAAAATTCTTATGATTTAATTCGAACAGGTAATTGCTACGAGGGTCCCATGAAAACATCTAGTTGTGCTGAATTTATGAAGCCTTGGGTTCAATACGGAGACGATGATAGCGATGACACATTCGAGGCGAATGAAAATCAGAATGGCCGAGTTGTGGGAACTGTTTTTCCCTAAACAGTGGCAACGCTGTTTTAGAGGCGGTCAACGAGCTGTCAACGAGCTGGGGAGTCAGTCGAAAACGGATCGCGAGTGATACAAGACGTCTTTTGTTCCTTACTTATTTTTAATAAACTGTTTCTTACTTATTTTTAATAAACTGTTTCTTACTTATTTTTAATAAACTGTATCTTACTTATTTTTAATAAGCTGTACCATATTTTTGTCTCGTTTGCATCTCAATGTAACTTAGTTTGTACTTTGACCTTTGGGACAGACGTTTTTGCCGCCAAGTAAAGTAAATCCGTTTTGCTTAAACGGGTTTGCTTTATTAGGTAGTCAATCGAGCAAGTCGCCGGAGGTCAAAAAAGGAGTAAGTTAGTTTTTCTTTATATTTTATATTTTCTATATATATATATGTATGAATTTTTACGAATATAGAAAATTAAACAAAAGGATTTAGCAGTCATCGTGCCTGTGTTTGGCACTTATTTGAGGGTGACTGCAAGAGTTAAATTTTCTAGACCTCTACGCTCGGATCGTCGACAGAAGTCAACGTATTTAATTAAATGTTTCTTACCAGACTATAGTAATAAATTTAGACTATATTATAGTATTGCCTTCATACACGGCACTGATCGATTCATTAAATTATATGAATTTTGACAACGTGTTGAGTAATTCCATGTAGATAAGATTTTGTACGCTACATGGTATTTTTTTTTTTTGTTATTTGTAATTTAGCTAATTGGGTGTTTGTGAAATGAATTCTCAATAATAATAAATAAAATAACGTAATTATATAAACTATCAAATATATTTATATGAAAATTAGTAATTGAAATAATACTGAATACATTGTTAAATGTAGACATGCTTTCGCAGAAGCATTATATATATATATATATATATATATATATATATATATATATATATATATATATATATATATATATATATATATATATATATATATATATATATATATATATATATATATATATATATATATATATATATATATATATATATATATATATATATATATATATATATATAAAGCGTTTTTCAAAAGAAACGCTACAAAAGTAAATCGATAGTGACAGCAAACGACGCCATATTTTTTGCCGCTCTTTGGACATTTCTCTTCAGTAAGATTGGCCATTTCAGCATGCAAAGATATATGAGCCAACAACGAATCGAAATTATTAAAATTTACTACCGACATTCGGAGTCAGTCGCCTCAACTTTAAGAGAGCTACGTCCAATTTATGATGAGGCTCATTTCTGGCTGAATGGCTTCGTCAATAAGCAAAATATGCGTTATTGGTTAGACAGCAATCCACACGTACTCCATGAGTCATCATTGCATCCCGAAAAAATTACGGTTTGGTGCGGTTTATGGGCCGGCGGCATCATTGGGCCGTACTTCTTCCGTACTTCAAGACCGGCACTTTACTGTGAATGCGAATCGCTACCGTTCAATGATAACCGAATATTTTTGGCCCCAATTGGATAATATGAACGTGGAGGACATGTGGTTCCAACAGGACGGCGCCACAAGCCACACAGCGAATGCCACAATCAATTTACTGCAAACCAAGTTTGGTGAACGCGTTATCTCACGAAATGGCCCAGTCGATTGGCCGCCTCGGTCGTTCGATTTGACGCCGTTAGATTATTTCCTGTGGGGCTACGTCAAGTCTATGGTCTATGCCAACAAGCCAGCGACGATTGATGAACTTCGTACGAATATCGAACGTGAAATTGCAGCATTATCGGCCGATTTATGCTTGAAAACCGTTGAAAATTGGGTTCAGCGTCTGGACTTCTGCAAGCGTGCCCGTGGTGGCCATGCAAAAGAAATCGAGTTCCATACATAATGGCATCGAACGTACTTTCACAGGAATAAAGAATTTCATTGATATCTAAAACCGGTTTTGTTTTATTTAAAAAACTTTTGTAGCGCTCTTATTGAAAACCCCGATATATATATTGTTACGAAATTGCCCTCTTGACAATATACTCTGTTACAAAATTGCCCTCCTGACAATTCCTCTAACTCTCTGTACTCGGACTCGTACCACTGGATTGTGTAGTAATCAAACAATCGCTGGTTAAATTAAAATAATTAGCTTTATTTAACTATTGCTATTTACACATTTAATATTAGGCTTAAAGTTTACTTAGTTATTATTTGCACTTTATTTCACAAACCATTAGTCACTTTATTTAATAAGTTATTTCATCACTTTATTTAATAATGAATTTCATCACTTTGCAAAATTACAAATACTGCTAATACTGCTGCTTAGATTAAAATGCCTGATGTATACACTTTTACGATCTCTGATCTACTGTCCTCGAGTTTGAACAGTCTTGTCGCTTTTATAGTTTTCGAATGGTTGGTGTAGAAACTTCTACGCTATTCTCGTAGTTTCTAGAAGCTTCTATCCTCTTCGACAGAAGTCGAGAATATTCTTTTTGATATTACCGGCAGATGGTTCTTGAATAAACTTTTATTCGAATAGTTCGCATCTTGACTCACAGGGGGCACTCATTCTCCAGATGGGATCCTAAAAGTATGCAATCCCTTTTCACTGAGCTATCACGTTTCACTGCCCTCCGCTTAAACTTGTTCGTCCCGAACAAGGATAGTACTGCAACCTTTATAAGGAGATAACCTCTCTAAATGAACGACTTTCATTTTGCTCCTGGCCTTTCTCGCCAACTGGATGCGGTATACTACATCGTTGAGCCGCTTTATCACCTTATAAGGGCCTTCCCAGTGTGTTTTTGCGTTAATCCCTCTTTCCTTTGCGGATTATGAAGCATAACTAGCTGCCCTTCCTGAAATCCCTTGGAGTTTGCTCGTAGATCATATCTGGCTTTCATTTTATCACTCATCAGTTGTGTGCGCTTTCTGATGGTTCCATGAATTTCATTCAGCTGTCTTCGTTTGTCAGCTACATAACTGCTACATGAAACTTCCGTAGATGAGTAGGCACCGAATTTCAGATCTGCAGGCAATCTTATGTCACAACCGAAAATAGCCTTAGCTGGTGTTGTAGATGTTGTATCGTGAGTTGCCGATCGGTATGCCATTAAGAAGAAGGGTATGTGTTGGTCCCAATCTTTCTGGTTTCTGTTCACGACTTTCCTTAGGTGTTCCTCAAGCGTACGATTAAATCTTTCAACCATTCCATCGGATTGTGGGTGCAAAGGGGTTGTACGAGTTTTGCGTATGCCCATCAATTCACTCATTTCCCTGAATATTGTTGACTCGAAATTTCTGCCTTGATCCGAGTGCAACTCGAGGGGAGCTCCGAATCTGCAGACCCAATTATTGATAAATGCATCTGCAACGGTCTTAGCTTCTTGATCGGGAATGGGGTATACTTCTGGCCATTTACTAAAATAGTCGATTACGACGAGAACATATTTGTTGCCGGAATCACTAATTGGAAACGGACCTGCTATGTCCATTGCAATACGCTCAAATGGCGCTCCCACGTTGTATAAATGCATCTTCCACTGACTGCGACGGCTCGGTCCCTTGGCAGCTGTACACTTTTCACAAGCACTAATCCAGTCAACTACCGATTGCTGGCAACCAACCCAATAAAATCGTGTTTTAATTTTCTCGACTGTTTTTGTTATTCCCAAATGCCCTCCGCTTGGCCCACTATGGTATTCCTTGAGAATTTCGCTTATTCTTGCCTTGGGCAAGAATAAGCGAAGGCCGTTTTCCTTCATTCTTACTTGATACGATTTTTGCCAAATCTGGGTCATTTCGTTGTTCTTCTTTTATCTTTTCCGCTGTCCATTCATCGTCTGGTAAGATAGCCATTAAGCGCACATCGACTACTCCTTCTTTCCCTTCAGCTTTAGAACAGTGCTTACATTCCATACTGCAAGGACGTCGTGATAGTGCATCAGCATTCCCGTGGTTTCCGCCTCTGCGATGTTCTATTGTGAAATCGTAGCTTTGGAGTCTCTCAATCCATCTCGCAACCTGACCTTCGGGATTTTTGAACTGTAATAGCCAGCGCAGAGCAGCGTGATCCGTTCGTAACAAAAACTTTTGTCCATACAAGTACTTGTTAAAGTGCTTCACGCACTGCATAACCGCCAAAAGTTCTCTCCGTGTTACACAGTAATTTCGCTCTGGCTTTGATAAGATCTTGCTGAAGTAGGCTATTACTCTTTCATGTCCGTCAATAACTTGCGACAGGACACCTCCAATCCCGAAGCCACTTGCATCTGTATCCAAAATAAATTTTTCGCCAGGTATTGGATACGCAAGGATCGGAGCTGTACACAATAGTTCTTTCAATCTGTTGAATGCCTTCTCCTGTTCGCTTTTCCACTCAAAAGGACAATTTTTCCTCGTTAATGCATGGAGACTACCAGCCACGTCCGCAAAGCCTGGAACAAAGCGTCTGTAATAGGTGCAAAGACCCAAGAAGCTGCGTAGCTCATGCAAACTAGTTGGTCTTGGCCACTCCCTTACTGAGTCTATCTTATCTGGATCTGTGTGTACTCCTTCAGGTGTGACTTTATGTCCAAGGTACTTGACTTCTTTCTTGAAGAACGAGCATTTCTTTGCGCTCAGCTTCAACCCTGAAGCTCCTAATCGCATCAATACTTCTTCCAAATTCTTCAAGTGGTCCTCGAAGTCCTTTCCCATAACGATGATGTCATCTAAGTACACCAGACACGTTTTCCAGTGAAGACCCTTTAGCACATGTTCCATTAAGCGTTCAAATGTAGCTGGAGCATTACACAGTCCGAATGGCATCACCAAAAATTGCCATAGTCCATCACCGGCACTGAATGCTGTCTTTTCCTTGTCTTGTTCGTCTACTGCCACTTGCCAATATCCGCTTTGTAAATCCAGCGTTGAGAACCAATTTGAACCAGAAAGTGTGTCCAACGTATCGTCGATTCGAGGTAATGGATAACTATCTTTCTTCGTTACCTCATTTAGTTTACGATAATCTACACAGAAACGTGTGGAGCCATCCTTCTTCTTGACTAATACCACCGGAGAACTCCAGGGGCTCGCTGATGGCTCTATGACGTTGTTCTGATGCATTTCCTTCAGCAATACATTCACCTCTTCTCTCTTTGCCAGAGGTACTCTTCTTGACGCTTGACGAATGGGTTTGGCATCACCAGTGTTGATTGTGTGTTTCACCATCTTTGTTCTGCCTTCGTTTTTACCCTTTTCAGCAAATACTGACCAATGTCTTGCCAAAAGTTGGCTGGCAGTCTTCCTCTGCTCTGTGGATAAGTCTTTGCTCCATTCTTTCGTGAGATCGTCGAGTACCTTTTTATTAGCTGGTATTTTCATTTTTGTGTCTCGCGGCTGGCTTTCACAGTTTACAATTGCCGAAATTGCCTGGCAATTTCCAATTATCTGTCCTTTCTCTATGGTTTTAGCAGAATTCGCAAGATTGACCACTCTTACTGGCACTATTCTGTTCTGCTGCTCTTCTACGAGGGTTTTTCCAATGATGATGTCATCCAGTGCAAATTTTTCATCAGTCTCCACAACCCACAACTTGTTCTTCTCCACATCTCCGTCCATTTTGGCCCATATGACTGCCTCTGACTTTGCTGGGATTTTTGTCCGCTGCGATACAATGGCTTGTCGGATACCTCCATACTTATCCTCACCAACGGATAACGGTATTTCGGTGTTCGCATACTTCAACATTCGGCATTTCAAATCTAGGGTGAATCCATTCCGAATCATAAAATCCACACCTAAGATTAATTCGTCCACAATATCCGCAACTACGAACTCGTGCGTCACTGTTGTGGTGCCGATAGTTATATTCCGTGTAACTTTTCCCAGTACCGGTGCATCATCTCCAGTTGCCGTACGCAATCTAATTCCCTGAAGCGGCTCGATTCCCCGAACGAGATCCCTTCTAATTATGGAATGTAATGCACCCGTATCCAATGTTACCACGATTTTTCTTCCATTTACTACGCTGTCGACAGTTAGGCTGTTAATTTTCCGTGCCATCTGAGAAACGAAGATTCTGGGGCTACTTGTTGTGGGAGTCAGATCAAGCCCCTCGAGACTGACTCCATCTAGTTTGTCGACGACTTATCAACATTTTCTGATTCCCTATTTTGGAATCTGACTTGCTTTGGAGGTCTTACCGGTGAGCGTGATTTAGAACGTTTCCGTCTCGATTGGCAATTACGGGCCATGTGTCCGACCTCTCCGCAGGTGAAGCATTTGCCCGTGAAACTTTGGCCGCTTTCAACTTGTACCTGACGGGCTCTGTATACTGGCTGGCACACCAAGGCTGCTGTCTCTGAAGTTAAAGCGCTAGCAACTGTCTCCATATATGTAGCTTTCGGATTAGTTATTGCAGAACGCTTTATCTCCGCATCGCGAATGCCATATACAAAGGTGTCCATCATACACCTCTCAGTGATCTCTCCTGGGTAGGCAAGATGAGCCAACCGTTCCACTTCCGCCGCAAACTGTTGTAGAGACTCACCACTCTTCTGCACCCGTGTTCGTAGCTCTACTTGGTACATCTGCTTGCGATGTTCACTACCATACTTGCGCTGAACGGCATTCATCAAGCTTTCATAGCAGTCTCGCTCACTTTCTGAGATAGTTTGAAGCACATCAGCGGCAGCACCTTTCAACGAAACGGTTAATGCAGCCACTTTTTCGCGAGCACTCCAACTATTTGTGCTAGCGGTAGTCTCAAACTGCATTCTGAAGACACTAAATGTCGTGGTTCCATCATAGGTAGGAGGCTTCAGTTTTATTGAGGATAAAGCTGGCACAAGCAATGCACCTTCCTGTAGTAGGTGAATTCTTTGCTCTGATTCGTTCTGCTTTTGTTCGTTCGCAATGAATTTTTGTTCTACAGATTTTTCGAACGATTCCTGCCGTGTCTCAATTTCACAAACCTTCCTGTCTACCATATCAGACATTTCTTTCATCTGCTGTGAGTTTTGTTCCGCTAATAGAGCAAGGCGTGTTTCACTCTGCTCTAACCGCTGCTGCAACTTGTCATCGCTTTTCTGTAGCTGCTGTTCCAACTGTTCTTTAACATCCTCTTTGACAGCTTGTGCATTTTGCTGTAATCGCAACTGCATCTTCTCATCGGCTGCTTGAGAATTTTGTTGTAACTGCTGCTGCATCTTCTCATCTCTCTGCTGCATTCTCTCTTCGGCTGCTTGAGAACTTTGATGTAACTGCTGCATATCCTGTTTAAAGGATTGCATTATCCCGATAAGTGCGCTCATGTCAAAGTTACCCGTGTTAGGTTCTTGTGGTGTTTCTTCGTGGCGATATGTCGTTGGCTCTTCACACTGGAATTCATGCTCATCGACGTCTATACCCTGCTCCTCTAAAGCGCTTCTTAGTCTCACCTGCAGCTCCGCTTTAAGCCCTTGTGTTTGCAAATTTAAACGCTCAAGCTCCTTCTTGAGCTGCTCCAATCTCAGTTTTTCGAATTTAACCATGGTTTATTACAGATACACAATCCCACTTCTGACACCAATTGTTACGAAATTGCCCTCTTGACAATTTACTCTGTTACAAAATTGCCCTCCTGACAATTCCTCTAACTCTCTGTACTCGGACTCGTATCACTGGATTGTGTAGTAATCAAACAATCGCTGGTTAAATTAAAATAATTAGCTTTATTTAACTATTGCTATTTACACATTTAATATTAGGCTTAAAGTTTACTTAGTTATTATTTGCACTTTATTTCACAAACCATTAGTCACTTTATTTACTAATGAATTTCATCACTTTACACAATTACAAATACTGCTGCTTTGATTATAATGCTAGATGCACACACTGTTACGGTCTCTGATCAACTGTATTCGACTTTGAACAGTCTTGCCGCTTTTATAGGTTTCGAATGGTTGGTGTAGACAATTCCACGCCATTCTCGTATTTTCTAGAATTTTCGATCCACTTCGACAGAAGTCGAGAATATTCTTTTTGATATTACCGACGGATGGTTCTTGAATAAGCTTTTATTCGAATAGTTCGCATCTTGACTCACAGGGGGCACTCATTCTCCAGATGGGATCCTAAAAGTATGCAATCCCTTTTCACTGAGCTATCACGTTTCAATATAGTGTTACGAAATTGCCCTCTTGACAATTTACTCTGTTACAAAATTGCCCTCCGGACAATTTACTCTGTTACAAAATTGCCCTCCTGACAATTTCTCTAACTATCTGTACTCGGACTCGTACCGCTGGATTGTGTAGTAATCAAACAATCGCTGGTTAAATTAAAATAATTAGCTTTATTTAATTATTGCTATTTACACATTTAATATTAGGCTTAAAGTTTACTTAGTTATTATTTGCACTTTATTTCACAAACCATTAGTCACTTTATTTAATAAGTAATTTCATCACTTTATTTAATAATGAATTTCATCACTTTGCAAAATTACAAAAACTGCTAATACTGCTGCTTAGATTAAAATGCCTGATGTATACACTTTTACGATCTCTGATCTACTGTATTCGAGTTTGAACAGTCTTGTCGCTTTTATAGTTTTCGAATGGTTGGTGTAGAAACTTCTACGCTATTCTCGTAGTTTCTAGAAGCTTCTATCCTCTTCGACAGAAGTCGAGAATATTCTTTTTGATATTACCGGCAGATGGTTCTTGAATAAACTTTTATTCGAATAGTTCGCATCTTGACTCACAGGGGGCACTCATTCTCCAGATGGGATCCTAAAAGTATGCAATCCCTTTTCACTGAGCTATCACGTTTCACTGCCCTCCGCTTAAACTTGTTCGTCCCGAACAAGGATAGTACTGCAACTTTTATAAGGAGATAACCTCTCTAAATGAACGACTTTCATTTTGCTCCTGGCCTTTCTCGCCAACTGGATGCGGTATACTACATCGTTGAGCCGCTTTATCACCTTATAAGGGCCTTCCCAGTGTGTTTGCAGTTTTGGCGATAATCCCTTTTTCCTTTGCGGATTATGAAGCATAACTAGCTGCCCTTTCTGAAATCCCTTGGAGTTTGCTCGTAGATCATATCTGGCTTTCATTTTATCACTCATCAGTTGTGTGCGCTTTCTGATGGTTCCATGAATTTCATTCAGCTGTCTTCGTTTGTCAGCTACATAACTGCTACATGAAACTTCCGTAGATGAGTAGGCACCGAATTTCAGATCTGCAGGCAATCTTATGTCACAACCGAAAATAGCCTTAGCTGGTGTTGTAGATGTTGTATCGTGAGTTGCCGATCGGTATGCCATTAAGAAGAGGGGTATGTGTTGGTCCCAATTTTTCTGGTTTCTGTCCACGACTTTTCTTAGGTGTTCCTCAAGCGTACGATTAAATCTTTCAACCATTCCATCGGATTGTGGGTGCAAAGGGGTTGTACGAGTTTTGCGTATGCCCATCAATTCACTCATTTCCCTGAATATTGTTGACTCGAAATTTCTGCCTTGATCCGAGTGCAACTCGAGGGGAGCTCCGAATCTGCAGACCCAATTATTGATAAATGCATCTGCAACGGTCTTAGCTTCTTGATCGGGAATGGGGTATACTTCTGGCCATTTACTAAAATAGTCGATTACGACGAGAACATATTTGTTGCCGGAATCACTAATTGGAAACGGACCTGCTATGTCCATTGCAATACGCTCAAATGGCGCTCCCACGTTGTATAAATGCATCTTCCCCTGGCTGCGACGGCTCGGTCCCTTGGCAGCTGTACACTTTTCACAAGCACTAATCCAGTCAACTACCGATTGCTGGCAACCAACCCAATAAAATCGTGTTTTAATTTTCTCGACTGTTTTTGTTATTCCCAAATGCCCTCCGCTTGGCCCACTATGGTATTCCTTGAGAATTTCGCTTATTCTTGCCTTGGGTACCACAATCAAGTTCTTCGTGGTTTTTTCATCTTCGCTCTCCCACAATAGGTAGATGGAATAGGCATCCATCTTGCAGCTTTAAGCTATTCCATTGAGCCCAATATGCTTTAGTTATGGGGCTTTCAGTCGAGATTTCGTTCCAATCAGGCCGTTTTCCTTCATTCTTACTTGATACGATTTTTGCCAAATCTGGGTCATTTCGTTGTTCTTCTTTTATCTTTTCCGCTGTCCATTCATCGTCTGGTAAAACAGCCATTAAGCGCACATCGACTACTCCTTCTTTCCCTTCAGCTTTAGAACAGTGCTTACATTCCATACTGCAAGGACGTCGTGATAGTGCATCAGCATTCCCGTGGTTTCCGCCTCTGCGATGTTCTATTATGAAATCGTAGCTTTGGAGGCTCTCAATCCATCTCGCAACCTGACCTTCGGGATTTTTGAACTGTAATAGCCAGCGCAGAGCAGCGTGATCCGTTCTCAACAAGAACTTTTGTCCATACAGGTACTTGTTAAAGTGCTTCACGCACTGCATAACCGCCAAAAGTTCTCTCCGTGTTACACAGTAATTTCGCTCTGGCTTTGATAAGATCTTACTGAAGTAGGCTATTACTCTTTCATGCCCGTCAATAACTTGCCACAGGACACCTCCAATCCCGAATCCACTTGCATCTGTATCCAAAATAAATTTTTCGCCAGGTATTGGATACGCAAGGATCGGAGCTGTACACAATAGTTCTTTCAATCTGTTGAATGCCTTCTCCTGTTCGCTTTTCCACTCAAAAGGACAATTTTTCCTCGTTAATGCATGGAGACTACCAGCCACGTCCGCAAAGCCTGGAACAAAGCGTCTGTAATAGGTGCAAAGACCCAAGAAGCTGCGTAGCTCATGCAAACTAGTTGGTCTTGGCCACTCCCTTACTGAGTCTATCTTATCTGGATCTGTGTGTACTCCTTCAGGTGTGACTTTATGTCCAAGGTACTTGACTTCTTTCTTGAAGAACGAGCATTTCTTTGCGCTCAGCTTCAACCCTGAAGCTCCTAATCGCATCAATACTTCTTCCAAATTCTTCAAGTGGTCCTCGAAGTCCTTTCCCATAACGATGATGTCATCTAAGTACACCAGACACGTTTTCCAGTGAAGACCCTTTAGCACATGTTCCATTAAGCGTTCAAATGTAGCTGGAGCATTACACAGTCCGAATGGCATCACCAAAAATTGCCATAGTCCATCACCGGCACTGAATGCTGTCTTTTCCTTGTCTTGTTCGTCTACTGCCACTTGCCAATATCCGCTTTGTAAATCCAGCGTTGAGAACCAATTTGAACCAGAAAGTGTGTCCAACGTATCGTCGATTCGAGGTAATGGATAACTATCTTTCTTCGTTACCTCATTTAGTTTACGATAATCTACACAGAAACGTGTGGAGCCATCCTTCTTCTTGACTAATACCACTGGAGAACTCCAGGGGCTCGCTGATGGCTCTATGATGTTGTTCTGATGCATTTCCTTCAGCAATACATGCACCTCTTCTCTCTTTGCCAGAGGTACTCTTCTTGACGCTTGACGAATGGGTTTGGCATCACCAGTGTTGATTGTGTGTTTCACCATCTTTGTTCTGCCTTCGTTTTTACCCTTTTCAGCAAATACTGACCAATGTCTTGCCAAAAGTTGGCTGGCAGTCTTCCTCTGCTCTGTGGATAAGTCTTTGCTCCATTCTTTCGTGAGATCGTCGAGTACCTTTTTATTAGCTGGTATTTTAATTTTTGTGTCTCGCGGCTGGCTTTCACAGTTTACAATTGCCGAAATTGCCTGGCAATTTCCAATTATCTGTCCTTTCTCTATGGTTTTAGCAGAATTCGCAAGATTGACCACTCTTACTGGCACTATTCTGTTCTGCTGCTCTTCTACGAGGGTTTTTCCAATGATGATGTCATCCAGTACAAATTTTTCATCCGTCTCCACAACCCACAACTTGTTCTTCTCCACATCTCCGTCCATTTTGGCCCATATGACTGCCTCTGACTTTGCTGGGATTTTTGTCCGCCGCGATACAATGGCTTGTCGGATACCTCCATACTTATCCTCACCAACGGATAACGGTATTTCGGTGTTCGCATACTTCAACATTCGGCATTTCAAATCTAGGGTGAATCCATTCCGAATTATAAAATCCACACCTAAGATTAATTCGTCCACAATATCCGCAACTACAAACTCGTGCGTCACTGTTGTGGTGCCGATAGTTATTTTCCGTGTAACTTTTCCCAGTACCGGTGCATCATCTCCAGTTGCCGTACGCAATCTTATTCCCAGAACCGTCTCGATTCCCCGAACGAGATCCCTTCTAATTATGGAATGTGATGCACCCGTATCCAATGTTACCACGATTTTTCTTCCATTTACTACGCTGTCGACAGTTAGGCTGTTGATTTTCCGTGCCATCTGAGAAACGAAGATTCTGGGGCTATATGTTGTGGGAGTCAGATCAAGCCCCTCGAGACTGACTCCATCTAGTTTGTCGACGACTTTTCATCATTTTCTGATTCCCTATTTTGGATTCTGACTTGCTTTGGAGGTCTTACCGGTGAGCGTGATCTAGAACGTTGCCGTCTCGATTGGCAATTACGGGCCATGTGTCCGACCTCTCCGCAGGTGAAGCATTTGCCCGTGAAACTTTGGCCGCTTTCGACTTGTACCTGACTGGCTCTGTATACTGGCTGGCACACCAAGGCTGCTGTCTCTGAAGTTAAAGCGCTAGCTACTGTCTCCATATATGTAGCTTTCGGATTAGTTATTGCAGAACGCTTTATCTCCGCATCGCGAATGCCATATACAAAGGTGTCCATCATACACCTCTCAGTGATCTCTCCTGGGTAGGCAAGATGAGCCAACCGTTCCACTTCCGCCGCAAACTGTTGTAGAGACTCACCACTCTTCTGCGCCCGTGTTCGTAACTCTACTTGGTACATCTGTTTCCGGTGTTCACTACCATACTTGCGCTGAACGGCATTCATCAAGCTTTCATAGCAGTCTCGCTCACTTTCTGAGATAGTTTGAAGTACATCTGCGGCAGCACCTTTCAATGAAACGGTTAATGCAGCCACTTTTTCGCGAGCACTCCAACCATTTGTGCTAGCGGTAGTCTCAAACTGCATTCTGAACACGCTAAATGTCGTGGTTCCATCATAGGTAGGAGGCTTCAGTTTTATTGAGGATAAAGCTGGCACAGGCAATGCACCTTCCTGTAGTAGGTGAATTCTTTGCTCTGATTCGTTTTGCTTTTGCTCGTTCGCAATTAATTTTTGTTCTACAGATTTTTCGAACGATTCCTGCCGTGTCTCAATTTCACAAACCTTCCTGTCTACCATATCAGACATTTCTTTCATCTGCTGTGAGTTTTGTTCCGCTAGTAGAGCGAGTCGTGTTTCACTCTTCTGTAACTGTTCTTTAACATCCTCTCTGACAGCTTGAGCATTTTGTTGTAATCGCAACTGCATCTTCTCATCGGCTGCTTGAGAATTTTGTTGTAACTGCTGCTGCATATCCTGTTTAAAGGATTGCATTATCCCGATAAGTGCGCTCATGTCAAAGTTACCCGTGTTAGTTTCTTGCGGTGTTTCTTCGTGTCGAGATGTCGTTGGCTCTTCACATTGGAATTCATGCTCATCGACATCTATACCCTGCTCCTCTAAAGCGCTTCTTAATCGCACCTGCAGCTCCGCTTTAAGCCCTTGTGTTTGCAAATTTAAGCGCTCAAGCTCCTTCTTGAGCTGCTCCAATCTCAGTTTTTCGAATTTAACCATTGTTTATTACAGATACACAATCCCACTTCTGACACAAATTGTTACGAAATTGCCCTCTTGACAATTTACTCTGTTACAAAATTGCCCTCCGGACAATTTACTCTGTTACAAAATTGCCCTCCTGACAATTTCTCTAACTATCTGTACTCGGACTCGTACCGCTGGATTGTGTAGTAATCAAACAATCGCTGGTTAAATTAAAATAATTAGCTTTATTTAATTATTGCTATTTACACATTTAATATTAGGCTTAAAGTTTACTTAGTTATTATTTGCACTTTATTTCACAAACCATTAGTCACTTTATTTAATTAGTAATTTCATCACTTTATTTAATAATGAATTTCATCACTTTGCAAAATTACAAAAACTGCTAATACTGCTGCTTAGATTAAAATGCCAGATGTATACACTTTTACGATCTCTGATCTACTGTATTCGAGTTTGAACAGTCTTGTCGCTTTTATAGTTTTCGAATGGTTGGTGTAGAAACTTCTACGCCTTTCTCGTAGTTTCTAGAAGCTTCTATCCTCTTCGACAGAAGTCGAGAATATTCTTTTTGATATTACCGGCAGATGGTTCTTGAATAAACTTTTATTCGAATAGTTCGCATCTTGACTCACAGGGGGCACTCATTCTCCAGATGGGATCCTAAAAGTATGCAATCCCTTTTCACTGAGCTATCACGTTTCACTGCCCTCCGCTTAAACTTGTTCGTCCCGAATAGTACTGCAACTTTTATAAGGAGATAACCTCTCTAAATGAACGACTTTCATTTTGCTCCTGGCCTTTCTCGCCAACTGGATGCGGTATACTACATCGTTGAGCCGCTTTATCACCTTATAAGGGCCTTCCCAGTGTGTTTGCAGTTTTGGCGATAATCCCTTTTTCCTTTGCGGATTATGAAGCATAACTAGCTGCCCTTTCTGAAATCCCTTGGAGTTTGCTCGTAGATCATATCTGGCTTTCATTTTATCACTCATCAGTTGTGTGCGCTTTCTGATGGTTCCATGAATTTCATTCAGCTGTCTTCGTTTGTCAGCTACATAACTGCTACATGAAACTTCCGTAGATGAGTAGGCACCGAATTTCAGATCTGCAGGCAATCTTATGTCACAACCGAAAATAGCCTTAGCTGGTGTTGTAGATGTTGTATCGTGAGTTGCCGATCGGTATGCCATTAAGAAGAGGGGTATGTGTTGGTCCCAATTTTTCTGGTTTCTGTCCACGACTTTTCTTAGGTGTTCCTCAAGCGTACGATTAAATCTTTCAACCATTCCATCGGATTGTGGGTGCAAAGGGGTTGTACGAGTTTTGCGTATGCCCATCAATTCACTCATTTCCCTGAATATTGTTGACTCGAAATTTCTGCCTTGATCCGAGTGCAACTCGAGGGGAGCTCCGAATCTGCAGACCCAATTATTGATAAATGCATCTGCAACGGTCTTAGCTTCTTGATCGGGAATGGGGTATACTTCTGGCCATTTACTAAAATAGTCGATTACGACGAGAACATATTTGTTGCCGGAATCACTAATTGGAAACGGACCTGCTATGTCCATTGCAATACGCTCAAATGGCGCTCCCACGTTGTATAAATGCATCTTCCCCTGGCTGCGACGGCTCGGTCCCTTGGCAGCTGTACACTTTTCACAAGCACTAATCCAGTCAACTACCGATTGCTGGCAACCAACCCAATAAAATCGTGTTTTAATTTTCTCGACTGTTTTTGTTTAGTTCGAATAGTTCGCATCTTGACTCACAGGGGGCACTCATTCTCCAGATGGGATCCTAAAAGTATGCAATCCCTTTTCACTGAGCTATCACGTTTCAATATATATATATATATATATATATATATATATATATATATATATATATATATATATATATATATATATATATATATATATATATATATATATATATATATATATATATATATATATATATATATATATATATATATATATATATATATATATATATATATATATTCATTTACAAAATTCCGCAGAATTCATATATTTATATGCTGCTTTCTGCTTTGGTATTTCATAATTTGACTAATACCAAAGAACATCAACATTACGTTGATATTCTTTGCTAATTCTTGTACATTGTAATTTGACTGGAATATATTTTGTATTAATCAGATTTTTAGCTCTGAATTGAAATTAAAATGACCTCAAAAATAGTTGTTTCAAAACAAAAACAAAGTATATAATATTTTTTTAATTAAAGATACGTAAAGAATTGTGTTGCTTTTTTCTCTTATATTTATTACTAAACATTTAAAGTAAGTTTAACAACATACTTTAATGATAATAGATAAATATTTTATTATAATAGATAAACATTTTCTTTAATTTTTTGTACTTTTGTTGGCATTATGTTCATTAAAAAGAATAAACAATCCAAACAAATTGTAAATTAATATAAGAATTAAATAATAGTTTTAATAAATTTATTTTAGCATGTAGAGTAGTGTACTTAATATTATTAATGATCAAAATTATTAATCAGAAATAGTATTCACTAAATTGAATTTGTTATTTTTGGAATGAGAATAGTATTAAAAAATTAGCGAACGACAACCCCAAATTGTGTTTTTTCCGAAACTCACCAATTTATTTACATCCAGTGGGGAATGAAAAATTGGTTTGTTTACATCCAGTGTACAAGTGTATTCTGTGAATTGTTGCGATCGTTGTTTTTGGCGTCTACCGTCTGTATGTTTGTTTTGCTTCTCTCCTTCTTTTCTTCCTTCCACTTGTCCGATTTTCTAGTGAATGCGGCCAGGCTAAAACCTACCAGATGATTCTGAGGTAGAGATGGCGCTGCCTCAGAATAGTAAAAATTCCAAAGAAAGGTAACTGACCGACTCGACCGCTGGAGCGGTCAATGATGGAATAGCGGAAGAGGCCGAGGAAATGAAAAAAATACGGTTTCAAGAGGAAAGGAAAGAAAAACATTTAAGGCAGTGGTAGGGAAAAAACGGTCTCTGTGCAGTTTTAAGTGTTTGGGAAGAAAGTTGTTTCCAATTAATTTTGTTGCCGCGCGAGTTATATATATTTCCCCAAGAAATAAAATACAATTGTTATCTTATGTGTTAATTTTTCTTTTTTTTTTATTCCGAAAATACATGTGTTTGTTTTGCAGATTAAAGATGAAGAAGGAGGAAGTTCGTGAAGTTGGTTGTGTCCTCCAGTTGGTTGTTGTCATCTGTCAAATGTCAAATGTGTTGCTTCAACAGTGGTGTATTCAAGGTGATGCCAAGTTATTAAAATAATTACATCAAGATGGATAATAGATGGTGAGCACAGCTGACTGCTTTGTGCCAGTTTAGCTATACTTTTATATGAATATGTACATACTTTTAAAAAGGTGTCAACGTTACATTTATTTGTTATTTGTTATTACTCATAACTCCTCCCTCCCTAAAATGAAGTGGTGGCCAAAGGTTCTTTTAGCTATTTTGTAGCCGGAACTTCATTAATTTTCTGATCGAGTGCATATGTTATTTTCATTGGCTTTCTTTTCTTGCGAATATAATTCGTTACATTGTCATCTTGATTTGCAATTGTGTGATTTAAACTAAGTATGTATGTATATAATAAATATAAATAAATGTATATTAAAGAAGTTTGTCTTACTATATACTCTCTTTCAACTCTATTTAAATGGATAATTTTCTGTTGTTGTGGTAGTAAGTTAATACAAAAAAATTTTATTATCATGGCATCCATTGCATTGCTAGCTTATATAGTAATTAACATTCTCATACAGGCACTACAATAACACTGGTATGGTGGATTTTGCAATTTTGTTTGACATTGTACCATCGGTTTATCATTTTCGTTGTTTACTTTCAATATAATTATCATTTGCATACGAGTAAAATGTTTGTGTGTTATTGTTGTATGTAAATTTAATACGTACATTTTGCTGGAATTAATGTATATAAAACTTATGTGTTACAATGAGAAGTTCTATGAGATCTAATATTAATTTAGGAACAATGTTTAGTTTGGATAGTGCTATTGCTTCAGCGATACTTTTCAGGTGTTGTGCAAGTATATCAATGTTGTATTTTATTTAGTTTAGTTGTTATATTTGAGTTATTGTTTTAGTTGTGGGATTTAGAGAATTGCGGGTTTGATTTTGAATGTTTTTTTTTTTTTTTTTTTTTTTTTGATTGTGTAATAATACTTTGTTCTTTATTTATATTTGTCATGTTTCTCTGTGAGTTCTTTCAGTTTAAATTTTGTTGTTTCTAAGGTCTCAAAGTGGGCTATGGTTTTCTCTATTTCTTGTATATTGTCAGTATAGGATTCGAGATTGATATGTATTAGGTATTCATATTCAATTATTGTTCTACCAAGTCCCAATTTTAATGGAATGATTCTCTGAGTTGGGGCAAAGTCTACGATTTTAACATCGGCCTGTGCCAGTATGAATCTAAAAGAAGGATGAGTTTAGGTTCTTTGTGTCTTTTTTATTTTGGACTTATGAAGTTTTTGGTTCTCCTGTGTTAAAAGTGTCACTCTATTATTCCATTTTACAATTCTTTTTGAAAACCGGGGGGTCATTTTGTTTCTTTTACATTCTTTCCGGTAAATGTTATCATTTTCCATCAGAATTTCGGGTTCTTCCCTATTTTGGTTCAATCGTTCGATGCGTTTGTCTGTGTCATTCGTCAGTTTTTCCCTAATTGATTCATGTAATTTACTTTGGAAGTCTTTTAGCCGTTGCAAGTACTCATGCTCTGTGTTATAGTTTAAATTTTTTTCAAATGTGGGAGTTCTTCCATAAAACAATTCAAATGGCGTTAACTTTGTCGCGGTATGTATGGAATTATTGTATGTCGTGATTACTTCGAAAAGTATTTCATCGTGGTCTAATGGAAGCTCTGAATCTTTATATTTTTGCATAAAAATTCTATAAATTTCTGTTACTGTCGAATGTAATCTTTCGATTGGGGAATTGCCGGAACTTTGTTGGAACGAGGTATAATGTATATCAATTTTGTTAATTTTGCAAAAGTCTTTAAAGATAATCGCACTGAACTCAGAGCCTTGGTCACAAACAATTTTTCTTGGAGTGCCGTGTAGGCTTATGTAGTGTTTAATGCTTTTTAAAATTGAGATGCTATTTCTAGATTCCAAGGGGTAAGCTGATCCAAATTTCGAAAATTTATCAATGAGGGTAAGAATATTGCGTTTATTTATGCAATATATATATATATATATATATATATATATATATATATATATATATATATATATCAATGTGGACAATATCTAGTGGCTTTTTTGGTATTTCCGGAATTTCAAATGTAGGTTTTGGAGGTCTTCTATCGTATTTGAGTGTTTGGCATATATTACAATGATTAATACATTTAGTTATCTTTTCTTTTATATGAGGGAAAAAATATTCCCGTTTTAAATGTTCAAATGTCTCTTGTATACCTCTATGATTGCGATTGATGTGGTAATCATTTACTAGTTTATCTTGATCATCGGTATTTCGGATGTCTTGTAAAATGATTTTACAACGCACAAGTTTGAAAAGTTTGCTATTTGCAAAATATTTGGAGTATGTGTTTTGAATAATTTTAAAAGTGTCATCATCCGTCATAATCGCAGAAAATTTATTGGGGGCAAGGTACCGCTTAAAAATATCAGTCATTATATTTTCATTATATTCTGGGCTACGTATCGTCTTTCTTAATTTGTTCTTAAAAACGGTCTCGAGTGTCAAAGGAGCACCTATATTTCCTATTTGTAGTATGATCTGTAGATTGAATGTGTTTAATGCCTTTTCTGAAATTGGGATACCATCATCATTATTTTCTTCGGCAGAATGTATCGTCGTGCCTGCTGTTCCTTGAATTGAATCATTATCGATTGTATTAACGTTAACCTCTACGTTGTCTAAAACTTTGCTATCGTCAATTCTGATGCGGCTTAAAGCGTCTGCATTTGTATTAAGCTTGCCTTTTTTATAAATAATCTCGTAGTCGAATTCTTCGAGTTTTAGCCTGCATCTTACCAGTTTAGAATTTGGCTCTTTAAGGCTCATAATCCAGGTAAGAGGTCTGTGGTCGGTTACAATTTTGAATTTCTGTCCAAATAGGTAGGGTCTGAAGTATTTTGTTGCCCAGACGATAGCTAAAAGTTCCTTTTCTATCGTTGAATAGTTTGTTTCGCTATTCGTCAGAGTCCTACTGGCATAACATATCGGTTTATCGCTTCCGATTGGACCTTGCGAAAGAACTGCTCCTAAAGCAAAGTCGCTCGCATCGGTAGTTAAGATGAACGGTTGAGAAAAGTCCGGGTATTGTAGTAAAGGGTCATTGATCAAAAGATGTTTGCATATTTCGAATGTTTTCTGGTATCTGTCATTTAAAATAATTTTATTTCCTTTTTTTAAACATTCAGTCAGGGGTTTTGTTAATTTTGAAAAGTCTTGTATGAATTTTCGATAGTATCCTAATAATCCTAAGAATGATTTGATCTCTTTTTGGGTTTTAGGTATAGGCATTTTTTGTATTGCGTTAATCTTTTCGGGATTTGGTTTTATTCCCTCGGTGGAAACAATGTGTCCCAAAAACGCACACTCTTTGTGTAAAAATTCAGATTTATCCAACTGGATTTTTAAATTTGACTCTCGTAGCCTTTCGAAAACTTTTCTCAAATTTAGCATATGTTCTTGCAACGAGGTAGAGTAAATGATTATGTCGTCTAAATATACAAGACAAACCGTACCTATAAGGTCTTTCAACACATTATCCATTATTCGTTGGAATGTAGATGGTGCATTTTTAAGACCAAATGGCATTCTAACAAATTCAAAATGACCTCCATCTACGGAAAATGCTGTTTTTCCGACGTGTTCCGGATGCATTTCTATTTGGTGGAAGCCACTAGCAAGGTCTAAGGTCGTAAAGTACATGCTTCTTCCTAATTTGTCCAATATGTCTGAGATATTGGGAATAGGATATTTATCGCAAATGGTCCTTTCATTTAGTTTTCGATAATCGATAACTAACCGCCATTTCTGTACATTGCCTGCATCCTTCTTCTTTGGCACTATCCATACAGGAGCACTCCAGGGTGAAAAGCTTGGTTTTATAATGCCCTGTTCTAGCATTTTGTCTATTTGTTTCCGTACTTCTTCCTAATGAATGTATGGATATCTGTAGGATTTCGTGAAAATAGGGATATCGTCGGTGGTTTTAATCCTATGTTTAATTTGGTTCAAAAAGCTAAGGGAACTTCCTTCTTTAAAAAATATGTCATCAAATGTTTTAAAAATTTTCATTAAGGCTTTTCTTTCTTCACTATTTAGATGGTCGGTTCTCAAAAATTTAGTTACATTATCTTCCTGTTGGGGTGTGCATGTGTCTATGGTGAAGTTATTCACTTCAACAAAATTCTGATTTTCATATGGAGTGGTTTTAATAGGTTGCTCAATACAAACAACTTTTTCCTGGTTCGAAGTGTTCACTATTTCGACAAAACTATACCATTCTTTTGATGAATAAACACCTTCTGAAAAAAGTAAGTCTGGTTCTAAGAATAGTCTCTGCATGAAAAAATCACCATTTCGGGTATCGACTGGAACTTTGATAATAAATTTTGAACAAGGTGGGATTAGAATTTTTCCTGAAGTCAGATTGGGTTTGAATTGTAGTGGTATAATAGAATTCTCTGTAGTGAGAGTTTTACTGCCTAAATCTACTTTAGCTTTTAATGCATTCAAAACGTCAAGGCCTATTAATCCATCAAAATAGTTGTGGAATCTAAAGACAAATAGTTGCATTTCGCCTTTCTCTCTGAACTCTCCAAATATGGCAAGTTGATTTTTTTTCCAAGGAGTGTTTATTTAAAATTGTGGTAATGGTAATAGGTTCACAATTCTGACATTCGTCCTGATCAACGAATTCCGGATTTATAAACGAGGAGGAAGCTCCGGTGTCGATTAGAAACTTTAATGGTCTACCGAAAGGGGAAGATATATTTATGTATGGTAACGTATGTCCGTGTTTATTAATGGCTAAGTATCCGGTTGGTACCGGGAGGCATTCATTTGAAAATTTTGATTGTCGTCAATTTCATTGTTATGGGTGTTGTCATACTGATCATGTTGTTCAAAGGTAAGGTTTTGGTTGTAAACATTCTGCGCATATGGATCATCCTGTTGAAGATAGTCGTTTTGGTGGCAATAGTAATATTCTTCTAAGTTTGTGCAAGGAGTGATTTCAGTGTCGATGTTATGCATTTCGTGGGGCTTAAAACTACTTGCAGTTCTTTGCGTTTGCATGCTCGGTGGTTTTCTCAAATGAGTATAGCCCGAGCTTACGTCCATTGGCTCTATTGGTGGCAAGTTTTGTGGATGATACTGTTGTCGTCCGAAATTAGGATTAACAGATTTGTTATTGTTAAGAAAAGTTTTGTGTTGGTCAAAAGCGTTATTTGGTGTATTGTTCTGGAGGGTATTAAAATATTTATTCTGTCCAAAATTATTAACAGGTGTATTAATTTGGGGGTTATTAGCCGGTTTTTGATATCTGATCGTATTATTTTGGTACAAGGGTGCAGTTAGATAGGGCTGTTTGGAGAATTGTTGGGAAAGTCCGTATGGGTTGTCCATCATCGGTCGATATGGCCGAATAGGTGGATAATTTTGGTAATTTGGTGGAGGGAATTTAGAATTTTATTGGAAACTAGTGTATACCTTGGTAGTTGGGTTTTTTGTATAGTATATATTTTGCTCTTGTATGCAAAAAGAAAGTGCCTCAGCCATTGTTTTAGGTCTCATTGACCTAATGCTTGAACCTAAAGGTTCTTTAAGGCCTGATAAAAATGTGTTTAGACACATTTCGGCGTACAGTTTCTGTTTTGCTTCTATGACGCTGGGATTGGTTTCATGAATTAGAATATTGTTATTTATTGAGGATTGTATTTCTATGATCGAGCTGTAGAAGTGTTGAACCGATTGATTAGTTTGTTTCAAATTATGAAGGTCTTTTATTAAGGAAGTCTCATTTCTCTTATCTGAATAATGCAAAATGAGGTTACCTTTTATACTTTCCCAAACTAGAGGGGTTCCATATACGTTGAGAACTTCGTTGGCTTGCCCAACAATTTGGTTTCTGATTGCTCTCAATATAATTTTTGCGTAGTTTGTCCTGTCTACGTTTACCAAGTATCCCAAAATTTCTTCCACATTTGCCAAAAATTCGTATAACAATCTTGGATTCCCATCGAACTTTGGGAGATCTTTTACCGCATCAGGGATTCTTAGAGAGTCAAATATTTGACTTGGTTGTGAAAGTGGGGTTGGGTTTTGGAGATCTGAGGGGTTATCGTTAGTAAGTGACATTTCTGGAATGGGTGTTAAATGTCTAACAAAGCGAGTGTATGGTCCTGTTCGGAATGTGCGCATGGATTGACCAGCTTTATTTATATATTTTTCTTTACTTATTTACTACTTACTTTAATATAACTTATTTACCCTAGTACTATTATCAATAGTTCTATGTCTAAATAGCTCTTGGGGAGTGATGTTTCCGTTGTTTCTTCTGTTGTTGCTGTTGATAAATTGATGAATTATTTTCTTCTGTTGTGGGTTGATGAATTATTTTCTTCTGTTGTTGCTGTTGTGGATTTTTGGTGTATGTATGTGTGTTGTTGATTATTTTATTGGTCGTTGTTGAACTTTTGTTTGAACTAGTAACTTTATGGTGATTGCTTGGATATATCACAATTTGTTTCTTATTTTATATTGTTTTGTTTTTTGTTCAAATGGGTTTTTTCTTTTTTTTTTTTTGACCGAGTAACTTTATGATTGCTTGGATATGTCTCAATTTGTTTCTTATTTTATTTTATTTTATACTGTTTTGTTTTTTTTTTTTTTTGTTCAAATGGGTTTTTTTTTTATTTACTAATTTTATTAAACTTAGTTGTTCACTTTTAATGTTTACTAATAGTTAATCAGTCACTATTTTATTCACATAACAATTATTTGCACTAACTGTTTGTTTATTCGGTCACAATTATATTGATTAATTGTTCGCGGAGTTTTTACTATTATGTACTCTAATAGTTTAACTTGAGAGCCAAAGTTGATAAACCGTCAACTTTGTTTTTCGACTGCGCCAGTTATATATATTTCCCCAAGAAATAAAATACAATTGTTATCTTATGTGTTAATTTTTCTTTTTTTTTTATTCCGAAAATACATGTGTTTGTTTTGCAGATTAAAGATGAAGAAGGAGGAAGTTCGTGAAGTTGGTTGTGTCCTCCAGTTGGTTGTTGTCATCTGTCAAATGTCAAATGCGTTGCTTCAACAGTGGTGTATCCAAAGTGATGCCAAGTTATTAAAATAATTACATCAAGATGGATAATAGGTGGCAGCAGGAGCACAGCTGACTGCTTTGTGCTAGTTTAGCGATACTTTTATATGAATATGTACATACTTTTAAAAAGGTGTCAACGTTACATTTATTTGTTATTAGTTATTACTCATAACTCGCGCGTTCAAAATTTATGTTTTACTGTGGATGCTCATTTGAGAGAGAAAAATAACTTTAGTTACATTCGGGTACTGAAAATATTCAAATTACCACAAAGTCCGGATTTTGCTGTTTAGAAACGGGTATAGAAAAATGTTTAGTGCGGATATTCGTTGGTGCAGTGATTGTGCTGAATAGAGTGATAACTGCTTGTTTCCGGCCCATCCCATTCGAGAATCGGAGGAGAAAGGAGGCTGCCGCCCGCCCCCTAGAGATAAGGATAAAGATAAGTATATATGGTATTTATTTAAGTTATTAAGTATATATATATATATGTATATTATTTATTTAAGTGTAAAGTAGCATGTTTATTTATGTGTAAATTTATGTTGAAAATGTTAGGCTAAGGCGGCAAATATGGGGCGGGCTCGCTGATCGTCGTGGGGGAGGATGCCCGGCTGACAACCGGCAAAATGGTGAGTTGAAGTTTTTTTTGTAGTAGTGTCCCACCCGATGCAGTGTGGCGGGTTAAGGACCACGATCATTGCTGTGAGCTAGCCGCGGCCACCACACTGCATCATTCTATTGGTGCGGTAACAGAATGTATAAGTAAGTTTCATTTCTCATATTCTCTGGTCTTTTCTTAGGCTTCTTTGATACTAATCTCTGCTCTCACGTCCAAACACAAATGAAACCATCTAAATCTTGCTCTCAGATTACATGCTCTCTCAATACACAATACCCAGTAGGAAATATGGAGGCGATTCCACCACCGAAAACTCAACAGCCAGTAGGAAATGAGATAAATAGTAAAATCCAAACTGGTATGGACCGTTACATAGAAGTCATAAAACGAAAACGTAGCCCAAAATCTGCCAAACCAAATAAAGTTACAAAACTTCTAAAGACTGATTACGGATCTAATACAAATTGATTTGCTTTACTTAGCAATGATGATGAAAAGGTGGTTCCTTCGAAATCCTTTAGGCCGCCACCCATTTACCTCCGAGAAAAAAGTTCAGCTGCTTTAGTGAAAAATCTAATTCAAATTAGTGGCGCCAACAGTTTCCATGTCGTACCACTTACCAAGGGCGATAGCTAGGAAACAAAAATCCAGATATACTCAGAAAATAATTACCGCAAGGTTGTTAACTTCCTCGACATGAACAAGCAAAACTACTACACTTACCAACTAAAGGGTAGCAAAGGTTTAACAGTAGTTATCAAAGGTATCGAGCCAAGGGTTCCCTCCGACGAAATCAAAGAGGTATTAAATGAAGTTGGTTTTAACACTAAATCGGTATTCAACATAAAAAACCGTACCGAAGCCACTGTTTCGGATCGAATTATAACCAAAGCTAAAGAAACTCTAAAATGGAGAAGCTCATCCCATTTACAACATGCTCTACCTAATGCACCGAAAAATAACGGTAGAAGAACCTCATAAACGCAAAGGCCCTGTTCAGTGCACAAATTGCCAAGAATTTGGGCACACTAAATCATACTGCACTCTACATAGTGTTTGTGTCATCTGCGGAGATCTACACACTTCATCCAAGTGTCCATCTAATAAAATGGCTATATCAGTGAAGAAATGCAGCAATTGCGGCAGAAACCACACTGCCAATTATAGAGGTTGCGCTGTGTACAGCACCGTGAAACAAAAATATTCCAATAACATATTCCAAAACAGCAACAAAAAGACTTCAGCTTACACTTAGCGATCACTATTCCCTAATATAACCCATTCTGCACGACCATTGCAACCTCAACTAGCACCATATGCAAGTATAGTAAAAAAATACCACCCAGCTCGAAGCCGCAAATATCCAAGCCCAAACCGACCAACCAAATTCAGTAGAGGACTCACTCAAATCACTTGTGCAAACCATGAACCAGTTCATGGTCTCGATGCAAAATATGATGCAGGAAATGATTAGAAACTAATCCCTTCTACTACAAACCCTTTTATCCAAACCATGAGCTCGATCAAACTTTGCCATTGGAACGCAAACGGCTTAAGCCAACACCGATTATAATTAATTCACTTTCTAAACATCCATCAAATAGACATTATGCAAATTTCAGAAACACATTTCAAAGAAAAAAATAGATTTAAAATCCCTCACTACAAACTGTATACCACAAACAATCCTCAAGGCAAAGCCTGTGAAGGTACCGCAATACTAATGAAAAGCAGAATAAAACACCATTCACTAACCAGCTTCAGTAAAGACTATTTGCATGCAACGACAATATGCATTGAAGAGTACATCACTAATTTATCAGTCACAGCGATTTATTGTCCGCCGCGGTTCAGTATAACAGAACAGCAATACAACGACTTTTTTGCATCTTTCGGGACTAAATTCATAGCTGCCGGGGACTTCAACGCGAAACACACATACTGGGGTTCCCGCCTGATCACACCCAAAGGCAGAAAACTATGGTTGGTTGTCAGTAAACTTGGCCTGGACATAGTATCTTCCAATGAACCAACATACTGGGCCTCAGACAGGCGGAAATCACCAGATTTGATCGATTTTGGGATATTCAAAGGTCTTGCTAGATCGAACATATCTGTGAAACCGTGCTATGATCTATACTCAGACCACTCGCCAACAACAATCAAAATCAACTCCACTATTACACCCCCACCAGATTCACATTTAATGCTGCATAATAAATTTACCAACTGGATAAGCTACAAAAAATGCATAAGTGCTCACCTTCAGCATGACTGTAAACTGACAAACTCCCATGATATAGATTGTGCGATAAAAACATTAAATCAGCTGATGCTATTAGGGGCTAAAGTAGCTACTCCTGTAAAAAAAACCAATGAAGAATTAGAAACTGAATCTTCAGGTCTAATGAGATTGAAGCTCTAGTTAAACAGAAAAGGAATCTGAGAAGGAAATGGCAACAATCCAGATCACCAAACCTTAAAAATTAACTGTCATGCTGCTCCAGGAATCTTAGAACGATCCTTAAGGCAACAAAAGTGAAAGAACTTCAGCAGTATCTTGAAAACTTATCCCCCACTATATCTACTGATTATTCCTTGTGGAGAGCAGCGAGAAACTTGAAGCGTCCCGTCCTCACCGGCCCGCCTCTACGTCTAAGTGACGGAACCTGGGCTAGAAGTTGCAGTGAAAATGGTACTCTCTTCGCTAGCCAGCTTAAAGGAGTTTTCCCCCAAATCCGCCAACAACGAGCTTCCAGTTTCCGACTTTGATTTCGAAGCACACACAAATACCTCTCTTAATAAAAAAGAAAAATGTATTTCAAGCGGTGTACAAAGACCTAAATATTAAAGAAGCCCCGGGACATGACCAAATAATAGGTAGGATGATAAAAGAACTACCCCATTCAGCTTGAATTCGTTTAGTGTAAACAGCTATCAGTCACCTCCAAAAACATCTTAACCTGCTGGAGGTCTGGCTAGCTAACTGGAGAATTAAAGTCAACGAATCCAAATATGCTCATGTCACGTTCACTCTGAGAGTGGGAATATACCCTTCTCTAAAAATAAACGGACAATCCATCCCACATACCGAAACCATTAAGTACTTAGGCATTCATCTTGACCGGAGGCTCACATGGGGTAAACATATATCATAGAAGCTAAAAAAACTCAAATAAAACTAAAAATCAATCAACTTCAGTGGCTTGTAAGCAAAAAGTCAAAACTATCCCTATCTTACAAAATACTACTATACAAAGCCGTTGTAAAGCCAATATGGACCTATGGAATCCAGCTGTGGGGAACTGCATCGCCATCTAATATTGTTAAACTCCAACGTAGCCAATCTTAGGACAATTGCAGGTGCACCCTGGTACTTAAAAAATGAGAATATCCACAGAGATTTAATCGGATCTACAAATAAAAGAAGAAATAAAAAAATGCTGCAGAAGTTACTCACAGAAGCTGAAACTACACCCGAACACCTTAGCAAGGGAACTATTGTCAAACAAAGGTCACAAACGATTAAAAAGGAAAGATACCATTAACTTACTGCAATAGAAATTAACTATGTATATATAATCTCAACTGTACTGTATAATGTAATGTGTACCTATGTAATCCTATGCTAATTCATATTATGTTCGGACCATTGGCGAAGAACATATTAATTTTAAATTAGTTCTTAAGATTTGAAAAGTAGCTATTATAGTTTGTTTGCGTGAACTCCAAAATACAGGACCACCATTGACCCTCCGATTAGTGAGTCGCCCGTTGGCCTTAGAGTAGTGAAAAGGTCCCCAGGGCCTATAACGAATTCTATGGTATTTTGCTTTGATGGTTTTGGCTGTTAATTTTTGGTTTGTATAAGGTAATAAAAAGGTACAAGACATTTTTTTGATAATTAATTTTTTATTTATGAAATAATTCTTTGTTATGCTGCTTCTTGCTGATTTTCTAATTAGGGTCTGCAGGTATTGCAATGATGAAGCATTGCTGAATGTTCAGCACAAACTGCTTTGTTACAAGTAAAGCAATACGCTCTGGTTTTACGCTGGCGCCTGTACTCCTCACGACATAACTGACATGACGGCCGATTTGATCGAGGAGCAAAAGTAGTTGCAGCTCCTGCTCTCAGTCTTGCTACTACTTACAAAGGTAAAAAATATACGGTTTTTGATTTGGTATGTTTTACAATTATTTATTTTACCTTTACATTGAATGCCTCCATAGCGCTTTTAATCCTGGGATAGCTCGTTATACGTGCATTGGTGGCTCGTTCTTTAATATTGGGCAGTGCTAGTTGGTTTGTGAGCATTTTTAAAAATGAACGTAGCTTATCTCTCCTTTTTATTAGATTAGTTTCATCGTGTATGAAAAATGCAGCTAATGCAGCAATATCTATGATGTGTTGATCGTTTACAAGAATATGTGCCAAGCATCTGATCCATCGTATCCACAACAGATTTATTTGCGTTGTAAATTACCATGGGCTTTTTTCAGTTTGTGTATCTACATCACAAGTATAGTGCATTGTATACAGTAAAATTACCGTTTTGTTCTTCTTCGGGACATATAAGCACAGTGATACATCTCCTTCGAAGACGCCAAACAATGAGCTGAAAACGGGACAGAAAGAACTTTCAGGAACTCACGTGGAACAAATGTCTTATTTGAGCGTACTATTGTGCGACCAGTATTCGCGTATTTTTCCACTAATTGATACACAACATTCTGCCGTTGATTTACCTCTCGTTCTCGACCAGGCAATTTTCCGGAGTAAATTATTCCTTTGAGGGGATACAATGATTTCGTGGCTTAGACGGAATGTATTGTGTAAACCGTATGCGACCTCTATATGGGAATAATTGCTCATCCACGGTCAGCGAGTCGTGCGGGATGTAAGCTGCTGCCAAATTGGCCTGCAACATTTGCCAAACATCATCAACAGCCGCTGTTTTGCTGATGATTAATCGCTCCTGTCGCGTATTTACGTTATCAAAGCGAACGAATTTTTTGATGAGCATAAGTCGATCGTATGATAATGCGGCTTTGTATATTGGAGCATGGGTTGGGCCCCACTGTTCCTTAGCACGCTCATTATTCGATTTAGTCAGCCCCGCATATAAAACGATAGCCAAAAATGCATCAAACTCTTGCAAAGTGATTGTTCTCCATTCCCTTTTCTTCGTAGGATTTGCCAAATTCCATGCAGTTTTTAGTTCCCTGACTTTTCGATTGGTTTCCCGTATGATAATGTACGCTATATCTTCAGTGATGAGCGTACGAAATATAGTGTAGGGATCATGTGCGTCTTTCACTGGCCCTGGATTCCTTCTCATATAGTCGAGTACATTGTGAGCACGAATTCGGGCATTCGGTGGTGGAACTTTGCTCCATTTCGTGCCATTTTTGAAAGTGAAATAACCATCACAAGTTTCAGTAATGGCAGCAGCAATTTCTAAATCATCTCCGTCGTCTTCATCATGCTACTCATTGATTTCCACATTCGGTTCAGTTTCAGCATCCGACTCATCAACGTCAAAGTTTGGCGGATATGTAAGGTCGTCATTGTCCTCAACCTCGACGTCAAATCCAAGATCATCATCATCATCATTGTCACTTCTCTCGTCATACGTAAATTCTGCAAATGTATCATCGATAACAGGTCTCTCCTCCTCAGTTATTTGCTGATAGCGTGTACTGCGACGTATCACCATTTCCGCAACATCCAAATATGCATCTGTCATTTTTCTTTTTTTTTACTTTTTCACAAAAAACTAAAATGTCACCACTCAATGTTCCCTGTTCAATATATAAACGTTATATGGTTAGCTTGATGAAACTTACGTTCTATATTACTTCCTTTCGATGTATAACAGCTACCTGAAATATGTAAACCGGTTTTCTACATGCTTTTATGAATTTTAAGGGTAGGCAAGAGGTCGAAAATCCTATTTTGGTATAGAAATTACAGTTGTAAGCATTCAATTGAACAACGCAACGCAGGTAACAAAAAAAAAAGAACAATTCAACAAAAGGAATATGCTATTTCTGGGACCTTTTCACTAATCCACGTACTAAACGAAGTTAAATCGCAATAAACAGTAAAGTAGTACTAGTATCGTTTCGTAACCAATTTTTATGCCCTTAGCACAATTTTTTCTTGGGATACATGTCCGGTCGGAACATTCGACCTATAAAATAATAAAAAGTTGTGAGAGTTTGAAAATTGAAAAGGTCCACAGGGACCTTCTCACAAGCAGAAGCGGTAATAAAAGCAATGAAACCTGATGTGGTTTTTCTAGTTTCGACATCTCCAGCCCAATCGGAATCACAAAATACTTTCAATTGTGTTGCGCTAGAATTAAGGTCAAATGTTAAACCATGATTAATCGTACCTTTGAGATATTTGAAGATTCTTTTTGCTCTTGTCCAATGTGTCTGATTTGAATTTTCAACAAATCTGCTTAATATATTAACAGTATAAGCAATATCCGGACGAGTACAAACCATGAGATACATTAAAGAGCCAATAGCTTCTCTATATGGAAATTCAGGTTCTTGATCAGTATTCTCCTTGGAAGATATAAAACGCATTCCTGGTTCTGCTGATGTTGATACTACTGAACAGTGTGAGTGATTGAAACGTTTCAGGATTTTCATTGTATATAGACTTTGATGTATTTTTAAAATGTTTGCGGTTTTATCTTTTCTAATTTGCAAACACACAAAATATTCTGCCTCTTTATGCGTAATTTCAAATTCATCATTTAGATCTTTTAATAAATACTGCATAAAATCAGAATCGTTGCCACAAATGACGCCATCATCAACATATATTGCCAGATAAATCGTATTTGAATGATTGTTGTATACAAAAACATGAATCAGCCGATGTTTGTTTGAAACCATAATTGATGAGAAATGTAGAAATTCGTTTATTCCATTGTCTGGATGATTGCTTTAGACCATAGAGACCCTTTAGCAAATAACAAACTCTACCATCTTCTTCAAATCCGTATGGCTGCTCCATGTAAATTTCTTCTTCTAAATCGCCATGTAGAAATGCTGTTTTTACGTCAAATTGAATAATTTGCATATTTTGTGTTGCTGCTACTGAGAGTATTATACGAACTGAATCATATTTCACAACAGGTGAATATATTTCTTCGTAGTCAATACCTTGTTTCTGATAACATCCACGAACCACTAGTCGTGCTTTATATTTATCGATTTGTCCATCAGACTTGTATTTCGTTTTAAAAATCCATCGATTAGAAATAACATTCATGTTCGGATTTCGAGGAACTAAATTCCAAGCTTTATTTTTGTTAAGAGAATTTATCTCGTCATATATAGCATTTATCCATTGATTTCGATTATGTGAAGCAAGTGCATCTTCCAAATTGATAGGATCAAGCTCAGGTACATTGAGACTTGCATTTAAACTTCCTTTTTCTTCAATTTCTTTTAATTTCTTAGCACTTCTTGTGTTATATGGATTTTGCCAAGCTTTTGTTTCTTTTTCTTCACTTTTGTTGGATTTTATTTCATTTTCAGTTACTTCATGTGTCTTTTGTTGCTTTTCATTGAATATGACATCTCTTCTTATCAAAACTCGCTGCTTATTTGGATCATAAATTCTGTATGCTTTACTAGCATCGTTATAACCCACCATAAAACATTTTATTAAATTGTTCTCCCATTTTTTCGTTGCTCTTTTGGAATATGTACATATACTTCACTGCCAAATATTTTCATATGACCAACTGAAGGTTTTCGACCAAACCATAATTCGTACGGTGTGACACCACCAATAACATCCGAAGAAGTTCTGTTTTTAAGATATACTGCAGTGTTAGTAGCTTCTGCCAATAAATACAACGGTAAATCATGATTGTGTAGCATGGCTTTCGCACTTTCTACGACCGTTCTGTTTTGTCTTTCAATGAAACCATTTTGTTCTGGTGCTCGCGGTGTAGTAGTTTCATGTTTTATGCCATTTGTCAATAAGAAATTATTTACTTTTTCGTTTCAAAATTCAAGACCTCCATCGGATCGAAATATTTTGATGTTATGCCCATCAGCACGAACATCCGCACAAAATTGAATCAAGTATTGTAAAACATCAGTTTTGTCTTTCAAAAAATATACATACGTGTATCTTGTAAAATCGTCCTTCAGCAACATCAATGAATTCGCACCTCCATATGATGGTTTACTCATTTTTCCGCATATATCAACATGAAAAGTTTCTCCTTGAATTTTGGCTCGATTAGCTCCAGATTTAGGAAATGATTCGCGATGCTGTTTTTCATAAACGCAGCCTTTACAAAATGGAACTATATCTGGAAAACTATTAATTTTTAAATCTATTACTGCATTTTTTAATGACATTTCTTTTAGTGTTTTAAAATTGACATGACCAATCCGTTGATGTCAAATTTCTGGTGAATCAGCTGATGATGGATTTAGCAGATGTTCTGCTGGCTTCAGATTCATTTTATACAATCTATTGTCACTTTCGCCTTCTGCAATAATTGATGAACCTTTCATGAAAGATACCCGTTTGGCTCCTTCTTCAAAAATTACGCGTATTCCTTTTTCTGTTGATCTTGCCACTGATAAGAAATTTCGGTCAAGACCAGGCACCAAAAGATCACCTTTGACTGTATAATTCAATCCTGGTGACTTTAATGGTTCAACATCTATATCACCAACGCCTTCTATGGCCAATTTACTCCCATCTCCCACTTTCACGTAACATGAATCAGGTGCAGTTTGTCGAAAGTTTTTGAATAGCTCCCTCTGAAATGACATGTGATCCGTTGCTCCGGAATCTGCATAAAAAACGTTTTCGAATTTTAGTTGCGTCTCATTAGTTAATACAGTAAATAACTGTGTTTCATCATTCTGTATCGTGTTGTTCGAATTAGGTTCCTTTTGAACCATTAGTGAATGACGTTCTGACGCGTTAGCGGATTTGTTTTTAATTTCCTTTTGTCTTTTGAAACATTCCCTAGCCCAATGTCCGGGTTTGTGACAATAATTGCTATTTCCTTTCCGTTTAGCACCATCTTGCTTATTTTGAAATTTATTTTTGGTAATTTTCCGTACACTAACACATCATTGGCCTCTGATGCTCTCATCTTTAGTAACGATTCCTCATTTACTAAATGATCTGTTAATCGTTCGATGTTTTGTTCAGCGCGTGGTATGGCATACCATGCCGTTCTCACAATGATCAAATTTTCCAGGCAAACCAGTTTTTAGCAACAATCATTGCCTCTTTCTGCTCCAAATCTATGTTTTTAAGACGTTGTGACAAAAAAACCATTTTTGCAATATAATCAACTACATTTTCTTCATCATCCATTTTTGTGGTTATGAACTTTTCCAAAAGCACTTGTGCAGATTGTTCACTTTTTTCAGAGTGCACTGTTTGCAACATTGACCACATTTGTGCTGCAGTTGTACAATTCGTTAAATATCCAATTCAATTCCTCTCATAATAAATGCTTGAGCTTCTGCATCATTATCATCCCAATCATCTGCATTTGCTGCTGTCCTTTTGCACGTTCCAAAAATATACGGTTTTAGCTTATATTCTGTCATATAAATTTCCATTTGCCGCCGCCAGAGTTGATAGTTGTTTCCGTTGAAACGATGAAGTTGGTAAACTCTTGACTCTGACATTTCGATCTTGACTTTACGTTCTTTAGAGGCCACGGAGTTATCAATACTATTTAAACCGTCCACGTTTTCAGGTATTTGTACCGACACAATATTATCTTTATCCATAAAAATCTTTAATAAATTAAACCAAGCTCAGTGAAATATCACCTGGGCCCATAACCTTTTAATATTTGCAAGAGATTTTTTTTTAATTCTAGAGAAAAGTTAATTGATTATAGATAATTAATGGGATATAATATTTCAACTTAGCGCAATATGAAATTAGATCTTACATGAGATTATCAAAATGGACCAATTAAAAAATGAAATAAAATAAACCATATGACTTAAAGAATACGTTCAGTGCAGGTAACTAAAAATACAAATAGGGTTGCCAGCTCTTTACAAATTATTTATATTTAGAAAGCACATTTACCAGATATTTTCCATCATCATGCTTTTGAACTAACACAGCGCCATATCCATCCTTACTAGCATCAGTGTGTAGTGGAGGAGGGATATCCGGATTAAAAAGTTTCAGTACCGGTATACTGTAAATATCTTTCAATATGAAAAACGCTGAGTCTTCTTTTTCTCCCCACTTAAAAATTGTCTTTTGGCCTGTAAGGTCTGTTAATGGTGTAGCCAAAAGGTCCCCTGATGAATTTCCGAAAAATCCAATTAGTCCAAGAAAGCTCATAATGTGTTGTAAACTTTTTGGAGTGCGAACATTTTTAACCGCATTGACTTTTCCTTCGGAAAGATGAAGTCGTCCTTCTTCCACGACATGTCCTAGGAATTCTACAACTCCTCTCAGAAAAGCATATTTCTTCCATTTAATCAACAGTCCATGCTATTCGCAAACTTTTAGCACCTGCTTTGTCTCTGTGTATTTTCTGTTTCGTCTTTCGCTAAGCTTATCGGGTCATCCATATAACCCAACACCATTCCTCTTCATACTTGATCCAGAAATACGGCGGGGGAATTATTAACTCCAAATGGAACCTTTTTAAACTCAAATTGCTCGTCAGGAGTGACAAAAGATGCGTATTTGATACTGTCTTCTTCGACGTCGACATGGATCTAGAGTCCTTAGATCTAGAGTTGTGAAATCGCGCGCTTTATAGAGTCCCTCCAAGATTTTCTCTATGTTTGGTAAAGGGTACCTGTGACACACGATTTTTGAATTCAACTGTCTAGAATCTACACATAATCGGTAGCTGTTATCTTTTTTTTACTTGCTAGCACTACTCTAAGCTTTTCATCTGAGGGCATGTCTCTGTACGAAGTAACGTGACATCTTTCAATTAGAACCGTTGCGTACTGCAAGATATTTTTCCCATATGTTTTCCAAGAATTTTAATTTTCAATGTAAAATCTGGAAGTCTGTCCACACGAACTGAAGAACCGTTTTCAAAATTTTTAACGCTCGTACATTGCTTTGAATTTTTAGGACATTGAGGCGCGATGTGCTCAAATTTACTACATTTAAAACAGCACTTTCCTTTTTTGTGGCCATAACACCGCACCAAACAGTGCATCTGATTGGGTGTGACTGATGCTGATAGATTGCCCTTGGATTTTCGGAGCCCCACAACCTACAGTTTTGTTTATTCACATAACCACTTAAATGGAAATGCGCTTCATCCGTCGAAGGCGATAACAATTGATCATTGAGAAGAATAATAAAATTCGATAATTTTAATGCGTTGTTGTGGACTGCACGTATTCATTTTAAATTTCCAAGAGTTCAGTTATAATCTGCAAAAAGAAAAAATAAATTATGTTAAAAAATAAAAAAGTTATTTGTGTTTCACATCAGCTGGTTTTATTTGGGCCACCCTGTATGTATGAAAGCCAGCTTTCGATATCTTTGCCAGATTCGCCATTAAAAATTTCCAATGGTTCTTTCACGTCTTTCAAGAGGATATTATTTTGAACTGAATCGTCGGCCACGTCGACTTTCTCGCAAGTTGCACTTTTTACTGAACTCTGAACTTTCTTGCTTTTGAATAGTGTCTGTGTTGACTCGAAGTGTTTTTCTATACACCGCACAGTGCTCCTTTTATGGACAAAAATAAAAAAGTGAGTGTGTCAGAACATTAAGTTTTTGGTATCATTGGAAAGATAAAACTCCAATTAAGAGAAAGCTACAACTTAAAAAAAGAAAAATCATTTTCCCGATTTATACAGCACTTCAAAGCTAAGAAATTTTGCATAAAACTTTTTAGTGGAGAATATACCGTGTTTGACTAGCTGGGAACTTTTTTTGATTAAAACCCTTTTCTAACTGTAATTATTTAAATCTATGATTTTTACAAAGATTAAATAAGTAAAATTTAGAACCAATAAGTTTTTTTGAAAATAAATGTGAAATAAAAATTTTACAGTGTATTAATGCCGCAAGTTGTTGTTGATGCAAAATCTATAAAATTTACTATTTTTAGGAGACCAAAAAAAGCTCCATAAAGTTCCTACAGTTTTTTTCTCTTTTATGTCACATTAGGCCTTCTACTAACAGGAGAAAGTAAAACCTTCTCCGCTTTTTTCCGCCTTTTAGAAATTTTCTATTTTTAAACAAGCTCCAAAATGCATATTTCAGTATATTGCCTGCTTTGATATTATTGTACAATTACACTAGCCTGCAAGATTTCGCAATGGCGAACAAAGTATTTATCGCTTATAGACTTTTGGATGCTAAATTCGAATTCCACTCAGATTTGCTCCATCATGTAAGGTTTTAGAGGAATTTGATCAAAAGTTCAAAAACCACCTATTTGATACTATTCACTAAGGTAATACCTTAAGCGTGTTTCTCTACTCTAAACTATTCAGTTATTAGTTTTATGCGGTTAATTGGTCCTGATATTTTCTTTTTAAATAAGTTAAAGAACTCTTCCGCAATATAATTTCGATAAAAACACACATTTTTTGACCAAGTCAAGCAAGGTTTTGGCACAACTAACGACGGAAACACTGCTCGCCGCTTTTCTCGAATATTGACATAGCCGCAGAAATAACTAAGCTTGATAAAAATTTGATTTACCAATTTTCACTCGTGCTACGGATTTTATCTTGTGGAAAGAAGATTCAACAAGAGCAGTTTGGCCAACTGCTTAAAGGGACCAGGGAGTTGTACCTCAGAAATTATGGTTGGTACAATATGCTCAGCTTTGTAAACAATGTTTTGGTCCACGGATGCGAAGTAATCAAATTCTTTGATTTACCAATTGGTAACATTTATTCAATTGATGTTTTGAATAAGAATACTTTTTATGTTTCCTTTTAGGCTCTTTGTCAGAAGAAGCGTTGGAAGCATCCCATATGAATGTTCGAAAATATCGGCTGTCTTATTGACGAAAAACGGGACGAGAAGATACTAACAAAGACTTAATGATACATTTGTTGCTATCTTCGGAATAATTGCTTTCGTCAAAAAGAAATATTAAACGCAGAAATAAATTTTTATTGGGCTCAGATAAATGTATGGAGCGATATGTAGCTCAAGATGAAAATACGAACGATAATGCAGAACAGTTTTCGTCCTTATTAAGTCGTTCGTCTTCTTCATCATCAGAAAATTCGTATAGCGTCGAAACAGATTGTACAGAATAAAAACTATGCTTAATTAGAAAACCTGCTTTTCCATCCAAAACCGAAGGAAACTATTGAGCTTAAGTTTTTAATTGGCAATATTTAAAAATAATTTCACTGATATTTTATTATTATTATTAAACTTTACATCATAATTAATTATGGCCGCAAGGTTTTGGGGAGATGAGTACTAGCAACTAAAGCGTCTAAAAAAAAAAATTTTTTCTGAAAACCGGTATCAAAAAACCGATTTCAGTTTTGAAATCAGCATGCCATAATCCTTTAGGAAATGAACTTTCATCAAATTCGAACAACTCCTTCTATTTTTGTCCAGCTTTTGTATGGCAACCCTTGCGGTGATTTTTGGTATATATCTTTAGTGGTTTCTGCTTTGCTGTTGCCTTTAACAACACCTCACACAAGGCAGTGAGTAGGGCTCTTGTTTGTAAGGGGGTGAACTCTACCCTATCCAATTGGATAAAACAAATGCTGAAACCCAGAACAGCCGAATTATCCCTCGCCTCAACAACTACAGTGGTTAATACTGTTCGAGGATGTCCGCAGGGTGGAGTATTATCTCCCCTGCTTTCGTGCTTTGTGGTGGACGAACTTCTCTGGGAATTAACAAACATGGGGTTATGCTGTCAGGGATACGCTGACGACATAGCTGTTACATGCAGGGGAAAATTCGAGAGTACACCAAGTGAACTATTCCAATGTGGTTTAAGAATTACAGGTGATTAGTGCAACAGGATGGGACTTAAAGTCCAAACCCTTTAAAAACTACTGTTGTGCCTTGCACGAGGAAATATAAACTCAAAAACCTTAAACCCATTGAACGAAATAAAGTGGAGATCAATGTGCAATCTGACATAAAATTTCTAGGTATCATACTAGATAGAAAACTATTATGGAGATCTCACATAAATGAGACAATCAGTAAAGCGAAAAGATCTCTCATGATATGTAGATCAATCGGGGAGAAAAATTGGGGATGCAATCCCAAGATCCTGCGATGGATGTACACCATGATAGTACGCCCAATGATCACTTACGGTTCTGTGGGCTAAGAAAGCAAGACAACTAAACTTTGCAAGCATTAGCTAAGGTGCAAAGGCTTGCTGGGGTCTGTATAAGTGGGGCTATGAGAACCTGTCCTGCAGCCGCCCTGAACGTCATATTGGAACTTACACCTCTGCACATATTTTTGGAAACAAAAGAGAAGAGGGATATGTATATAATGACTAGGGTAGTAAACGGTCCTGAAAATCTCATCGGGGGTCAGATGGTCGAAATATTATCAAAGGCCATTCCAGACAACTGTGTACCGAAGGACTTTACTAATACGAGCTACAGTTTCACTAAGTTGTTTAAAACAGAGTGGATGTACAAAACCGCATGGAGAGGTCTCAGCGAAACATACAGGTTAGATCAGTCTACGATCACCTGGTATGCCGACGGACCTGGAATTTGGACCTAGATACAAATACTATGAATCCCTAGGAAAATATAATAGATTATTCCAGGCGGAAATCCATGCTATTGAGAGATGTGCACATTTCAACATTGAAACAGGTTACGAGCGGAAGAAAATTGCCATCTTATCGGATAGCCAAGCGGCCATTAGGGACTTACCTCTTATCAGGTAAATTCGAAGCTGGTACGGGAGTGCACCAAAAAACTGAATGCTGAACAAAGTTACCATTCTATGGGTTCCAGGACATGCTGACATAGAAGGGAACGAGATTGCCGACGAACTTGCAAGGAAGGGACTGCAACAGCCTTTAATGGCCCAGAACCCTTCTGTGGTGTAGGCAAGGGCAAGCTGTTCAACCAACTTAGGATCGATGAGGGACACCATAGTCACAAACACTGGGTTAACGCACCAGGCCTAAGGGTATCAAAGAGACTGCTAAGGACATACTACCTAAAAAGATTCGAATCACTCATCAATCTCTCTAACAATAATCTTAGGATTATGACAGGCCTACTCACAGGACACTGTAAACGGAACTCACATATGATGAGGATGGGGGTCACCTCGGAAGGCTCATGCAGATTCTATATGGAGGAAGAGGAGACGTCTTTGCATGTGTTGAAAGAATGTCCGGCTCTCATGCACACCCGCAGGAAATACTTGGGATTCTTCCAGGGCTCTGCCAGTGATGTGAAACCTCTAGATCCAAAAAATTGTGATCACGTTTATCCAGAGGATAGGAATCAAAGATGTACTTTGAACCTCTGATGGGGGGCACAATAGATTGAAAGGTCACAGTGCTTTAAATCCTCTACACACAATACAATACAATTAATCCGTTGTTTTGTAATTTTTAAGGATTATATTTGACACTTTGACCATATAAGATTTTCGACGATAGGGCAGACATTTGTATGGAAAAGAAAAACTTTAGAATTTCTAACAAAGGACCATTTATGTCTATTATTGATCTTAACCTGATGGTTTTTACCATGGCGAATTTGGAAAATTTGTTAAGGGAGGTAAAAAAATGACAAGAGCCAGTAGAATAAATATCAATATATCATATTGATATATATATATATATATATATATATATATATATATATATATATATATATATATATATATATATATATATATATATATAATTATATCATGTTGTTGGGGCGGCCACATTGTGACAGTACAGCAAAGGGCTGCTCGAATTCGGGGTACAGTAGAAACACGTCCTCAGAGGCTAGAATTGCTTTGACTCTACCGAAGGCTTCAACAGCCTCATCATCAAGGTGAACGGGGGTGTTTTTGGAGCGAGTAGCTCCTACATGGCTATTATCTCCAGCAAATACCGCGTAAGGGGCTTAGTGATCGTCGTTAGTGGGCGTAGTCGCGGATGAACCTTTGATAATACCCGGCCAATCCCAATAAATACCTTAAGCCGCGGAGATTCTTAGACTGCTCGAACTCTACTATGTCCCTGCCCTTATCTGAACAGGTTTTTATCCCATGTCTAGAAACTACGAAACCCACAAACTCCTCCTCGGTCTGATAGAATTTAGATTTTTCCATCGCAGCTCTCATATTTACGCAGAACTAGACGCAGGTATTCTAAGTGTTTTTCTGCATTCGGAGAAAAAATGATGACATTGTCCAAATAAACGTAATATGATTTCCCTATTTCTTCGCGGAGCACATCGTCAATGTCCCGAAGGAATCTGCTAGAATCATTTTTCAAGCCCATGGGTACCCGGGAAAACTTGAACTTCCCATTGTTAATGGAGAGCGCCGTCTTCTCGCAATTTTCTTCTAACAATGCTACCTGATAGAAACCACTTTTGAGGTCAATGGTAGAAAAGAAAGAGGATTTCCCTATGTTTGAGAGGATTACTGAGGGATCAGGACTGGGGTACTGGTGGGAAATTGTTTTATCATATCATTTCTTAAAATCAATTACAATTCGCAACTTTCTTTGCCTGCTCTCGTCGAATCCTTTTTTTTCAACTACCCACAAATAGTTATTAAAAGGAGAGCGAGAGGGTCTAATTATGCCATATTTTAATATGCTAGCTATTTCGTTATTTATAAAGTCTGTGGCGGAAATGGGGTATGGGTAGGATTTTACGAATACGGGCTCATTATCTGTGGTGCGGATTGTCCCGTACACATTGCTGGTAAATGGTAACCCTTCATTAGGGTCAGCGAAAACACAAGAGATATCGGACATCATTAGCTCAAAGTCCTTAATTATTGTCAAACACTATTTAGATATATTTATTTCTGGTTTGAGTAAATTTTATAATAGAACACAAAAAAAGACAACTTTATAGTTGGAAAAAAATGTTTGAATAAATTTCTTCGCGCTACGCTCCGATCGTCATTCCAAATATCCCGCAACTCACTAATATACTGCGCTATCGCAAGTCATCTCTCCCTAACTTAACAATGACCAGAGATGTTACAAATCATCATTGTAGAAGCGATAGAGTTACCAGATGACAGATTGGCCGTTCCTGATCAGCCATCGTCTCGATGCCTTCGCAGTCAGCCTCACACGAATCATTCTCAGATGGATACTCACAGTCTAAATTTTGTTGTGCACTACACCAGGGTTTCAATTTATCTGACGAGTAGCCCGAAGTAAATTTCCGTTGAGTGAGCTGCATTCCCTCAATGTCCTCCACTATATAACGGTCGTTCCCAAGAACCTTGGTGATAATATAAAGCCCACGATAACGAGGTTCCAACTTGCGCGAATCACCAGTTGACCGCATATCATTCTCCAGCACTAGCAAATCATTTATATTATATATGATGGGCGCTCTGTGTGTTTTATCGAAACGCTCCTTACACTTCTCAAGGTTTGTTTGGATGTAAAGCGTCACGTCTTTTCTCGTCAATTGGCTTTCTGTCCTCGTCATCTAATATTGCCACCACCAGCTTGCTCTGAACTACATCGATCGATTTGAAATCGAATATCAATTCATTAGGTGTAAAACCAGTAGTGTTGTTTTTCTGTGAATTGATGCTCCACTGCAGGTGGCGTAACTCACCATCCCATTCTTTGGCATCCGTTCTTGCTGTTCGAAGATAATTCAGGATCACTTGGTTTGCACGCTCCACCTGCCAGTTAACTGCTGTTTTTATATGTTGAATATTATTATCCCTGCAATACTGCTCAAATTGTTTTGAAGTGAAAGCAGTACCATGGTATGTTACGATTCTCTTTAGTAATCGGAAGTAACTGCTAAGTTCGTTCAATAATTGTATTACCGGTTGAGTTTTGGTGTGACGCACTGCCTTGACCATCAGATATTTGCTAAATGCATCGCTAAAGGCAACTATATACATATGGTCTCATTTGCTGCTGATGAATGGTCCAAGATGATCAATGTGAATTTGTCTGAAAGGCAACGGTTCCATGGCGTTTATGTTAAGACACCCTTCAGGTTTTCCTTCCTTTGATTTGTTGTAACAGCATTCGATACAGGACGAACATATTCACATATTTCCGTATACGAGGAAACGAATATTGTTAACTCATCCGTTCAAGTGTTTTATCAATTCCAAAATGTCCCATATTATCGTGACAAAATCTAACGACGCGCCACACAGCTGTTTGTATAACAAACATCAATTTCCCATTCATACGTCAATAAAGACGGTTATTTTGTAAAGAGTAGTCGTTCTGAATTTGCATTTTCTGATCAGATGTGTAGTTCGCAGTTTATCGTCGATTAGTTGCATTGTTAGTTGCCAGTCATCACAATCGGCTTCAATAAGCTGCATTACAAATTCGTATGACTGACTGTGATCATCTACTAAGGGCATCTACGTGGCTCATACGGCTTCCAGCTCGATGGACACAGTCATAGTCGTATTTGGATAAGCGTATCCACCACCTTGTAATTCGAGGAATTAAGGGCGTCTTATCTTTCACACTAGTAATGGCTGAACAGTAGGGTGACAATTAAATGTATGGGCAAGTTTTTTTTTTTACTTTTCTTTGGTCTCATCCTTTTTTTGGGTTGAGTTTTATAAAAAAATAATCCCTGTAAAATTTCAGGGCCCTAGGTGGAGGTTTAGGGGTCGCGTCGGCCCCCCAAAGTTACACAAAATGCGTTTTTTTTTGTTCTGTTGTGTTGACTTTGTAAAAAATTGTTGTTGACTTTGTGTTTACATGACTTTGTGTTGTTCATTTATGTGTTTACAACAACTTATTCATACATCATTTTTATCTAATGCCAATATTTACTGAAATAAATTTAAATAACCTTGTTGTGATCTAAGCCTTCAATAATCTCTTTTCATTATCATTGCTCTTAAACAAACCATAGTTCTCTTATACATTTACTATTTAACCTTTACATTCTTTTCTTACTCTTTTTTTTCATTCTCTTTGATCTTAACGTTAACATAACAAGCTACTTGAGCATAATTGCCTTTTGATTTTCGATATTAGTTCAGTTGTTATCTAGCTTTCATCTCGCTGTCAAGTCGTTTCTCAAGCATTCGGCTTCAGTTAAAATCTCTCTTGTTGTTGTAAATAAAGCAAATATAATTTGTACTTCAATTTTAAACCCGTGCGTTTTTTTTCTTTATTCGGTATAATAATTGGCATCGAAAAATATCGTTGGTTCAAGAAACCTATTAATAACATTTACTTTTCTCTATTTATTTGCAGTGAATACTTGAGAGTGAAAAGTCGACAATGTCTTCTACAATTTTACGTGAACGAATTTATTTAATCGGATATTGTTCAAATTCATTAACAGGAAATAAACTTCCATCAAATTTAGAGTTGTTGAAAGTTTTGTTTTTTAATTTACGTATAGTGAAAAAGAACTTACGGGAAAGTGCAAATTTAGTTGTGACAGAACTATTTGTATTCTGGGAAAAAGCCCGCATTCCCACCAGAGATAAACAACACTGCATAAGTAAGGTTGAGAAATTATACAAAGAATGGCAAAGTATGCAAAAAGATTGTAAAAAGACGTCTGAGTTTCATAACAACAAAGTGAAAGCGTGGATAGAAAAGTTGGATCAGCTTTTTGACGTGGCACATTCCAATGCATTGCAAATGATGTCTATTGAAGAAGATAGAGCTTTCTTGATAAGTCAACGGCACCCCGGACGCCCAGGCTTTATGTATGGCATTGATTACGAGGCAGTACGAAGAGAGCGCCAAATTGAGAAACGTAAACAAAATTTGATGAAACAGGTGGAACGAAATAATCATGAAATTGCATTAATTGGTTCGTTGTATTTTATTGTTTTTTTTTTATTTTTATTTTCTTAAGACTTAATCCTTTTTCCTAGATGAAACTGCAGAATTGCTCTCATCTGAATCAGGGGGGGATAATAGTTTTACAAGTGCAGAATGTGAACCATGTTGTAGTCAACCTCCAGCCAAAAACCTTAGAGGAAAGAATAAAATAATAACTCCAAAACTTGCGGCCGCATTGGACGCCTGTAAAATTAGTGACAGATATGCAGTTCATATAATAAGTGCAGTAGCTGAATCTTTGGGCCACAATATCGAAGAGTATGTTTTAAACCGAACGTCTTTGCACCAGGCAAGGGAACAAATCCGCGAAGAAAGAGTTTCAACATTGAGAAAGAAGCTAAAATTAAATGAGCTGGATACAATCTGCCTACATTGGGATGGAAAACTTTTGCCAGCGCTGACGGGAAATGATAAAGTTGATAGGCTGCCTATTATAATAACGAGCGGGCAAGTTGAACAGCTTCTACAAATACCTGCATTGAATTCTGGTACCGGAAAAGAACAGGCATTCGCTGTGTGCGATGCAATTTATGAATATGGCCTACAAAATCACATTAAAGCTCTAGTGTTTGACACAACAGCGGTCAATACTGGGCGATTCAATGGTACTTGTACCTTAATAGAAAACAGTTTGCAAAGACCACTTTTGTGGTTACCATGCCGGCATCATATATACGAGATAATTCTTAAATGCGTTTTCGACGAAAAAATAAGCTACTACGGAAGTCCCAACGTTAAATTATTTGAGAAATTTAAAAATGCTTGGGCTAAAATTAATAAAAGCAACTTTGAGTATGGCCTTCTAGATCCCCTTGTGAAGAATTACGTGAACGAATCAGCTGCGCGAATTATTAATGCTGTAAATACTGTCTTAAAGGTAAAACAACCCAGGGAAGACTATAAGGAATTTCTGGAACTGACTTTACTATTTCTGGGTGAAAAACCTAACAAGTCACACCCAAACAGCCTATTGTTTCGCTCACCAGGAGCTGTTCACCATGCCAGATGGATGGCAAAAGCCATTTATTGTCTTAAAATATTTTTATTCCGCAACGAGTTCCAGCTGTCAACACTCGAAATAAATGGACTTCGTCGAATTTGTATTTTTATTGTTGAAGTCTATGTTGAAGCGTGGTTTTCTGCTCCTTTGGCTGTTGAAGCGCCATACCAAGATTTTGTATTTTTGCGCAAACTGGAAAATTTTAAGAATATTGATGCTGAAATATCGCTCGTTGCGCTGAAAAAGTTTAAGAACCATTTGTGGTACTTAAGTCCTGAGGCGGTTGGTCTTGCATTTTTTGATAATAACGTACCAGTGTCTACAAAACAAAAAATGGTTGCAGCTTTGGAAAACGATTGTGAACTAGAGCAGAACACAAAACGAGTTAATGTAAATGGTAGAGAAATAGCTGAAATATTCAATGGCGGAATTGAGCAGTTCGTCTCGGTCGCAACAAAGGCATTATTTGAAAGATTTCAAATAAATACTAATTTTTTAAAACTTAATCCTGCAAAATGGCATCAGGACCAGTCGTATAAAAAAGTGGTTGAAGTGATGAACAAACTTAAAGTTGTAAATGACAGTGCAGAAAGGGGGGTCAAATTGATGGAGGAGTTCAATGAATTGTTCACAAAAAATGAACGTCAAAAGCAATTTGTTATTAAAATTGTGAGTGATTATCGGAATCGGTTTCCAGATTGTAATAAAAAAACATTGACCCAAGTTCTTTAGACTTAATCAATAAAAACATGCACTCTAACCAAAGTTGTTAATTTATTTCATGTTAAATTTTTTAAAAGGTGATTGTGAGCATTTTTAAATTTATTTCAGTAAATATTGGCATTAGATAAAAATGATGTATGAATAAGTTGTTGTAAACACATAAATGAACAACACAAAGTCATGTAAACACAAAGTCAACAACAATTTTTTACAAAGTCAACACAACAGAACAAAAAAAACGCATTTTGTGTAACTTTGGGGGGCCGACGCGACCCCTAAACCTCCACCTAGGGCCCTGAAATTTTACAGGGATTATTTTTTTATAAAACTCAACCCAAAAAAAGTATGAGACCAAAGAAAATAAGACTTTCGAAATTAACTGTCACCCTACTGAACAGGCCGTGACGATTCGGAAGTGTTTTCCTAGTAGGTAGGTAAGTCTAACCGCTTCCACTACTGCAAGGAGCTCCAGCTCGTAACTATGGTACTGTGATTCCGATGGAGTGCAATGTCGACTAAAATATATTATGGCTGCCCAAGAGTTTCCGTTGTCCTTTGACTGAATAACACTGCTGATATACCTACGCTGCTGGCATTTGTATGTACTTCATGCATATCAGAGTATTCATATAATGTCAAGACTGGATTGTTACATAAAATTTTTATTAAAGTTTCGTAAACCATCTGCTGCCCTTACGCCCATACAAAACTTTCTGCGGCTGCTTTCGTCGTTAATCTCGGAAGCGGTTTTGCTATTAACGAATAGTTCTTCACAAATTTCCTAAAAAATCCAGTTAGTCCCAGAAAACGTCGGACCTTCGTTGCAGATACTGGTTTTGGGAAATTCTTTTTTGCAATCACCTTGTGTTCTCCAGGTACAATACCACTACCACTCCCTTTGTGTTCCAAAAAACAAATATTTGTGTCCAAAAAGTTACATTTATCAAGTCGCAATGATAGCCCACATTTTTCCAAAATTTGTAAATAATGTTCTAGCTTGACCTTCGTCCACTGTTTTGCTTAGGATTACAACATCACCCATTTAAGCGATTGCTGTGTTTGGCCTAGCTAGTGCTACCACCATTTCCATCATACTTTGGAACACTGTTGGTACATTTACCAATCCGAAAGGCATCCTGTTATATTTATAATGTTCATCGGTCGTTACAAATGCAGTATATATTGTTTGGAACTCTCTTCCATTTGAACCTAGTGGTACCCCATCCGAAACGCAGGGGTAGTAAAATAAACATTACCCGATAACTGGGCGAATATCTCGTAAATAATAGGCATGGGAAACGGCTGCTTGATTGTAACTTTGTTAATCTGTCTGTAATCGTCACATAATCTGAATTCTTACTTTTTTTTCTCCACCAAAACTATTGGCGATGCGTAAGCAGAAGTGGATGGACGTGTAATATCGAACTCTTGCTATTCATTAATAATTCTATTTACGATCGGTCTTCGAACGAATGGAAGACGATATGGTTTTATATTAACCGGAATATCTGATGTTAAACGTGTATTCATTTTTATCAAATTACATCTTCTGTCACCTGATGTTGCGGAAGTAAAACGTTTTTGATATTTCGTAAGAATTGTTTTTAAATATTGCGACTTCAGTGTCCATAAAATTTTCCGCATGTATCTCTCTGATATTTTCTTGAAACCAACAATTATCAGCATCAATTAATAATCGCTTTCCATTGGAAAATAACACATCCCGACCTAATACAATATCATGCGACATTATACTGTCATCCCCCACTAACAAGTCCGAGTAACACTGATAACCATAAATTTCTATTATTGTTTTAATTTTCAGCTTGCACAAATAACAACCACCTCCAACACCACTTAGCTGCAAACAGCATTCCTCCTGTGGTTGTAAATTAATTGCGACACTTTTGCGAATCAATGTACGATCATTGCCCGAATCCACAAATGCCGTTAACTCTAAGTTATTTATTTTAACCGCTTTTACTGTAGCCTTATCTTTCTTCACAGTAATTTTGTTACAATTCTCACGCATAATCGATTGTTTACTATTCAATACACATTCGTTTAAATTCTGTCCTATTTTATTGCATTTCATGCAAATTTCACGTTTCTGTGGCTGTGGGCACTTTCTGGGTAAGTGACCGCGCTCTCGACAATTGAAACATATTATATATCACTATTATTTCGCTTCTACCTGGACGCAGGTATCTAGCCGGTAACATTTCACTGGTTTAGAGAGGGACACCACCCTGAAGGCATGTATACGCGGTCCCCGGGTGGGAGAAAGTCCAAGGAGGGGGAAGATTTTTAGTGGATGCGAACTCCACATACCATCGGTGTGACGAACCCTTTGACGATGCGGTAGGTATCTCTTCTTAAACTTTTGTTCGTTATTTTCTTTTTGGGTTTGCGCTTGCAGTGGAGCTCGATTCCATTGCCGCACTTGTTGTTCACATTTCACAAAGTTATACGCACAATAATTTGAAATCGCTCTTAAAAGTGCACCGCAAGTTGCATAATAATTTACCGATACATTTTTTTCAAATCCGAAGCGTTTATTCCATTAATAATATATTTGTTTAGAGATTGATCATCTCAATTACCGCGGCGACCACTCGTCGCGTATTTATTAATTCCATGTGGATATCGGCCGGATTTACTATTGACGGAAATTCAGTCAAAAATGCTTGCACAAATTGTTGCCACTGTACGAAAATATGCAACAATGCATCCAACCACAGTTTAGCCACTCCTTGCAATTTTGCCTGCACCGCGAATAAAACTAAGTTATCGTCCCACCCATATGCTGGCTTTAGAACTTATTGTTTTTATAATGGGATCAAAAGACGATAAAATTGCAATCACATTATTTACATTTGCAAATGGATTACTAGCTATCATTGCTTGCTGTGGAGCACCCATATTATTGTTATTCACACACATATTTGTACTTTGATAAGGCGGCAACACAGATCGCTGTTCTCGTGGAAACTGGATCACTGGAGCATAATATGTAGGTCAATTTTGGTTTCTTTCGTAAGAAATTAGAAATCTATTATCGTTTGGTAACGGCGGTGCATTCGGCACCATAGCACAGAAATTATGTTGACACGCACATACGGTTCGGTACCCGTATGCATCGATGCCACTGTATTTGCACTGGTATAAATTCTATAACGTTGAGAATCATTTAAAGAGCCGATAATCGAATGATCTGATGCTAGTCTCTCTGGGAACGCATTTGTATTGGAATGTGCGGCGACTTTCCGCTGATTTCTTGCATTCCAAAATTTGAAACAGCTTTCGTAACGTGACTGGGATTTGCATCGACATGAGCTGCATCGTTTCGTACCGCTCACGTTGTGATGGTGACGAAGAACTCATCGGTACTCCTTCCTCACTCGCGCTTATACATTTTTCGCTCGTGTGGTAGTCTTCGAGTCTATTTAATAGCGTCGCTTTCCACTTTGCACTTCGTAAAGCTAAACATGACTACCAAGGGAGTTTTTTTGAAAAGAAGGAAATTTCAAACGCTTGGGTTTTTTTTTTATTCTATAAAACTTCAAAACAGGCGAGAAAAAAAACGTGAACATACAGGTTTCTATCGCACTTCTGAAAATTATCAAACACTATTTAGATATATTTATTTCTGGCTTGGATAAACTTTGCAATAGAACACAAAAAAAGACAACTTTATAAATGGAAAAATAACTTTAGAATTAATTCTGTCGCGCTACGCTCCGATCGTCATCCGAATATCCAGCAACTCACTAACATAATGCGCTACCGCCAGCCATCTCTCCCTAACTTAACGATGACCAGGGATGTTATAAATCATCATTGTAGAGGGGATAGAGTTACCAGATGACACTATGTCTTGAAGTATGTCATCCGCTGGATTTTCCTTATCCCGGTCCTTAGAAGACTGTAATTGGTGTACCTCTTGGCACAAATGATAGTGAAAGGTTTATTTCCCTCTAGAAATCGCAATGCTCCACAATCGAGATCTAGATGAGCCTGTATATCCGTAAGGAAGTCGAATCCAATAATTGCGTCGAAAGAGCTGAGACTAGAAGGAATATAGAAAGTGGCAGTTTCCCCTATTACATTTATCAAACACTTTTCATCCATCTTGCTCATTCCGTCCACCGTCTTCACGACAAAGATTTTATCAACCGGTCGAATTCCCTTCAGGATATCCAGTTTTTTACGTAGTTCTAGGCAGCACCAGTATCTACCGAGAACTTGAGTTCCCTATCATCCCTTCTCACCTTAATGTATGGCAGGAGGGATCCCCTGCTATAAAAAATTAATTTCGTCACTAGTTTGAGTTGCCTCGGTATCCTCTTCGGGGTTCATCGTCTTTTATTTGGTTTGTTACAACGACGCCAGAGAATGTACCGGCAACGATTTTCGGCAAACAGATTAGCCACAGTAGGTTCTTTCGCCGTATTGAATAAGTGTTTTATTCTCTGGAACTTCGGGATCTGAGTAGAATCGGCAATTAAAGTCCTCTTAAAAGAACGGGTACCGCTATCAAATCTGGCCGGGCCAGCGTTGTTGAAACTGGAAATGCCGAGTGCAGATCTGTTAACAACATGTCCTTGCGAATCGTTAATATTGTCTGATGGGTGGTGATATGCAGCTCGGGACAGCTCCTTCTATTTGTGGAGCAGGCCTACCGAAAGACGGACGTACATTGAGAGACCTGTCCTGATTCGCGGGAGGTGGATGGGCGTTTTAACACGGCGTTCGATTGGAATTGCTGCTAGGGTGCGCATGTGTAAATCGACCCTCCACATATCGGTCTTTGTGGGCTCGTGCCTGATTGGTCTCCAACTCGAGTGCCAAAGCCAGCATGGCCGACATATTTGTCGGATTTGCACAAAGGACAGACGAAGTCATTGGCTGGTTTAAGCCGTCAATAGAGACACTGCGAGCCAGGCTTTGGTACTCTTGTTGAGGATCTCGCGTCTCGGTAAATCTTTGCAATAGTTCATTTCGTTTTGATTTATCAAGAGGGTAAGCCTCTTCTGGATTTTATCGTAGTATCGCGCTATTGATGTCTGCCGCTGCCCCAAAGCCAATAGTTCTTGCTGTATCAGATACGAAGGACGTTTATCAGCGTACGTGAAATCGGTTCATTATAGCCTTAAAATTACTGGGTGTGTTAAAAGACGTCAGCAATGTATCGGCTTCACCGACGACTTTACCTCGAATGAGGTGCACCGCTTGATAATGGAGCATTGTACCCTCTAATCTCGCAAAAGGTTCATAAGTGCTCTGAGCAGCACCGCGCCACGAAGCATTTTGGGCCCGATTACCGCTGAAATCTCGGAGCGACAGAATTAGCACAAAGGATTCCTCAATCCCACCATTTGGGTCAAAAGTGAAATCCCTGATTAGTTCAATTAGGGGACTACGCTGCCTTAAGGCTTGTAGTTCCCTTCTTAGTCCTTCTAATTCGCGCTAATTTTCCTCAAAGCGCCAAATTGAGACTGAGATGACGTCATTAAACCCCTCTAAGCTAGCAGGAGTAGGTCCTCTACCCTCGTTTACCATGTTTTTTTATATATACCTCACACAAAACTAATACAAAAAATGGGAGTCTAAGTGGGTATTGAATTAAGAAAAAATGACCACTCTATAATGACGGATTCTGTTTCGGTTTACAATAAATTTAATCATGCAAATAAGTATTATAATTATTATTATAATAATAAAGTGGAGGTAACTGAAAGAAAATAAGTAATTATAAGTTCTTACAGTAATATCAGCTTCATCGTTGGCAAACGCTGGCGAGGGTTGCAGGAGTGTCGTATGGTTCTTGTTTTTATTTGTCTGATTCATTTTTTATTTTATTGCTTTATTATTTGTTTTTACACCACCAATCAATGTAATTCGTGCACCGCCATTTCCGGTTGCACTTACACCTCATAAAGGGTAGGTTCCTTAAAACCACGCATTTTTCGTGCGCTAGATAATTACTTCGTTAGGAGCCTGTTTGGTCCGGTATACGGATATAATTTACTCCAAAAGTTTTTTTATTAATTTGAGGCGGCACTATGTGTCAGTTAAGGGAAGTCGGACGGACGGCACAATCCTTCTTCCTACAACTCGATGCCTCTATTTGGGATCATTGGTTATGAGAAGGATGCGCTATTGGAGTGGCAAGTAACTATGGTGGTGCAAACCTTTCGCGACACCATCACTTCAACCAAACGCTTAACGCCGCTTGTTGGTTCCACTAGAATTCACCGGTCACTCAACAGCAGCAGTTAATATTGGTAGGTTGGTGGACAGGACAGCAGCAATTAAAGTTGGTAAGTTGGTCTGAAAGACAGCAGCAATTAAAGATAGTATGATTTTCGGCAAGACAGCAACAATTAAACGGCACCTATGGATCAGCAATAGCTGATCGTTCTAATAATATTTCTCGAATGCAGACACAGCGCGTAGTTTATAAGTTTATTTAATTCGTTTCATTTTTAAAATATGAGTTTTATTTAGATTACGTTTACTGATTTTAATTTTACCGAAACTGATTTGCCTCCCTTTTACAATATGGGGTTCACTTAATAAAATATTTCATTCGGATTAGTTTTACTGATTGCTTTAATTTTACGGAAACTGAATCACCGGACTGCATTAGTGGTTGCTTTTCTTCGACTAACTTTTCTTAATTCCATTCTTACCCATTGCACCCAAAGCGTTCACACATGCCCCAATTATCCATCACCTGACCGGATAGGCTTCAGACACTACGCAAGCATACTTTGGCTGTGAGTAAAATTCAACCGAAACTGCCCCGGATTCGCTTTGCATGCCAAGCTAGCCCCTCCAGGGCAAGCAGTATTCCATTGAAATCGCACCTGAAAAGTGCAGCTAAAGCGGTTGACAGTTGTTAGGCGGCAGCGGCATGTGAGACGCTAGTCGGTGAACTGGTGGAAAAAATGCAGTGTATAAAAAATAAAAGTGCAGTGAACTAGTGGAAGAAATGCAATATATGAAAAAGAAATATAAAAGTGTGAGCATTTTGACTGACACGTGTGTGTCGCTAACTTATACAAGTATGCGCATGTATGCTGCGGATATGTGCAAGGCGCTAGCTCAGGACATTCGTGCAAGCAGGGAACAAGCTACAGGTACAACGTAGGAAGATCTTGCGGGTGCAACGGGACTGCGCCGAGCTTAGGTTTAAGTTTGAATTATATTTTATTTTTAGATTTAATTTGGCAGTGCTGAGGAACTCTCCACGGAAATATATTTGTTATAACGTTTTAAACCTCTACGTAGGTAGTCACCTTGTCGCGGTGTAGGGGCTTGATATGTGCTGGAACATGTTACATGGAAGACTGGGATGTGGTCCAGCATATAAACAAAGAACTACCACCAACGCACAGGTTGAAAGTAGATAACTACGATTCCTGGTCAGACGTTGAGGGGCTAGCTAGGTTGTCCGCTTGGCGCTAGCTAATTGGTCAGCCCTTCGGGGAAGTGCGGCTATCCTTCAGAACAATGGCTCATTTTCAGTACGGTCATGTCTCTGCTGAGCTTGAGCCGCCGATAGCCGGGCGGGGAGAAGGAAAACTCCCTGGGGCAAGGGTCCGCCCGCGCTCTGGATCTCCAGTCTGGAGTGCGGACGGTCCTATTGACCCAAACAAACCCCCTAAACCCACAGTGGAACAGCTATGCTTGTGGGCTTGCTTGACGGGGTAGAGCCAAGCTTAATAGCGAACTTGGGGTGCCCAGGCAAGGCCCCTTTCCAATCGATGCCTTACCGCGCTACCGGGGCACTGGCGTGGTGGACCGATATTTCCCCTTTACTCGTGGGAACAAAATGAACACAGATAGACAAAAACGGAATGGCGAGAGCAGCCACAATAGCTCACACAAAGAGGCCACAGCACCTCAGCAAAGTGAGGCAGAGCAGCCCTCGATTGGCGCGAGCCAAAACGCCGACCACCAAAATCCGATAGGCACGAAAGCAGCAGCTGAAATGCCTAAAAAACTCAGCGGCGCGGGCAAAAAGAGGTTCAGTTACTTCCTCAAGAAAGGGTTCAGCAGAGAAGAGGCTTACGCCAAAGCTATGCTCCCTATGCCCACAAACAAGGTCGAAGGCGGAAAACCAGGCCCCAAAAGGCAGAGGTCGGACGAACAAACACCTCCAGAGGCCACATATAAAAAGCGGCTAAGGGATGATCAACCCTCCACTTCCAAGGCCGTAGCAGCAGCAGCAGCACCGGCTATTAAAACAGCACAAGCAGCAACCTCTGCAGCAGACGAAAATACATCCAAGAAGAGGCAGCCCACTGCCTCCTACAAGGATGTGGTGACAGGCATCAAAATGGCAGTACTCGCAAGGGACTATCCCAATACGCCCCTAACAACGGAGCAAATGGACTCCATCCAGAAACTCATCCTGGATAAAATCATAGCCGGAAAACAACAGGCTACAAAACCAGTGTTCCTGGGCGCTATCTACAAAGCAGGATACATGGTTCTGCACTGTAAAGATAGCGCGTCAACAGACTGGCTAAAGGCGGCCATCACCAACGCGTCGCCTTGGGAGGGTGCTTCACTGTGGGTCACAGAGGAGTCCAAGATACCTCACTCGCGGATCGCTGTGGGGTACTTTCCCAACTCCCAGTCCCTGGAGACCGCTAGGATCCTGGACTTTTTGCAGGGGCAGAACAAAGGCCTCCACGTCGAGTTGTGGCGCACACTACGAAGAGCTGAAAGAGGCTCTAACGTAGCTCTGGTCCTAGCAGTAGACCAGAAATCAGCAGCCAGCCTTGTGGAATCCGGTGATAAGGTCAACTTTAGATTTGGCCAAGTGAGTCTCAGGCTAAAGGCTGCATCCCCCAATGCTGATGAGCTGGCGGATAAAATGGATGCTGTGGAGTTGGAAGAAGAGGACGAAAGTACTCCATCCAATCCCAACTTAGTAGCACCAACATGAAGTGCATCCAGGCAAATCTTCACCATGCTAAGGCTGCAACGGCCGAACTTAGCAGAAGGTTTGCCTGTGGAAGCACCAACATAGGACTTATCCAGGAGCCCTGGATACATAGAGGCAAGATAGTAGGCCTCAATACACCAAACACACAGGTAATCTATGACGTGGGTGCAGTCAAACCAAGGGCTGCACTTATCATTGATACCAACATTAAATATCTGCCATTTAAAGAGTTTATGAATGGCGACACAGCAGCAGTACTCGTCGAAGTGGATGCAAATGGGAAGAAAATAGAGGCTGTCATAGCCTCAGCTTACTTTCCAGGAGACACCAACGAAGCACCACCACCGAATATCATAGGTCTAGTGAACTACTGTAAGACACACAACAAGACGTTAATCATTGGTTGCGATGCAAATGCACACAATACAATCTGGGGCAGTACAGATACAAACACAAGAGGTGAGTCACTCCTAGAATTCTTACTACAAACTAACATAGCTATGGCAAACAGGGGCAATAAACCCACCTTTGAAAATGCCATACGACAAGAGGTTCTTGACTTAACACTCATAACAAATAATTCACTTGATATGATCACGCACTAGAGCGTCTCTGATGAGGACTCAATGTCTGATCATAAACATATTCTCTTTGAAATCATGGGGTTAAATAAGAGCGTAATGCTCTATAGATGCCCTAAATCAACAAACTGGGATAAATACTCAAAGTGCTTAGAAACTAAGCTAACCAGAAGCATGCTTCACATAAGATCGACATAGGAATTGGATGCATCAGTTGAAGCTCCGACTGACTCCATTATATCCTCATATCACGAATGTTGTCCACTCAAGACAAAAACCTCAACGAAGAGGGTCCCTTGGTGGAACATAGAACTAGCTAATTTGCGTCAAATAGCAAGGTCTAAATTCAATGACGCAAAGAAATACAAAACATGGGACGAATATAAAAAATCCCTGACACTATACAACAAGGAACTGAGGAAATCAAAAAGGAACTCATGGAAAAATTTCTGTGAAGAAGTTAAAGATGTCCCAACGACAGCCAGAATACAAAAATCACTGTCCAAGGAGGTAATTAATCCAATTGGCACTCTAAAGGCACCGGATGGTACTTTCACAAACACTTTTAATGATACACTAGAGCTTCTTCTTAAAACTCATTTCCCTGATTGCCGGCCTAACACAACCAGCGACAACGATCATGGGGTGTCAGCGTACAATCGCTACAGGGCAAGAAACTCTACTATCTGCAGAATAGTAAAATTTGAAAGGGTTGAATGGGCAATCAACCCTACAAATTACCTGGACCTGATGGTATATCTCCAGCCCTACTTTCAAAAGGGACCAGGAGATTAATACAAGTTTTGGTTCAAATCTTTAGATCTACTTTAATATTGGGATATGTTCCTAAGGTTTGGCGAGAGGTTAAGGTCCTACCAAAGGGTGGAAATAAACCCCATGAGTCTCCCAAATCCTACAGGCCAATCAGTCTAACGTCCTTCATGTTAAAAACCATGGAAAAGATATTAGACTGCTACCTAAGAGAGGAGGTAATCTCTAACACTCCACTACATAAACTACAATTTGCCTATCAAAAAGGGAAATCCACAGTCACAGCACTGCACACAATTGTTTGTGAGATTGTAAAGGAGGTAGCCCTCTGTGCATTCATGGTTATTGAGGGTGCTTTCGACAATGCGAACTTTCAAGCAATAGAACTGGCACTCTCTAACAGGGGAGCAGATCCAGCAATAGTAAAATGGGTAAGCAGTATGCAAAACCAAAGAATAATCACAGCCTCTTTAGGGCAAGTTCACATGAGTGTTACAGCGGTAAAGGGATGTCCGCAGGGGGGAGTACTATCACCACTGCTATGGTCCATACTAGTTGATAACCTAATACAGATCCTTAATAATAAAGGATACAAAACAATTGGATATGCAGATGACATATCTATAATAATCCAAGGCAATCATGAAAGGACTATTGGAGATCTGATGCAAGATGCCTTAGACACAACATGGGAGTGGTGCAGAAAAGAGAGGCTATCAATCAACCCCACCAAAACCACTATTGTCCCCTTTACCAGGAAAAGGACATTTGATATCCCAACATTAAAATTAAATGGAATAGAGGTACCCTTACATGAAGAGGTAAAATATCTAGGTATCATCCTGGATAAAAAACTCACCTGGGAGGCACACCTTAACTCGGTAATAAAAAAAGCCACGAAAAACCTTTGGACTACAAAACAACTTCTGGGAAAGTCCTGGGGTCTGAGCCCCAAAATGACCTTCTGGATATACACCCAAATGGTTAAACCCATCATACTATATGGGGCATTGGTATGGTGGGGAAAAACAAAACAAACAACAGCCAAATTAAAACTGTGCAAATTACAAAGGCTGGCATGCCTAAGCATCACAGGGGCTATGAGAACTACCCCAACTGCTGGCATGGAAGCGCTGTTAAATTTACCACTGCTACACCTAGCAATACAAGAGGAAGCTGCAAGGCAAGCACTCTCAATCCATGCAAATGAAAAATTCAAACCAGCAAATCTCACTGGACACCTACAAATTCTAAATTTGTTCAAAGATGCTATGCACATGACCCAGGCAAGTGACCACACAGACTCAGTACTCAATTTCACCAAGAGGTACAATGTCATATTCCCATCAAGGGAGGAGTGGAACGTTAGCCCAACATGGCTACACGATGATTCGCAAAAATGGTATACAGATGGATCCAAAACGCTCCAGGGGGTAGGAGCAGGAATAGTGGGACCTAGAGCACACAAATCAATAACCCTAAGTGCAGATACCACGATTTTCCATGCGGAGCTCTATGCTATAATGGAAACAGTGGAAATCTTATCTAAAAGAGGACTTAAAGGAGTAAAAATTAAAATACTCTCAGACAGTCAGACAGTCCTCAAAGCTCTTAAAAGCTACACATTTACATCAAAAGTCCTTATAGAGTGTAACAAAGCACTCAACGAACTGGCCATCCACACTCAGGTCTCTCTGATTTGGGTGCCAGGACACGAAGGACACGAAGGTAACGAAAAGGCAGACCTTTATGCCAAAAAAGGGGCTGAAGGATCATTTATTGGACCCACCCCCTTCTTTGGCTTTAATAAAAACAACATAAAACAAGAGACCAAAAAATGGATCCAACATAAAATCAGCGAATATTGGAATGGCATTGACGGCCTCGATCACTCCAAAAAATTCCTGAGCTTTGACGCTAATAGAGCAAAAATCGCTCTTACCTTAAACAAAAAATGCCTTAGATCACTCTCTGGAGCATTAACAGGCCACTTCGCCTGCAACAAACACCTACACAAAATAGGTATATCTAGCACGAGCACTTGCAGATTCTGCTGTGATGAAGAGGAGTCTGTGGGACACTTAATCACCAACTGTGATGCATTAGGCCACAGGAGACACAGGATCTTAGGTTCCTATATACTAGAAGATGAAGACCTTCAAATGCTCTCTCCAAAGGAGCTGGTCCGATTCCTTGATATACTAAGTATACTAAATAATTAAGTACGAAGGGGCGCACAATAGACCAAGTTGGTCGCAGTGCATAAAGGCCTTAGCCTAACCCGTACAACCATTACCATTACCAACGTTTTAAACCTTTTGTGTGTCGGGGCATTTAATTATACTCGTATATATTTTTACAGGACGAGTACCGGAATCCTTTAACTGGCGCACGAGCAGGGATCTGCTTTTTTAAGAAGAAAAAATAAAAGTTATAACAAGTGTAAAAATAAAAAAAACTGCGAAACCTAGAGGTCTGCAACTCCGTAACTTACGATAGCTTCGATTTTGCTATAAATTAATAAAATATCTAAACTACTATGAAACTCACGAGTTCCTCTAGTTGTAGAGATACACAAGTAATAAAACGCTAAAAAGCCAAATAAAATCTGAAAAGGATATGGGTACATTCAAATTGATAAAATTTTAAAGAAAACATTTCAAGAAATAAAAAAAAGTTACAAGTGCGTGAAGCCAAACCGTATTGGATAATTGGATCGTTGCCTGCTGAACATGTTTCCTGAATTTGGAATAATACTGTGAGTACATATGTTTTATAAATTTAATATCCAATTGATAAATTTATTTTTCGTGTAACGATTTTCAAGTTCCCCTCATAATTGTTGGCTCAAAACACGCCTCACCATGGACGAACTACGACATATTATCATGGAACTAACCGGTTCAAGAAACGCGATCGTCGAAAGACTAAGGACAGTGGAAGCCCATGTTGGTAGGGTTGAAGTGTCCAATTTGCAATCCGATGACACAACTCAACAAATGGTGCGATTAAGTGGTCCTAGGACTGAATCTGATCTCCGAGATATTAGTCGGTTACCCGACTGCGTCAAAGAGCTACAATTCTTTGACGGGAATCCTATCGAACACGTGTCATGGATTCACTCTGTCCAGAGTATCGTAAGAGATTTCGAAATAATCAAAACGAAGCCACTCTAAAGGGCGATTGTCCAACATGTCCCCCAGAAAACAAGAGGCAGTTCCAATGCTGCGCTTATTTCATATAATATGTTTGATAACGATTGGCTCTCCATAAAGAAGATTCTCTCGTTACACCATGCCGATAAATGGGATATTGGCTCCCTTGTAAGATTGATGAATTTTATGCAGTGGTGCATCACATATTCTGCTTGATTATAAACAAACTTAAAACTGAATCGCATAGTGAAGAAACTGTTGAGGGTCTGGTGGAAACCTATCGAAATCGGGCGCTGGACGTTTTCATTAGAGGCCTTAATGGGGAAGTTTTTGCAATGTTTATTATTCAAAGACCAAAAACTCTGCCGGAAGCGTATTCCGTTTGCCTAGAAATTTAGAATTTAAATTACAGAGATCACTCTATTCAAATACAGTAAATAGAGAATATGCGACAATCACCCCTGCAGTACTAAAACTTGTTGCAGACCAAGAGGAATCTCATGTTGCAAGATATCAACCATTTTTGGAAAATATTTAGAAACATTGTTCTTGTGGACCGAAAGTGTGGTAGACAAATTAGACTTTTTTAGTCTCTTCGTGTATTTCGATTTTGAAGAATTCAATAATGAAAAAGTATAAAATATATTTTCTATTAAAAAAATACAAAATTCCCTTTATGATATGACCACCCTCATATTAGCGAAGTACTAGGAGTGCATATTTTTAAGGCATACTCAAAATCACAGACCTTCTGGTTGGCTGCGGGAATTTAGTGTATCAGTTTCTTTCTATACACGCACCAATATACGAAAACGGTGGAATTTCATGCTTTCATGTGTGTATGTGGAAGTTGAAAATAATACAATTTAAACAGTTATTCTTCATGAATATGAATGTAGGTCAGCAGAAATCGTATGTTTTGCAGTCATATGTTTTGGAATTTTTGTTACAATGAATAATTTTGTGCCCATATGTACACATTTATAAGTAAAATTTTAAAAAAGGCAGTTATTAGTTTATATATTTCTTCCGCTTCTGGTTCAGCTTGGACTACTTCTATTGCTTCCGGTGATCCTGGTTGTGATTTCAGTTGAACAGGCTCTATATAAATGTTTGAAATATATTTATAAACAAAGCTACAAATGGAAAATTGTTGTAAAAAAATATAAATATACATAGTGGAAACATATTTATTTAGAAAAAAAAAGAAAAATATATTCTCAGTTACGTTTAAACGTTTACTGAAGAAAAAATTATTTATAAAAGAACAATAATTTATGGGAGTCGAACTCGGGATCTTCAGCTACTAAGATTAACCTGCTTACAACCACGGCCAAAGCAGCAGACAATCATGTAATTGATTTATAATCGTAATACCGAAAGCAACTGTTTGTTGGTCAACAGTTGATTTTTTGGCTTCTCAACTAAAATGTTCAAATGTGGATATTTTGATTTCCGAATTTTGTATTATTTCGATTTTAGAGTTTGGTATTATTTTCAATATTGACAATTTTCGCGAAATTGCCTTGTTTCATTTCAAAAACACATACTATTTTATAAAATCTAATACACACTTCACTTTATACGTCCATGAATGAATAATTGTGGATTATATAATATAGAATTTCTTTCTTTTCAATTTTTTGAAATTTTTGTACAAATTAATTTATATTTTAGCTGATGTTTGAATTTTGTTCCATTATAATAATAATAAAGTATACGAAATACTTAACATTTTGGTACATTACAATTATTTTATGCAAGAATCTATCTATTAAAATGTGAAAAATCAAATCAAATCAAAATTATAAGGATTTTAATTGAAATTTCCATGTCGTCTTCTATTGAATATGTAGGCGATTCATACGAGGATAACAGAAAATGAAACAGTTCGATACTGTCGCAATTTACAATTTTGAACTCAATTCCTAGAAAATGGATAATTTGATTTTTGAATATTGTATAATTACGAAAAGTTGACAATTTTTGTGAAATTGCATTATTTCATATCAAAAATACATTCTATTTATAGATATTTTTATAAAAATGAATACATATTGTTACGAAATTGCCCTCTTGACAATTTACTCTGTTACAAAATTGCCCTCCTGACAATTCCTCCAACTCTCTGTACTCGGACTCGTACCGCTGGATTGTGTAGTAATCAAACAACCGCTGGTTAAATTAAAATAATTAGCTTTATTTAATTATTGCTATTTACACATTTAATATTAGGCTTAAAGTTTACTTAGTTATGATTTGCACTTTATTTAACACTTTATTTAATAAGTAATTTCATCACTTTATTTAATAATGAATTTCATCACTTTGCACAATTACAAATACTGCTGCTTTGATTATAATGCTAGATGCACACACTTTTACGGTCTCTGATCTACTGTATTCGACTTTGAACAGTCTTGTCGCTTTTATAGTTTTCGAATGGTTGGAGTCGAAACTTCTACGCCATTCTCGTACTTTCTAGAATTTTCGATCTATTTCGACAGAAGTCGAGAATATTCTTTTTGATATTACCGACAGATGGTTCTTGAATAAGCTTTTATTCGAATAGTTCGCATCTTGACTCACAGGGGGCACTCATTCTCCAGATGGGATCCTAAAAGTATGCAATCCCTTTTCACTGAGCTATCACGTTTCACTGCCCTCCGCTTAAACTTGTTCGTCCCGAACAAGGATAGTACTGCAACCTTTATAAGGAGATAGCCTCTCTAAATGAACGACTTTAATTTTGCTCCTGACATTTCTCGTCCACTGGATGCGATATCTAACATCGTTGATCCGATTTATCACCTTATCAGGTCCTTCCCAGTGTGTTTGCAGTTTTGGCGATAATCCACTTTTCCTTTGTGGATTATGAAGCATAACTAGTTGCCCTTCCTGAAATCCCTTAGAGTTTACTCGTACATCATATCTCGCTTTCCTTTTATCACTCATCAGTTGCGTACGATTTCTGCTGTTTCCATGAATTTCATTCAACTGTCCTCGTTTTTTAGGTATACAATTGCTGCATGGAAGTACTGTAGATGACTCTTTAGACCATTCTTTCGCTAGATCGTCGGGTACCTTTTTATTAGCTCGTATCTTGCTTTTCGCGACTCGCGGTTGCCTCTCACAGTTTACAATTGCTGAGATTCTCTGGCACCTTACCTTCTTTTTCTCTATGGTATCAACGGTATTTGAAATATTCACTACTTTTTCTGGTACGATTCGGCTCTTATGCTTCCCAACATCTCCACCCATTTTGGCCTGTATAACTGCCTCTGACTTGGGTGCGATTTTTGTCCGTCTCGATACAATGGCTTGTTTAACAACTCCATACTTATCATCACCTATAAATAACGGTATTTCGGTGTTCGCATATTTCAGTACTCGGCTTTTAAAATCTAGTGTGAATCCATTCCGAATCATGAAATCCACACCTAAGATTACTTCATCCACAATATCCGCAACTATAAACTCGTGCTTCACTGTTGTGGTGCCGATAATGATTTTCCGTGTAACTTTTCCAAGTACCGGTGCATCATCTCCAGTGGCCGTACGCAAACTTATTCCCTGAAGCGGCTCGATTCCCCGAACGAGATCCCTTCTGATTATGGAATGTGATGCCCCCGTATCCAATGTTACCACAACTTTTCTTCCGCTTATTACACTGTTGACAGTTAGGCTGTTATTTTTCCGCGCCATCTGAGAAACGAAGATTCTTGGGTCATCAGTTGTGGGAGTCCGTTCATTTCCCGGCTTGACAACCTTTTCCGATTCCCTAATTCGGACTTTGTCTTGCTTTGGCAATCTTACCGGAGCGTGTGTTGCATAATGTTTCCATCTCAACTGACAATCACGAGCCATGTGCCCCACATCACCGCAGGTAAAGCATTTGCCCGTGAAACTTTGTCTGTTCTCGACTCTTATCTGACGGGCTGTGCATTCTGACCGACACACCAATGCTGCTGTCTCTGATAACAAAGCGCTAGCTACTGTCTCCATATATGTAGCTTTTGGATTTGTCATCGCTGAATAGTCCATTTCCGCATCGGGAATACCACATACGAAAGTATCCGTCATACTTCTCTCAGCAATCTCGCCTGGACAGGCAAGATGGGCGAACCGCTCCACCTCCACCACATCCTGTAGTAGAGACTCACCACTCCTCCGCTGAATTGAATTCATCACGTTTTCATAACAGTCTCTCTCACCCTCTGCGATGGTCGGCAGGACATCAGCACCTTTCATTAATATAGCCAACGGTGCCAGTACTTTGCGATTACTCCAACCATCTGTGCTAGCGGTAGCTTCAATTTCGTTCTGCTTTTCCTCATTCGCATTGGATTTTTGTTCCATAAATCCTTCTAACGACTCCTGTCGTGTCCCAACCTCACAAACCTTCTTGTCCCCCATCTCGGACATTTCATTCTTCTGCTGTGAGTTCTGTTCCGCTAGTTGAGTAAATCGCGTTTCACTCTGCTGTAACTGTTCCTTGACATCGTCTTTGACTGCTGGAGCATATGGTTTAAATCGCTGGTGTATATTCTCATCGAATTGCTGGAAGAACTTCTGCATCTTCTCATCTCGCTGCTGCATCCTCTCTTCGGTTGCTTGAGCTTCTTCTTGTAACTGCTGCAGCATCTCCTGTTTGAAGGATTGTATTACCCCGATGAGTACGCTCATGTCAAAGTTACCAGTATTAGCTCCTTGCGGTGTTTCTTCGTGTCGAGATGTCGTTGGCTCTTCACATTGGAATTCATGCTCATCGACATCTATACCCTGCTCTTCTAAAGCGCTTCTTAATCGCACCTGCAGCTCCTCTTTAAGCCCTTGTGTTTGCAAATTTAAGCGCTCAAGCTCCTTCTTGAGCTGCTCCAAACTCAGTTTTTAAAACTTAACCATTGTTTACTGCATATACACAATCCCACTTCTGACACCAATTGTTACGAAATTGCCCTCTTGACAATTTACTCTGTCACAAAATTGCCCTCCTGACAATTCCTCCAACTCTCTGTACTCGGACTCGTACCGCTGGATTGTGTAGTAATCAAACAATCGCTGGTTAAATTAAAATAATTAGCTTTATTTAATTATTGCTATTTACACATTTAATATTAGGCTTAAAGTTTACTTAGTTATGATTTGCACTTTATTTAACACTTTATTTAATAAGTAATTTCATCACTTTATTTAATAATGAATTTCATCACTTTGCACAATTACAAATACTGCTGCTTTGATTATAATGCTAGATGCACACACTTTTACGGTCTCTGATCTACTGTATTCGACTTTGAACAGTCTTGTCGCTTTTATAGTTTTCGAATGGTTGGAGTCGAAACTTCTACGCCATTCTCGTACTTTCTAGAATTTTCGATCCATTTCGACAGAAGTCGAGAATATTCTTTTTGATATTACCGACAGATGGTTCTTGAATAAGCTTTTATTCGAATAGTTCGCATCTTGACTCACAGGGGGCACTCATTCTCCAGATGGGATCCTAAAAGTATGCAATCCCTTTTCACTGAGCTATCACGTTTCAATATTTTAATGATTTTGTAACTTTTGTTACATTATAATAATAATAAATACAATTTGGTCTTCTTCTATTGAGTGTGTTTGCGATTAATACAAGGGCAGCAGAAACGAAAACAACATAAAACTTCATGTTTATTAATATTCTATTGGAAATTGAAATTAATTTAATTTCGAATTGCCTACACACCTACAGACGAAACTGCTTAGAGCATGATATGATTTTGTTTAGGTTGCTACTTGTATGTGTATTTCGATAATACACGGTTGCATTTTGGCTAAAAAATCTCAAGCAGTTGTATATGTACCGCAATATCCCTTCGATAGTCCACAAGCCATAATACTCATACAATTTTAATTTTAATTGGCATACACACACAATTTCAATTATTCAATATTGTTAAGAGCGTATAACTTCAATTATTTGATAGAGGGTTGTTCCTTGAATTTATGTGCTCCTGTGGTCTAAGAATAAGATTCTTGGCATTAAAAACCTCGACAGAAAGATTACAACAGCTAAAGAAAGGCCCCGGTTCGATTCCTGGGAGGGTTCATATTTGGTGTGCTGTTGAATTCTGAGACATAATAAAAAATTGCTTTGGAAAAAATTGTCTTTCATTGAAAAAATTGTCACTAATGAGGACAAGTGGCGTGTCCGAAATAGCAATGAGATCTGCCAAAAATGTTTCAATGATTCTTCTTCTTGTTTTGAAAATTATTACGGTGGCACAACCATACATAGGCATTTGCAACTACTGTGTGCAATTTGTCTTGTCAATAAATTCGTTGAGAAATGATCTTCATTTTCACAGAATTGACGACTATCGACTTACATTTCCAGAATAATTATAAAAATAATAGTTATGCATATATAGTACTAACAAAACACTATACTTAAAATGTTCAACACTACAATTTTCTAAAACACTAATAACTAAAAAATTGTTATAAAGGAAGTTATGAAACACTATCATACTTAAAACAAACTACTAACAAATTTAAAGGATACAATTTATTAAAACAATAACTTTTATATTAGTATCTAACAGCTACTACACATTCACTAATACAAATGCCCTAATATTAAATATTTTATCGTTTTATTTGATGAGTAGATTTATTAGCATATTATCAGCAGTAGGACTCCATATATTCGAGTACAAAGCTCCCATTGTGTCTATAAAGGATGGCCACTTCAATAAGATTCACGTCATTGAACTGGAAAACTTTGAACATCTCCTGAACGAAACTATGAACGCAGTGGCAAACAGAACACAAAACAACGAGATGAAATTGCTAACAGATTTCCATGCCTAGCTAATTACAGAAAAGATTAAGTTATTGAAAGGTTCGACAACCAGGAAGAAACGATCCATCAATTGGATACGCTCCCTCTGGAAGTGGGTAGCAGGCACACCCGATGCTGCTGACTGGAACGGAATCCTGACAAACGACCAACGAATTGTAGGGAACAACAACCATCAATATGCAGTGAATCCAACACTATTTGGAGCTACGCAGAGCATCATCGCAAAATGAACGCAATAATCGACAGGGTGAACAACAAAGTGAGGTCCACTGACGCAGAGAAGATTCAACAAGTCATATTGAATCAGGTCCTGATACTCAAAAACAGGCAAAAAATGGAGTAATCATCACCAATCTACTAGACAAAGAAGAAATCAATCAGCTAATTGTTGAAATCGAAACGCTACCTTACGAAAACGAGATCGAAGCTATCGAGTATGGCAAACCCAAAATTTATGGCAATTATTGTATGTTTTGTCAGTTGCTAAAGTAGCATATGAAGAGTCTGAGAGAGATCTGATAATCAAACCATCTATCGAACACTATAAGCAGATTGACATCAAATTCACTCGTGTGCTGAGAAACCATAGAAGAACCCTCAGGATAACTGGTAATTGCCTATCTATTAAGAACTCCACAATCTGCGAGGAAAATGTGCTGAAAGAACTGGATGACAGCGACTGCTTGGCCAGGTTTCTAAAGGGTGGCTACGCGAATTCTACCTACAGGACAAATCCAGACGAGATTATAGATATCATTAAAGAAGACACATTATTTGTAAACAACTGCAACGGGTCACTCCGAAGCAACAGTACTACGAGAAATTTATGCGGAACCTATGTCATTCAGTTTGTTGCGGAATCTATCGAAGTTAAAGGGAAAATGTACTCGAGTCAGAAAGTCACTAACCTGCAGGTACTACATCCTTGATAAAAAATATTTCTAACATAGGTCAAAAAATCGACGTTAAATTTGCGAACATTGCTTATTTGGGGGACTTGGCCACAAGCCTTAGAGCATTCATGCTAGAAGATATCATCACCTTCCTGGTTTTTATTGATATAACCTCGATACCAGGTCACAGCGAAATAAAAGGAAATAAATTTTATTTTTTAATTTGATTATTTATTTTAGTCACAAATAAACAATAAAAATAAAAATAAAAAAAATATAAAAATAAAATAAAAAATAAAAAAAAAAATATATATATATATATATATATATATATATATATATATATATATATACGAGTATATATATTGTAAATGTAAATTTCCTGCCTGCAGCTCTGGGTGCCTTTTGCAATATGCGACAAACAACTGCAGTTGCTACTGCGAGGTCCTTTGATTTTTCCTGGTTTGAAATAAAAGATAATTACAGTTTTCTTCCAATTTGTAAAATTAAATTCAAATACTTACATATTTTGTTCCGACATTTTTTAAATTTAAACTCAATGTGCCAAATTTCATGAGTCAGATGAAAAAATACACAGCGAAACTTTTCCACCACTGGAGGTGAATTGAACGAGCTTTCTGCTTGAAACAGTTTGCTCTGAATAGATGTCACAAAATTGACTGACAATAATCGTGTCTCACTTGACACGGAACTCAAGTGAGACAGCTTGCGCGAATAGAGGGGTAAACATTGCTTATTATTAATATTCTGGGAAGAAAAAAACAAAAACAAAACAATATAAAAATATTAGAACGAAATAGAATATGTACCAATAATATTAATACGATATGTATGTGTACTATGATAATAAGATATGTATATTTACTATGTATATATGATATGTATTTGTACTATGTGCAAAGTGTATTTACATAGTAACAAAGTAACCACATTGTCAATAGAGAACCAAAACTAAAAGCAAAGAAGAATAAGAAAAGACATTCAATTCCCTTCATTTTTATTACCGTTTCATCCAAGGTGAATTTACTTACATGTTGGCTGCAACGTGAATTTCGTACCTCCGGAATTGTCAAACATAAGCAATGTGCGATCCAAATAAACGAAATTGAGAGGAATGAAGGAAGTGCTGCTTAAAGTGGTTCATAATTTATATAAAATATATTTAATAGTTAAATAGACTCATATTGTTCAAACTTTACAAAAATAACAATTTAAAACTCTTTTTCACTCAAATCAAAACTCTATTTGCAATTTTTGCATATTTGTTTTGATCGCATTTTTCTATAATTTCAATTTTGACAACTACTGAGGGAAAATTGGTTCAAAAAAATATGTTCTTGCAGCCACCATGTAAGTAAATTCACCTTGGTTTCAACCATTTTTTTTTTTTTTTTTGTCATGTACTAGTGTATGTGAATTTATTATGTTTGTTGAATACGTATACCATATGTGGGTTGCCATGATTGTGTAAAGTGGTGAATAAAAAACAGCTGTTTCTTTTTACAATTTTTTGCTGGTCTAAAGTCAAGAAAATATTTTATTGAAAATATTATTTCGTATTGTAGAAAATATTATTAGTAGTGTTATAAATAGTGGATGTGCAAATACTCGCGGACATGAAACGCCGCACTCAATTATATTATTTCGCAGCATTGCTGATTCTGGACTGAGAAAATATGCAAAATATGTAAAATCCAGTACATTAAAAGAGTGTATTTAATAAATACTTGAATTCTTATTCTGAATCTTTTCAAACTGCTTGCTAATTGGATGGCAGTTATGCAAGATGACGTGGGAAAAAAGCATGTGATGTATTCAGCCTGTATAGAAAAGCGATGGAAATAACAAGTTTTTTAAAGTAAAAAATTTTATTATTAACTTTGCACTTTCCACACCACCCAGGCGTTATGCAGTGGTGCGTTACCGAGTAAATGTTTCATTTGGATGCTCGGTTCCCCTGTAGGCTTATTACATCCATTACAATATATTATTAAATTATATATTAATATTAAAATAAAAATACTACAAACCAATTTGTATAATTTGATTATATAAATTTAATTAAAGATTAAAACTATATAATAATAATAAAATGTTACAAAAAATAATAAAAAATAAAATATATCACAATATTAAAATAAATGTATAACACACAAATTATTTATACATTATTATTTTATTTAATATAAAAATTATTTACATATATGCATGTGTGTATATACATTTTACGTACATTTAGTATTCCACACTGCATATACTAATGATAAAGGAAGTGACTAGAATACGTTAGAATTGTTTTGGTCGGGTTTTGAAAAAACTGCTAATACCAGTAGAATGGTTTTATGGCGCTTCTTCGTATGCAGTAACTGCAATGTTTCGACTTGTGGATCTGGAGAGTTCATTGACAATGAGACATTATCAATCAAATTTTATGTTTTATGTTATTTTGAGAAGTTAAGTGAATTGATAAATTACGATTGTTAGAGTTAAGGGGGATGCACTGTATTTTTACCACTACATACATCAATTTTAAAACCTCCTCCCACTAGCAGAACTCGCACAAATCCATTCATATAAATTGTCTATTCTATATGTCCTTTGCTAAAAGACCGGATCGCGATAAAATAAAAGCTCTCTGGTTGCTTGTTGACAACGAAAATTATTTCCTGACGAACAGATGGTAATAAAAAAGAGTATTTACGTATAGAGTTTCCATCGCTCTCTTTTGCAAAATAGGAAATCGAAATTCATGGCAATCGCCGTGAGTTAACAGATGTTCAACATAACATTTTTCTGCTAAAAACGATTCATTACAGATTCACAGTAAATATAATATGAGTTTACGGAGCGTATGGTTTAGTAGGAAAAGGAAGAAATGCAGATTTAATAGTCTTATTATTTATTAATTAATAGTATATTGATAACATAAAAATTTAAATAAATTAAATTAATAAAACAATAATATCAAATCTAAACAACTCTCTTTGTTCATGGCTATCGCCGTGGAAACGCTGAAAAAATGTTAAAATTATCATTTCCACTGCTAAAACGAGTCATTACAGACGCATATTCATAGTAAATTTAATATGAATTCTCTAAGAATTTAATTTTAAACAAAAATGTATACAAATTCTAAAAAATTGTAAGTTATTCAAAATATTTTATTTTGTACAAACATTTAATGCAATTCACAATATATTTTTAAAAAAAACTTTCTTTACAAATATTAGTACAACTATATGTAAGTTAATTGCATTTGAATAATTTCATATACATATGTGAATATGTATGTAGGTAGGTAGACATATATATATTTACATATATAAATAATTATGTGAAGATTTTAAAAATTTACTTTGTAAATTTGTAAATTAAAGAAATAATTAGTGTATAAAATTAATAAATATTTAATTATATATTTATTTAATTTATTTTTTCATCCCAAAATTCGATCATTGTGACAGGTAGCGATTTTTGCCATAAAACGAATGTAATGAAAATAAAAGCGTCTTCATGTCCTGTATTGGAGCTTTTATTTTATGTGCGGTCTGGCTTCTTTAAATATAAAGTGGAGCAGAATTCAAAATGTCATGAAATTTTGGATATTTCAATATTTTCAGAATAGACAAATATCAGCAGAGTTTATTTTTTCGATCTTATATTTCGTATTTTCTCTTTAGCAGCATGCGATTAAACATTTTTTTAGTCTATCCAAAGAAAGAATAATTAGCACATAAGACCAATTTTGCTAAAATGAATGATAATCTTTTGATATTCATATGTTCGTCTGTTGCGTATTCGAGTAGAATATGTAACTAAAATATTTTTAAATTAAGTGTAAAGTCAACCAAGTCAACTTCTTTAAAAGTTTTTGTTACTTTTTCAGATCCGCTTGAATCGTACGAACATGAATATATACATACGAGTATGTACATATCTATGAACACTGATTTTCCGAATTTACATAGTATATCATATGTTGATGTTTGAAGTAAAATTTATGAACTTCAATATCTAGTAATAAATGCATAAGCTCTTGACTTACAAAGTTTTGTAAATAAAACCGTATATAATGCAATAACCTACTTATAAACATTTATTTCCTATGGAAAAATATAGTTAAACCATGATTGTACTCCAACGCATAATAAACCCCTTTATAATTGAAAATTATTATGATAAAAAATCTATACAAAATTATTTCGAGTATATAAAAATCCAAGAACTTTTAAATTTATATTAGGATAAATAATGTTTGGTAAAACCCCATTACATTTGATATTTTCTTTAAAAAACGCCATTGGAAATACTACACGACATACTACTTTCACAAACGCCATTCGAAATACTACAACCGGCGACTCAACCCATTACTCGCATTAAAAGTGGAGACTTGGGTTATGGAAACTAATAAAAAAGTACAAAAACTTTTTATTGCTTTATGCTTCTTTGATTGTGTGAACTTGTCTTTTGATGTGTATACACTTATATAGGAAATACTTTGAATCAAATAATCTCCTTTGACCTATATTCGTGAATAATATTTGTGACTCCTTTTGAGTTTTATTTACTAATTACACTACTTTACAAAATAAAATTTTTTTCATGTACATTTGATGAGAGGTGACTTTTCTTATATATTTTCATCTGCTCAATTCGAAAATCAAGGCTAAATTTTTTTTCATGGAATTGTTTTTGAGATATTGTAATTTTTGTATTTTTTCGACCTTTTTTCACGTGACAAATCATATCTCGAGCTAGAAATGTCCGATTGCAATGTCCCAATGCAAGGTATTGAGATGACGAACAAACATGTATAATCGGATCTTTGATTGGTAAAGCGGTAAAGCCCTAACTACGAGGGAATTATTACCGATTTGCTGAAGAACTACAACAAGATGGGTACGGAATGCCATTATTTAATTTCCTTCCTGGTTGTTTTCTATTGTATTGTTTTTACCATTTTATTTATTTCTTACATGTGTAAATATGTCTCTAAAAATCCATTTCTTGGATTCGCATTTGAAATTCTTTCCGGACAATCTTGGTGACGTAAGTGACGAACACGGCGAGAGATTTCACCATCAAATTAAGACCATTGAGCGGCGCTATCAAGGATTTTGGGATGAAGCAATGTTGGGAGACTATATATGGTTTCTCACTAGAGAAACGGATCCCAAAAGCAACCGGAGACAAAGCTAGAGCCACAACTATTTCTAACACACAAAAATGTCAAGAATGTATTGCAAGCGTTTAAACCCAATAAATTGTCGAAAAAAATAAAATATTCGGAAAATATGGGATTTGGATTTATTCACTCAATTGCTTATAACTTTGTCATTTTTCGGTTGATTTTCTTCTAGTTGGTCTTAGTTTTTACGTTAAAGTATCATCTTTACGTACATGAAGAGAAACCAGACGTTTTTTTTTTTTTTTAACGATTTGTACTTTTCCGCCGGCACAGAATCACTGTAAAATATTATTTTTTGAAAATGTGCCCTATTTTCATCGATATATTTTGAACCGCTTTACCAATCAAAGATCCGATTATACATGTTTCTTCGTCATCTCAATACCTTGCATTGGGACATTGCAATCGGACATTTCTATCTCGAGATATGATTTGTCACGTGAAAAAAGGTCGAAAAAATACAAAAACTACAATATCTCAAAAACTATTCCATGAAAAAAATTTAACCTTGATTTTCGAATTCAGCAGATGAAAATACATAAGAAAAGTCACCTCTCATCAAATGCATATTTTCGGTGTAATCTAGTGTTATTTGCTGTAATAAGTTCTTGCATGTTTTTTTACTTATATTCATTTAACTTAGTTTTTATTTAGTAAACAATGTATTATTATAATATAAATAGCCAAAATTTAAATACATCTGCAAAATTCTTCCTTTTCCTATCATAACAATAAAATCCAAACTAACAATTTGGTTAATATAGTACATACGGAAATACAACAACTTCCTAAAATTGCAATTATTCATGGACGAATGAAATATTTGATTGGATTAGATTTTGTGACATTTATGAGCTTCTTGAGACGAATTGCGGCAATCAAAAGCATCAAAAACTAACAACAACAGAGGTATTGTAATCGCACAAAACTAACACAATTTCATGCGCACATGAATTTATGTATCTGAGTTAAGAATCACTGTTATGACAATTTTTAGAAAATATAAATTTCTTCGCTGTAATGATCTGCTATAGCAGCAGCAATTCAATGTGGTCTGTAAAATTATTTAATACTGGATAATTTATGTTAAAGTAGTAAACTATTCTTATTATTTTTTATAAAAATAATTATTAAATTGCTTTAAAAAAAGATAAACATTTAAGAAATTTATAAAAAAAACGTTTCTCAGTGGGCTCTCATAAAATTGACAGACCAACGCTTTACCACCTGCGTTACCGATTCTTTTAAAAGTTTTAATAATATTGCGATATATTTGGGAGCCGAACTATTTGCTGGGCATTTGGAATTCATTATATCCAACAACAGAAAGTTTATTGAATTCTGTGTCTGTGCCTAACATTGCCCACGATGCTGATTCATATATGGAAATATTAAAAATGAAATTAACGTAATAATCATATTGTAAACAGCAATAAATATTTGTATAAAAAAATAGATTTTAATAATTTAGAAATTTAAAATATATTTTGTTTGAAATTAAAGTTTTTGTAAGTTATATTAAATTCACTGTTAACATGCCGCTGTTATAATCATTTTTAACAAAAAAATGTTACCTTTTGACAATGGTTCCAGGGCGATTCCATGCGTCGCATTTCCCCTGCTTGCTAGAGAGCGATTTGCATAGTCTTGGCACAGACAACGTACTCATATAGATTTCCAAATGCATTGAAAAGAAGTGTTAAAAATTTGTCGACTAAAGCTAGCTTTTGTCGACTTCTCGCACAAACACATATGAGCCCCGGAGAAGAAGAGAAACGGGAGAGTGTGCAAAATACACACCAATTCGGTAAATCAAGAGAGCAATAACTTTGCGCTCTGGCAAAAGCTTTGCAACCATCACGCGATGTTCGTTTTTCACTTCGTACGCTAAATGTACATGAGGACTTTCGAACAAGCAAGCACGAGAATCTCCGATCGTAATAAAAACTTAAAACAGTGAAAAATACGACGAGATTGAATCAAAGAGTATTTACGTATAGAGGTTCCGTCGCTCTCTTTGGCAAAAGAGAGGAATGGAATTGAATGGCAATCGCCCTGAAACCGTTAACAGATGTTAAACATAACATTATTCTGCTAAAAACGATTCATAACAGATTCAAAGTAAATTAATTTTATATGAGTTTAAGAAGGAATGGTTTTTATTGTCATAATAGGAAAATTATGAAATGCAGATTTAATAGTCTTATTATTTATTAATTATTAGTATATTGATAACATAAAAATTAATACAATTTAGATTAATAAGACATTAATATCAAATCTAACCAATACTATTTGTTCATGGCTATCGCTAGTCAGCTAGTCAGTGAAAAAAATGTTAAAGTGAACAGTTCCAATGCTAAAACGACGCATATTCATAGTAAATTTAATTTGAAATTTCTATTTCAAACAAAAATTTGTGAAAATTACAAAAAAATTTTAATTAATATTAAAATTAATGCACTTTACAATATATATTAAAAAAAAACTACTTTGTAAATATTTCTACTACTATATGTAAGTTAATTGCATTTGAATAACTTCATTTACGTAGGTAGGCATATATTTCTATAACTAATTATGGGAATAAATTAGTAAAAGAAAATGCAAAAATTGGTGTATAAAATTAATAAACAGTAATATGTATTTATTTAATTTATTTCTTTATCCCCAAAAATGTCACCATCGAATTGCATCGCAAATCTTCATGGCTGCACCAGCAGAAAACTAAAAGTTATTTGTTGTGTACAGAATTACAGATATTTTAGTTAATTCAGAATTGCACCAGCAAATACTTTGACTCTCTTATTAAGCAATACACTAAAGTGTGTCATGTTTGTAATACAAGCAAATATGACAGAAACCCTCAAAAGCCAGAACTACAGGCCACTCCAATACCAACATATCCAACAGAAATCCTTCATATAGATATTATAGAGATAAAAGGGGAAAAATTTATTACTTGTATTGACAAGTTTTCTAAATTTACAAAATTTTTCCGTATAAAGAATAAATCCGTTCTTCATATTAGAGACAAGCTAATCAAGCTTTTACACTATTTCACTGTTCCTAAAACAATTATAATGGACAACGAAGGGAGTTTCATAAGCCTCATTGTCAAGAATTATCTGCAAAGGCTAGGAATAGACATTTATACAGTACCATCCCAAAAAAGTGAAGCGAATGGTGCCGTAGAACGCGTGCATTCAACAATAATTGAAATTATACGTTGCTTACTTCGCGAGTATCAAGATTTATCATTAAAAGAATTGGTCAATATCGCCGTAGACCGATACAATAACAGCGTCCATTCCGTTATCAAAAGAAAACCCGTAGACATTTTTTTCGGTAGGACACAAAGAATTAATTATCAAAATTTAATAGATTTTAAGAAAATTATAAACTCAGAATTAAAGCATGAAATCGCTCGAAAGCAACAGGTTCAACTACAAAAGCACAATAAAAATAGAACTAAACCAAAAAAATTTAAACCAGGTGAAATAGTTTACAAATTAAATAAACAAATTAAAACAAAGACAAAGCCTATTTTCGAAAGGGAAATCATAGCAAATGACAACACAGTCACTGTCCGAACAGACAGTGGAAAAAGAATACACAAATCTCACCTAAAAAATCAAATCTTTCCAGGTTAATGCCTTTCATGGTAATTGCAACAGTCGATATCTATGAATACCACAGTCCCCTAATCTCAATTAAACAAGGAACAGGAAAAATTATTAATGGCAACTACAAAATCATACACATCATCGACTTGTCAGAATACGAATAAATTACCAAAGAACTTAAGTCAATAGTCCGATTCGAAATTAACAAATCTGGGACCACAACTTGAACACCAGCTGACAAAGATTGACGGATATATAGAACAATTATACGCTATACCCAGACAGAAAAGCAAAAGATCTATAAATTGGATTGGGTCAGCATGGAAATGGTTAGCAGGAAATCCAGACGCAACAGACTGGGACGAAATACTGAGGACGAAGGATACCCTAACAGAAAACAATAATAGACAATACAGTATCAACAAACATTTGATTAAAACAACCAACCAAATTCTCAACAACTACAATAGAATTATAAACGAAGTTGACAGTAATAATACAGACAAGTACGAACAAATAGCATTTAACAAACTCTCCATACTTAAAGATGATTTAGAACAGATAATTTTAGCAGGACAATTAGCAAAAACAGACATTGTGAATAGCGCTCTCCTAAATAAAGCAGAAATAGCAAAAATATTATCTCAAATAGAAACACTTCCATTTCAAAATGAACTGCAAGCGATAGAATATGCAAAACCAGCTATGGTTGTAAGAGATTCGATCCTTCTGTATGTCATATCATTACCACAAACAGAAGATACAATTTACAATAACATACTAATTCGTTCTACAGTCTACAATAATAAGAAAGTTTCGCTTAGGTATTCTAATTTATTCATTTCACAAACAGAAAAATTTGGTATTAAAGAGAAGTGTGAAACGGTCCAAAAAACAGTTATATGCAAAAAAGACCAACTACAAAGACTTGAAACTAATAATTGCATCTCCCAATTGCTTAATGGCGACCATGCTACTTGTGATTATCAGTTCCAAAACAAACCAACAGTAGAGGTAATTAACGACGGAACCTTGTTTCTTACAAACTTCTTAGGGAACTTATCATTTGTTAACAGCACCCAAAAACTAAACTCACATTTATTATAAACTTCATCAACGAATCTATTACTTTAAATGAAATACAGTATACCAATTGGGAAACTACAGATTATCAAATTTTACCACCAGTTCTACACGGTAATCTCACAGAACGAGAAATTTCTTTAGATTTGAATTACCTCCACAAGCTACATCTTGACAACGTCAAAAAATTAGAAAAGTTTTCAATTCATACTCCCTTGTCTATATCAAATTCTATTACAAATTTGCTTATATTCTCAATATTGTTTGCAATCTCAATCTATTTATATTTGAATCATAAAAATCGTAAACAAATTTTTCATATTCCTCACACTAATTTCAAAATTGAACCAATTAAATTAAATATTTAAATCACCGAGACGATGATTCTTATAGCTTACTCATCATTATACCACGACAGAGGACAGTTGCACAATAAGTCAATAAACTTATGCACCCGCCCAAGATTGCCTTCCATCCGTTGCACAAGCACGTGGATATAGCCCACTCAGCACTCTCGCACGATCGAGTGCATTGCACAACAGGTAACCGAACTCTTGCATCCGCTCCAGTTTGCGCACATCCGTCGCGTAACCTTTTTTATATTTTATTTTAAGCTTATTCTATATTTCTTAGTAATAAGCAATTAGCCTATTAAGCATTTAATTATATTTTATTTTAAGCTTATTCTATATTTCTTAGTAATACGCAATTAGCCTATTAAGCATTTAATTGATATAAATATAAGATCAATAAAGAATAAGTCGTGCAGTGTTGTGTGACGACTCCGAAATAAAGTTATTGTTTTATTTTTTTGATGCTTCGTGGATAACGCTCCGTAACTTTTATGTACATATGCGAGTTAAGAATCGCCGTTATGACTATTTTTAGAAAATATAAACTTCATTGCTGCAGTGTTCTGCTATAGCAGCAGCAAATAAATGTGGCTCGGCAAAATCATTTAAAACTGAGTAATTTATGTTAAAATAGTAAATTATTTTTATTATTTTTTATAAAAACATATTAGTTTTCTTTAAAAAAAAAGATTAACAATTAAAAATTATAAAAAAAAATTCATTTCTCAACGGCTTTGTAACCGGCATCATAAAGTTGATATAGGCCAACGCTTTACCCCTTGAACTACCGATGCCTGCAAATATTTTGGCAATTTTGCGGCATTTTAGGGAGTCAAACTGTTTTAAATTCATTAATCCAACAGCAGAGCGTTGTTGCTTTGGCCAAACATTGGCCACGATGCAGTTTCATATATGGACATATTCAAAATACAATTAACGTAATAATAGTAATTTATTTATTAAAATATATATTGTAAATAGCGATAAATATTTAAAAATACATTTTAATAATTTAGAAATTTTTTGGCTGAAATTAAATTTTTTTAAATTTCTTTTTAAATTCACTGTTAATATGCCGCTGTTATAATCATTTTTAGCAGAAAAATGTTACATTTTGACAGCAGGTCCACAGCGATGCCATGCGTTGAATGTCCCCTGTTTTCTAAAGAGCGATTTGCACAGTCTTGTTGTATATTGTCATTGACTCACAACTATTTTGATCGTAAGCATAGAACCCAACAGGAAATTTCAAGCGATTGATTTTTATTTGGCTTGAAAAAAGAAAAACGTATCTTATTACATATCTGAATTGGCAAAACTGGAAATTGTTTACAAAGAACTTAAAAATAAAGTTAGGTTTTTGGAAACAAAAAATGCGATAAATCTGAAAGCAAATACAAAGCCTGAGAAAAATGAGAACAAACAAATTTAAAAATCACTATAAAATAAATAATAATGATTGCAATATTATGAAATATATGAATATAATAAAAGACGATAAACTGGAGTGCTTGTTTATGTTTACTTGTTGAATTACTTGCTTTTTTCCCTACTGGGATGGAGTCTTTGTTTAAATGAGAAATTGGGAGAGAAAACTTACTTTTTTGTTACTAGTATGTGTGCCCAGTAAAGCTTTTGATAAAGTGCCACCATTTTTTTAAAATCTTTGGAAATCTATATGACTACGTTGTCTGTGGGTTATAGTGTCTTTGATTTTGATTATTGATTATTGTTCTCATATTAACTTTGAGCTGGTGTATTTTTCACTGCTTTTGTATTCTTCCTACACTTCCTACATATTTTTAAATATCTGTAGTTTTTTCTATCTAATAACTGAATATGAGGTACGTTCCAACTGATATTTGTAAGTTTTAGTTTTAATTTAATATCTTCCCGGCAACTGAGCAGAAAGGCTATAGTCCGATTTAGAACGTCGTAGTATCAGTTCATGCTGTGAACTTTACTCTTCAGCGAAACCATACAGCATTTTAAGAGGTACACACAAACTTAAATCACTTTTAGTAAATGAATGACCATCCTGCATTCAGAAGGATATCGCTTTCAGTCTGTATTAATGAAACATAATTTTCCATTATTTTTGATATGTAGAAATGTCGCGTACGATCAATATCAATACCGTTTAGTTAGATTTAATTTAATATTTTTGGAAAGCACCTCATCGGTTAAATAAATAGATGAATAGCAAAAGAATTACTATATAAAAAGAAAATTGCTATAGAAAGAATATAAAGATCCTGAATTTGTGTTGTATTGTATGTGTTTTATATTTTGGTATAATTATCATTTATATATTATTCAAAAAGGATCACATTATTATTATCACTGTTATCATCAGATTCTGCTATAATCCATATTCTTCAGCAGCTGACGGCTGACGGCTGTCTTAGCACCAAACAATGATGCAATGCTTCTCTCTTTATTGAAATAGATGTCATCTGCACAGAAATATATTGCCGTTTACATTGTATTTTTATTTGCTTCAATATTTAGAGTATAATTAGTTTTTTTTTAATTTTTCTTCATATTCAAGTAATATGTAATCTGCAATATCATTAAATTCATATGATACACTCTGTGTTTCAATAACACGGTCGCCAATATGAAACAAATTGTTACGATGATCAACATTCAGAATTGAATGACACTCGTATGTATGTTTTTTTGTGTTTTTTTATATTTAACGAGGAGGAAACATCTAAAGTCACAACCCCGTCAGTGCGGGAACCTAACTCCGCTAAAACCTCCTCTCGTCATTACGGTGATTCCCCCGGAGACACTGATTAGGCTTTACGTCGGGAGGCTGTAAGAGCATTTACTGCTCACACGTCAGTATTAGGTCTGTCATTATGTCAGTCCTGTGTGTCTCAGTATCGGAGAGGCGCTGTTGGCTGCGCTCGCCTTACGCACTCGTTCTGCGATTCGCACCGCCTTCATGATGGTGGCCGCTGCCGAGAAAACTGCTTCCCACTTGACGAGTATATCGCACATGTGCTCACAGAGGTTGTCCATTGTTGGTGGTTCATCGAGGACAACACTCAGTTCATCCCGGGTGCCTTTGAAGTGTGGGCATTCGAAAAACACGTGCTGTGCGTTCTCGTGCACCCCAGGGCAGTACGGACAGTACGGGTCTTCCTCATACTTTCTCTCATGAAGGTACTGCTTAAAGCAGCCGTGAACAGTTAGCAACTATGTAACATAGTAGTTTACTTCCCCGTGTTTCCTTGTTACCCATGGTGCGATGTGAGGGATCAGCCGTTGACTTGAGCGTGGGCCTCCAATATTCGGCATCATGCGTGTAAATGCTCCGTTTAATCTCGTGGCCTTTTCGCAGACTGCTTTCAGATGCTCTTTGAAGGTGAACTTGGAGTCAATAATTACTGAAGTTGTGGTTGGGATGCGATCTGATGGCTTCCCACTGTGATGGTGAACCTCTCGGTTACTTTCCTCGTACTCAATAGTACCACTTCTGTTTTATGTGCGGCCAGTTCAAACTTTGCACTAGTGAGTCATTCCATAACACACCCAATTGCGTCATTGCATCTCTTCTTTGTGTGGATGTGTTTTGCAACCGCCACCATCGCGATGTCGTCTGCGTACCCGATGAGCGTTACATCCATTTTTAGGTCCAAGCGGAGTATGCCATCTGATGTTCCACAGGATAGGCCCGAGTACAGATCCTTGTGGGAAGCCACCCGTGACTGCAGAGCGACGAAAGCCCTCATCAGTGTCGTATAACAGCACTCTGTTCTGGAGTAGCTGGATTTAACCGTTGTAAGTACACCGGAACGCAGAAACTCCGAAGTGCTTCCATAATTAGAAGCCAGCTAGCTGAGTTGAACGCATTTTTTACGTCCAGCGTCACCACCGCATAATACTTCTTTGTACCTCCTCGCCATCGCTTGCCACTTGTTGCTTCATGGGCTATGTCCGTTACGGACATAGCCCATGAAGCTACCGTCGAACGTCCCCTTCGGAAACCTTATTGACGGTCTGAAAGCCCACCATGTTTTTCTACCGCCTCCTGGAGATGATCGCAGATAATCAGTTCCAAAATTTTGCCTATCGTGTCTAACATGCACAGTGGTCGATATGCTGAGGGTTGGTCTGGTTGTTTTCCCGTCTTGAGCAGTAGTACCAGTCGTTGCTGTTTCCATCTATCTGGGAATATCCCTTCCTTTATGCACGTATTGTACATCAAAGCAAAAGCCTCTGACCTCGCCTCTATTGCCGCTTTTAGTGCCACATTTGGAATGCCATCTAGACCGGGAGCTTTGTTGTCAGCGATTCTCCTCAGGAGCAAGATTACATCGCTACTGGTAACATCTGGGATGTCGGTATATGGACCCTTGCTATGATTGGGCGTTCTATCCGTCTGCTGTGGGAAGAGTGTAGCTACAATAGTTCTCATCAGGGCGGCGTCAGTTGGTAGCGGTGACCTGCCCCCTATTAGCTTACTCATGACCACACTGTAGGATTTCCCCATGGATCCACATCAGCATTCGCACACAGCGACTTAAAGAACTCATTCTAACTACTGCGGATGGCCACCTTCAATGCTTTTCGGCATTTTTTGTCTTCCGCTCGTAGTGTATCCCATGACGGGTGTTTTCGAGCCCTCTGAGCCGTTCGGCGGGCTTGCTTACACTCCTTCCTGGCGGCTACGATCTCCTCATTCCACCAATACACTGGTTTTCTAGCGTGCCGATTTAACACCCTTGGCATCGCCGCGTCACAGGCTTTGCTGAGTCCGTTGGTGATTATATCCGTTATGGCCGTGGCAGTACCCATGCTGATTTGTTCTTCTTTCCAAACTAGCTCGAAGACCTCCGCATCAAAAGCCCGCACTTTCCAGCCTGTTGTCTGCGCATTGCGCATCTATTTGGTACGCCTTTGTGCTGCGTTCTCCATCTCAATCACTATGGTCGCTATGCTTATATATGCTGTAAAGAATCTCTAGCTGGAGTATGCTCAGTCTTCCCAGAGTCCTGTACAATATTTATTTTATTGACCTTAACACAACACGTTTGATGTAGTTTGTTTTACGTTCTTTTATTATTCAGTAAACTATAACTTCATCTTAAACTAATTATAACTAAATTATGTATACTTTCCGCTTCGTCTAATTGCGGTGAAGTGGGGTAGACGTGGCAGACGTAGAATCAATAGTTGCTTTGAAGTTCAACGTCGGTTAAAACCTCGCGTTTACTTCGCTTAGGGTGGAGCACTCTCTTACGTGGTAGTGATGTCGGTTAAAACCTCACGACACCAATCACGTAAGAAGTCTCAAATAACTAAATTGAAGCAATAGCTGCTATGAAGTTCAACGCTGGTTAAAACCTCGCGTTTACTTCGCTTAGGGTGGAGCACTCTCTTACGTGGTAGTGATGTCGGTTAAAACCTCACGCCACCAATCACGTAAGAAGTCTCAAAACTTAGGAACTGTCTGCCGTGGTCGCCACTGTCCGCGAATACTATACCCATTTACTCGCCTGTTCGTTCGCTGTTGTCGCCGCTGCTGTTGAAATCACAAGAGAGAGCCTGTTCGTTCGCAGTTGTCGCCGTTGCTGTTGAAATCACAAGAGAGAGCCTGCTCGTTCGCTGTTGTCGCCGCTGCTGTTGAAATCACAAGAGACCTCGTTCCTCTGTGCACCGGCCTTTTATACCTTTTTTTCACGCGAGCATCGACAAGTCCTGTATTTCGGAACTGTGCCGTTTTCGCGCATACGGAATTCGCGTATTTCGGCGTTGTGTCGTGTTCCGAGCATAACCACGTGTGGCGTGGTTTGGCTACATGTGCTCGCATGGTGTTGGTATACGGTGAGGGCGGTATTTTGTGTGACCTAAATTTGCACAAAATTTAGGTCTTCACAACGCTACTAATAGACCATAGCCCGATGCGCTCAGCAGTGCTGTTCACGAAGGTCAGGCCTATTACCAACGTTTCCCTGCCTGAGTCAAAAGTGTACTGACCGACCTGATTGAGAATGACGAGGTCCAAGGGCGCCAGGCACTCCAGCAGAATTCTGCCACGATGACTAGTGCGCGTGCTCCCCCAAGTTGTGGACCAAGCGTTGAAATATCCCGCAATGACCACCGGCGATTTCCCTCGTGCCTCCTCCACCATTGATGTGAGCATACGTTCGAAGTCGGCTATACTCATGCTTGGCGGGGCATAACATGAAAATAGGTATAGAGCACGAAGACACAAGGGCTATTTCTTTTTTATCCAGTGCTGCCTGAATAAAATCAGTCAGATGGTATAGTGCGGTTTTAGTCTTTTTTCCCTCTATATATGCAAACTGACAAGGATGTAAAGGCTCCCTTTTCAATACGGTTTCAATACGGTCTCAAGGAGATGTATATTAACTATTTTCTTCATTGCTTTTAGTACAAAGGATGTCAAACTGATAGGCCTGAAGGATTTGGGATGGGCCATATCTTTCTTGCCTACTTTGTGGATAAATACCACTTTCGCTGTGCGCCATGCTTCCAGTATGTACCCAAAAGCAAGACTTGCTCTAGTGATATTTACCAGGCGCTGAATCACTCCTTTGGAGAAGGATCGGCAAAATACCATCCGCACCGGGCGATTTATCTGGCTGAAAAGAGCTGATGGCCCATCTCAACCTCTCAGTAGTTATAATTTCTTTGGCTAAATTCCAGCCAATCTTCCTTGCTCTTCTAGGAAGAGCATCCATCTGCAAAGATGGCGGTAACTGGATCGGCCTCTCAGGAAAGTGCACACGCAGCAAAAGGAGAGTGCGATCCTCTTTATTTGCCATGAACGTCCCATCCTCAGATTTCAATGCCAGCTTTAAATCGACTTTGTTTTTCGCAAGAGCTCTATGGAGTCGTGCTACTTCAGGAGTTGATTCTACACTTTCACAATAGGATGTAAAGCTAGTGTTGTGAGTTAGAATCAAGCTACCTACGCGTAGGTAGCTTGATTCTCACAGCACCGGCTCCTATTAAATTCATTAAGAGTGAACATATTTTTAGGGTGCACATATTGAAAATGAATAGTATTTATGCATTAATTATGATATAAACTATTAGGGTGTCACAGTTCCGCAATCCAGCTGACGAGGGGCATTTAGAATGCACCGACGACACTTTCGTTCAGTAGGTCAGTTGGCTTGAGCCACTGACACCAAATAACAATTGCGTAACTGGAACACCAGGAAGGTCAGTTTTTGTATTGTAATTGTGAATTGTAAATAGTATATAAGAATTACAATTACAATACAAATTACAATAGTATAATATAATTAGAACACCGCAGAGTGCCTGCCTTATTCTCATAGTTGATATTGTGATTCGTATCAGTTTCTACGCCACCATTTGGCGTAAAGGTTGGTCTGCAAAAGTGTGAGGCTTTTCCCAGGCCCAGCCACCATTAGCCATTTTAATGAGAGGAATCGGTAATGTGGGCCTTTTTATGATTTTCGTGGCTTTCCACGTAGAGTAAAGTAGTCATTGTTTTTTCATGTGACAGGTTTCGTAAGAGCCTGCTAGTCGATTCATTATTGAAAACCTTTATTTCTTGACTTAATTTCTTTGTAGCTTTGTTAAGCGCATGTTTATCATTTGGTGACCTACTTTGGTGCCAGGGACACCGGAGTTTTCTTTTGTTTGTTATTAGAATTTTTATTTCTTTCGGATAGAAACATCCTTCGGATATCCTTTTTAAAATTGGCGTGCTAGCCCCAGCAGCATTTTGAATATTTTGCGTTAGTTTTAAGGCTTCGTATTCTAGTTGTTCTTCTGTTTTTGGCGGTTATATGTGACGAGTGTTTTTACCTAGCACTTCTTTGAAATAGTGCCAGTCGGTAAACTTGTTGGTTAGATATTTATTTTGCATTTTTTTTAAATTATATTTTCGCTTACTGATAAGAAAACCTGAGAGTGGTCGGAATGAGATCAAAACCCTCCTGTATTTGTAAATAGTTCTTTGAAACTTTTTTAATTAAAAAGAAATCTATTAGATCAGGTATCTCTCCAGGATCGCTTGGCCAATAAGTTGGCTTACCAGTGGAGATAAACTCACAACTCGTATCTCTGGCAGCTTTAAATAACTCACGCCCTTTTGTTGTTGTTAGTCTGGATCCCCAATAGATGTTTTTGGCATTGAAATCTCCTCCTACTATAAATCTGGTTTCGTGCTTATTTATAAATTTAAAGTAAAATGCACTATTAATTTTGTATCTCGGCGGACTGTACAATGCCGTGAGCGCTAGCGGTTGGTGGTTTGAATTTATAATGATAGTGGTTGCTTGGATTTCATAAGTACGGAATTTCTCTGACTGGTAATGTTCTATATTTTTTCTTACGATTATTGCGCTACCACCACGAGCTGAATTATCTGGATGAGTTGTGGCGTAAGTCTCATAGTTATTAACTTTTATGAACGACTGATTTGTGAAATGTGTTTCAGAAATCAGACAAACATCAACATTTTCTTCGTTGAGTATGATTTGTAATTCGGGTTGATGTTGGCCAGCCCGTTCGCATTCCATAGCATTATTTTTAGTATCATTGTTTATGGGGGCAATTTTGTTGCATTGAGCCTTACTAGACGAGTTTCGAGGCTTTTATTAAATTCTTCTTGTTTCTTTAATTGTTTTTAAATTTGAGACTCTATTTCTTCTACAGAATTAGACTTTGTGGCATTTTCCTTTCTCGCTACTTGAGCGTAACTTAGGCTTTGCTCATTCTTTTCGTTTACATTGGTCTGCGTAGTTTGCATTGCAGGTGGGTTTACTGTACCTATGTGAGGAGGTTTTTTCTGTTGGGTGGTTCCGTTACGTATTTTTTGTAGTTCTTGCGGTACCATACAACCTCTAAAGTTTGCTGGATGAGCTTCACCACAGTTACAACATTTTGGTTGCTGGTTATCTGGTTGTCTGGTTTAGTACAGGATGAAATACTGTGGTTTCCTGTGCATTTAACGCACCGTGCTTCTTTAGCACAATAATTTTTTGTGTGAACAAATAACGAACAGTTTTTGCATTGTGGAATTAGTTTTGAGTGTTTTAATGGCTCTATTTCTACTATAGAGTTTAAAATATTGGTTATTTTATATATTTTTTTAATATCTTCTCTTGCGGCGAATGTTAAAAGAAACATATCTAGTGGGTCCTTTGACTTCCATTTTAATATGTTTGTTGCGCTAATTATTTTAAATCCTTGATCTTGAAGATCTAGAAGGATTAATTCCGGGTCGCATGAACGGTGCAGTTTTTTAGCCATTACTCTAATGGCACGATCTTGTTTGCTCTCATAAGTATGCCAAGACAAATTTGCGCTTGACAACAATTTGGTTATGGCTCTATTCGCTATTATAGAGATTTATTTTAAAAACTCCATTGTTTAATAGTTTTAATGAAAATGCGTTGCTAACGATTTCACAACTAAATATTTTGAGTAAGAATCTATACAAGTCAAAAATTTTAAATTTTGTGCAAAAAATATATCCCCTTCTTTTTCTGGGATTGGAGCACTCCCAATTGGTATCTTCTTCGGGTGTCTAGAATATTTATTCTTGTCACAAATTTCACAATTACGTATAAATTCCTTAAATTGTTTATTCATCTTAGGCCAATAATACTGAGTAAATTTTTGTTTCAGATTTTCTCTATAGTTTCTATGTGCTCTGCTATGAGTTTGTTCAATAATATTGCCCTGATCTTCTCTATTGGTTATATCCAAAGGAAAATTCTTTATATATACGAATTTAATATTAAAATTTTGCAATAAACTATTCTTTATCTCATACAGGTCCTCAATTGTACAATGTATAGCTGTTATTACACCTGGTCGCAAATATTCTTTCAGAATTGTTATTAAATTTTCTACTCTGTCAAATTCAATTATATGTCTCACATTTCCAAAATTTATGATTGATTCATGAATACTAAATCTAACTCTGCCTAACAGAATTTGTTGTTTAAATTGATTTAAGGGCTTAGTAGTTTCTTTAATATGATTGTTCTCACTGCTTTCCGCAGAATGTTGAGTTTCCATTGTTGAAGAATCATCCGATAAATTATTAAGATATTGTCGAGAAAGTGCGTCTGCAACTACATTAGAAGTTCCAGGTTTATATACTCGTATGTATTATTTTCGGAGCGAACTCCTCTATGAAAGCATGCCATCGTTTAATTTTTGGCATTTCGATTTCGGACGGAAACAGCGAATGTCAACGGCTGGTGATCTGTATGAATTTCAAGATCTGTAACGCCATAAAGGTAATTCCTCAAATTTTTGAATGACCATACAATTGCATATAATTCTTTTTCGTTTGTTGCATAGTTTTGCTCTGTGGAGTTGAAAGTTTTTGAAATAAAGGTAATTGGTTTACCCTCTTTGGATAATGCAGCTCCTATGGCAACATTAGATGCATCTGTTGTAAGAACAAATTTTTTATCAAAGTCTGGTTGAGTCAATTCGACTTCATGGCTTAACAATTTTTTTAGAGTTTCACAAGCTAGAATACCTTCCTGTTCTAATCGAATTTTTATTTTTTTAGACATATGTTGTTAAATTCGCCCATTTTCACCGGAAAGGTATTTCGTTAAGGGTTTTGTGATAGAAGCATAATCTTTAATAAATTTCCGGTAATAACCGGCCATTCCAAGGAAACTCCTTAGTTGCCTCGGTGTAGTTGGTATAGGAAAATTTTTTATTGTGTCTATTTTTCTGGGATCGGTTTTAATTATGCTTTGTGCTACTATATAGCATAAAAATTCAACCTGTCTTTCATAAAATTTAGATTTTTCTAAGAAAATTTCATGTGAGCTTTTTTTAGTGTCTCAATTATTGTTGCCAAATCTCTTGTGTGGTCTTCAAGGTTCTTTAAATAAATGATAATGTCGTCAATATAAACATGGCAAATCTTTCCAATATATTCTGGTAATATATTGTCCATCGCTCTTTGGAAAATGCTTGGTGCATTTTTTAATCCAAACGGCAAGCGCGTGTATTCATATTATCCATTATTGACAGAAAAAGCTGTTTTTTCAATGTGGCTTTCTTTCATTAAAATCTGATGAAAACCCGATTCAAGATCTATTGTGGAAAAATATTTAGAATTCCCTAAGTTGATGACTGATACGTCAGGTATGGGATACCAGTCTGATATAGTTAATTCATTAATTTTTTTTATAATCTGTAACCATTCTAAATTTTTGTGTGCCATCTTCATTTATAACTTTTTTCGGCACCACCCATATTGTAATGATGGGCTCAAAGATTTGCAAAGCGGTGCGAGAGCTAGCGCACAATTTAATTCGGCGACTACAAGAGTGCAGCCAGATATTCAAGTGAGGAGCGAAATGTATGATCGTCATGTAATGATGGGTTCAATGGATTGTATAGCGGCGCGAGAGCTAGCGCACAATTTAAATCGGCGACTACAAGTGTACAGCCAAATATTTTAATGAGAAGCGATATGTTTGGTTTCTAGATCGAATCTGATTTATTGATAAAACCTTATCGCTATTTATACCTCAATTTCTTATGTGCTAAGACTTAATATATAATATGGTTCTTAATACATAAAGGGGCTTTTGCAATGTCAGCGGAAAGTATCACGGTCAATGCCGGCGTACATTCGTTCAAGGGCATTGAACATTAGAGTGCAGCGTAATCAAAAACGTGCGCGCTGTTCGCGCTTAGTAACGTTGACACTCTTGTATGACAGTGTGATGCACTTATGTTGGATCTCCGCTCACATTGCATGTGCCTACGCCGCGTATGGTGCTGGCGTTTGTGTGTATATACATACATTATACTTTTCATACACTACAGGTGAATTGTATGGGCTTTTACTCGGCCTTATAATTCCTTCATTTAACAATTTGTTCACTTCATTATTTACAAACGAGTTTACAGATAGAAGATATGGATACTGTTTACTCCATATAGGAGTTCCAACAGTTGTACGGATTTCCGCTTTAACATTTGTTCTGAATGGCAAGTTTGTATTTATATTTGAATGAGTTTTTTTAACTTCATTTATTATTTTTTCTTTTAACATATTTATTTCATAGTGTTTTGTGTCGGAATTTTCATCGACGGGCGCTTCTGGCATTTTTCTTCCGAAAGTAATACTTATTTTTTCTGCCGATAAATTCGTCGGCTGGCGTTCTGGGACTTTCATATTTCAGATTTAATTTTTTATTTATATTTTTGCCGATAAAACCATCGGCTGGCGCTTTAGGATTTTTATATCCCAAAGAATTATAATACTCATTCTTTAGTTTTTCTTTTACATTATTTATTTCTTCATTTTCAAGTAAATGAATTTTTTGAGCTTTTTATCAAATATAAGGATTTCTTTTTCAAAATCCAAAACCATATTGGGAGTTTTTAATAAATTTAAACACACCTCTAAATCTGCTTCTAATTCTTAAATTTCATAAAAACGTTCTTTGATGTTAAAAAAATTTAATTTAGAAAAATGTGTGATTATGATTGCCCCATTGATTGTCTTAACTTTCTTTTTAATTGCTAATTGTTCTCTATTTACTAAAACGTTTGGTTTACAGTAGCAACTCGTTGCTCCTGTGTGAATTAGTATTTTGAACCTTCGTCCTGTTACATCGCTTGTGGCGTAAATGTAGGGAAGGTTGAACCTTCGCCTAAAAAGCATTTTCTTGCATATTATTAACTGTTTGAGTTTTTTGCTGGGGTTGTGCGCTAAATTGTGCACTTGCATCTAGTCTTTTCAAACCTTGTGGATTATTAAAATTGGACCTAAAATTATTAAAATTATTATTTTGATGCCACATTCTGCTATTTCTATAAGTAGACCTGTCCACGTCCATTGGTTCAGGTTTTGGTAAATTATTATGTAAATTATTATTCCCATTAGTGTTATGATTTGGGAATTGGTTTCTATGTGGGAATCCACAATTTGGCTTAAAAAATTATGCATATTATTGTTCAAATTTCCTTGTGAAAATCTCAAATTGTTCTGTCGATTAGAACTTTTTTGATTTAATTGATTCTGATTATTATAATGATTTCTTCCAAATTGTAATGCAAAATTGGCCCAAAGATTGTTAGACTCCAATTCTTGAGCTTTTGCCAGTGCGTTTTGGCAAATCTTGAGGCGATAAAGAAAATAGTATATTTGAAATTGGGGCGTTGAGCCCTGTGATAAACACTCGAAGAGCGTTTTGACGATTTTTCTCATTCAATTGCCTAGTAATTGCATTATTATTGCCGTATGCCATAATTGTCTTATTAATGAGAAGTGTCAGTTTTTTGTTAACCTCATTATAATAGTCAATCAGCGAAAAATTACCCTGTCGAAGAATACTTTATTCTTGTTCCAATATGTGAGAAGGTCGTTTGTCAGCGTACGCAAAATCATAGCTTCGTAGTTTAAGACAGTTCCATGGAGAACATCATTTGCCTCTCCAACAATTTTATTTCGTAAAATGGTTAATGCCGCGAAGTATCTGCGACTCCCTCTGTGATACAAACTTATTGAATTATTAGCGGCCTCTCGCCAGCTAAAGTAATAATTTGTTTTTCCTAAATATTTCAGGCATTAATTTAATAATATCTAAAGACTCATTACAGACTATAGCCTCATCAATGATTTCGGCTCTGTTTTCCGTTACCGAGTTTGTATCTACCAATGTTGCTATTTGTCGTTTCAATTGTTCTATTTCGATCTTTAATGCTGTCGTATTTGCTACCACCAACCTAGCTATCATGTCACCAGTCAAAGTGTTTGCTGTTATCGTTCGTATTCATTTTAGAGAATTTATTAATTAATTCCTCCAGAGTGTTTATAATAAAATCTTTCAATAATTAGTTCCTAATTTTAATTTTTGTTGTTTTTCAATTGTGGGCACTTTTCTGTTTTGTGATTATCTTTGCAATAGTTGCAATAGTATAATCTTACATAACCATTCTTCTTATGATTATTAAACATATAAAATTTCTTATATAAAACAATAATACAATACAATATAAAAATTAAATAATATCTCTCACGGTTATTCTCCTTCGGCGTTTTTGTTGTTCTAGATTCCTTTTTGTTGAATTGGATGTTTCAGCTTCCTCCAGTCCAGTTGAATTCCTCAGTTTTTCTGAAGATCGGTTTTTCCCGTGTCCTTACCTGTTTTTTTTTCAGGATCTCACAACGGTTATTACGAAACGAGTTAACCACGTTGGGCGCCAATTAATTTTTTGGGGTGGGATTTTGCGTTTTAAAAAAAAAACTATTTTCTATTTGTATAATAATCGCGTTAGTTTTACGAGAACTCTTAAGAACCGTTTCGAAGTTTTCATTAACAACCGCACAAACTAATAAATGTCAGCTATAAAACTGTTGCCTACTAAAATCCAACTGAGTGTTTCAATAAACCCTCTCTCTCTCTTTATAGTTTTTTAATATAAACAAAATAACTATTTCATAATGGGAAAGAATTATTTCATCATTAGATAAGGAATTGCATCAGCAGGAAGCTGTTGATGTCTTCACTTTTAGCGTGAGAACGAAATAAGACAAAGCCTTCCTTGAATCTTCAGGATGCAACTTGTTTATATTTATCCCATCATGAAATGAGATACAGCATCAATCAAGAACTTGCCGATGCTCAACTTCTTATATGAATTTACTTATCTTTAATATGCAATTTGTTTATATTAGCCATTGGCTTTGCGAATAAAGATTTATCATAACTTGCATATTTAACTATCGTCATGGAATTCACCACAACGGAAAAAATTGCATTACTGTGGATTTCAAAATGAATATTAAGAATAGTTTTACTTTATTTATTTTCCAACTTCCCTGCTAACACCTTAAAGCAAACTAAAAAACAACTATTATTACACTAGTTTACAGGTATTTTGCACATTCAATGCCATTATATTTTTCTTATGTATTTTGACCTGCTCGAAAATCGCAATTAAGAAATTTTTCTTTGGTTAGGCATCCGAGATATGGGCTTGTGAATTTGTTTGGGCTAAATTTTGAAGGTGGCTTCATTTGTTAGGCTATATTTCGGGTTTAAAATGTGTGATTGCGACGCACAAGATATCAAAAATGAAAGGTAATCAAAAATAATCCAATAATCCTTTCTAACAGTAGTTCAACTGTTATGGTCCAAAGTATATGAGAAGAAACTACTTTTTGGACAAAATATTATTATTATTATATCTTACACTATAATTAATTATGACTGCAATGGTTTGGGGGAACGAGTACTACTGGCTTTGGCCAAAAACAAAATCGAAAATTCACTCAAAAATAGAAGACCTCAAATTATGCACAATTTCTTATTATCTGCGTATAGATCGTAGTCTACGAAGGAAACAAGGTACTGATGAAGAAAATCTATGTACAAATTCCGAAATTATGAACTATTGAGTGAATGTACCAACATTTAATTTCACGCGTTAAGGAACATAAATGCATTTTAAATTGCTTGAAGAAGGTTCATATAAAGGCAGAATCATAATGGGATATAGCCAAACCCAATACCTTATTGGCTTTTTGAATACCTTTTATTTGATATCGTGTGCGTCCCAATCGGACATTTTAAACTCGAGATACTGTAAAAGTGACGCCACCTCCGAAAGTGAACCCATAAAATTCACAAAAGTTCAGCAGGTCAAAATACGTAGAAAAAATATAATGACATTGGAAACTATGTCGGAATAAATGCATCGAACTGTGCTTGTGCAAAAATTATTAATAAATTAAAAATTAGCCAATAGAATTAATTCGAAAGAAATTGATTAAAATTAAGCTTTTAGCAAAGCCAGTAGTAATAAAATGGTATATGAAAGAAAAAAAAATGTTTGTAAAATATAGTGTTTCCATTTGGTATATATTGTAATGTACACATGGTCAGTCACAGCGGACAGCAATCGATAAAATACAAATAAACCGCTAGCTCACGTTAGGGGTTGAAGAGTCAGTTTTCGTTAAAGCGTAAGTTTCGTTGAAGCTTTAGTTTCGTTGAAGCGTAAATTTTCGCAGGATGGGAATATGCGATTATAGTTCTAGGAACCCTGTCCATCTAGACCGATAGTGCGTGGCGAAGAGTCACATCCTGCCCGAGGTAACCCTACTATTTATAACAGAGCATTATGGATCTAGACTGAGGAGTCAATAAAAGCCTCCCCGGATACAGGGTGTGGAGGAGCAAATATCTATAAAAAACCTCAGGGTTGGAGCAAGATGTCATACGACCCGTGTCGATGCTCAGCCTGGCTGGGGACCCAGGTCAAAAAAAATAGCCCAGTCTCTAACGGGGTGCTCCGGATACTTGGCGTCCTCCGGTTCTATCCCGCGCACACGAGCGGACCCTCTGAGCGAGCGGACCTCTCTTGTCCGATACTCGTGGGACCACATATGCCATTCAACCAAATAAACTCAAAACCAAAGGAGGGCGGTCCTCCCAAAAAACCGACAGAGGCGATCCTGTCTACCGCTAATACAAGGGTGCAGACAGATCGATAGCAGCAGGAGGCAGAGGGGGCTTAAGCGTTAGGGCTGGTCCCAGCACGAGTGCTGGTAGCAGGGGACCCGGAGGAGGTGGTAAAAACCCAAACGGTGACTGCGGTCAGGGGCGGGGGGCTACCCCGGGGATCTATCGGCAGCAGACAGTAGAGGGGCCCAGCAGCTCAAAGAAGGTTACTGTGGTAGGCCAGGGGGGTCGTTGAAACCCGTCCGTCCGTCAAAGCAGGCATTTTACGAAAAGAAGGCGGCCTTCAAGGTCTTGACAAAATACGAAACTCTACAAACTGATCAGCTCAATGAGGAGCAGGCCAAATCGGTAGAGTGGGCAAGGGGTGTGCTATCCGGCTGGGAAAACCGGCGGGTACAGCCCCAAAGAGACAACGTTCGGCTGAAGAAGCGGGTGAGGTCGCTAAAGGACAAAAAGTCGGCGGCCAGAAATACCCATCCTACAGCGAAGTTGTCAAAGGTGGGGGTGAGATGCTGGCCATCATTGACCGGAAGGAGGAGGAAGCGGTCATACCCAAATAGAAGTGGTGGTGTGTGGAGTAAGCGATTGCCGAAGTCTACCTCCAAGTCTTAGAGGAAAACCCTGGACCCCCCTTTCTGTCACGATTCGGGCTGGTATCAGGGCAGGGCCAAGCTTATCGCATGCGATGACAGCAGGTCAGCCAACCTTTACAAGATCGCGGTAAGCAAGGTTGGCGAGATTTGGCCGGGAGCCAAGCTCGAGGCCGTCAGCAGGGAAGAAGTAGAGGCGATCTTTAGATCGTGTAACAGAGAGCTGCCAACCCATAATTGGAAGGTAGCGAAACTCGAGGAGCCAGTGGAAGGTAGGAGGCAGATGTTGCTGATACTCAACGCTGAGTCCCTTGCCCCACTGGCAGAGAGAAACGGGGTAGTCAGGTTCGGGTCCGTTGACGCGACCGTTCGGATCTACCGCAGCGACGAGCAAGTTTTGGAATCGGAGGAGATAGAGGGTGACAAGGCTAGCGAGGCTGGCGGTGGTGAAGAAGGGTTGTCCAGCAGCCAAAGGTCGACCGACTCAGAGCAGCTGACCGGGGTCGGGCAGCTCTTTGAGGAGGACGACCTTCTTGACTACACCGAAGAAGAGGAGTACGCGGAGGTTACGATGGTGGAGGTAAGAAGGACAGATTCTTATGCAGCTGATCCAAATCAACATTGTAAGCTCGCCTCTGCGAACATGATGGTCCGCCTGGGTCCGGTTGTTTTGACGTGGTCCTCATCCAAGAGCCGTGGATATGCGGCAACAAAATCTGCAGTTTGAAGATGAGAGGCTTCAAGATGATAGCCGCTCAGAGCACAGGTAAGCCTCGTTTTGCATAGTAGCAAAGAATAACATTAACATATTTTTGCTCCCACAGTTAAGTAATGGCGATACGGTGGCGGCAAGCATTGAGCTGCAAAATAGCAGTCTCTGGGTAGCCTCCGCATATATGCCACATGACAAGGACGCTCCACCGGAGGAGGTTCGGACATTGATCATGGAGGCAGCCGCAGCCAACAGGAAATTGGTTGTCTCCATCGACGTAAACGCACACGACACATTGTGGGGAAGCTCGAACACTAACGCAAGAGATGAGTCAGTTTTAGACTTCATTATAGAGAATAAGCTTAGTGTCGTAAGTTTAGGCCCATAGCCGACGTTTATAACACAAAATAGAAGGGAAGTGTTAGATATTACCCTGACCTTCGATAACTTCGCTAACAATATAAAAAGATGGAGAGTATCGAATGAAAATTCCTACTCTGACCATCGCTATATAGAACACGAATTGAACTTCCCAGTAGCTCCAGTTAAGACCTTTAGAAATATACGGAGAACGGACTGGGGGAAGTATAGGAAGACTCTCAGGGCCTCACTGCCAATGAATCCCCCGTCTGATCCCACTGACCCTGTGGAATTAGACGAGCTGATCAATCAGGTAACCACGGCCCTGAATAGTTCACTGACAACCGGGTGCCCGGTTGTAAAACTGAGAGGCAAGAACAAACCACCTTGGTGGTTAATGGATCTAGGCCTTCTCCGGAAGTCCAATAGGCGGTTATTTAACATGGCTAAAACTTCGGGTCTGCCCGCGGACTGGGAAGCCTACAAGGCTGAGCTAAAAATATAAAAGAATGCAACCAGAACTGCGCAGCGAGATTCCTGGCAAAATTATTGTAGGGATGTGGAAGAAACATCGGAAGCAGCTACACTAAGAAGAATCCTAGCGATGACACCACACAACCTGGGCTACCTTGAAGGGCCGGGTGATGTGTGGAGCGAATCGAGCGAGGAATCTTTGGCTCTTCTCTTAGATACGCATTTTCGAGGCAGTAGCACAGTGGAGGGTGATAACTCGACACCTAGGGGCAGGCAGTCTGAGATAGGGAATGCAATAGTTACAGTCGAGAAAGTTGAGTGGGCCATTAACACCTTTGGTCCATATAAATCTCCGGGTCCAGATGGAATTTGTCCAGCGGAACTGCAACAATCACGGGACATAATTACGCCCTGGGTTGTGACTGCAATTAAAAGCTGTCTTAACATGGGCTATATTCCGCTGAGATGGAGAGAAACGAAGGTTTCCTTCATACCCAAGGGGCAGGTCCTCTCATGTAAATCCTAAAGACTTCAGACCAATCAGTCTCACGCCTTTCCTCCTAAAAACACTGGAGAGATTGATGGATGCACACTTACGGGAAGCTATTCCAACTGGTATAATCTCCTCGGCACAACATGCATACACGAAGGGCAAATCGACAGAGACGGCGTTACACGTACTTATTGGTATAGTGGAAAAAGCCATCCAGCAGAAAGATTTCACACTAGCGGCGTTCATTTACATAGATGGTGCTTTCAACAACATAAATGCGAACGCCATTACGGGAGCGTTAGAAGCTCTGGGCGTTGATCCTGATGTGGTTGCGCTGATAGAGATAACACTCGTCAGCAGAAAGGAAACTTCCAGCTTTGGTACCTACAGTTTAAGCGGACAGGTCTGCAAAGGCACTCCTCAGGGAGGAGTCCTCTCCCCTGCTCTGGAATTTAGCGGTAAATTCATTACTGCTAGCCCTAGAGAGGGAGGGTTGCCATGTCGTCGCCTATGTTGATGACTTGGCAATTGTAATTAGAGGGCAATATCCAAATACTCTTATGGATATTTTGCGCTCTAACATAGCTACGCTTACTGGTTGGACGGGAGGAAGGGGATTAGTGTTAAACCCTGCTAAAAAGGAATTAATCCTCTTTTCTAAGAAAAATAAATCTCCTGATGTCTCCCCGCTAACATACGAGTACAAAGGTGTGGAAATTCCGATGAAGGAGACAGTTAGATATTTGGGACTAGTACTAGATAGAAAATTTACCTGGAAACCCAATATTGAAGAAAGAGCCAGAAAGGCCAATACTGCTTTGTACACCAGTAAAAAAGCGGTCGGAATCAGTTGGGGGCTATCCCCACGAATTATGCACTGGCTATACATTTCGGTGGTCAGACCCATATTGCTATATGGAATACTGGTATGGCGGCCAGCCGCTCAGAAACAAAGCTATTTGAGCTCCTGAGCAAGGTCCAAAGAACGGCTTTTTATGCATCTCTGGTGCCTTAAGGAACACACCTACTAAAGCTTTAAAAGTAATACTCAACCTACCTACATTAGAGCTGGTAGGGAAACAAGTGGCCGCCACATCAGCACTAAGGCTGAAATGTGCGGCGTTATGGCACGATCGGCAGATTAATCACTCGCATATTGCACATACCTGGAGTAGTTCTACCCAACACATTGATCACTCTATACCTAATCTCAACTTCGATAGGCACTTCCAGACATATATTCCGTCTAGAAGAGAGTGGCAAACACAAATGCCATGGTGAAGGGGGAACCTAATTTCTACACTGACGGATCAACAGTCGGTTTTGGAGTTTTCTCACAAGAACTGGGACTGGAACTTTCTTTCCATCTCCCACTGCAGTGTTTATCAAGCAGAGGTCCTAGCCATAAAGGAGGTAGCCGTCTACTTAAATAGACATGCCGTAACAAAAAATATTATAAATCTACTTGGATAGCCAGGCGGCCATCTTGTCAATGAATTCGGTGGCACTGAAATCAAAGGTTGCTCAGGACTGCCGACCAGCCCTAAATGATATCAGTGCCGTTTTCAAGGTACGCCTTATATGGGTTCCGGGGCATAGAGATATTGCGGGAAACTGTAGGGCTGATGACTTAGCCAGATGGGTTACCAACCTTCCTTTAGGCACGGACAGATGTGAGATTGGAATACCTATTGCCACCTGTAAACTGATGCTGAAGGATAGGGTCGTGCGTGAGACCAATGGGTCTTGGGCACAAGAGGGCACTTGCTTAACGACTAGGCCAATGTGGCCGGAACTTAATAGCAGGAAAACTAGAGACTTGCTTGCCCTGCCGAGAGAGAATATCTCTAAGGTCGTAGCTTGTATAACTGGTCACTGGCTTTTCGGCAGACATGCTCTCTAACTGGGAGTATTCTCTCATGAATACTGCAGAAGCTTTGGGGATGAGGAGGAGGAGGAGACTGTGGAACATCTCTTCTGTAGTTGCCCCGCTCTGGCTAAAAGCAGAGCGGACTCTTTAAGCAAATACGCTTTTAGCTCTGTTACAGAGGTGTCTAGCGCGAAGGTCAAACAAATCCTGCGCTTTATTAGGGCATCGAAATGGTTCGACGAGTGAATCGGAGGTGCGTTGTGGCGCGGTGGTATCACAATGGACCCATGGTGGTCTGAGTGTGCTGATCCTTGTACTGGCTGCCACATTAACCTAACATAACCTAACCTAGCTCACGCTACATGCACAAATTCATACAACAACAACAACTTGTGGCGTGTCCAAGCGAAGTGAACAAACTTCGCACTGACCAGTGAACTTCAGAGAATTGCTGAACTAGCACTTTCAGCAATGCATATATATGCTGGAATGTCACACATATATATAAAGTATTGCAAAATTATTATTAGAGTATATTAGGTTAGAAATAAGCATAATTTGTATGAACAGAAAATATATAAAAAGCCAGTGACTGGCGGAATAAAATAAGACTTGAATCAGGAATTTGGCCTTTCACTTCTAAAGAACATTTGGCTGAAAATACTCGCCGACAAATAATACGCACAAGCTCTAGTGCGATTAACTTGAGCTTAAACTCCTGAACTATTCACTTATTTGACAAGGCGATCGTGCCACTCAAACCTGGGACCTTTATTTCTGAGCATGCGGCAATATCAACGCTAGAATGCTTTGGCTAGCAAACATTTAAAAAAGCCAGAGGCTGATACGACATCATTAACGCTATACCAAGGTGGAGGACGAGTCCCTGTCCCATGGCAGCTACAATCTTTATTCCAAGCAACGAAAGCACAAAGAATATTACCCAACGGCCCTAACGAAAGGAGCAGCTCCAGTATACATACCACAACCAAATCCGACATCCGGCTCAAAAGCATTGTCAATAGAAGAATACAGGAGACGCAACCACCCATAGACCGTTACACCAAAGAAATAGGTATTAAGAAGAACAAAACTAGCAGCGAGCTGCATTAAGCAATTTAAAAGCGCTGTTCAGCAGGCTGATGAATTGCAAAAACCATCGATACACGTGAATTAGCATTTCACAATAGAAACGATGATGAACGAAATAGGTATGCACAAAACAAATAGTAGTTCCAACAACGGCAGTAGGTACACGAATAACCGTAACAACAACGGCCGGTACATGAACAGAAGGCCAAAGAGCAAGAATTACAATAACAGACATAACAAAAACCACTATAGCCACAACAATAGTAACAGACAAAATGGAAATGGTCAACAACCCACTAGGAACAATAGTAAATACTCGAATGACTATAGGCAACAAAATAGTTTTCGACGCAATAATAGAATAATGTGTGCCTAAGTTCGACAGCATTATGAAAACGCTGACAATGGCAAATACCATTGCGGTAATAGACACCAGGGATACGGGCAGTACCCCGACTGTAACAATATGTAGATGACGACAGTAGTACTGGGACAGTACGATTTATACAAATAATCACTCAACCGATATAGTTGTTCATTGCTAGGTATAGCACCAACAGATGTGACTACTATGAGAGCAGTGAGCATAACGTTGAGTCTAGGAATAAGGAGAACTTACATATGACTTCCAAGTCGTAGATAGTGGGTTTCCAATTAAAGCAGATGAAATATAAGGGGATGACTTCTTTACTAAACATCGAGTCAAGTAGACTATGACACAATGACGTTGTCATTCCATTGCAACGATACAAGGCAGCAATATGACATTAAATATGAAATAGTCTATTGCGTCACTTTACCTTCACGCTGCGAAATGATTAATCTTATTAGCACCTATCAACGAGGACATGATAGCTTGTTGGGAAGAGCTACAAGAAGTGGTTTTCCTCGCTAATCCCATATTGCCTGAAAAGAGAATGAAACACGCCTAAAAAACTACTACATAGTAAATAATATAAAAGATAGATGGAGCCTATGTTGAGTTCGATTTCACAGACACTGAAGCATGAATCAGAATAGAGAGCCTATGTAAGGAGTCTGAAGATGTATTTTATATGAAAGGTGAAATTTTGTCCATCAATAACTTCTACAAACAGCATTTAAAAACCACTGATAACAAACCATCAATATTAAAAACTGTCGTTTGCCTCATTCCCACCTAAACACTATCAATGAAAAGGTACGAGACCTGATGAACCAAAAATAATTATTGAGCCCACAGTTAGTCCATATTACTCAACAATGCTAGTTGTCCAAAAAAAGAGCTCCAATGATACCAACCAATGGAGACTCGTTGTTGACTAGCGCCAACTCAATAAGAAAATCGTCGATGATAAGATTAGATGATGTCCCTGATAAGAGCGGAAGATCCAAGTATTTTTCTACTTTGGATATGACCAGCTCTTTCCATCAAATAACTTTGTCAAGAGATTCAAAAGAATCCACTGCTATTTCAACGAGCGACGGTCATTATCACTTTAAACGACTACCTTTCGGACTCAAGATTTCGTCCAACAGCTTCCAGCGTACAGGTCTAGAGAGCAATGCTTTTCTTTATGTCGATGACATACAAATTTTTGGTTAATCAATCAGTCACCGTAACGAAAACCTTCCTAAAGTTTTCCATCGCTTGTGACAATACTATTTAAAACTAAACCCGCAAAAATGCAAATTTTTGAAACCAGAAATGATATTTCGTGGCCATATAATCACCCCAGAAGGAGTGTCAGCTGACCCAGAGAAAATTAAGGCAGTTGAAATGTATCCAACTCCAAAAGACAAGGATGCAATTATTACAGACATTTCATCAAGAATTTCTCGGAGATAGCTATGCCTATATGCTTACCAAAAAAGGGTACTGAATTGAAATGGGCAGGCCGCTAGTGTCATATACGGCAAGCAAGACACGAAACAGAGACTTCACAATACCAGGGAGACTTCGAAATTACTCATGGAACAATGTAAAATCAAAAGAAAAATTCAGTGTGATAAGAATTGTAATTCTAGCAACTTTAAAATGCTCATTAAAATGTTCACTATTAAGGGTGATACCGGCGAACCCATTAGCGTGCCAGTACGTTGTGTATAAATTTTGTCCTTATACTTAAAAATTTTATTTTCGTTTATGGAAAATTTGCATATATCTATTAATAACTCCTTTGTCATGTGTGTATGTAAGGGAAGAACTATTGAATAAATTAATGAAAAGTTGAAAAAAACCTAGATCCTTGACCAAGAATAAAAGTAAATTGGTATAAAAAACCAAATGCCTCGGGTAGAATAATTAATTTCGGGTAGAATAGTAATTTAGTAAGTAGAATACTAACAATTAGCGACAAAGTGTTTCACCAGGAGAATATAATAAAAATAAGGACGATTTTGAGGAACAACGATTTTCCGAATAGACCACAAAATAAACTTATCAAAAACAACAAGTGAAAAAGGACAATATCAAAATAGAGAAAACTAAAAAAATATACAAATCAATGACATACATAAGGGAATTTTCAGAAAGATTCAAAATATCGAATTGTTACAATAAAGAAAAGTTCTAAATAGCACATAAAACGAACAACACATTGCAACAACTATATGCCAACACAAAAACTCCGATCGACAAATTAGATAAGGCGCACGTGATATACAAATTAATTGTTGTGGAGACGGTTCCAATTTATGCGACAGAGTATGTGTATGTATATATATGACCAAAAACAAATTAAGGGCGAGAATAGCAGCACACAAATCGGATAGGAAAAACAGCAGTACAACTCTAGAACCAAAAACGGCACTTGCAGATCACTTTACTCGTATTGGACAACACCCGAACTTCGAAGAAGTACAGGTATTACAAGAACAATACTACAACAAACGAAACCTGTGGAAAATTCTACATATCACCAACATACCAACAAAACAAAGACTTAATTATAAAACGGATACGGATAGCTGTGCCCACATATATAGAAAACTTGCACGAGATAAGTAAACATACAAAATAAAAACAACAATTACAAACTGCTGACCAAAGAAAAATTAAGACCACTCATGTTAAGCAGGCTATATTATATTTAGTCTTTAATTTACACTTAAGTTGACTGATCGGAAAATTATAAGTGTCAAGATATTTATTGATTTGAAACATTTTTTATATAATTATAATTAAAATTTGTACACCCTGATAATATTGGGAACTTTATAACTAAATAAAATAAAAACAAACAAATTTTTTTGTTGGACTTTGAACTCGCTAGAAAAATAAATCAATATAATTATAATTATTAGTAAGCGGTGTGTTGAAAAAAACATTTGACGTTTAAATGAGCATTTGCCTCAATTTGCATTGTTCTCATAAGACTTTCTTTAAAATTTACCATTCAAAAATACATGTGAAGCCGAATGTAAAAATGTTTGTTTGTGAAAAAAAGAAAGTAGAATCAGGAAATTTACTGATTTTCGTGCTTTCTTTTCCTTTAATTATTTTCTTAAATAATTGTTTACGGAAGCGTGATTATTAATTTATTTAATTTAAACACTTAAATAACTCAATTCGGCTCTGGCCATGACGATCGGCAATGATAATTGTAATTTAAATGGGCATTCGCCACTGCGACAAATTGAGTTTTGAAAAGGTATCCTTCATAATGGCGAGGAATAGTGCTGAAGAGAGAATGTTATGGAAAAAAGGAGAAAATTGTTAAATAAATATAAAATTTCAATTGAGGAAATCGGTCGGGAATATCTTAGCTCGTTTGGTGTGCATTTCTTAAGTGTTAGATAGATAGATATATTTAAGGGTGTTATACACTGCGACCTGAAAGATCTATTGTGATACCCCTATTTATTAGAAAGATGAGGATAGTCTCATCTATAAATCTTCTGTCAGGTTAATTTCCGACAGGAATTCATATATTTTGGAGGTCTCAAGATGAGGGATCTTGCTCATATCTAAGATATATTCTCCAAAACACCTGTGTCTTTTGTGTGCCAATGGTCCGCAGTCTGTGATCGGGTGCAGTGAGGTTTCGTCACTTTCTCCACAGAATCGACAGATGGCATCAGAAGATGTACCCAACTTGTTCAAATGGTAGTTGAGTCTGCAATGTCCGCTTAAAATGCCTGTGATGATTCTTAATTTACTCCGAGGCATATTTATTAACTCCTTAGCTCTTTTAGGATTAAAATCTCCCAGAAGAGATTTGGACTGTCTTAATCCCGGAAGAGTCTTCCAGGTTTGACTTCGTTTTGCATCTGTACATTTCTTCAGCAGACCTCCAATGGTATTGGATGATAGTCCACAGAAGGGTTCTGGGTCGTTGAAGTGAGAAGCAGCAGCCTTCCTAGCTAAGCTACCAGCCTTCTCATTTCCCTCTACTCCTATGTGGCCTGGTACCCACATTAGAGATAACTTGTTCATACTGCCTAGGGAGTTTAGCTTCCAAATACAGTCCCACACAAGTTTAGACCTCACTAAGGGTGAGCTCAGACTCTTGAGTGCTGCTTGACTATCAGATAGTATCAAGATGTTTTTCCCCCGATATTTCCTGTCAATGTCGATCTGGGCACATCTTTCAATAGCATGATTTTCCACTTGAAAATTGTTTGGGATAAAACCCATTGGTTCCCAGTAGTTTGTTCTAGGCCTAAATACTCCTGCGCCAGTTCCGTCCATTGTCTTAGAACCGTCAGTATACCATAAGAGGGAATTTTCTTTAATTTTATACGTCTCAGTTATACCTTTCCATTCTTTTTTGCAACTCATCATTGTACAGTATTTGTGTGCTAAATTGAATTTTCTTGGCATAAAATCCTTGTGAGATTTTAGTACACCATTCTCTCGACATAATTTCTTGTACGCTGTAAGAGATTTCCTAGCTGAGTGTTGAATTACTAGATGTAAGGGTGTTAGATCTAGTATAACTTCCATTGCTGCTGTTGGACAGGTGCGCATAGCTCCAGTGATAACAAGGCAGGCAAGGCGTTGTACTTTACTTAATGCAGATTTCGCTGTCTTAAGTCTGACTATATTTGACCAGGCTACAGAACCATAGGTGATGATTGGTCTCACCATCATGGTATACATCCAGCATACGATTTTTGGGTTACATCCCCAAGATTTACCAGCAAGCCGTTTGCATATCATTAAGGAAGCGGTAGCCCTCTTGGTGGTTGCTGTCAGATGGGCCTTCCACATTAACTTTTTGTCGAAAATGACTCCGAGGTATTTGGTCTCAGAGCTAATATCAACCTGTGTACCATTTAGAAGAATAGGTTTCATATATGGGAGAGATCTTTTTCTACTGAACGGCACAATGGTGGTCTTTGAGGCATTGATTTTCAATCCTGTTCCCCTGCACCATTCACTAGCTGCTAATAAGCCCCTCTGGATAATATCACAAAGAGTGGATTCAGATTTTCCTCTAGCTATTATTACAATATCGTCCGCATATCCTTGACATGATATGCCTAGATTTGTGAGTTTTACCAGAAGATCATCAACTACTATGCTCCACAAAATTGGTGATAATACCCCACCCTGCGGACACCCCTTTATTGACTTTGACCTTAACAGTTTTGTCCCCTGCTTCAGCTTCAGTCAGTCTACTGTTTAGTAAAGCTCGTATCCAATTGGAAGTGGTATTATCTATTCCTATTAGACGGGGATTGTTACCGCAATCTCTTCTTCTTCAGAGACGGAGGAACATACCCTGGATCAAGAGGGCCTGCGTTGGGCAGTCACCACAGTGGCGGAATGACCGACCAGTGGTTCTAGTGCAGCGCGAACTCAAGGTCTTGCAGGAGAAATCCCTCCAAAAGGCCCAGCTCGGCGGAAGTGACACCCACGGAAGCCACCGAGCCTGTGGAGGTATTGACCGCTCCGAAAGCTCGCTCGCGAGGTAAGCGGCGGAAGATTGCTGAAAACAGCATTCCCACCTGCCCTTCAGCTGGTACTGCTGGTGGCGCCACGACCCCAAAGGGTACGAGCGAAACCTCGGTGGCGGCTAATGTGGCGGGGAAGAATGTTGCCAATAAGCTGCAGTTTGCCCAGTCCCTCGTATCCAGCAAAACCATATGCCCGGCGAAATCTTTGCCAGTGGCGGGTGGTGAGCTGGACTTTCGCCCAAGCACTTCCAAAGGTGCAGCCAAGCCATCGTACAGCGAGAAGGCTACCGGCCTGCAACCAATGGCGGTGATTGGAAAGCTGGGGCCTGACCATCGGCTGACTTATGCAGAGATAAAATACTGCAAAGGTCATCTGATGCATCGCGTCATTGCCTCCGGTCCTGAAGGTAATGCGAAATCCTATGAGACAAAGGACGGCACTCTACAGGTGTCGTGCGCGTCTCAGGCCAACTTTGTTTGGCTCAGAGGTGTAGTCAATGACGTGCCCCCTATGGGGACCACTCGCTGCGCGGTCTACAGCGAAGCAGGCGTGTCCTCAGGAAGGCCATCTGCTGGATTCCGGATCCCGATCTGACGACCACAGATGTCCTTTCCTGTTTGCGTGCTTAGAACTCTGGCATCAACACGAGGCTTTGGCGAGTTCTTTCACACACCAGGGGAAGCAACCGGGATGGTAAAGAAGGTGCTAGTCTTGTGGTGCGAGTGGATGAGGCCGGAGCCGTCTGAGTCTCTTCTTTGGGACTGTAACTTTTCATGTCTTTCCCAGATGAGTGGCTCGGACGATTCTCGTAGCTATCGTCCTTCGACGGTAACGCAGATCAACTTGCAGAATTCTAAAGCCGCTAATGTACTCCTAAGTAGACGACTCACCCAGCTGCATACATCACCCCACATAACAACATTACAAGAGCCCTGGGTCTTTAGGGGTCGCCTCTGTGGCCTTGGCCCGTTGAAAGGTGCCACGATATTATATGACAGAAACTCGATTAGACCTAGAGCCGGTCTTATAATATCATCCCATCTCGCAGCGACCTGCCTTGACGCATTCTGTTGTCAGGATCTGGTTGCGGCAGAGATTAGTTTTAAGAGTATTCACGGATGGTCGAGGTTCGTGATTGCATCTGCTTACTTTCCTTACGATGTTTTGGAGGCGCCACCACCTGGGAAGGTCGCCACTCTCGTAGGGTTCTGTGAGCGGCGCAGTCTTGGGCTGGTTCTTTGTTGCGATGCTAATGCCCAGCATACGATCTGGGACAGCAGCAAGTGCAATGAGCGGGGCTCTCGACTTATCGAGTATATTGCCTCCTCCAGCCTGAACATCCACAATGTAGGCAGGCAACCTACTTTTGTGACTGCGAGAAGGCAGGAGGTAATTGACGTCACCCTGTCAAATCCAAGACTGGGGTGGTCGATCAACAACTGGAGGGTCCTCTCCGAAGACTCGTGCTCGGACCACAGATACATTGAGTTTCAGTGTGGCGAGCGGGCGCAGATGCCATTGCCCACCAGAAATCCAAGAAAAACAGACTGGCCAAAGTTCAGGGAGGCACTGCGTAGCAATTACGTGATGCCACTGAAACTCCGCAAGGAGCAGAACATTGAGGCGGCTGTTGAACATCTGAACACCGCTCTAACAAACAGCTTCGAGCTAGCCTGTCCAACTAGACCTCCTCTTAGCCGGACTCCTCTTCCATGGTGGAATCGAGAGCTTCAGGTGCTGAGGCGTGAGTCTAGAAAACTCCGCAACCGGGCCCTCAAGACGAATCTTGATGAGGACTGGGAACGATATCGACGTGTTCAGAGGGACTACAAGAAGCTAATTCGGGACTCGAAAAGGACTTCTTTTAGAGACTTCTGCAGTGATATCGCATCCCTGAGTGACACAGCAAAACTGGTGAAAGTCCTGAAAGAGGACCAAACCGCTAAGCTGGGGTCGCTCAGGAAACCTGATGGCTCCTATACGGAGAGGCAAAGTGAGACACTCAGCTTGCTGTTGGAGTCACACTTTCCAGGAAATCAGGTAAGCGTAGCCCGTCAACAACCACCTTTGGTCGGAACTGTTGTCAGGGCAACTACACCCTCTCTACATGATTGGTATGTTGCCAGAGCTGTGGCGAATGAGGCTGCTATTAGATTTGCTATCAAATCCTTTGACAGCTTCAAGTCGCCCGGACTGGACGGCATATATCCGATTTTGTTGAAGGAAGGCATTGAGTCAGTGTTGGCAGCACTGAAGAAGATCTCCACTGCATGTCTCGCACTGGCCTATGTACGCTCTTGGAGGATGGTGAGGGTTGCTTTCATTCCTAAGGTTGGAAGAGACGACCTCACCAATCCCAAGAGCTTCAGACCTATTAGTATCACCTCGTTCATGCTAAAGAGTTTAGAACGGCTGGTGGAGCTTCGCATGCGTAGGGAGTCTCTGAAGACGCATCCACTCTCTCCATTTCAGCATGCCTATCAAAGCGGAAAATCCTGCGAGACGGCTCTGCAAAACCTTGTTGGAAGGATAGAGCGAGCCATCGACAGGAAAGAATACGCAATAGGCATATTTGTGGACATAGAGGGTGCGTTTGACAATGCTACTTTCAACAGTATGTGCGGCTCTGCTAGGCGGCATGGCGTAGACCGGGTCCTAGTAAAATGGATACGTTCAATGCTGGCCCAGAGAAACATAATTTTGCGGGCGGAGGAAGATTTGCTGGTGTCGTCTGGGGTTAATAGAGGCTGTCCCCAAGGTGGCGTACTGTCTCCATTGCTCTGGTGCATGGAAATCGATCCCCTGCTTAACGCCATTAATGACTCGGGTGTATACGCTCAGGCATATGCGGATGATGTTGGCTGTCTTGTGACAGGTCCATCCCTTATGATTGTCTGCAGAAGGGTGCAGAGAACTCTGGATACGATTGACACTTGGTGCAGTGCGAATGGGCTATCGGCTAATCCTGTCAAGACTTGTATTGTCCTCTTTACCAGAAGGAGAAAGCTTGATGGACTTATTCTGCCTACACTAAAAGGAGTCACTATCCAGCTGTCCAAGGAAATAAAATGTCTTGGAGTCATCCTTGATAACAAACTTCTTTGGAAAACACATGTCGAACTGAAGACATCCAAAGCACTGTCAGTTTTCTGGCAGTGTAAGGGTATTTTTGGTAAGACATGGGGTCTTTCCCCTAGTAAGGTCCAATGGATCTATACAGCTATGGTAAGACCCATTATCACCTATGCATCGATGGTTTGGATGAGCAGACTCTCTCTTGTAGGGGTCAAAAAAGCTCTATCAAAACTACAACGTGCTGTGGCCATATGTTGTACCGGAGCATTTCCGACTACTCCAGGCCCGGCACTTGATGCTTTGGCGAATCTCCCGCCAATAGATGTCTTCATCCGCGGAGAGGCCGCTAAGGCCATTTGCAGAGTGAAACATAGTGGCCACTGGTATGGGGTGTACTCGATATTGGACGACGGCGCATGCACTGACATCGATTCTGCAATCCTGTCTATGCCCCCGGACTCCATGTCGTCAACCGTCATACTAGGTTAGATCCCGAGAACGAGCCCGGCAAACACTGCTGCCGTATTTTCACTGATGGCTCCAGGACTGAAGACGGTTCAGGTTCTGGTGTCTTCGTGGAATCTTGTGGGGCCCGTCGGTTCTTTGCCCTAGGTCTCCATGCGTCTGTGTTTCAGGCGGAGGTGTATGCGATACTTGAGGCGATGGACTTTGTTGTGGAAAACAGGTGGAAAGGCAAATCTATTTGTGTCTGCAGTGACAGCCAGGCTGCGCTCATGGCCTTGGATAGTCCGACCACCACTTCCACGATAGTCAGGTCCTGCAAATCCAGGCTAAATTGTGTTGGAAAACATAATAGTCTGACACTGACTTGGGTCCCGGGACACGCTGGCATTGCGGGTAACGAGACCTCTGAGTCTTTGGCCAGGATGGGGTCCGAGGCTGTTTTTATTGGCCCTGAGCCTGTTCTGCCACTCCCTTCTGCTGTCATCAAAACCACTGCAAACAAGTGGGTTGTTTCGACCCACAAGCCAGCATGGCGGGCTGAGAGAGGCTGCGGATGGACGAAACTTATGCTACCTGTTATCTCTGCCCGATGGTCGCGGTTCCTTCTATCTTTAGGTAGGAGGGACTCCAGGCTGTTGGTTGGCGTGATGAAGGGACACTTTCTATGGGCTAGGCACATGGAAAGGATTGGCATATCAGACAGTGCGCTGTGCCCAGCCTGTGAAGAAGAAGACGAGATGGCGGACCATTTCGTTTGCATCTGCCCTGCCTTTGCTCGAATCAGGTTTGGGATTTTTGGCACTGATGTGCTGAGGAGTAACCAACTTATCTCCTTGGCACCACAGGATCTACTTCTATTTCTTCGGAGGTCGGGTAGATTTAAAGCCGAGTAAAAGGGAACCTTAAGTGCAGTACAATGGATATATACTCTGTCTGAGTGCTGCGCTTACTAGATTGACCCGACAAAAAAAAAATATCTATTCCTCTATTGTTAAGAGCCCTAATCATATATTCATGAGGACTGTTGTCAAAAGCCCCCTCAATATCGAGAAAGACACAAAGTGCTATTTCTTTTTTATCCAGTGCTGCCTGAATAAAATCAGTCAGATGGTATAGTGCGGTTTTAGTCTTTTTTCCCGCAATATATGCAAACTCACAAGGATGTAAAGGCTCCCTTTTCAGTACAGTTTCAATACGGTCTCAAGGAGATGTATATTAACTATTTTCTCCATTGCTTTTAGTACAAAGGATGTCAAACTGATAGGCCTGAAGGATTTGGGATGGGCCATATCATTCTTGCCTACTTTGGGGATAAATACCACTTTCGCTGTGCGCCATGCTTCCAGTATGTACCCAAAAGCAAGACTTGCTCTAGTGATATTTACCAGGCGCTGAATCACTCATTTGGAGAAGGATCGGCAAAATACCATCCGCACCCGGCGATTTATATGGCTGAAAAGAGCTGATGGCCCATCTGAACCACTCAGTAGTTATAATTTCTTTGGCTACCTTCCAGCCAATCTTCCTTGCTTTTCTAGGAAGAGCATCCATCTGCAAAAATGGCGGTAACTGGATCGAGCTCTCAGGAAAGTGCACACGCAGCAAAAGGAGAGTGCGATCCTCTTCATTTGCCATGAACGTCCCATCCTCAGATTTCAATGCCAGCTTTAAATCGACTTTGTTTTTCGCAAGAGCTCTATGGAGTCGTGCTACTTCAGGAGTTGATTCTACACTTTCACAATAGGATGTAAAGCTAGTGTTGTGAGTTAGAATCAAGCTACCTACGCGTAGGTAGCTTGATTCTCACAGCACCGGCTCCTATTAAATTCATTAAGAGTGAACATATTTTTAGGGTGCACATATTGAAAATGAATAGTATTTATGCATTAATTATGATATAAACTATTAGGGTGTCACAGTTCCGCAGTCAAGCTGACGAGGGGCATTTAGAATGCACCGACGACACTTTCGTTCAGTAGGTCAGTTGGCTAGAGCCACTGACACCAAATAACAATTGCGTAACTGGAACACCAGGAAGGTCAGTTTTTGTATTGTAATTGTGAATTGTAAATAGTATATAAGAATTAGTATTTTCAGAATAAAACTTCTTGTTGTTTTAAACCCAAAATAGTGCAGTGCTTATTTAAGAAAGTGATGTAGGTTTACAGGTTCCCGCGCAGGACAAGCCGCGAGAGGACATTCCAGAGGACGTTCCCGACAACAACCAGATAAGGACCCCAACATTTTGGCGCAGCCGGTCTAAGGGACCTACAGGAGGAATCCCAGGGCAAGGAACCCTGAAGCAGTGAAGCATCCTGCAACGCATTCGAATGACACTAAGGAAAAAGATGTCATCAGACAAGATAATGGTGAGTAGAGTGTATAGTAGCGTAATTTAAGTAGATACTTCTGCGACCCTGAAAGCGCCGTAGCGCTGGTCAAAGAAGTCGCAACCTATAGGCGCGTTTGCGCTGTTGAACGCAGCTTTTTATGGGCAACCATAAACCGTCAGTATCATCGGACGGTCTATGTTATTACTTCGGCCACTTTCCAGATGCTTGGGACATGTCGAAGTTTAAATGTGGCGTTATACAAAGGTGAAAGATTTTGAATACACATCTGTGGCAGCTGTTTCAAAATTTCTGCTGTTATCAGATCAAAACCTGGACTTTTTTTAAATTTTAGGTTTTTTATCTCACATTTTACTTCGGAAGGGGTACACCGCAGAGTGCCTGCCTTATTCTCATAGTTGATATTGTGATTCGTATCAGTTTCTACGCCACCATTTGGCGTAAAGGTTGGTCTGCAAAAGTGTGAGGCTTTTCCCAGGCCCAGCTACCATTAGCCATTTTAATGAGAGGAATCGGTAATGTGGGCCTTTTTATGATTTTCGTGGCTTTCCACGTAGAGTAAAGTAGTCATTGTTTTTTCATGTGACGGTAACTAGATCGTGCTCCCAGGAAAGTGCACACGCAGCAAAAGGAGATAATTTGACCTTTGTAACACCATGGCTCTTGAATGAGGGCCAACCCCATGCTGTTCTTGGCAAACACCCTCCCGATGACAGCCGAGGCTGCTCTGGCATGATGGATGTTTGCTTGAGCCACTTTCAGACTCGTCATCTTATGGAACAGGTTGTGACGGGATGGTGTTATTAACATCTTCGTCCTCCTCGTCCATAGAGACATCCTCCAGACTGAGTACCAGTGAAGGACAGTATGCGGGCTCAGCCCCTATCTCAACACTGGGGGCCCTGGAAGAGATTTCCGGAGCCACAGTCTTCGGTTCAGCCTCACCTGGGCGAAGGCTACTACTCGTAATTACCATTGACAAAGGTGGGATGTTTGTCTCCTCTACTTCCTCTGCCTTGGGTTTTTCTTGCGTACGTTTTGAACAACCGACCTTGATCTTGCTAAATCGGTAGTTCAACGCATACCCCGAGCTCTTTATTAATTGCATGGACCCATCATCTTTTTCTACGGACAACAACTGTTCGTTGCCCTCGTCCTTGCAACTACATACTCTCCAGAAATTGGTGTTCAGCCCAATATTTTGGCTGGAGAGAAACTTTAGTGACACAGCTACCTCTTGTCCACTACTACGAGGGGGGGAAGAAGATGACTGTGTGTGATCGTGGGATGTTGTCTCCCACTCTGGCGACCAAACTGACGCCATCTCTCACTGAAAGCTGCGTCACGACCCCTTTTAGCCATTCCACCGAGTCCGTCCAACAGCAGTCGATGCTCAGGAAGCCAGGCGTGAAGTGGATACCATCGAAAGAGAATTCTTTGGTCCACTCATCAACCAGCCTCTCAAGCAACATCTGCTCAACACTTGTCAGCTCCTTGCTAGTCAGGATGGTGCTCGGATAGTCTGCAGCAACAACAGCCACCATTGTGACGGACGCCACCTTAGCGTAGCTACCTGCTGCCTTGGACCCTCCAAGGCGTGGTGGCGACCAAGGCGACTAGGTGCGCGTGACGGTGTTGGCGTCTTCCTCTTTTTGGCTGGGTGAAAATTAGGAGAAAAGGTGTTTCGTACCCTTTTCTTTAGGTTCTTGTTTAGATTCGGTTGTGATATTGTGCCAGCCGAATCCTTTACAACCCTGTGCATCATCTGGTTGCAAAGCCTGAGACAGGTAGGTGAGGTACCATCTGACTCCAGCTCCACTTAGCTCCTTTCTGGAGGTTTTCTCCGAGGTGGTAGGACGGAATGGATTACTCCCTTTGTCCCCCAGTTTTACTCCCAGTGTCAACAATCTCTCCTCATTGGAGATGGGAGTTTGTTGAGTCGGTACCATTTTTGCCCTGGCATCAGCAGAAGTGGATGGCACATCATCGGAAGAAAGTTTCCGAATTCCTGCACCACCCATCCCGACTACTGTCATTGAGGGTCCCATAGGTCCACCCACTGTTTTGGTCACGGATGAAGGTCTCCGTTCATTGACCGCAGCAGCATTTTATTTGTGCTTAGCGGGTGATCTTACGCCACAAAGCATTGGCTCATCAAGGATTCTTTGCTCCATTTGATTTGCCAATTGAATTGCGGGATGTCACGCGGAATATTTTGATTAATTTTTTGTTTCTTCATGAAGATTCTTTTTTGCGGAGAATGTAAAGACCACTCGGACAGAGATCAGGAATATCCGAGGTAATCTATTACCACCGAATGGCGCCTCTTTTCGGTGGCTCCGTTTACGACTACGCTATTTAACAGGGCCTCTAGCCTGGCAGATCATCAGCATGGGTCGCGTGTCATCTTGATCCAGCCCTTACCTTCGAACCATAGTCAAGGTGTATTTCTCAATGCTGTATTGTTAAGGTGTATCAAACACTGAGCGATACAACCTGACCTTCGCTAGATTCAGCACCATTAGACCATTGATTCCATTGTATACCTATTACCAGCCGGTACCCTCGGGGAGGGTTCAGTCGAAGGATTTTCTACCGGCCATACAGCGACAATAGTACCTTATTTGTAGGGGCGGCAAGAGAACCGAGAAGACCACGAGAGAGTTGGCAAGTAAGGGAAGTTTTTGAGCATTTGAGTAACAAGGGGACAGAATGGATATTTATAGTGCAGCAGCGACACATCAAGGCGGAATATATGAAGCTGATCTGAAGTCAATGAAATACCACTCGGGCATAAGATTTTAACATAAGAGCAGTTTTCTACGCCCCTAATAAAGATAGAAGCAGTTTTTAACTCAAGGGCTTTGATATCCTTGACTGATGATGCGGAAGATGGACAGGCTTTTGATAGGGGATCCGTTACCCTTACCATTTGTGAGCGAGCAGCAGTCAAAATGAAAGGAGCAAGCTTGTGGAGAGCAGATCAGAAAATGGTTGAGCATTTCTGGAAGAGATGGAGTGAGGAATATGTGACGCCGCTGCAAGAGCGCAAAAAATGGCGCCGAGAACGAGAACCAATGAGCCTAGGTCAATTAGTGCTGATAAAGAGTGAGCTTTCCTCCAGTGTAATGAGCTTTGGGGAGAGTTTGTCAGCTAATGAGAAGCCGAGATGGACTGATACGTTCAGCCATTGTGGAGACGGGCATAACTCGCCTGACGACGCCTGTTCAAAAGATATGCGTGCTTCCAATTGGGCCGAGTGAATAGAGGGCGTCTGCGACTGCAGGAAAGGGGAAAAACAGGATGACCTTCTGTTGCTCGTGGGGATTATATCAAATGCAACCATGCGTTTGAGTTTCTCACACAGCAAAAATAGGTTCAGCGAGAAATTGGAGGTTTAGTTCGTTTCTGACAATGGAGCAGCGCGGAAGTGACAATGGTAGTCATTTGCACACATAGCATAGATTTATTATTTCATTGCAACTTTTAAAGATGTCCGTGGTTAAAACAGTTCATGCATTTTAGTGGTATGTGTGATCGATTGTGTACATTAACAGAAATTCTAGTTTTTATTGCAACAATATTTTGTAATGAACACTGACTGATAAGCGGGCGGTTGGACACTAATTGTATCGAGAAGTAGTCGTTGACTCTTTTAGTACAAATTATTTTTTCCATTACATATTAGAGTTGAGTTTAGCCAGTGTGTGTGGATTGGAAATAGTACTGATAACAACGTTTGGTTGGCCGTTACTATAAGTTTAACAGATTTTCAATATTTGACAGACAAGACGAAACCAGATCCAACACCTAATATACCAACATTCTGCAATGAACAACTCATTGCATACGTCGATAATTCAAAATACGATATATAAAAAATGTGATTGTTCAACTATACAGTTTCTTTTATAACTATTTTATAATGTCTATATAACGAGAAATTATAGTGTAATTGTAAATCCCTTATTAGCTTTGTACATAAATGGAATTATTTCATCAAATATCGACTACGGATATCACTATGACAGCTTTATTCAATACAGACGATAATACAAGCGACGATTGTCCTTTTTCTGATCGATCCCATTTCCTTTGTATGGCTTGAAAGAGTCCAAATATTTATTCATTTCTGTAAGAATCAATTTATTTCATGAAAGTTTTAAACTGAGCCCAGTAAAGATCGCATATTATCATAAAAGCTTAATATTGCATATTCCAGTGGAGTGATATTTACATGATTTAATTTAATTTGACAGAAGTGAATCTGATGTATAAATTGTATAAATAAATAAATATATATATATATATATATATATATATATATATATATATATATATATATATATATATATATATATATATATATATATATATATATATATATATATATATATATATATATATATATATATATATATATATATATATATATATATATATATATATATATATATATATATATATATATATATATATATATATACAAGTACTTCTGTATATACTCCGAACCCAATTATAATGCCCACAAATTACAATATTTTAGACAATATTTCTTACAGTTTTCTCTTTTAACCTAATTTTAAGTAGCTCCCATAATTCGTTACGATTCAGTACCAGAATTTGTGATCATAAGTGGCAGTGGTTTCTATTTGGAAAAAATATAGCATAAAAAAATGTTTTGATTAAATCTCATTTAAAACAACTACATAGGTATATTACCAGTAATTTAAAAGTTCATAAATATAGAAATCTTCCAATAGTAAATGCTTATAAATATTCTACAATATCGCATTTAATGGATATATTTGGACAACTCTGGCCCACAATGCTGCGCCCACGATAGTTTGGACTCTTTTCTGTAAGCAGTTTCCTAAATATAGGTAATATAGCAGTTTCCCCATCCAACAACTCTGTTTCGGAACTTGCACCATAAATTGATGATTCGGCCTTATTGCGCTGTTTGCGTTGCTTGTCTGGTGCTACATTTGGAGAAGAGTGATGATGAGTAGCATACTGCATATTGGTTTTGTTTAGTTTACGCTGTTGTATGCATTGAGTGGTGGGAGGAGTCGGTTCACGTTCGCGCTCACTATCAGTTTCGCTTTGACAAACAGTACCTTTTTGTGGTTTGTGTCGATGCTTGTTGCGATTTTTCTCAGAGACGGAACGTTGAATCATCGAAGTTGCCTGATCATATTGAATGATATGACTGTGTTCCGAACATCGTTGGGGATTCGCATAATTTCGAGGAGATTGCCGGGAATGTGTCTTTGCATGAGACAATGTGTGCGTGTCCCAAAGATCACTTTGAGAAACAACAAAATTCGATTTAAGAGCAGCGCCCATGCTAACACGCCGATTGTCGGTTATGGCGGGCGCTAGAAAACGAACCAAAATTATTTTTAAAAATGTTACTTGTGTCCAACCGATATGTACAACGTATTTAACTTTGCAGAACCCGCTTCAGTGGCACCACATTTTAAAATTTTGAATTTCGCTTAGCAAATGTTACTTCACAAAAGTAAGTTGCAATTTGAGATACTTAACATTTATTACATAGATATATTTCGCGAGAAAGAAAAAAAACAAAATTATGAATTTCTGTCCAACGAAAATATGTGCTTGATAAATTAATTAGGAACGAATTAAGCTCGGTTTAAGTTAAATACGTCCTCGATACAAGTCTGGACATAGTATAAAAATCGCCTATATGACACATACTTTTGACGCCATTGTTATTCTTCAAATGTGAACCATGTGAACACACATTATTTAAATCTATACTGGACGTAGAAATATTAGTGGATGAGTTCCTATGGTTTCCTGTGTTCTTTATTTTGGCTGTTGGAGTTTGACTGCTATTTTCATAGCGCTGAATGTAATTAGTTTAGTTATATTATTACTATAAAAAGTAAGGTGAATGAATTATCACGAGCTCACCCGGGATGCAGATGATTGCCGCCGTTCTCGTACCATCGACTCTTCGCGTTTAATGTTGTTGCATTCTTGTCGCTGGGCACTGGTTATACAAGCAATATTTCCGTCTGTTTGGGCTGAAACAGAATTTCTTTTCTCGGTAATCCTCCGCTGGTTTAAATCTTCAGGGATTTTATGATGTAACTGAGGTTGTTGTTGCTGCTGTTGTTGCTGCAGGTGTTGGTGAAGTTGCTGTTGGATCGGTTGCATCGGTTGATGATGCTGTGTTGGTATTGATATTGGTCCAGATTGCTGTCTTATATTTTCTTGCATCTGTTTAATTGTCTTCACTTTTTTTTTTCTAAAAATATAAAATATGTCTTTAATTTCGAATTTAACTTGGCATTATACTCGTTGGTATTTACGGCGGTAGCGATGGCGCCACGGTGGTGGATTGAACCGACACCAATGAATTATCCAATTCGACATGAGTTGAGGTGACACTGTCTACTGATGTTAACTCTGTAATCTCTATAAGGATTCGTGTTTGCATAATTCATTATATAGTTCCAGTCCCTCCCACTAAAAATAGCTTTTAATTTGCTATGTTTCTGAGAGGTAAAATTTTACAAGTATCTTGTTTTTAATAAGAGAAAATGTGGTCTTAGCAGCACACACATTTTTAAATAATTATAAGAAAAGTATCTTCGGTGATATTATATTTTCCATTTGCCGTCACATGCAATAATATATACGAGTATTTAAATGGCTTTAAATTAAAATCGGATTTTGATACAAAGAAGGATATTCACAATATTTTATCTTGGTTAAATTAATAGCACATATTTGCGAGCAAATTACTTATAGAAAAAATTAATAGTTTACATGTGCAACCAGAAATATATGCATTGATTTAAATGGACAGCCAGATTAATTTGTTACCTCCTAACATTGCGGCGAATTAAAAACTCTTTTTTGCGAAAAGTGGAGAGGAACTTAACTATCAACATAATTATATTTACGGGAACAATAAAAATGTCAACAAAATATCTTTGTAAGAAGAAATTATTATAAAATTCATCATAACAAACCGGTCGTGCTCGGCATTTCCCGACGCACAGGTGGAGCTGATAATCGCGATGGATCACTTAATATTGGCTCAGTGTCACCATTGTTACTAACACCTGAACAAGTTACACCATCAATCCATTTCCGAGCCTCAGGACCTATTTTTCGTATCAAGGCCTGTAACTCATTTTCCTTTTCCATTAAAGCCTTTCGGAAGCGACAATTTGTATTCTTTACATCCCGAAGACGTTGTTCTAATTCACATACCGACGAATCCCGACGATTCTTTGACATTGGCCGTAGAGTTGCACGTACACGTTTATCCACAACTCCCTGAGGATTTCGTTTAAGCTCAACGAGCTGTTAACAAAGCAAATATTCCAATTCTTAGTTTAACATAAAAGATGAGTAACATAAAGCTTTGTGTACAAGAAAGTTTTGAAATTATTGTAACAAGAAAGTATGCATTAACAATGACAAAAAAAAATCATTTTAAGAAGCGGTTAATTAGAGTTTGATAGAAATAAAATATAGCAAAGAAAGATGAATAAATTAAATCTGAACATTTTCTCCAATCATTAGTATAAAGCAATCATTAGTATATATTTATAAAATTAAAAACATTTGTTAAGTGCAGACCACGAATCGGAATGCCCCCAAAATGCTTCCAAAACCTTTAAAGTGAAATGTTCTGGGAATATCGAATAGTCAGCATCAGACGAGTTAATTAAATTTAATAATATAAAAAAAATTGTGAAATGTTTTAGATAAAACGGCAATATTTGGCGAAATATTTAACGAAATTCGTCAAAAATGAAAGAAACTGATTGTGTCAATTATAATGAGTGTTCGATTAGGGCTCTTCTCCTTCGTGTTCTCCACTTCCAAAAAGGTTCAACACACTACTACTACTACACGTAAGCACACAGGTAGAGTCAATGAAATTGTATGTTTCGAGTTAATGCTGAACAGCATCACTAATCTTAATTGAATTCATATTAAATATTTGACTTGTGGATCTTTTAACATATTTCAATATCCCAATTCAATTAATAGCAATTACTGACATTTCGTTCAGTCTTAAGTGGTTTCTTCCAATTTCTAAATGAAAAATAATTGGGGGCTAATTCGCGCAGTCGTGAATTAATTCCAATTTTCCAATATTGGTATGATGCGACTCGTTACAAATGGAATCTCGTTTCGTTTGAAAAGTAGCAAATCGCTATAAATAAAGATTTATGTAAAAGTGAAACAAAAAATATGTGTTTATTTCCTAAAAAAGATAAAATTTGCAGTAAATTGAAAAAATTTTCATTAATTAATATTAAAATACAAATGGATCCAAATTTTTTTTTCCTCATCTGAATCTGAGGAAGAACACATAAATAAAATAAGGATGCTAACAGAGAGCCCAGCCTTTAAGTCTGTCAAACAATGAGTAAGTACAAAAATTGTTTCTTTAAAGGACACATAAAAATATGTATTTTTGCTTTAATATTTAAGAAACATTTTAGCATGACTACAGAATCCTTCAATTATGTTCTTGGAGAGTTATATTTTGAAGCACATTTGTCAATAGCTGTACCAGCAAATATGCAGGTGGCAGCAACTTTATTACTGTTGACTTCTGGAGGTTTCCAAAGCACTGTGGAAAATGATTTCATTATAATAAATAATAAAAAGAGTCTTGAACGAAATGGAAAGGAAGCTATGTGGAAAATATACACATTTTTCTCCCAGTAATTGTGAAGAAACAAAAGTTTATTTTATGCAAAAACTCGAACTGTCAGGAGGTATTAGAAAATATAATGAATTATTTATTTAATTGATATTTTTCCAACAAGTTATTGGCTGTATAGACGGGACACATTTTGAGTTGCAAAAGCCGCAAAAGGAGCATATATTTTCAACAGGAAAGGATTTCATAGCCTTAATTCCAGGACTGTAAGTTTAATACATTTGTATATTTCAAAACCTAACGATCAAAAAACAAAATTTTTTTTCAAATATGTGATCACAAATATAAAATGTTTGGCATAAATTCAAAATATAGAACACGATTCATTTGTGAGGAAGTCATCGAACGAAAGATTTATTTATTATTTGAAACAAGAATATAACAAGAATTTGCTTTTGCCAATAGTTCTCTTTAGTAATATTGGTCCAATAATTTATAAAAAGTTATTAATTAACAAAATAAAATAAAAATATGCACTTACATTTCATTTCTTTTTTAACTAATACCGAAAAACGTTATTTGAGTCGATTAATTGCAATCGAGTAAAATTTCGAACGGTTCCATTCAAATTCCGCAAATTAGCGGGTGGCATAATACCAAATTTCGATACACTTTACCCGCTATTGAGACTGAGGGAATATCAAACCGGTATCAAACACAAAAATTCCAAACGTTGGATAAGACCGTCACTCGTTCACGACTGTGGTAATTAGCCCCCTGATTTAGTCGCTTTAATATTATTGTGAATGGCTTTTGTAATGTATTTTAGTGTCTTCCTCTGTTAACTGTGCATCTTGCATCTATTTGTTCTAAGAAACTTGAAGTTTTCACCACTATATTATTTCGTTTTATCATAAATTAAATAAATATTACAGCTGGTTCTTCATTCATTTAAATTCGTAGTTAGAGAAGTTAACGCATTGTAAACTGGAGTACAATTATATTGGCTTACCCTATGTGCTATTCTATGTAATACAACACTACAGGTATATACATATATGCATAACATATAAAGGATTAAAAAACAGTTACAAAAACTACAAAACTTCCTTACTACCAGTCTTACTTTCGGTACGAACACCAAACACAAAGTGGCTGTCGTACAAAAAATTATAAAAAACGATAGTAAGACAAAAACTAAATCCTTTCGGTCAGATAAGACAAGTGATATGGCAGCTCCAGCAATACAGGTAATAAATACATTATAGACTGAGAAGCCAATGTGCTTAGAATCGTTCAGTGCTGGTATGGATACATGTCGGGTTTCCCACGCCAAAAAAGCGCCAAAGACCTGAAAGAAAGATATTATATTTGTTAATTTGATTAACTATTGTTTTCTTTTAATTTATTAATTATTTTGAAACATACCAAAAGTAAACCTTTGTACGCATAAATAATGCTTACAAAGATGGTCATATGCTCCGATTGGCAGTACTCATTTTCAGGTATTACAAGTACATCATCCATCGACTCATGAATCTAATTATAAAGGTTCATAAATAACTATATATGCAGTTTTAAAAATATTCTGCATACCTTAGGTTCCAATTGTTTGGTATCACGAAAAAATGGATCAGCCACTTGCCATGTTGTTATAATGGCAATATCAATGAACAATAAAACACCTACAACCATAAACAACTGATAATCTTTAATGACTTTCTTGTTGAGTTTCAAATCTGTAAATATTGAATGCACACGCCAAGTCTTTGAAAACATTGCTCCAAAAGCTAAACTAAACCCGGCCATGAGGATCCATGCTCTAGCTGTACAAATATATGGGAAGGCTGCAACACTGCTCAGGGTTGTGTCCAAACCCAGGAAGATGACACTCATGTATGTTAAAATGCATCCGATTATGATAAGATTATTTAGATGCGGACTGGACATTTTTATATACCTGAAGATTTAGAAAATTACACCAAATAACCATAATTGCATAAAAGTGATATTCTTACCTTTGATTACGGTATTTTATGTTGAAAGCTAGGAAGACACAAGCAATAATAATGCCAATCACGGACGCACTGGCTGATACTATATAAATTGTTAGATTTACTTGGCTATGTTCTATGTAGATTAAAGTGCGATCTTTTGGAGGAGTCTTGCCAACCTGAATGTTAAGATTGTTTTTATTTCACTTCCACAATTCGAAATAACGAACATTACCCATCTTACTGGTTTCCCTAGTGTCAAATCCAAATGATTTAATTGAGAATGATACTCGCCAATTTTTTCTACCTGACCAATTTGAAATTGGTTAATGAGGATGTTGGCTTTGCGTTCATTATCATAAAAGCGTACTGGACCCTATATTGGGCAGAGTAATAAGTAATGAATAATTTTTTCTTTTATTCGAACTATTCTTACTTACAGTTACACCTTCGAATGAAGTATTTCCAAGCGCTTCCAGAAAAACACTTTCCCAATCTTTAACACGGTAATCAAAGTGTGTTAAAAAGTCTTCACGTTTCTGTGCCACATATTGTATTGCTAAAGCTGCAGCCCAAATACCGTCATAGGTATAGCCGTGAAAGCGGGAATATTCAGTTCCACGAAGGCTGTCATACTCGGCAAGGTATTCGTCGGCAGTCTTGTAAAAAAAATTATTCGATCATGCTAATATTCTTCTGCTAATGCATTTGCAATTATTATCTACTCACTATTCCTGCTATTGTTATATCACCACTAGTAGATAATGGCAATAAATCCACCATTATTGTTCCTTCTAAAGCTGTGGATATTTCATCGATTGAACACTTCGTATCAGTTGCATTCCACCATTCAGTCGAGTAAGTTGCCATAATAAGCCACTGAAAAGCTCGTCCGTACATTTCCAAACTGTAGATGAAATAGGATATATGCTCTGGGTTTGAAAAGGATGTAGACTATCTTCACTCACTTGAAAGCCTCGCAAAAAACTTTCCTTGCGAATTGTTCATGGAAATTACCGAGAATAATGCGCACATCTTTCTCTCTCAATTTCTTTAGCGATTCGGTAACATCATTCACAAAACTTTGTGTTTCAACTACCTCCAACTCCATTGTATCCAGAACTGCCACCATGTGATTATGAGGCAATGAGTATCGTGGCTCATTTTGATATAATGTGCCAACTCGCGTCCAATTGAATTCCTTCAGTAACGCTAAACGTGGTGCATTGAAGGCATTTTCGGAAGGTACCACACGAAAAAAGTTCGGAAAGGCGTCTTTGGTGAACATTGGGTGAGTATCGGCATAGGACAACTGTGTTAAATGCCAATGTTTGCTTGCTTTCGCTATGGGGTCTGTGACATGTGTGCAAGCTGCGCCAAATAGCATTAGTTTGTTTGGACCAGAATGCATCATATCGAAGAATGACTTGACACCAACAGCCGCATTACACTGAAAGAACTCAGCACTTTATTGTGAAATCGGCTCTGATCATATCAATTAGTTACCTCTGTATCATTCCACCACATGTGCAAGCGGTAGTTAGTTAATATTATAGGATGCTCGTTCACATGTGAAAGGGCTAGTTTTACACTGGGCATTACGCCGCGCCCGGTATCAGAATTTTCCACACCGTCACCGTAGGGGAAGAATCCAGCTATATATACATCTGATCGTTTTGCGGTTCTGCCATGAGTATCGTCAATTGTGGCAATCAGTGATAACAGCAAAATAAGTAGTGAATGCATTTCATGAATGTACAAAACCTCTGAAATATAAAAATGATAAATGGTAATTATATATATATATATATATATATATATATATATATATATATATATATATAAATATATATATATATATATATATATATATATATATATATATATATATATATATATACACGTTTACATATATATATATATATATATATATATATATATATATATGTGTCGGCACATGATTCTAAATTTTATTCTCAAACTTAGTATTAATCTTATTCTTAATCAAATCAAATTTGCATAATAAATTGAACTTGTAACATTTCATTTTTTTGCATGTTATGTTTCACTCTCTGTGTATTTCACTACCAATGAAAACGAGACGAAGGCTTGAAGCTTTGTCGAGTGTGCCCCGCAGCAGCGTACAAACAAGAGAATTAGAGTGATAAAGTTAAAGGGTCAAACAAAGATAAATATAACCAAAGGCAATATACCAAAGACAATATACTATCAAAAACAATATACTATATTGTTTTTGTATATACTACAAAGATACTACATCGTTCTCGTCACTCAGCGAAATGCGTTAAAATTGCGTGGCTGACTATGCCATAATTATTTAACTCAACGTCCGAAGTTTGCTGGGCAATGCAAGAGCAAAACCTGTAGACAGACGTTCTTGTTGTCCTTTTGCTACGAGTTCTATATGTGCATTTGAGTCTATTAATATGTGCGAATGTTTGTATGCTTGCTGACGTATATGATGTGCTTGTGTATGTATATAAATATGGGTATGTTATTTTTTATTTCTTTATTTCTGAATTTGAAATTGGAATGAATACGATTTTCAATCATAACGATTGAAGACGAGGCATTAGCAAAGACAAAAGTTAACAGTGGACCCATTGTGTGTGTACATGCATTTTGAGTGGCTGTATGAAAAGAAACAATCAGCCAAGTCGACTTTGTTAACCCCTACATGTAATTCAGATATACATATAATTATAGAAATGTTCTTATTCGGCAGTGTATAATATTAAATGTATTCGGGAACCGTAGATTTAAATTTTTCATTAGTGTAAATAATATAAATGTATTTAATTTATTTAATTTTTTAAATGTACTCGTATATTAGTAATTATTAATAATTATTATTATCATCTATGAAAATCGTCACACAGTAATTCTTATTGAATACTAATTGCAACGATGATCATGATACTAATCTGGACTGGAACTTCTGCTTGACATCGGATTCTATTACTATATCATATGACCAATTTTGAAAATTCTAATATTCAAGACGAAATGACAGTTAATGACAATAGCAGATCTTCTCCTTAAAAATTCTTCTAATATATGTTTCCTGATCTGCCAAATACATTTTGAAGTATTTGAAGACATATTTCCTTCCATCTGTCACACAAGACATTTAAAACAACAAATAGTTGTCTCTTGTGTAATCGAAACTAACAAAAATTACCCATATTGATTTTCACATGGAATATGCGGCACACATAGACTGGAGGTCCTGAAATTTCTGATAGTGGTGTTAGTTAGAAAGCACTGCCGATGGATGCTTCAAGACCATTTGACCAAAATCAGGTATCAAAAACTGTACAAAATAACTTCTGACAACAACATGGGGCAACCAAATAATAAATTTGCCAAATTTGGGGACTAGTCATATTGTGGTCCATGTCAAAAGTCTGAAGCCATCTTCCAGCTTGAATTTCGGTTGAGTATATTATGTTCCTTGTGCACATTTTAATTTTAACGGAGATGTTGACTACTGCTTGTACAGCGTAGGAACTAAATTTTTTATATTATGGGGATGTGTCAGGCTAAAACATTTGTACTTTATGTAAATAGAATGAGGAGTTAGTAATTGTATAGTGGAGTTTTATTGGTATTTAGTTTTTGGCCTCCTTATTTCCTATCATAAATTAGAGTAGCACTTTCGTTCTAATTAATGTGCTATTGTATGTTATACTTCCTACAAGTTATTTAGTACACTTACTTTCCTAACTCTTTGCAATTATTTGTAGAACTCCACAAGTTTATAGTTACTGTACAGAGCCGCAATAAATCCTGTTTTGCTGGATATATCTATATATGCTATTTATAATTTTATCAATACTTTCATTACTGTAGTACTGTTGGTTACACTGCAGTTTTGGCTTCAGCTAGTTTGCTTCTTTATCACTTATTCCATATTTAAATGTTATAAAATTTTCTGTTGTTTTTATTTTAATTTAATATAAACTATAAAAATGGGTCAATTGATTATCCCTTATAGTATAATATAGATATGCTATAAAGTATAACTCCAAATGGAAAATTACCGAACCTAATTTGAATCACTTTTGTGAAAATTATGCTACAATTAGCCACTTTCTTATGCGTACACTATTCCCCTCTGATTTTCCGGTCCACCTATATACAATATTTTAAGGTTCATGTATACTTTGGGAATGGTAATTATAAATTTTGCAATGCATGTAACTTGATTTGTAATCATTTCTGTTATCGATGTGCTTCGTATCAAATATTTCAAATCTCTTAACCATTCATTGCATTTTTCTTGTTGGTATTTTTTGATGTCAAAACGGTTATTGTTGTTTCTTTATTAAATTATTAAATGGATTCATGGAACCAAAGTTATTGATGGCAATTTAGGGAAATTTTCCAAAGTTCCATGCATAATTGGACACACATGTAGATTGGACCTATTGGGGAGTCCACAAAAAAAAAAACGCACCACTTACAAATTTTGGTTATGCAACTATAATAAGTACTAGCTGACCCCGCAGGTTTTGCCCTGCGTGAAATTATGTGTTTTGAAAAGAAAAGAAAATTGAATTTATATTGTGTTGAAAATCATTTATTTCCGATTTTTCTATATTTTTTTCAATGTAACGCAGCTTGCTAAACAACATTTTTTGTTTTCTGTTTCGGTGCGTAAATGTACAGACAAGATGGTTTTCCAACTAGTGAACACGCCACGTATAGCTGGCCGTGTGAAAAACATGGCATTTCCAGATTTATGCCACACACTTCCAGCGACTGTCCTTGTGTCCTGTTGATTGTCATCGCAAATGCAAGTTTCACTGGAAACTGAATACGTTTGAACTGAAATGGCAAATCGTTGGAACTCAAAGGAATTCGTGGAATCAAGCATTCTGCCCCCTTGTAAGTCCCTTTCAAAATTCTTGCAACTATCACATTATTCGATAGCTGCGTCACAATCAGTCGGGTTCCATTGCACAGTTTCGGCGCATGAAGATTGCGAAGCATAATAATGACAGATCCAACTTTGAGACGCAAATGATGCGGCGGCATGCCAGGCAAATCCAAAGAATTTAGAAATTCCACTGGATAATTCACGGCTTCGTCTTCATTTTCAACACGATCGATCGATTTGTATGAGCGCAAATGTCCCGGAATTTGACTTTGAATCGTCCAGTTTAAGTCATTAACATCGGTATTTTTGGCAGCTAATATTGCGCGTGCAGTCAACCAATCGTAGTTACGATAATTTTGGCCAATGTTCGGATAAACATTCGTGATGAGTTCAGCTTTCGTTGAAGTGAATTGATAAATGGCAGGTGGAATTGATATCAAACCACTGGAAGTATCAACCGGAATTTGCCCATTTCCAATTCTTAGCAGTTCTTTAGAGAAAACTTCTGCGGTGCTATCCTGTTGCAGGAACACTCGCATATTTATAGTCAATCGTATGGTTTTCACGTACCGCCACAAATACGATGACTTGAGACATGCGTTCAATTCATCCGCCGCTGTTGATTTCGGAATAACAGGAAGTGTTTGTCGAAAATCGCCTGCTAACAGTATCATTGCGCCACTAAAGCGACGATTATTATTCCGCAGATCTTTCATTGTTCTGTCAAGTGCTTCTAGAGACCGTTTGTGAGCCATTGTGCACTCATCACATACTATCAGTTTACAATTCTTCAACACTTTTGCCATAGCTGATTGCTTTGAAATGTTGCAAACAGGTGTTTCATTGATTTGCATGTTTAACGGAAGCTTCAGTGCCGAATGTGCCGTTCTTCCACCTTCTAGTAGAGTTGCAGCAATCCCAGTAGATGCGAGAGCCAACGCAATGCCATTTTGAGATCGTATTGTTGCAAAAATCAATGATATCAGGAACGTTTTCTCAGTTCCGCCGGGCGCATCAAAAAAATATAGTCCACCGTTTCCATCATTGACATACTTCATCAATTCATCATACGCACTCTTTTGCTGCTCATTCAATAATGGAACATTTCTTTGTACTTGTTGTTCCAAAGTTATCCTGTCGTATGCATGCTCACGTTCCAATTCACGATTCAGTACATCTCTGATTTGACGATTTGGCGCTTGCATATGAATTTCAGTCAATAGTTTGCCACTCATAAGCAAACACAAATCTTCAATCAACACCAATGCTACATTGTAGATGTCATCGTTCATTTGCAATTCTGAATTCCATGTTGCCACTCGAATACGATGTAAAATGTCTTCGGCAATGTAATTTTTGTACGTATCCCATAATTGACGCGGATTTGAAGGCTGACATGTCGAAATGATCATCGCGAAAAGTGTGCGAACTTCAGTGGCATGCGAAGTAGCTATCGCATCGTCCATCTTTGATTCCAGTGATTATCATGTTCCAGCAATTGTAATTGCTGGCATCCTTCTCGAAAAGTTGCACACAACGTACCATTCACAGTACGCAATGACTCAAATGAAGTTGAACCGCGTACATTAATCAATAGCAACCGAAGGTAGAAGCAATCGTCGTTTTTCGGGTGGATTGTGTAAATTCGTCCTAATGCATTAGTTGAGAACACACCTGGATGTCCATCTACTGGTTGGCCTTACTTTCTGCGTAACCATTTCTTCGACGATGCATGTATAATATCGAGGCATTTCCGAATAAAGCAATGTTCTCGCAAACGGATCACTGGCGCAAGCTGAGAAAAGACTCGTCAATGTTGTTGGTGGTGGTGTTTCCGCACGCTGTACTGCATTCTCGGGGTTGAAATACACTCTTTGGCCATTCTCCAAATGAACTGCGAGATGCACAACAGTCGGAAAACGCTCATGAATTACAAAAGAAAATATTTTCCAAAGCGCTTCATTGCAGTTCATTTGATACTTGCTGATCTCATCTCGTTCAAGGCCAATAACCGCCATGTCGCTTCCTTTGGTGACGTACTTGCAAACGTATTTGATCGATTTCACAGAACTGCAATACTCAACATTGATATGAGTTTTGAATGTCTTAGACAATATTGGCGAATATGGTACGATCCATGTGTTGTCAACTTCGATATTCACTCCTCTAAATTGAATGCTGAATGTTCTACCATTGTTGTCTGATTAGCGACGCCGATAGAGTGGATATCCCTCATTTCTAGTTTGCGTTTCCGAAAGAAAAGCACGTGGATAGTGTTTCGTGCATTTATTGTTAGACATACAAACCGTAGTGGGATTGTAGTGTCCGCAAGGTCCATGAACCATATTGGTTTTCACCACTTCGTATAATTCTGGATCTATCTCTGGATCAGGAATTTCCGCAGAAATTATGTCATCAATTTGATCTGGTGTAATCTTGTCCACCATCCAAAGAAGAATGTGTGCGTGCGGCAAACTTCTTTTTTGCCACTCAACAGAGTACATCCAGCATATAACAGCATCATATATACGTTGCTTCACGATAAATTCCATCAAATATCGTAGCTATTGTTTGAGAACTTGTGCTGTGACATCGTGACGATCGCTTGCTGATTGACCGCGATTCAATAATTTCGTTATCTGTGGGCATTTTGGATTCCAAGTGAATGTAACAAACAAATACGGCCGTCCATAATTCCGCACGTATGTCATCGCATCCTGCGAGTACTCGTGCATGTGCTTTGGGCTGCCAATGTATGTTGATGGCAAAATCGTGAGTCGGCCAAGGTTTGTCACATCTTCATCGCTATTGACCGCATCTCGCAAGTGAATATACTCTTCAGATCGAAGCTTGGTCTGATTGAAACGAATGAAATTGAGTCGTTCTGCCTCCATCGTCATGTACACATCAACTGCATACTGTTGAAATAATCGGCGATATCTCAAGAGATGGTTGTCAATTCCTTCGCGAATCATCAATCGATACGCGTAAAAGTTCATTGCACTGACCTTCTTATTTGCATCGACACCTAAAAGTTAACAAAAAATGAACTTACAATCAAGAGTGTTTGTTTTTCTTTTACTAACCATTGGCAGGATTGATCATGTTGTATCTCAAGTGATATCCATCTTCACCACGGCAGAACATAAGCGGATATTGTAGTGAGTCATACGATCGATGAGTTTCACTGATTCGCTCTAATGCATCTCCTGCTCGACGTTTAATAACAATATCACGGGATTCTAATTTATCGCCAACAACAACAATTGATATTTCATCGGCCGTCGGTGCATTATATTGCCGTTCATGCGTGCCTGCTGGTCGTTTGTCCACTTTTATGACGATTCTGTGATCATCAGATGGCATCCTTTCTAACGAAGTTTTGAATAATCGAATTAGTTCGTTGTGTTCATGCAACATTTCTTGCAATTGCTGCACAATTCTCTTTTCGTCGCATTGAAAATTGCACAACGTCGATTCACTTCTTCATTTGAATCTCCAAGGAAATTTATTTGGAGATATTTGTGATCTTGATCAGGATGCGGCAACAGTGATCCAGCAATCTGTATAGTTGCAGACAAATATGTTAATTTCTGTACTTTATTGGCGAGATAATAAGTGTTAGATTGTTGGTGAACTAACCTTGAATGTGGGATTGTAATTATGTTCATTCACAATTTCCCCACCAAACGACGTGATTTGAAAACAATCGTTACACATCTTGGAATTTTGTAAAAAATGATTCGAATTTGGTGATTCACCGTAAAGCAACGACCGCAATGGCTCTGGTGGAGGAAGTAACTCTGGTAATTTCACTTTTCCGCTTGCGCAACACCAGCCGGCCGGTTCTTTTGGAAATTTCAGTGCATCGCAATGCGGGCAAACGACAGACATCGAACCAAATCGAACTGATGCGTGCGCACCGTATTCAATGTCCGCTCATATCGAAAGGCTGCACGTTCGATATTCAAATTAGGCAATCGTTGTTGTTGCTGGCGTTGTCGGTGAGCAGCCAAACGTTGTTCTCTTGCTTCATGAATTTCCTGAGCACGAACTTGTCTTCTTCTCAATCGTTGTCTCTCATTGTAAGCTTCGTGAGCCTCTTGTGATTGTCGCGCACGTTGTTCAATCATTCCGATTCGAGCAGATTCCATTGCAGTAGCATTTTCCTCTTCCGTACGACGTCCTGTATAAAAACGTTGGTCCGTTGTACGTCGGGAACGCCGACCGATATTAGCGCGACCTCTTTGTGGCATCGTAACAAATTTCAATCTGTAATTGATCATTTTGTATGAAACGCACATAAAGTTTCACGGAATAATTTTCAATAATTTACATTTTGAATAGCCGAAATAAAGAGAGCAAACGACCGAAATTTAACGATTCAAATAATTTACAAATCAGCTGAAGAAATAACACAAATAAATTCCAATGGAAATGAGGTTAGGTATTCACCAACAAACGAAAATAATGAACTCACTTTTTTTGTTTGAAATGTCAATAATTTCACTCAAAGACTGATGATCCACAGATTTAAAATCAAATATTTCGTGAATGTAAACAATTTAACAATTTAATGTAATGAATTTAACTCGAGAAATCAATTAAAATTTGGAAAAATGTCAAAAAGTCAATTGACCGTGTCCGCACTGTCCGAATAAACAAATCAGAAAGAACAAATAATATACGCAGCTGTCAAAATAAATAAGCGTCTACAGCTCCATCTGTTGAGTTATTGGAGTATCAGTCAGTGCTTACAACACCAATATGAAACTAAATGTGCGCGTGCAACACCACGTACATACAAAAAAAATGAGAACAAAAAGTGAGATTAGGTTTTTCTAATTTTCGAATTTTCCGACTTTTCCGAATGTTTTGAGATCGATAGATTTGCAAGAAACAATTGGAAAAAAAAATTTAAAGGAAAAAAATTTTGTATGGAAAAAAGTCGTTTTTGGAATTTTTAAATTTTCCGACTTTTCTTCAGGAAGAGTATAAGATTATTTTTATTTCTAAACATTCCCAGATCCACAACGAACAACCTCTGAAAATTCCATCAAGATTGGTCCAGCCGTTCTCGAGCCTTAGCGTCACTAACAAACAAACATTCATTTTTATATATATAATATATATATATAAAATAATAATATATATATAAAAGAATAATTTCCTTTGAGCAATGCATTAAGTGCACTTTATTAATATAGCAACTAAAGAAAAATAAAAATATACTACATACATATACACATATCTATACATGCTATTTCATAAATGTATATATAAATATTCAAAATTTATTAATTTTTCTTAAAACTTTATTTTAAACAATTTTTATGCTTACAATATCATAATATATTTAATGGCTATTGATCTAAGTCTTGTCTGCTGTCGTATGTTTAACTGACTCCAAATTTCATCTCATTCTTCTTTTATATCTTATTAAATTCACAATTTCACAATTTCTTATTAAATTTTCCGATGCAGATTTCATAGGAATTGTTTTTTTTACATTTTAATAAATTTGCCCATGCAATATGTCATAGGAATTGTTTTTTACATTTTTGTATATTTCTTAAAAACTATTTACATTTAACATAAAATATAACTCATATATAACTAGTATATAACTAATTTAGATTTATTTTTAATTAAGATTTGTGGCGTGTTACCTTAACTTGCATTTATTTTATGTTGTCAGGTGTTCTAATAAACACTCATTATGCTTTCTCATGACATGGCAAAACCTTTCTATACGCAAAATCACAAATGCCTTTTTTAAGCCCCCACTTTCCATATAAAAAAGCTTTGCCATATCCCTACGTCTCCACGGGCAATTTTTGATGGCTTGCCATTGGCAATTTCAAGCAAATTGCCAATGGAGACTCCAAATTGCTTCAAGTTGGCAATTTATGTTATGAAATATGTTATGCCATAAATTGCCAACTTGATGTGTTGCAATCAGTTGTCATTTTGTTTGTTTGACAGCCTTTTTTCATTTTTTCATGACGCTCACAGTGGAAGCATCGTCGGACATTTTCGTTTTACCGCATCTATTAAATTAATAAAAACGCTAAAATGGATGGAGACTGTGCATTTGCATTCTTTATAATAAAGGATTCACCCAGAATTTCGGGGTCCTTCTTTTTTCCTCTTCATCATATAAATAAAAAAATTTTTCAAGCGTGGGTACAGCGAGCTAGATTGCCTGACGGCATTTTCAAAATGACAATGGCATAACATCGCAATGCCCACCATTAAAATATTGCCAACCATTGCAATCAAATTTGACAGATGTTATGCCATCAAAAATTGCCCGTGGAGACGTAGGGTAAAGAAAATTCATTCTTGTGTATTTTACACCAAGCCACACGAATCAGAAAATAAAAATTTCTATTTCAAATCATTCGCTTCTGCAGTGAGCACACACACGCTAATATTATTCATACGAATTTTCAAACAACAACAATAGCCATGTGTGTGGCTATTGCGTTTGATACAAGAATTATTGATACATATTCACGGCTGCCTCGTGAAATTGCCGATGATTTTTCCAATGTGGTTGCCATACACTTGAATATGTGGATTCTCACTCAAGAGAGCAATGAAAGGTCTTTCAGTAAATTGTCTTTGATATAATACAATTTCACGAAGCAGTCGTGAATATGTATCCATTCAATTGTATTCAATTGCTGCTGCTATCGCAGATCATTACAACAAATAAATTTATTTCTTCTAAAAATAGTCATAACGATGTTACTTAACTCACATAAATTAATTCATGTGGGCATAAAACTGCGTTGGTTTTGTACGATTTCAATACCTTTGTTTATGTTAGTTTTTTGATGCTTTTGCGCAATTCGTCTCAAGAAGGTCATAAATTTCACAAAATCTAATCCAATCAGACATTTCGGTCGTCAATGAATATACGAGTATGCAATTTTAGGAAGTTTTTGTTATATCGTATATTGGATTTTATTCTTATGGTAGGAAAAGGAAGAATTTTGCAGATGTATTAAAATTTTTGATATTACTTTTATATTAATACATTATTTACAAAATAAAAATTAACTTAAATTAATAAAATTAAATTAATATCATTATAATATGTATATAAAAAAACATGCAGTTGCATAGAAGAACTTAGACAGCAAATAATTAAAAAATAAAACTGAAAAGAAGTCCCAACTATTATTCACAAATGTAGGTCAAGACAGATTATTTAATTCAAAGTATTTTATATATACATACATACGTATATAAGTGGATACACATCCAAAGACATATTCACACGCACAAAGAAGCACGAAGCAGTAAGACGTTTTTGCACATTTTTATTAGTTTCCATAACTCAAGTCTTCACGTCAAAACGATTGTGTTGCCGGTTGTAGTATTTCGAATAGCGTTTGTGAAAAAACATGCAAGCAAGTCGACTTGGGTAAGCCCTGCACACATCATGTAGACATTTTTGGAAGTGAATGTCAAATGTAATTGGCAAAAAGACGCACCTTATATTACAAATTCTTTTACTAAACATTATTTATCCTAATATAAATTTAAAATTTCTTGGATTTTTAAACACTTGAAATAATTTTTTATAGATTTTTGTTTATAATAATTTTCGATTATGAAGTGGTAAAATGCATTGGAACGCAATCATGGTTAAACTACATTTTCCATAGGAAATAAATGTTTATATATAGGTTATTGCCTTATATACGGTTTTATTTACAAAACTTTGTAAATCAATGTATAACAAGAACATATGCACTTAATACTAGATATTGAAGTTCATAAAATTTACTTCAAACATGAACATCATTAAATGCGGAGAATCAGTGTTCATAGATATGTAGGCACATATTCATGTGCGTACCAGTGGTTTAATTTTGAATAGAATGTGGTTATAATATTTCAAGCTGATCTGACAAAGAAAAAAAAAAAAGTTTAGATCAATTTTCTGATGGAATAGGCAACAGACCAACATAAGAATATTAAAATATTAACACTAATTTTATCAAAATTGGTTTTTTATGCATAATTATTCTTTCTTCGGATAGACTCAAAATATGTTTGATCACATGCTGCTAAAGCGAAAATATGAAATATAAGATCGAAAGAGTAAATTGTGCTGATATTTGTCCAGATTGAAATGATTGGCATATCCAAAATTTCATGACAAATTGAATTCTAATTCTGCTTCACTTTATATTTAAAGAAGCCACACCGCACATCATACAACAAAAACTCCTATGCGAGAAATGACGCGTTTATTTTCATTTCATTCTTTTTATGGCACAATTTGCTACCTGACAAATGATCAGAAGACAAATATGTGCATACATATGTAGATTAATATGTATGTATGCATGTATATGATTTGTCAAGGTTGAATTTCATAATACTCCATCTTCTATAACAGGCATGAAATAATTCTGCTCTAGTTTTGGTCCAGTAAAATGATATAATGCTGGTTAATTTATAGAAGATAGTAAAATACTTTTACTACTGTTTATAAAAATGATTATTAATATAAAAAAAATCCGATAAAACACAGCATTTTGCTGGGGCTCGAACCCTAAGCCACAAAAACTTTAGACCAACGCGTGAACCATTGAGCTAAAGACACCTATACTATATTTGTTGATTTTGGAGTACATTAGAGAGTCAAAGTATTTGCCGGTGCAATTCTGAATTAACTAAAATTTCTATAATTCTGTACATAACATTCCCTAAAAATAACTTTTAGTCTTCTGCTGGTGCAGCCATGAAGTTTTGCTGTGCAATTCGATGGTGGCTTTTTTGGGGATAAAACAATAAATTAAATAAATACATATTATTGTTTATTAATTTTATACACCAATTTTTTTCTTTTTTTACTAATTTACAATATAAAATTTAAAAATATTCCCATAATTAGTTATAATGCCTCGTCTTCGATTGCTATGATTGAAATTCGTTTTCATTCCAATTCCAACAAATAAATAAATAACATTCCTGCATTCATATCCAAGTTACGGAGCGTTATCCACGAAGCATCAAAAAAATAAAACAATAACTTTATTTCAGAGTCGTCACAACAACACTGCACGACTTATTCTTTATTGACCTAATATTTATAACAATTAAATGCTTAATAGGCTAATTGCTTATTAATAAGAAATATAGAATAAGCTTAAAATAAAATATAAAAAAGGTTGCGCGACGGATGTGCGCAAACTGGAGCGGATGCAAGAGTTCGGTTACCTGTTGTGCAATTGCACTCGATCGTGCGAGAGTGCTGAGTGGGCTATATCCACGTGCTTGTGCAACGGATGGAAGGCAATCTTGGGCGGGTGCATAAGTTTATGGACCTATTGTGCAACTGTCCTCTGTGGTATAATGATGAGTAAGCTATAAGAGCGTGGTAACTCCCCCCTTCTTAAGAATCATCGTCTCGGTGATTTAAATATTTAATTTAATTGGTTCAATTTTGAAATTAGTGTGAGGAATATGAAAAATTTGTTTACGATTTTTATGATTCAAATATAAATAGATTGAGATTGCAAACAATATTGAGAATATAAGCAAATTTGTAATAGAATTTGATATAGACAAGGGAGTATGAATTGAAAACTTTTCTAATTTTTTGACGTTGTCAAGATGTAGCTTGTGGAGGTAATTCAAATCTAAAGAAATTTCTCGTTCTGTGAGATTACCGTGTAGAACTGGTGGTAAAATTTGATATTCTGTAGTTTCCCAATTGGTATACTGTATTTCATTTAAAGTAATAGATTCGTTGATGAAGTTTATAATAAATGTGAGTTTAGTTTTTGGGTGCTGTTAACAAATGATAAGTTCCCTAAGAAGTTTGTAAGAAACAAGGTTCCGTCGTTAATTACCTCTACTGTTGGTTTGTTTTGCAACTGATAATCACAAGTAGCATGGTCGCCATTAAGCAATTGGGAGATGCAATTATTAGTTTCAAGTCTTTGTAGTTGGTCTTTTTTGCATATAACTGTTTTTTGGACCGTTTCACACTTCTCTTTAATACCAAATTTTTCTGTTTGTGAAATGAATAAATTAGAATACCTAAGCGAAACTTTCTTATTATTGTAGACTGTAGAACGAATTAGTATGTTATTGTAAATTGTATCTTCTGTTTGTGGTAATGATATGACATACAGAAGGATCGAATCTCTTACAACCATAGCTGGTTTTGCATATTCTATCGCTTGCAGTTCATTTTGAAATGGAAGTGTTTCTATTTGAGATAATATTTTTGCTATTTCTGCTTTATTTAGGAGAGCACTATTCACAATGTCTGTTTTTGCTAATTGTCCTGCTAAAATTATCTGTTCTAAATCATCTTTAAGTATGGAGAGTTTGTTAAATGCTATTTGTTCGTACTTGTCTGTATTATTACTGTCAACTTCGTTTATAATTCTATTGTAGTTGTTGAGAATTTGGTTGGTTGTTTTAATCAAATGTTTGTTGATACTGTATTGTCTATTATTGTTTTCTGTTAGGGTATCCTTCGTCCTCAGTATTTCGTCCCAGTCTGTTGCGTCTGGATTTCCTGCTAACCATTTCCATGCTGACCCAATCCAATTTATAGATCTTTTGCTTTTCTGTCTGCGTATAGCGTGTAATTGTTCTAGATATCCGTCAATCTTTGTCGGCTGGTGTTCAAGTTGTGGTCCCAGATTTGTTAATTTCGAATCGGACTATTGACTTAAGTTCTTTGGTAATTTGTTCGTATTCTGACAAGTCGATGATGTGTATGATTTTGTAGTTGCCATTAATAATTTTTCCTGTTCCTTGTTTAATTGAGATTAGGGGACTGTGGTATTCATAGATATCGACTGTTGCAATTACCATGAAAGGCATTAACCTGGAAAGATTTGATTTTTTAGGTGAGATTTGTGTATTCTTTTTCCACTGTCTGTTCGGACAGTGACTGTGTTGTCATTTGCTATGATTTCCCTTTCGAAAATAGGCTTTGTCTTTGTTTTAATTTGTTTATTTAATTTGTAAACTATTTCACCTGGTTTAAATTTTTTTGGTTTAGTTCTATTTTTATTGTGCTTTTGTAGTTGAACCTGTTGCTTTCGAGCGATTTCATGCTTTAATTCTGAGTTTATAATTTTCTTAAAATCTATTAAATTTTGATAATTAATTCTTTGTGTCCTACCGAAAAAAATGTCTACGGGTTTTCTTTTGATAACGGAATGGACGCTGTTATTGTATCGGTCTACGGCGATATTGACCAATTCTTTTAATGATAAATCTTGATACTCGCGAAGTAAGCAACGTATAATTTCAATTATTGTTGAATGCACGCGTTCTACGGCACCATTCGCTTCACTTTTTTGGGATGGTACTGTATAAATGTCTATTCCTAGCCTTTGCAGATAATTCTTGACAATGGGGCTTATGAAACTCCCTTCGTTGTCCATTATAATTGTTTTAGGAACAGTGAAATAGTGTAAAAGCTTGATTAGCTTGTCTCTAATATGAAGAACGGATTCATTCTTTATACGGAAAAATTTTGTAAATTTAGAAAACTTGTCAATACAAGTAATAAATTTTTCCCCTTTTATCTCTATAATATCTATATGAAGGATTTCTGTTGGATATGTTGGTATTGGAGTGGCCTGTAGTTCTGGCTTTTGAGGGTTTCTGTCATATTTGCTTGTATTACAAACATGACACACTTTAGTGTATTGCTTAATAAGCTTTGTCATTTGTGGGAAATAAAATTTCTCAAGGATTTGATTTTTATTTTCCAAATGGTTCCTATGAGCGCGTCTGGGTTCATTTTCAATAATGGTATACTTGTGCTCTTCGTTACTTACGTCTTGAACAACTCTTTGTGTGATTTGGATACGGAATTTAGAAAAATATTCTTTAAATGTTTTCTGAAGAATTGCTAAATATGGTTCGGGCATTTTGATGCCATTGACTACGTTGGGGTTAAGTTTTTGTGTTAGAGTTTCTATTATATTTTGTTCATAGAAGTTAGGTAGGCGAATATAGTGCCTGTGATAATTGCGGTGGGGCTCCTCATGGCAATGCATTTCGTTGCCTAATGAGAAAATAAGTTTATTTTTAAAAACGTTTATTGGACATTCGCAATGGGGAATGAGATCCGTGTTATCTTCTTCTGCTGAATGTTGTGTGTCAGAAGATGTTGAAGTATTCAATTGAGGTGGCAATCTAGAAAGTGCGTCGGCGACGAAGTTTGTTTTGCCAGGTTTGTATACGAGTTTGTAATTATATTCCTCTATACGCGCTTTCCACCTTTTCAGCTTTGCCTTATTGTTATTGTTGCTGAGCGCAAATGTAAGAGGTTCATGATCTGTTAATATTGTTATTTCTTTTGCGCCATATAAGTATGTCCTTAATTTATCGAGTGACCATATGATGGCCAACATTTCCTTCTCTATGGTTGAGTAGTTTTCTTCTGTTTTATGAAGGGATCTTGATAAAAATGTTATTGGGCGATCTCCTCCCATTCTACTCTGAGATAGTACCGCACCTATTGCATAATTAGAGGCGTCGGTAGTGAGTATGAAAGGCTTTGAAAAGTCAGGAAAAATTAGGATTTCTGAAGTAGTAAGTAATTCTTTAATCTGTTCAAATGCTTTAAGAGCAGTTTGGTCTAATGATATTTCAACTTTTCTTGATTGAAGTGCATTTACGTGGGCATTAAATACTCTAGAAATGTTTGTCAATGGTTTTACAAGTTTGCAAATTCTGCGATAAATTTCCTATAATAGGATGCTAAGCCTAAAAAACTTTTAAGATCTTTAAGATTACGTGGAGGCCGTATATCCTGTATTGCGGCTATTTTTCTAGGGTCAGGCCTGATTCCTTCGCCTGATATAATATATCCAAGAAATTCGACTTCTGTTCTTAAGAATTTTGATTTCTCGAGGTTAATCTTTAGATTAGCACTGTCGAGTAAAGAGAAAACTTTGTCAATATTAGACATGTGTTCTTCCTTGTTTCTTCCGATGATAATTATATCATCTATATATACGTAGCAGCATTTACCTATTAACGGTTTTAGTATGTCATTAATGGTTCTCTGAAATATTGCAGGTGTATTTTTCAGACCAAACGGAAGCCTTGTGAATTCATGTTGGCTGTTGAGAATGCTGTCTTCTCTATGTCGCTTTCTTTCATGCGGATTTGGTGGAATCCTGACGTTAAATCAATTGTGGTGAAATATTTACATTCACCAAGGCTAGCGAGCGTGTTATTAATATCGGGTATAGGATACGCGTCAGGTATCGTAATGGCATTTAATCGTTTAAAATCGATTACTAGTCTATATTGTTTTTCGCCTACTGAATTCGCCTTTTTGGGTACTATCTATAATGGGGAATTATAGGGACTTTTAGACGGTCTGATTACACCGTTTTCGAGCATTTGCTCTATTTGTTTTTCCACTTCTATTCTTAAATTAGCAGGATAGGGGTAAGATTTGGTATAGACAATTTCATTAGTTGACGTTCTGATCTCTGCACGAACATTGGTGTAGACTAAGTTATTGTCACTTATTGGTTCGAATAATGATGGGTATTTTCCTATGATGGAATTGACCTCTTCTTCGTTTACTAATAGCGTTTGAACCTGCTTTGTGGGTTTCGCTTTAAAGTGTATTTTAATGTTGGGAAGTAGATGAAGAATTTCATTCTTCCTATCGATAATGGCTTCGAGTTCTCTGAGGGTATCATCACCTATGATACCATCGAAACTTTTCAGATCTGGGAGGACAAAGAAATCAATTATTTTGTCATTGCCTAATGAAGAGAAAAAAGGTCCTGATATTTTTCTGGTTATTTGGATCTGTCCAGCAGCAGAATGAATTTTAAACGGGGAACACACAGGTTTGGAATTGAAAGCTAAATTTTCACATACGAAATTTTTGTTAGCACCTATGTAGGGTACGCTAGAGAGGCTTGTGTCATAAAATTTATTTCGTCTGAGTTGTTTTGCGTTTGAGCGTAGTTCCTTTCATATTGTTCTGTATATTCATCTTCGGACTCCTCCTGTTTTGTCTCAATATTAAATACTCGTTGTTGCTTACGCGGTATGTTGGATGATTAATTGGACAATCGGATGACAGGATTCGGTCTATTCATATAGTTGATCCTCTGCGATCGCAAGGATGGATCCACTTCCATTGGCACTGGTGGCTTCGGTTGGGTGGGTCTTGGTGGAGGGTTGCTCATATATCTGTAATGGGCAGCGTTATAAATTTTATTTTGCTCCTGTGGAAAGATTTTTCTAGGTGGGATGTAATTTCTGTCCGGTATTGGTGGTGAACGTGAATTATTATTATACGTCATTTGATTAATGGGTGCAGATATATTGTTACGGTCATTTCTGTAATGTAATGTGTGGTCGCGGTAATTTACGTTCTGGAAATCAAGACATGCGGCATATGAATGAGTCTCTGTTTTCTCTTTATTTATTATCAGAGATAGTTGATGATTTACTTTAGCATAATATTCATCAATAGAAAGTTTTTCTTGGTACAAACTACCTAATTCGAATTCTAAACTTCTAATGTCTCTTTTGTCTGCAGTGCAGCGATAGACAGTTTTTAATTTCCAACCATTCTTCATTGAATATATTGTAAGAGATAAGAGCCTGGTCTGCCTGTCCTTGTACTTTCCTACGAATATGGTTGAGAATTGCTATATAAATTGGCTTATTTTTAACTATAGAATAATCATCTAAAATTGTTTCTACCTGGTGTACCCAGGACATATAATGAGTGGGATTGCCAGTAAATATTGGAAGGTCCTTCACACTGTCAGGCAGCTTACTAGTGTCTCTGAGATCTTGCTCAGTTTTTGGTGTATTTGAATTTTCTGTTCTTACTAAGCGTGACTTTACTCCTGATTCTATGTTTTCTATTTTAGCACAGAGAATTGAATTTTGTTCAATTATATTATTTATTGGTTCATTAGCCCTTGCTTCTAATTGCTCAAGCCTGGCCGTCAGCACTCTTTGCTGCTCGATTTGAGCATTTACAGCTCTTGTTAGGAGTTTTAGATTCTCTTGAATTTGCTCCATGTTTTTACAGTTTTTTTTTTTTTTTAAATTAAATTTTTTCACAATATTTTAGCAAAATTTTTCAATTATTTTTCTTAAATTCTAGTTTACAAAAATATGCTTTCAGAGTACAGAGAAAAATTTTCACTTGGAAAAATATTATTTAAATATTTTTTTACACTTTCAATGACTTTCTTTAAATTTGGAATGTAAATTCCTTTTACAAATATATTTCTTTAAAGAAATTTCCCTTAGATAAATTCTTTTTGTTATATATATACATTTTTATATGGAAAAATTATATAATTCTTATAGTTTCTTTATTATTTAAAATTTGACTTACAAATAAATTGATGGCTTCATTTGGACGATCCGTATTTTTCCTTTTTGGCTGTGGCCTACTATTGGTACGGTGGTCGATCACTTGCCTGGTTGAGTGTTGGCTGCTCCTTGATGTTCGTCTTCGTGTAAACTCCAAGTCTTTGGGGACTAGGATTCCGTTTTACTTTAAAGTCTTTGCGGACTAGAATTTCGCACTTATTTTTTAAAGTCTTTGCGGACTAGAATTTCGCACTTATTATTTAAAGTCTTTGCGGACTAGCTTTATTTTATCACTTTTTTTTAGGTCCTTAGACACTTAGTTGAATTTACTAATTATATGCTTGCCGGTAAGTTCTGTCAAGTTTTAATTGATTTACCCGGTTTTAATTTTCAATTTCGTTCACGTTTGCTCGGGCGCCAGTTACGGAGCGTTATCCACGAAGCATCAAAAAAATTAAACAATAACTTTATTTCAGAGTCGTCACAACAACACTGCACGACTTATTCTTTATTGACCTAATATTTATAACAATTAAATGCTTAATAGGCTAATTGCTTATTAATAAGAAATATAGAATAAGCTTAAAATAAAATATAAAAAAGGTTGCGCGACGGATATGCGCAAACTGGAGCGGATGCAAGAGTTCGGTGACCTGTTGTGCAATTGCACTCGATCGTGTGAGAGTGCTGAGTGGGCACGTGCTTGTGCAACGGATGGAAGGCAACCTTGGGCGGGTGCATAAGTTTATTGACCTTTTGTGCAACTGTCCTCTGCCGTGGTATAATGATGAGTAAGCTATAAGAGCGTGGTAACTTCCATACACACATATGCATGCCGTAAACATGAAAGCAAGCATACAAACATTCGCACATGTAGTAAACACACACGTTCATATAGAACGAAAGCACCAGAATGTGTATCTACAGAATGTGTATCTACCCGAGTACACTTCGGGTTTTGGCCCAATAGGCAGCCACGGTTTTTTAACTCATTTCGCTGAGTGAAGAGAACGATGTAATGTCTTTATAGCAAGAATGATAAAATATAAGATTGCGCCATGCGCAGGTCCGCTATTCCTCTCTCGACAAAAACTCAGAACACCTGATTGGCTGTGACGTCAGGTAGCACTTTCAAATATTTTGTGATATGAAAAATGCATACACAAAGGCAATAAATTGTATATTAAAAGCTTTTTAATTATTTTGAATTATATATAAGTTAACAAATCCACTTGCAAGTGAGCATAAATTATTTAAAAACTCGTTCCAAAAAAAAATTACTTAAGCTGTGGATTAAGCAGATTTTCATGTACCAAGAAAAAAAAAAGGGAACTTGTGTACTGATTTAATGTACATATATATATTAATATCATATAAATAAATATACATATATTTAATAGATACTCGTATACACATATTAGAATTTCATTTCCCATAATTTTTTCATTTTATATTCCCATTATCGCACCAAAACAGTAAATAACAACTTTCACGGCACAAATTTAAACAACAAATTATTGAATAGAACAAAAATTTTAATGCTAAAATGATTGAAATATATTATTTCATATTTATTTATATAAATATTATCATAAAATGCGATAAATATTAAAATATATTTAATATAAAACACAAATTTTCACATTTCTCACACATAAATGTATGCATTTTGGCTGTTATCTCATTTCGTATGTGCCTAATGACGAGGTGCGCAGAGAGAGGACATTTTCGTAGCAGCATTGGCGCAAACTTCTATTTTATCATTCTTGTCTTTATAGTATATTGTCTTTGATATAACTTTCCGTTTAAGAATGATTGATCGACGGGAGTGAGGAACTGCACGCTAAAATTTTTGAAAAAGAGAAGCAGTGCTCCGGTGACGCTACGCTATTTCAATTTATTGTGAAATACACAAAAATAGTTATAAAGAATAGCCGCCCTCTGTGGTCTAGTGGTGAGCATGCTAGACTCATACCCCGAGGGTCGCAAATACCCCGAGGGTCGTTCAAATCCTGCCACGGGCTTGGTCTCCAAAATGCTTCTTTCTATAAAATCCTTTCCTGTTCGAGTCGAAAATCTCTGTAGCTAGTACTCATTCCCCCAACACCTTGCACTCATAATTAATTATGGTGTAAGATATAATAATAATAATAATAATAATAATAATAATAATAATATTTATAATAAAAAAAAACAAAGCAATACAACGTTTCCAACGGACGGGGATTTTGTAGTATATCCGACATCACAAGTGGGATATACTCCGCATCAAGAGAGCTCGAGCGAACATTGGCGTGCGCTTGTGGAGTCGCAGAACCACAACTTGATGTAATTGATTTAAGCATTGTAAACTCCAGAATCCATTTCCCCAGAAGAAAAAGTGATGTCATTGCCAAAGTGAAATCCTGATTGTGCAGGAGCTGATGCTCTTTCCTGGTGCTCGACTGCCGATTTAATTGGTTCTAAAAATAATTTGGAGGCACCCGTTATGGCTCTCAGTAAATCTTTGGAGGGAAGTGCTTCGCAATGGCTTTTGCAGGTATTAAATGGCTACAATTCAAAGAACTATTCATGCAACGTTTTGAAGATGTTGAGATTCCGGCCGCTACTCTGAGTAAGCATCACCTGGCTGATCAGGACATCGCCGAATTGGCAATTGGATCAAAAATCTCGACGATTTTCTATGCGGAGCAGACTCCTTGGAAGAATTGTTAGCAATAAAATATGAAGTTAATACTAGTTTGCTAAGTGGGTGCAAGGAGCTTTGAAATTCATGAAAACTAAATTTCAGTGGCGCTTACATTTGCAATGCTTTGGGTATTATTTGAGAGCAGAAACAGGACCATTTTTTGCTCTCTCCTAAATACTCACATAAACACGATTTTGTCACTCGCTTCATTGCGAGATTTTTCACCTTGGTTTAGTTGCTCCACCGCTTGTTACCGCAGCAATTGTTTTGCAAGAGCTGTGGATCCTAAAACTAAATAGGGATGAATCCGTACCACAAATCCTGCTTACTTAAGCAACTCTATTCACTTTCACTGATTGCTGAACCTCGTTATTGTCTTCTCTTTAGCCTTCAGCATTCGCAATTCCACCGGTTCTGCGACTAATCTATACGTGCTTATGGTTGCTGGCTCCATTTTCGCATTGAATACTTATCGGGTTATGTGTCAGTTCATTTGCTCTGCGCAAAATCTTGTGTTGCGTCTAAAAAAAAAATTTCGTTGCAGAAACTTGAATTTTGTGGTGCTCAGCTGCTGGCCAAGCTCTTTAACACAATTAAAACAATCTTCAATCATTAGAATTTTGAAGTTTACTTATGGAGCGAATCGCAAATCGTACTGCATTGGTTGCGTAACCACTCATCTACTTTATCAACGTTTGCTGGCAATCGAATATCCGAGATATAAAATCTATCCACTAATTGCATCTAGTAGCTGCACAGTGCAAGAGGTCGTCAATTTAGTTTGGTACAAAGCCCTATTTTATTTGCTGCGCCCTCAAAATTGCTGGAGACTACTTACTCAGCTCCGGACATGCAAGAAGTCAACAAGGAAAATCAGAAGGCTACATTCTTCGTCGCAAAGAAATATAATTACATAATCAATAGCATACAAAAAATTTACATCACACATGACATCTGTACGTGTACTCGGCTGGATCCTACGTTTTCATCAAAAAGTTAACAAATCACTCAGTACCATCAGCGATACAGAGTCACTGTCCTCGCAGGGAATTGAAACCGCACTTTGGTGCATTGTATGGAATATCCAACAGCAGTATTTTGAAGAAGATATTCATCGTGTCAAGAAATTAGTAGAAACTCAAGCAGCGCTCAAATATATCAACCCTTTTTGTGAGATACCTGCTGATTTAATTTGTTCAAGGTTGGTTGTTGTCGTCTAGAGTTAGCATCATTGCCTGATGTGCAAAACACACAGTCCTGCTACCTAGTAAATGCGATTTTGTCTACTGTCTCGTACTCGTTTGCATATTGGCAACTATCACGCTGGACCTGCTGCTCTTGTCTCGCTCATTCATCTCACTGTGAGCGCTACAAACCAAAATTGCTCCAGCAAATGATGGGGAACTTAGAAGTTGAACGGCTCACACCTTGTATATCGTTTTCGCGCTGCGCTGTGGATTTTTGTGGTTTAGTCAGCACATATATTTGCATTTGAGGCAAAACGCCTTATAAAACATACATTGCCATTTTTATGTGCCAATGTTTACCGACCGATATTTTCTATGGTAATGTTACAAAAATTGGTGAAGAAATGTATTTTTAATTTAATAAAAGGTCAATTATTGGTAATAGCTCTAACGAGTATATTAATTTTAATTGTATTCCACCCCGAACACCCCACTTTGGCGGTTTTTGGGAAGCATTAGTAAAGTCACCGAAAGACCATATAAATCGCATATTTGCCACCTCGAGCCTTACATTTGAAGAGCTGACAACCGCCTTTGTTGAAATAGAAGCCATACTCAACAGTCGGCCGCTTTCTCCACTTTCGTCTGATCCAACACATGCACATGCTCGCCTATTAAATTAAAACAACAATAAATAGTTGATGCAATTAGAAACCTTGCTCCCAACAAAGCCCCAGGATACGACCAAATTACTAGGCAAATGATCAAAGAGTTGCCACAAATAGCTTACCTTATTATTTAATGGATTGCTTCGCCTAAGATACTTTTCCAACCCCTGGAAAATAACGATTTGATCAATGATTCCGAAACCAGGAGAAGATCTGTACTAATCGGCATCCTATGGACCGATTAGTCTTCTGCCTAACATGTGAAAATGCCGTATCTAAATGAAAAACTCATATTTTTCATCACCAATTTGGCTTTCGCGAATCCCATAGCACAGTAGAGCAGGTTCATCGAATAGTACACGAAATAAAAAATACATTTGACAAAAAACAATTCTGTTCTGCCAATTTGTTGGATGTGGCACAGGCGTTTGATAAAGTATGGCTCGAGGGGATTATCTTCAAAAATAAAAATCTGTTGCCCGCAAAAGCACACCAAATGCTGGAATCGTATCTTAGGGGCAGGAAATACAAAATGAGAAATAATAATGCTTACTCTAAAAACTATGACATCAAAGCCGGCTTACCACAAGGAAACGTGCTAGGTCCCGTGCTGTTCTCAACATACGAGTATACTTCGGATCTGCCTACAGACAAACATTTAACCACAGCAATTTTCGCCTATGACACTGCTATCCTTTGCACTCACCCAAATCCCAAAATTGCATCTCATGATCTTGAAGGCCATCTGGTATTAGTAGAAAATTGGTTGGCAGACTTGCGAATTAATGTCAATGAATTAAAATGTACCCAGATCACATTTTCTCTAAAAAAAGGTGAATGGCCAGTTATAAAACTAAATAATGTTCCTGTTACGCAAGCAAACGAAGTGAAATATCTGGGAATTCATCTTGACAGACGATTGAACTGGAAGCGCCACATTGAATTCAAGAAAAAGCATGTGATACTAAAAGCTAATAGCCTACATTGGCTTATGCACAATAAATCTAGATTGAGTTTAGAATACAAATTACTCTTGTACAAAGCTATTATAAAACCAATTTGGACTTAAGGTAGCCAGTTGTGGGGTGGCGCAATCTACTCTAATATAGAATTAATAAAAAGAGCACAATCTAAAATTCTCAGAAGCATTACTGGCGCAACCTGGTCCAACAAAATTATTTCCATTCACAACGACCTGAATATACCACTCATGAAAAAATAAATCAATGACTTCTACCGCAAATATATTCGAATGATTAAAAGTTAGCCAAACCAACCGGCTAGAAATATGTATATAATAAGGTCCCTAGTCGCCTAAAATGGACTGAAACACGGGTACTATAGTCACTTGCAGTTTAAATATAGTACAAATTTTATGAATTTAATTTATTTTAGTAACTAATTACATAGAACACTGAGCTTTAAATTTCACTAAGCACTGGCAAGGTCTGTTTTCGTTAATTAATTTGTTTATAAGATTTGCCTTCTTTTTGTTAGTCTATTGTTAGTCTAAGATAGAAGATAAATAAAATTTGAGAAATGGGCTCCTATTAAGGCAGAAAAGCATATATAAGCGAGCTACACTCTCATACAAAGTGGTTTCGTGATCAACCAAGCTTTCGTGTTACTGCCCTCATGCGCGAAGGTAACGGAACATTCGCAGAATCATAGCTGTCATCCCAGGCAAAGTTAATCGAGTTAAGAGTCGCTGACATAAAATTCCGACAAGCAAATTTGTTTTTGTTTTTTGTGCATGCGAAACACGAAAAAACCAAAACAAAATTGGTTTGTGTCTCTAGGAATTTAAGTACAGTAGGGCCGCTTTAACGTGTTTACTATGATTTCAATTTAGTTTAAAGTTAAAATGAATTTAGTGTAATATACATTAATTAAATTTGTTTAAACTTAATTTAACATAATTTGTTGACTTTTGCCATTCTCTAGCAGTATTATATTATTAATGTTAGCGCGTTTAAATTTGTACAGTTTATACGCAAGTCAATGCAAATATTTTTTATTGGTGTTATCGAGCGTTTACATTGACATGAATGCAAGTGTGTACTTATCAGTTATGGTCGCATTCATTTTTGTTTTTGATGGGAGAGTAAGTCAGTCGTGTTTCTCTAGCTTCAGATAAATTTTTAATGGACATCCATGCCCCAAAGCTTTTCGCACCAAAATTGAGTTGACACCCGGAGTTCATCGCTGGTGCGTATATTTACAATCATTTGATTTGGAAGTTCAATATTGGAAGGGAAAACGCATGGCACACGTAACATTACGTAACGACAAGCTTGTTAAAGGCATGGCAAGAATATATGAATAAAGGGAAGGGAAGGGAAGGGGGAATTCTTTCCCGGCAAATACAAAGATATGGGAATATATTTATATATTGTGAGGAAATCACAACGTCATCAGATATTTTGAAATATTAAGGGTTGCATATTTTTAGAGTATGCTATTCGTCGTTTTCAACAGCTAAAATACACACGCGATATGGCATGCAAAACTGCGTTCGAAATCTACTGGAAATTCTGGCACACAAGAAGTATATAATCGGCCACACAATTGGCATCGATATGAGTTAACCAGTGATAGTAGCAGAGTGAACATCGTAGTAGCAACAAGCAGTTAATATCGTGATAGTAGCATAGTAGAATGTACATCGTGATAGTAGCAGCAGCAGTGGAAAAGTGATCGTCGCAGAGCGAACATCGTGTTAGCAACGGGCAGATGAACAGTGAGCGTCGCATTTTGGCCTCACAACAAGGGCGCGCACGCCAACATGCGAGTTGCCCATGTATGATAATACCACCGTCATCTAACGACCACTGCTGCTACGACAATAGGAACTAGCCAGAACGCATCACATCTAGCGGCCATATATTAGCGCTCACGAACACCGCACACTACAAACAGCTGCGTATAACTCATACTTCTTCTTTTCGGCGACCCAGCGGAGTGACAACACCAGTACGAAACAGATAATTGTTCGCTTTCGGTACACAGAGAATTCCGGGTTTGGTCTGCCTTTCTCAGTGCTAATCTGGATATAGAATATATGCATGAGATTCTGACTTTTTGTTAGAGTGAGAATTCCGGGATTTGTCTGCCTTTCTCAGCGCTTGTTCAAAGTAGCGCCTGGCGATATTCACTGACATGCCGCCGCTTTATTTAAACTGAGAATTCCCAGATTCGTCTGCCTTTCCATACCATATGCCAGTGACATAATTCATGCAGCAGGGATTAGAAAAAGCAATCAACACCATGGATCATTTCGCCGCAACGTGTTCTTCGGTACAGCACGTAATTATAATTAAATAACCTAGAATGAAAAGAGCTACGGTGTGGTAAGATTTTGTGAACCACAGTCGTACTTCAGAAAAAATAAACAATATTGTAACATAATTAATTATTGAAAAGTGTTAGATGGGTTAAATTATTGTTCAATAAAAGCGAATACAATTCCACTCTAAAAGCAAGCAAATATTGTAAAAACCCAGGACAACGACGAGCGTTGGGAGGACGGTTCCTTACACAGTTTATCTGATCCTCTAAATGCCAGCCCTAGTGATAGCAAAAATAGCATAGCTATAAATAGAAGCAATCATGAAGTTTGTTTACGAAAAAATGTATGCAAAAAATATATTGTATAATCGTTTATATATATATATATATATATATATAGATATATATACGAGTATATATATATATATATATATCTTTTCGTTTAGAATCTTTATTAAATGTCGATTTCACGGTCTTTTGATTGTCTCCGGTATGCTGCAATGAATTTGAAGCGATAAGTATATTGGTACTATGTCTAGGGCCATGCAGGATGATATAAGAAATCGGAATTCATGCAATAATTGAACTCCAAAATTATTTGTGACATACGAGGTGTGATCAAAAAATAACCGTTATTTTCAATTTTTTAAAAAAGTATTTATTTATTCATCAACAACTATTTTGTCCCCTTCAAAGTAATTCCCCTCAGATATAATACACTTATGCCAGCGTTTTTTCCAATCCTCGAAACACTGCTGAAACGCTTTTTTGGTATCGCCAACAGCTCCTGTTTCGATTTTTCTTTTATCTCCTCAATCGTAGCAAAACGCTTTCCTTTCATCGGTGTCTTCAGTTTTGGAAAGAGGAAAAAGTCAGCGGGAGCCAAGTCCGGTGAATACGGTGGTTGAGGCATGATAACGGTTTTGTTTTTGGCCAAAAAATTACGCACAAGCATCCATGTGTGAGCTGGTGCGTTATCATGGTGCAAAATCCATGATTGGTTTTTCCACAATTCTGGGCGTTTCTGACGAATTGCTTCTCGCAAGCGGCGCATAACTTCAAGGCAGTATTTCTTGTTGACCGTACGACCTTGTGGCAAGAATTCATGATGCACCACGCCATTGCAATCAAAGAAAACTGTCAGCAAAACCTTTACGTTCGACCGAACTTGACGTGCTTTTTTCGGTCTTGGCTCATCTGGACGTTTCCATTGAGATGATTGGGCTTTGGTTTCAATGTCACAGCCATACACCCACGATTCGTCATCAGTTATGATCTTTTTGAGGAAATCTGTTTTTTATTCAAAACCGGGAGAAATCAAAGGACCACGCAGCAGTAGCTGCAATTTTATGTTGCATTTGCAAATGGCACGCGGGGCTGCAGGCAGGAAATTTGCTTTTACAATATTTATATATATACATATATACATACACACATTTTGTATATATATATATATATATATATATATATATATATATATATATATATATATATATATATATATATATATATATATATATATATATATATATATATATATATATATATATATATATATATATATATATATATATATATATATATATATATATATATATATATATATATATATATATATATATATATATATATATATATATATATATATATATATATATATATATATATATATATATATATATATATATATATATATATATATATATATATATATATATATATATATATATATATATATATATATATATATATATATATATATATATATATATATATATATATATATATATATATATATATATATATATATATATATATATATTTGGGTTACGCTCGGGTGGAGCGTATCCAATAATAAAAAGAAAAGAAGCCAAATTAAATTATAATATTTATATTAAATGTTGGACTTAACAAAATTCCTAGAAATTTGCAGAAACGAATATTAATTTCACAAAACGCTCTATAATACTCCACACTAGCTTCAGCACAGAAAAATGAGAACGTGTGCTCTGCTCCAGCGCTGCGAAAGGAAAAGGTCGAATGGAAAAAACGGAAACACGAAGTGCGTTGCTCCGCAGCCAACACAGGCTAGTTCCGGTTTACCCATAAACACGCTGTGCGACAGCGACAGCGTTTAGTAGATGGCGCGCGGAACTATCGCCTGCTTGCGTCGGCGTACCCGACAACTAGGTGGGGGTAGTGGTGTCGCCACAGGTATTCCTCCCCCAGTGATCGGCGCAGGAGGCGCGGAGAACGATACGCGTTTCGTCGGTCGACTCCCCGGCTGTGGGGAAGGTTGGTCCCCTGAGCGGGGCGGTGGTTGACTCCTCAGATGACTCCTTGGATGGATCGCTGGCGGGTCATTTGTCGCTGATGATGACGACGGTTGCGGCGATGGCGATCGGGATGGCGATGATGATCGCGATGGCGCTGATGATCGGGATGGCGCTGATGATCGGGATGCCTGCAGCGATGGCGACGATGTTGAGTCACTCATTTCGAGGTGGGCCGGCTTCAAGCAGTCCGTAGATATGGCTTTCTCGACGCCGTTCAAGTCGATGATGAAGCTCTTGTCGTTGACCCGGCGAATTACCTTATGGGGGCCCGTATATGGCGGCTCGAGTGGCCTCCGGATTTTGTCCAGCTTGCAGAATACGTGCGTGCAGGTGCGCAATTCTTTGAAGACGAACGGCTTCTGTCTCGAGTGGTTGGATGCTGGTACTGGCTTGATCGCTTTTACCAGCTTGCGCAACTGCTCGATGAAAACCGGTTGGGCGGTAGGGTCGTTTTGTTGTCCGAAATATTCCCCCGGCAAGCGTAGTTGGGTGCCGAAGAGCATCTCGGCTGGAGTTGCTTTGAGGTCCTCTTTGTACGCCGTCCGCATCCCCAATAGCACTGTTGGCAAGGCGTCTGGCCATGGTGTGTCTGGACTGCACATCAAGGCCGCTTTTAGTGTGCGGTGTAGTCTCTCCACCATGCCGTTTGATTGTGGGTGGTAAGGCGTTGTGTGAACATGGTTAGCACCCGTCATTTTCGCGAGAGCCGTGAATAGCTCCCCCTCGAATTGACCCCCCTGGTCAGAGGTGATGGTGAGTGGCGTGCCGAAAGTGCAGACCCAACTGTGGAAGAACGCTCGTGCGACGGTCACAGCTCGAATGTCCGGGAGTGGGACAGCCACCGGCCATCGGGAAAAGCGGTCGATGATGGTCAGGCAGTGCGACAGTCCTCTCACCAGCGGTAGCTTGATCAGGTCAACATGAACGTGGCAGAACCTGTCATCTGTCTCCCCGAAGCTTTGCAACTCGGCGCGGTTGTGGCGATGGACCTTCGCGCGTTGGCATGGTTGGCATTCACGGGCCCAGCGGAGCGCGTCCTTGCGCATGCTTGGCCAGAAGTATTTGGCCACCAGATGTTTCGCCGTTGCTCGACCACTCGGGTGGGATGATCCGTGTACGATGCCAAACGCCGTTCGACGCAGGTTGGATGGCAAATAGGGCCGTGTCGCCCCATCGGTAACCAGACAGTAGATCTCGCTGTTGTTGAAAGCGAGACGATCCAGTTGGATACGCGGATTCTCCAGCAGGTGAGGCAGCTCTACGTCAGAGTCTTGCTCCAGGCTGATAGTGGCTTCGTCGAGGATGGAAGGCATCGAGACGGTACAGGTTCGCGAAAGTGCGTCTGCCACAACGTTTTCTCCCCCGGGAACGTACACAAATCGTGTGTTGAACTGGAGGATGTAGTCCAGGTGTCGGCTCTGCCTCGGCGTTGCCTTGTCCGAGCGTTGTTGTGCGGCGTAGGCGAGCGGCTTGTGGTCCGTGTGGATTGTGAAGGCGTGTGCCTCCAGGATCCTCCTGAAGTGCCTGACTGCTGCATACACTGCGAGCAACTCCCTATCGTAGGCGCTGTAGCGAGTTTCTGGGGGACTGAGCTTCCTAGAGAAGAACCCCAGAGGCTTCCAGGCCCCATCGGGTTGCTCTTGGTTGAGTGCCGCTCCGATGGCGGTGCTCGATGCGTCGGTGTAGAGAGCGATTGGCGCGGTAGGCGAGAGGAAGGCTGAATCTGCAGCTGCTGCGATACTCGCCTTGCACTGCTGAAATGCCTGCTCCGTTTGCGTCGTCCAGCTAATCGCCGCCTTCTTCTTCGTTAGGTTTCTCAGAAGCTCGTTGAGCGGGGCCTGTAGTTCCGCGGCGTGCGGTATACACCTGCGGTAGTAATTAACCATACCCAGGAAACGTCTCAGCTGGGTAGAGTCTGTCGGGATTGGAAAGGCGTCGATCGCCTCGATCTTTGGGTGCGGGGGCCTGAACCCCTCTTTCGAGACTCGATACCCAGCGAATGTAACTTCCTGGGCACCGAGTTGGCATTTGTCCAAGTTGATGCGTAGGTTCGCCGCTCTCAGCGTCTCCAACAATTGGCTCAGATGATGCAGGTGCTCGTCATGCGTCTCGGATGCGATGAGCAGGTCGTCTACGTAGCCCTTCACGAAGGGGAGTTTCCTCAGTAGGTGATTAATTACCCGCTGAAGCGTTTGCGCGGAGTTACGCAGGCCTAATGGCATACCCACGAACTCGAAGAGGCCGAAAGGTGTTGTGACTGCCGTCTTCGGGATGTCAGCTTTGGCAACCGGGATTTGGTAGAAGGCTTTCTGCAGATCGATTACAGTGAATACTTTTCCCCGGCTCTCCTGGATCAGGTCCTCGATGATCGGTAGAGGATATCGGTCTGGCAAGGTACACGCGTTGAGGCGGCGGTAGTCGCCAGTGGCTCGCCAGCTTCCATTCGGCTTTGGTACCATGTGTAGCGGACTGGCCCATGGGCTCGATGATGGGCGTACCACCCCCTTGTCGAGGAGGTCGGCGAACTCTTCTTTGGCAGCAGCGAGTCGTTCACCGACGAGTCTACGGGGGCGCTCGAAAACGGGAGGGCCCTCCGTGACGATGAAATGTTGTACCGGCAAGTCTGGTACAGTGGCCATGACCCCTGCTGGTGAAGCGAGTTGCAGGAAGCGCTGGACGAGCTCTCTATACCGGTCGCCATGTGGTCCCACAGGTGCATCAATGCGAGCCACTGTGGAGATGCCGTAGATTCGAGCCGGGTCCATGCGGCCCGTTGCCGCGATGTTGGTAAGGGGGTCTACGATGCGTCGTCCCCTCAAGTCTATCAGGAGCCCATAGTATGCCAGGAAGTCCGCCCCGAGAATGGCAGTTTGCACATCGGCCACAGTGAACGTCCAAGTAAAGTCCCGACGCAGGGCCAGGTTCAGCTTCAGCGTGAGCTGCCCGTATGTGGCTATCGGCGACGAGTTGGCGGCGTACAGCGTGAGGCTGTTTCGCTGTAGTTTGCGGGCGACCGTTCCCCTCGGCAGTAAGGAGACCACTGAACCCGAGTCCACGAGAAAGCGAGTGGATGTCGTTCGATCCATTACGTGTAGGCGTTTTTCGGTTGGTGGTCGGCCGGCGTCGTTCGCCCAAGTCGGCGTCGGCAGCGCTAGTTTCCCGACGGCGTCGAGGCGGCGGCCACGGCGGCGGCAAAGATACACGGTGGTCGGCACTGCTGTGCTGTCGCCCCGTACTTCAGGTGGTACCAACATTGGCCAGGCGCTGTAGAGCGATCTCGATGCCGGCTGGGGCTGCGGGTTTCAGCGCGACCCCTATGAAGTGGGGGCGTTATTTTACGCAGCAGCTCCTGATTCTCCCGCGTTAGTGCCACGAGCTGTGCCACTGACTGGCGCAGTGCGGCAAGCTCTGCGTGCACGGAGTTACCCGTCGAATCGTGCGACGATCTGTTCGCGAGTGGAGAGCGGGGTCTCGGAGACGAGAGTGGAGGTGACGTAGCTGCCACTGTAGGTCCGTTGTCGACCAGCTCGTCAGCTGCCTCTGCGAGCTCCTCCAGACTGGTGCCTTTCAGGATTTTGAGTAGCCGTCGCGTTGACGGCGGCATCAGGTCGAGCCACTTCACGCGGATGATGTCATCCGTGGCCCGGTCACCCGCTAGGGAGCGCATCTGTCTCAGGAGTTGGGACGGCTTCCTGTCCCCCAGCTCGAGTTGGGTGAGTAGTCTGTGGAGCTGTCGATCCGCCGAGTCGGTGAGGCGATTTAATATTGCCGTCTTCAGCACCTCATACTTGCCCACGGGCGGCACTGTGCGGAGTACATCCGCGACCTCGGAAATAGTCTCCGGGTCGAGCGCCGCGACTACTAGATTGTAGCGGCTGTTGTCGTTGCGCACATGGTGTATTTGGAACGCGGCCTCGATCTGGTAAAACCAAAGATCGGGGTTACTCCTCCAGAAAGGTGGGAGGCGACAGCTGCTCACCGCCTCGATCGCGGGCGGCGACGAAAAGGAGGCGTGTCCCCCAGGTTCCCCTGCACGGTGTGGCGGCAGGTGGTGTGTCGGTATCAGCAATGGCGTGGGCATGGCCAGCTGTGCCTGCGCATGCACGTGCGGTGGTTGTGGCTGCTGGTGTGGTGCCGGCGGCGCCGGTCCTGAGGCTGTTGGCGAGTGGAGCATCCTATGCGTGTTTTATATCACGTCGGGGTCACCAATTTGGGTTACGCTCGGGTGGAGCGTATCCAATAATAAAAAGAAAAGAAGCCAAATTAAATTATAATATTTATATTAAATGTTGGACTTAACAAAACTCCTAGAAATTTGCAGAAACGAATATTAATTTCACAAAACGCTCTATAATACTCCACACTAGCTTCAGCACAGAAAAATGAGAACGTGTGCTCTGCTCCAGCGCTGCGAAAGGAAAAGGTCGAATGGAAAAAACGGAAACACGAAGTGCGTTGCTCCGCAGCCAACACAGGCTAGTTCCGGTTTACCCATAAACACGCTGTGCGACAGCGACAGCGTTTAGTAGATGGCGCGCGGAACTATCGCCTGCTTGCGTCGGCGTACCCGACAACTAGGTGGGGGTAGTGGTGTCGCCACATATATATATATATATATATATATATATATATATATATATATATATATATATATATATATATATATATATATTATATATGTTGTCAATACCAACCATTTTGGATTGTTAGTTTGTTTTTGACAGATAAAAAGGTTTGTCGTGTTTTGGTGTGTTCTTCGATTTTGTACTATTCGAAAAAATGGATCAAAGAAACTGTATTCAGTTTTGTGTAAAAAATGAAATAAAATGCGCAAGGACATTTGAAATGTTGACTGTGGCCTTTGGCGAGTTTACTATGAGCAGAACACAAGTTCAATTGTGGTATAACCGGTTGAAGGAAGTCCGAGAAAATGTCAATGACGATACTGGTCCTGGTCGCCCGAGCACGTCAACAACAAAATGATTTTAGATAATCGTCGAATCACTATCAGAGAGGTTGCTGATGATGTTGGCATATCGTTCGGCTCATGCCAAGCAATGCTTACGGATGTTTTAGGCATGAAACGTGCGGCAGCGAAGATTGTTCCAAAATTGCTAAATTTTGAGCAAAAACAACGTCGCATGGACATCGCTCAGGAGCTGTTTTTGGTCAAAAACAAAACCGTTATCATGCCTCAACCACCGTATTCACCGGACTTGCCCCCGCTGACTTTTTCCTCTTTCCAAAACTGAAGACACCGATGAAAGGAAAGCGTTTTGCTACGATTGAGGAGATAAAAAATCGAAACAGGAGCTGTTGGCGATACCAAAAAAAGCGTTTCAGAAGTGTTTCGAGGATTGGAAAAAACGCTGGCATAAGTGTATTATATCTGAGGGGAATTACTTTGAAGGGTACAAGATAGTTGTTGATGAATAAATTAATACTTTTTGAAAAAATTGAAAATAACGGTTAGTATTTGATCAAACGTATATATATATATATATTATAGGAAGCAATAATATGGACAAATTTAGCGATTTAGTTGCATTGCAGCAGGAAACCGGTGAAGGAATCCAAAGAATAATCCGGAACTACAAAAAGGATTCGGTGGAACGAAAACAGTCCACATCCTATTTTGAAGAACGCTGTCGATGTCTAAATGAGGTATGGGCACAATTCAAAAGAACCGACAATACAATAAGGCAGCTGGAAAGTATATCAATGGATCATCCGTATTTCACTAATACTACTACCATGAAATCTCAGCCCTTGTCACTCAATACCGAGAAGAGTTTGAAATCTCATTGATCCACCAATCAACCAGCACCTACAACGCCAGCAGACCGTACTCATTCAAAGGAAGTAGAAACCCCACCTGCCGCAAGGATTCCAACGCCTACAGAGAGGCAAGTGAATGGTGCAACACCCAACATAAGCGGTATCAAAAGCAAACAACAAACGTTATTAATGTCTCTTCACCGGCTACTTTCTGGATTGTCGAACATCATAACCGAGCAACCACAGGAGTACTACGAGGGTAACATTAAACGCATCAACAAACTATGGGACGAGATCGAGACCATAAATTACAAGATCTTTGAGGAGATATCAGCACCAGAAGGCGAAGGGTTTGACCATTCAGCATACCTGCACATGGAAGATCAGGTTCATCAGTAGTTGATTGTTTTGTCCACCAAAGCAAAGGCTCCGACTTATACACTGCAACCTGAATCGCTTGCATGTCGTTTGCCCAAAATTTCCACACCAAAATTTGACGGCAACTACCACAAATGGCACCAATTCTTTGATATGCTCCCAGAAATGGTGCACAAGAATTCAATTGCCCCAACACGAAAAATGTTGAAGTCGAATGTCACTGGAGAAGCTGAAAGACTAATCAGGCATCTACCATTAACCCAGGAGAAATATGAGGCAGCGTGGAACATTCTCCAAGACCGGTACCACAATAAACGAGTCCTGGCCTCCACACTACTCCAACAAATCATAGGGCATTCAAGCCAATCACCAGAAAACACATCATCAGGAACAAAAAAAACCTCCATGATGTTGTAAGAGAAAGCATCTTGGCCATCAACAATATAGGAGTCGACACATCCTCGTGAGGCCCAATATTGCTGCACATCCTCGTGAAGAAGTTAGACCGCCAGAGTCACTAGCTGTACGAGCAGTAATTAAATAATCCAAATGAGATTCAAACGTTGGACTTTCTGCACTTTCTCGAGTATCGGTTCCAATCTCTGGAAACTCTCGGTGGACGAGAAAGACCACATTCATCAAGGGTAGTGTCAACAGTTGCAACTGCGACTACGAAATGCAACTTTTGTCAAGGCACAAACCATCCGCTGTATTATTGTAAATCATTTCTACAACTATCAGCAGTAGCTAGACTAAAGTGGGCTCGAAGGCAACAACTATGCGTTAATTGGCTTAAGGGCGACCACACGTCAAAAACATGCACTGCACGCGGCTGTTCGGAATGTAACAGAAAACACAATTCTCTGGTACACTTGGGAACCAACATCCATCACTAAAAGAGAGCCAACAAATCCAACCATCAACAAAACATACGATAGAACCCAAAGAGGCCAGTTCATCAGCTACATCAGCAGCAGCCAATACATTGTCGGCATTCCAAAACCATGTTTTGTTAGCAACAGCCAGAGTAACGATCACGGCAAGCAACGGACAATCTAATGAGTTCAGAGCCATCTTAGATTCCGGCTCACAGGTCAACTTAGTGACCGAACGCCTGATCAAGCGGCTGGCATTGAAGGCATTGGTCACAGCAGAAAAACGGCAAACCAGCGCGTCAACATCCCACTCCAGTCACGACCAAGCAGTTTTTCTACAAGGTTAGAGGTATTTGTATTCCCAATGCAACCGGCACAAGCTCTGCACAACTCATCATGGAGAATACCGAAAGAAGTGTTACTAGCCGATCCTCACTTCACACGCCCTGGCAAAAGCGACGTTTTGCTTGGCGCTGAATTTCACCATCAGCTACTCCTAACCGGGCAAATAAGGTTAGGAGAAAATCTCTGAATCCTACAAAACACAGTGCTTGGATTCAATCACCGCAACATGCGGGGTACTGACAAATGAGGATAAGCTGTTAGATGAGTCAACCGAAAAATTTTGGAACCTTGAAGGACGAAAGGTTCATAAGTGTTCTTAGCAACAGCTCTAGTACAAGTTAAAGACAGCAGCAGGAACTTCATCAACTGTAAGGCAGTATTGGACTCAGGGAGCCAAGTAAACCTTATATCTAACAAATTTGTAAAGAAAGTAGGTTTGAAAGCAACACATCATTCCTTAGAAATCACAGGGATTGGTAACAACACATCGAGTGCAGGCAACTACACAAACATTACCATCGCTTCTACAATTGCGGGCTTCACATCCAATATTGACACGCACATAATTGATCAAATAACCAATGATCAACCCGTTAATAACATTGACATCAGCAAATGGAAAATTCCAAGAAATATAAAATTGGCTGACCCAACTTTTCACCAGTCATCGAAGGTGGACTTACTAATTGGAGCTGAATTGTACTCCTCACTAATGTCAAGAGGGCAGATAAAAATAGCCAAGCATTTGCCTACACTTCAAAATACTGTATTGGGAAAGGCTGCAACAGAAACTACCAACTCTGTATTCTGCGGACTTGGCTATGAAGACGACGCTCTCAATGAACAAGTTTCACGATTTTGGGAATTGGAAGAAGTCAATAAATAAACTTGTTAGTGAAGATGAAGCACGATGTGAGGACATCTTTAAAACTAGAACAACCCGTGATAATGGTGGTCGCTATACTGTACAGCTACCATTAAAAATGGATCCAGTGGTTCTCGGAAATTTTTGTAGCATGGCGATTCAGCGCTTCAGGTCGTTGGAAGCTCGCTTGGATAAATCCAGTGAACTAAGGCAAACATATTCAACCTTCATCAAAGAATATGAAAATCTTGGGCACATGGACGAAATAAGGTACAAAAATATAAGCCAAAGACGGTACTTTGTACCTCATCATTGTGTATTCAAACCGGAAAGCATAACAAGAAAACTGAGGGTAGTATTGATGCCTCCGCAAAAACATCAAATAAATTGGTGTAGTAGTACAAGACATCCTTGTTTCAATTCTATTGCGATTCAGGCAGCATCTATTTGCTGTGACTTCAGATATTGCTAAGATGTACAGGCAATTCCGCGTTACAGAAGAAGACTCTCATTTCCAAATAATAATTTGGAGGGATTCTGTAACCCAGCCATTCAAGTTCTACAAACTGAAGACAGTAACATATGGCACCAAGTCGGCTCCATATCTAACCAAATACTCTCTATAAAGAATATGCGACAACCTCTCTTCAGTACTAAATTGTGTTGCTGGCGCGGGGCTGGGAACATTTTGATATTGCAGACCTTTCTACCTTATGTGGATCGAATTTTGCAACTGTCTATTTAGAATTTCGTTGTTCTTTGACGAGGCAGGTTCTGTGTCGCTCCGTCTCGGATTAAGAACACAAATATAATGGAATAATGATAACGAACACTTGTTGTATCAGTGTGCGGAAGAAATATTTCTAAAGCATACACAATTGTACATACAAGCATAAACTTCTTGTTTGTATTATCAATTTTGCATATGCTTTTCTTCTACACGAATGTAGGTCAAATTATCTCACATGGTGTGGAGTCATACATATATTTTTTTATATACATATTTACAATTTATTTTTTTGAAGTTTGACAATTTGCACTAAATTGTCACATTTCATATAAAGAACACACACTATTTAATGAAATCAAATACTTTCTCAATTTTATACGTACATGAATATGTGTGATTAAGAAATTTAGAATTATTTGATTTTTAAAGAAAATGGAAATATTGGGACTCATTTTGTAGGTTTTGTTGCATTATAATAATAATAATAAATAAAAAAATTATTCTATTGAGTATGTTCGCCACTCATACCAGGCTAACAGAAACCGAAAGCAGTAGGGATTTACAATTTTCAATTGCAAGTTGAAATTATTCTTCAATTGCAAATTAGGCCACTTTTAACCAGAGGTCCCCAACTCACAAAATTGCAGCTCGCTTAAAGAAAGCTTTCATATTTGCATGGTTTCGCACATCTAGCTAAGCTTCAAGCTTGGGAAACGCTGCCTATTGCTTCGTACTCACACTACAAGAAATGTTATTCCTTTTCATTGTTGCTTAAAAATATCAGATCTGAAGAAAAGTGAATCCCCTCGCATTAATTCTGAGCAGGCAATTACATGCATTTATACATATACATATAGTATAGTATAGTATAGTAGGTAGCGACTTACGAAGGGACCGACATGCAAAAGCAAAGAGGATTTGTCCACATTACATAACAATTTAATAATTTTAAATTTCAATTCCTGATGTGAAGTGTGGTGCTGTTTTCGCTTTCTGTTCGCCTGGTATGAGTGGCCGATATAATCAATAGAAAGATTTTTTGGTAGAATATGAATGAGTAAGAAGCATTTTTGTATGTGAAATATAATTTACATATTAAAAATATATAAAAATTCCAAAATTCTATATATTTAAAATTTTTATAAATAAAATAAATTTCTTTAAAAATATAAAATAAATTTTTATAAAATTTTCCAAATTTCAATTCATGATATGTACGAGTATATGCATATTAATAATATATAACCAATCGAATAAGTTGGATGTACGCATATTTTGCTTATTGACGAAGCCATTCAGCCAGAAATGAGCCTCATCATAAATTGGACGTAGCGCTCTTAAAGTTGAGGCGACTGACTCCGAATTTCGGTAGTAAATTTTAATAATTTCGACTCGTTGTTGGCTCGTATATCTTTGCATGATGAAATGGCAAACCTTACTGAAGAGAAATGTCAAAAGAGCGTCGTATGGCGTCGTTTGCTGTCACTATCGATTTACTTTTGTAGCGTTTCTTCTTTCATACCCTTTATATACATATGTGTGTACGTATAAAATTGCGCTTTAATTGCTTTCATATCATATGAAATCAATATAAAGCACAATAAATGATAAGAAAACGATCAAGATGTAAATAATCAAAATAAAGAAGGAATTAAAATCCAATTTATAAATTCGGTCCACAAGACACAAAGCTTTTAATAAAAGCTGTCAACAAAAGTCAACAGTCCCGAATTAAAGCAACATTTCAAGATTTTGTACTAACTGAGAGGATATCATATATTCTTTATAGAGAGTATTTGATCTAACAAGGAGCCTAAACCAATTGGCTGAAGATGAAGGTGCATCCTTTCATTAGCTGTTACTGTCACAGTCAAGGATTTCTAAGTTGATGTCGTAATGAGCTCATTCAGAACCTTAGACGAGGCACTCAGAACTCAAGATAGTTGAATAAAAATGATGAAACGTGGAAAGTTACAACTGCTCAAATGGTGTTCCAATCACGAAGCGTTGCTGCGAAACTTAAATTCAGACGATCGCAGAATCAAACTGGACATTTCTGCAAATGAAGATCAATTCACTAAAACTCTTGGGCTAATCTGACAACCTCAGTCTGACAACTTCTGCATTAAATCATCATGGCCACCACCTAAAATGCTGACAAAACGCTCTGTATTAGCAGATATATCCCAGCTATTCGACCGCTAGCATTTGTAAATCCAGTAGTAGTTACTGGGAAGGTTTTTCTCCAACAACTCTGGGAATTGAATTTGGATTGGGATGCCGCCCTACCTCAAGAGTCACATACCAAGTGGCTCAGATTTAGGAACCAGCTCCCTCAATTAGCTACACTTTGCTTACCAAGACATGTGCTTCCTTCCGAACCACTTGGAATTCAATTACACGGGTCCAGAGTAGCTCCGAGGAAGAAACAATCCTTAGCGAGACTAGAGCTCTGCGCAGCAAAACTACTAGTACAACTTATAAGAAAGGTGCAGCAAGCACTTACAACGTTTGATGAAATAGCTTGCTGGACGGATTCAACAATTGTCTTGGCCTAGATAACATCACCGTCTTCCAGCATGAATACCTTCGTGGCAAACAGAGTGGCCAGCATTCAACGTTCAACAATAGGCAGTCAATGGAGACATATAGCAGGTGACGAAAATCCAGCGATATTATATCAAGAGGAATGCTTCCAGACGAACTCATTAAATCGATGTTATGGTTTCATGGGCCTCCATTCTTATATTCTGACAAGAAATGTTGGCCTATACCGCCAACCAGTACATCAAACTGGAGTCAAGAGCAGAAAAAACTGAAAACTTTTGTCACTACCAAGCACGAACTAGCATTCATTGAACAAATAAATTCTCACAATTCGTTTAAAAGATTGCAGCGAACAATGGCATTTATTCATAGATTCATAAACAACTGTCGGCTACAAACGGCGAAGAAAACATTAAAAATACATCCCACCATTGAAGAACTAGATCAGTCGTTAACAACTATTGTAAAGCATATCCAGAAACAGTCATTTGCATCAGAAATAAGCTAACTCAAGAAAGGAAAGGAGGTAAATAGCTGCAGTCCACTTTCTCCATTTACTTCATATTTGGTGGAAGGAATCATAGGAGTAGGTGGTAAACTACAAATGCCAAAACGACCGTTTCCAGCTCAACATCAGATATTGCTTCCTCATTCCAATCCAATTGTCACCCTGCTAGTACAGCAATATCATGAAGACCAAATGCATGCGGACCCAATGGCATTACTAGCAGCCCTGAGAGAAAAATTCTGGCTGCTGCGAGCTAATGAAATCACAAAATCGGTGTGCAAAAACTGCCGCAAATGCTTTTTTGCACGCCCCGCAGGTATTTCCCAACTAATGGGAAATTTATCTATTGAACGAGTACAACCAGCTAGGCCATTTACAAATATAGGGATTGATTTTTGTGGACCATTTCAAATACATTATTGTATTAGAGGAAAACGTCTCACAAAGGCATACATTGCAGTGTTCATATACTTATCCACGAAGGCTATTTACTTGGAAATAGTATCAGATCTTACAAAAGCGGCTTTCATCAATGCGCTCAAAAGATTTTCATCACGAAGAGGTATTACAGCAAAAATATTCAGTGACAACGCCACTAACTTCAAGGGAGCTCAGTCAAAATTGCAGGAACTACACATATTGTTGAACGATGAAACCAATAAGATTGAGCAGCATGTTACTCAAAAGGGTATCAAATGGATCAACATTCCAGCCAGATCTCCTCATTTAGGCGGAATACGGGAAGCAGCAGTAAAATCATTAAAGTACCATCTCAAACGAGTAATCGACGACTATAGCTTGACCTATGAACAACTGCTGGCAGTTGTGGTTGAAATTGAAAGCTTATTGAATTCTAGACCACTAAAACAAATGTCCACAAGTCCAAATGACTTCCGAGCACTTTCACCCAATAGCTTTCTTGGGCTTGAACCAATTGGTGGGCAATCAACCCGGCCACCAGGTGAAAGGTTGCTATCCCAATGGAAAGAACTAAACAAAATAATGCAACAGTTTTGGGAGCGCTGGTCATAGGAGTATCTTCAAAGTCTTCAACCTCGAAAGAAATGGCGAACATTTTCCGATAACATCCCGGAAGGTACACTGGTGCTACTCCAGAATGATAACTTACCTCCACGACAATGGCGACTAGGAAGAGTAGTGAAGGTTCACAAAGGAGATGATGGTTTGGTACGAACTGTGGACCTGAAAGTCGGTTCAGGAAACACCTCCCGGTCCATACATCGAATTTGCCCTTTACCACCAGATTGTCAACCTATAACTCCTCTCGATAAATCTTCAGAAACTGACCCAAGTGAATTGAAGCAGTCTCAACCAAAGCAGCAGGTTCTTTCCTTATGTACAACAGGCCGATCTGTCAGGCGAAGTAGCAAAATCTGCTGAAAATGAAAATCATTTACTTGAGCTCGCAAAAAGACACGAGTCCATGCTCCAATCAACTCGTAATTTGTTTCGCAAGACTACTGATCAGATTGTAAACCAGTTCAAGGCACTAAAGGAACATATAAACGAAGCAGTTCAGGTCGAAATATTTACGGCTCTATCAGGATACTCACTCATACAAATGAACAACTACAACAACAAGAAATTACAAACCGAAGTTCTCAGCATACTAACGGATGCTTACACAGGCAAAGCTAGCACACAATTATTGTCACCGGGCCAGCTTAAACAGCAAATTTACTTCATACGAGAACAATTGCCTTCCACCCTCAAACTTCCAGTTCAATGAGAGAACTTATTATCAATTTACACTATGATGACTTCAAAGGAAAGAGTAATAAGAGACAAGATTGTATTCAAACTTCAAATTCCGTTACTAAGCTTGGAAATATTCAGTCTTATGCATCTGTATCCCTTGCCAACTCGAGTAGCAGACAAGTTCTTGTCCATTCAACCAACAACCGAGTATTTTGCAATCAACTTACACATGGAAGCCTACTTTCAGCTAAATACAATGGAGCTCAACTTGTAAAGACGGAAAGTACCAGAAGTATTTTCCGCATACACCTCCTACAAAGCATACACAACAAAAACTATATGCTACCACCAGAGACCGTGTTAACTCCAAAAACAAATAACGATGTCCACCATATTTTATTTGTTTTAACCACAAACAATATTCAAGCATGCAACCATCCCCGATATCATGCAGCTTAAAAAGGTAACCACCTCCCACGCTAAATGCAACAACAAAGACAGCGGATAAGTATAACAAAACATTTACGCACAGACGATCGGACCAATAAACGTACAGGTGGTGAGGAGCGCAGAAACCGAAAGAGTTAGACTGATGACGACGACGGCCTAATAGTACAAAGAACATCAAGAGGGACTAGTACGGCTATAAAGGAGAAAAGAAACAGCAAGCAAACATTTCTACAACAGTGCAGCGACCAAAGGCGGAACACAGAGAAACCCGAAAGAGCACCACACACACGCTAACCGATCGCACACACAAAGCAGTAAGCAGGCAGAGTGCAAACCAATCTCTGCAACAACAACAACACTACAGCGACCGAAGGCGGAGCACGGATGACAACGAGAGCGCACCACACATACGCGAGCCGATCGTAAACACAAAGAAGTAGAAACCAGTATTTTAACAACAACAACACTACAGCGACCGAAGGCGGAGCACGGATGACAACGAGAGCGCACCGGTCGTAAACACAGAGCCGTAAGCAGGCGGAGTGTGAAAGAAATATTAACAACAACAACACTACAGCGACCGAAGGCGGAGCAAGGATGACAACGAGAGCGCACCGATCGTAAACACAGAGCCGTAAGCAGGCGGAGTGTAAAATAATATATTAACAACAACAACACTACAGCGACCGAAGGCGGAGCACGGATGACAACGAGAGCGCATCGATCGTAAACACAGAGCCGTAAGCAAGCAGAGTGTGAGCCGATATATTAATTACAACAACAGCAAAGCGACAACTAACAGCAGCGATCAGGCCACACTACTGCAAGCAACAACTACGATGGGCAACTAGGGGAATTACAACAAGGTGGTTAACCAGCGGAAGTTGAAGGTGGCCTAAGGACAACTGGACCACAACAACAACGAGCATTGATCCCATGGCAAGCTTTCGCTATATAAGCGGAGTGAACCAAACAATGAGCCTCTTTGATCCAGCATCGTTCCGTAAGTACACAACGCACCAAGCTCCTAGAGACGCACCAAGCTTCGTAGTTAGTTACTTTGACTATTGACAATAAATCAACGCAGACAGAGCCAGGAGTTTATGGTTATGACCGACTCTCCCTGGGACACTAGTACAAAGCACGGACACTACCACGAGCACACAGAGTAAGGTAGTAATTAAATATAATCATATATATATATATATATATATATATATATATATATATATATATATATATATATATATATATATATATATATATATATATATATATATATATATATATATATTTATATATATATATATATATATATATATACATATATATATATATATATATATATATATATATATATACATATATATATATATATATATATATATGTATATATATATATATATATGTATATATATATATATATATATATATATATATATATATATGTATAGGAAATAAGTAGAAATTTTGAAAATAAATAAAACCACTTATTAAAACTAATACAACTGCAATAAATTTCTGTAAGCGACCCTGGAACCCGCTGAGTTTTTACCCCAGCGAAAACGAGTCGTTACAAACTCGTGCTACCGAATCAAAACTAGTAAATTTATTTGTACTCAAGGGCGACCCATATATTCTAAGGAATCATCAGTCTCCCAATGCGAGGTCAGCATGCTCAATGACAAGAAACCGGACTTAGCTCTCTGCATGGTTATGGCCACGATTCCTTCTCAATATTGGATTCAGCTAAGGGCTCCCGGGCAATGGATATTTTCGGTATCAACAACATCCGTCATCAATGTGGTTTGCAAAATGCAACATGAAAGAAGAGAAATCTCCGGCAGCGGCATCATCAGCCTAGCACCAGCATGCATATTTCACCACAAAACAATGACGATCCAAGCACCAAACACTTTCGAGACCTCTGCAATATATACAATGCCTATTTAGCAGTAATTTAACAGAAATGATTTTGAATCACTTATATTTGCAGTCACATGCAATTTCACCAGCACCATTGCCAGAATTCGACACGGAAGGTGGCAAAGAGCCACTAATGTCAATGAAGCAGCACACCACGTTTGGCAAGGTCCATCATGTACATCAGTATATAGTGATGTATCTCATCATCGGCGCTGTCATCATACTAACGATATACACATACCAACACAAAAAAAACCAGGCGAAATTTACATTGAGAAGCCTTGGAATACCCATGGACACTTTTAAAAGGGGGGAATATGTTCATGAAGAACATCCATACAGTCAATCCCTTCACATTCCTAAGTATGTGCTGGGAAAATATAAATAATTTATTTACTCTAATTTCTCACTTATTATCGCATTGGTGCTGGGAATTTTATTGCATTATTTCTTACGCAATAAATTCTGCAGTACCTTGCCAATTATGTTTAAATTTAAATATTGAATTGCATTTACTGCGTTTGCTAGATACCGTGAGAACAAAACCATTCGCACGGTTTGTGCTGACACAGCACACGGGCTGGCTTAATTAATTATATGTATTAGAAATAATTTTAATATAAATATTGGACAATTTTGTACTTACAATCAGAAGAGTTCTTTACTTCGAATAAACAAATTGGAGTTTCCCCCACCAGTGGTAAGAGATCCAACTTATATCCAAGGAAGAAATTTTCTCCGTTTTAATTGAGAGCACTAAAAGAGGTGTATTTTTACACATCTAATACATAATTTAATGCATCAGTGTTCAGAATGAAAGGTTTATCTAAATTTGGATATTGTAGAAGAGGTGAGTTGGTTAGTTTTTGTTTTAATGTTTCAAAAATGGTTTAGCATTCTTCAGGTGGTAAAAATTTAGATGATTTTTTAAGAGTGATTTTAAACGTTTTGCAATCTGCAAAATTTGCTATACATTTTCTACAGTAGTTGCAAAATGGAACGATTATTGTGACTTCTTCGGTATTTTTTAGTTATGGATAATTCTTAACTGTGTCGTATTTTGCTCGGTCTGTTTTGACAACGTCTTATGTAATCAAGTGTCCTAAGTACGCCACCTCTGGTCTCAAAAAACAAAATTTTGCTGCAATTATGCGTACATTATTATTTCGTATAGAAATGCTTCTAAGTCAAGTCCTGAGAGTGATATTGTGAGTATTCTTTGAAAGCTATTGGATGAAATTTTAGGTCCAAAGAGTAAATGTTGGAATTGTTCGAATGCATTTGTAAAGTCAAATTCAAAAACCACGAAATACACTTTACATCCAAATAATAGTGCCCGTTGAGGAAGTGCTGTTATAATCAGAAAAAATTTAAGAAATTTTGAAGAAGCGAAGATCAGCTCAGATATATTCCAAGCTACCACTGAGAGGGTTTAAGATTAAACTCAACTAAGAGAAGAGAGCTTCTTAAAGCTCTTCAAGCAACCGGTTGTGATACTATTTCCAACTTACTGGTCTGCTGATCATCAAAAATAGCCAGATCTAATTGATTTTTTCGTAACTCATTAAGTCTTTCATAGCTACTTGGTAACCAATGAAGGAATCTAGACTCAGATCACTCACCAATCTGCTTGACTCTCAGCGAAAAAATAATAAGTAAGGATTGAACGGCATGCCGCAGCGGCTTTATCTAATAAATATAACGACTGGGAAAATTTTAAGCAAATATTAGAAGATCAAGATCAAATAATTGAAGAGACTGCTACACTTCACTACAATTATATAACAAACATGGAAAAGTACTCCTACTCTAAAAAGAAGTACCGACAGATATACATACCTAAAGGAAATAACTGAAGACATAAAATCTAAACGAAAAATACGTCGCCGATGGTATCAATCGCGCTGCCCGGCAGATGAAATAGCTCTAAATGAAAAATCTAAAGAAATAACCTTGATATTAAAGCTTTTAAAAACGAGTCCGTAAACAAGTACTCGTACTTAAAAAGCCTTTCAACAGATCAAACAATAGATTCTTGCTTATAAAAATGCATACAGAAGTTAAAACAATCCGCATTCTGCGCTTATTAAAGTTGGAAATAACAAATGGGCCAAAGACAATAGCAAAAAGTAGAAGCATTTGCAGAATACCTTGCTGATACTTTCACTCCTAACGATTCCAGCGGTTATAATGTTGAGATTCAGCATGGACATTAAGAAGATAGTCTCGAAATTTATTTACAACTGAAACTGAAGTGTTAACAGAAATCCGACAGAGTTTGAAGTCCAAAAAATGTCCAGGCTACGACCTAATCACAACCGAACAAGTACCAACTAAAATGATTGCCTTACTAACAAAAATAATTATTGTTGATTATAATCAACACCATCTTCCGATTGAAACACGTCCCGATATCAGGTATCAGAGGTAGTAATGGTCCAAAAACTTGGAAAACCCCCACATGATGTAACGTCATACAGACCAATGTCTCTCTACCAATAATACCAAAACTATTTGAAAAACTTTCAAAGAAAAGAAAAAATCCGATCATAGATAACTGAAAGCTAATACCAACACATCAATTTGGTTTTCGCAACAAGCACTCGACACTACACCTAAAACACGACACTACACCTGAAACACAATCACAAAAAGCTCTAGAAAAAAAGGTATGCTCAATATATCTATCTTTCTCCATGTAGCAAAAGCATTCGACAAGTATGTTATACTGGTCTACTCACCAAAATCAGAGCTCTACCAAAAAGCAATTCTTTGATATCTTCACTAAATATCTCACAGAACACAGAAGGAAACAAAATGAGTATTCGATGCTCAAAGAGATCAAAGCTGGAGTACCGCAAGGTATTAGGTACAATCCTTTATCTGCTTTCATGTGATTTACTTAGTGGTAATAACTATACCACAACCACGTTCGGAGATGATGCTGCACTTATAACCGTTGGAAAAACAGTACTTGTATCAAATAGCGCGCTCCAAGTCGCAGTTAACGACATCCACTCTTGGACAAAAAAGTGGCGGATCAAAGAAATAGAGAATATTTCATGATTGTTATAATATAAAAAAAAAATGTCATTCAGGCAGTTCACAGGAACCGCGGAGATTACCCACATATGTGGGAGTATCCGATTTCAAAACTCTTTACGAGATGTCCATATGGTGCTTTCTTTGGAAGACGAGCAGCATCAGGCTACAGACGGTACTACAGACAGTGCTAACAGATTAAATTCAGCGTCAGGCGCTGGAAGTTGTTCAAACCCAACATGTACAGCAATATACTCGTAAATGTATTCTAAAACTACGAGAGGTATTTGGTCTCAAGCAATCATATTTCGGCAAAGTTATATTGAAAAACCAAATAAAAAATTTAAAAATTTTCATTATTATGAATACAAAATATTGTATTGAAATTTCAGGGATAATTCGTAGAGTCCTGAAAATAACGAGAGAATAGTATTTGCAATTTGTACAAATGAATTACAAGTTAATATAAAGACATTATTGTTAGAATATTCTATTAAAACGAGTAACCAACCTTGAAGTCGTGTTGAACCGACTTCGAAATACCCTCTTACCATAATATGCGCGCCCGAGCAACAATGGCGACGTTTTATTCATTATAATGGTTTAGTGATTATAATGGAGGGATGCTTGGCCTTTATTTGATGTATGGCGTCCCCATTTTTTGTGTATGGCTTTGTAGAGTAAATCAAAATATGTACTTACATAATATTATAAAGGTCGTAAGTTATAAAAATGTGTCAATAGTGAGCGTAGCTGTAAATATAGCACGCCCATTTCTTGCTGGGTGTTTTATACTAGTACTCTGAACCTTCGTGTGAAGTTTCGTTGATGAACTTGCAAAGGGCCCCAGAAATGAATATTGATTGATTGTTGGTCATCATTAGAACCATAGATAGGGTAATTTTAAGTGAGGTCCGCAAAGTTCATCACATGGGAGGGTGGCACATTCTTTTTTCTGATCGACACTATTTCTTGAGTATGGTGTATCGTCAATACACTTATTCATCCAAAAATTATGTGTAGGTCGGTCGTCAGTTATAAAATGTGTCAATATTCGGCATGGCTGGGAAAATAGCAAGCCCATTTTGTACGTGGTGTTTAAAGTAATTACCTTCTGTGAATCTTCTATAGGAACCAAGATATAAGTTTTGGTCAATTGTATTCTGCTTACATTTTCCACATACTCTAGTATGGACCCAATGTACATTACTGCCTTTTTATTCAATAGCATTTTAATTTCAATCCAAAAAGTTCCTTATATGGAAAGCAGGCATGTCCTTTCTCTGATCAACTCCATATGCTGCTGTTCATAAAATGTCGTCCAGTTATTTATAGTCACAATAAGAAAGGTGAAAAAAGTTGCTCTTAATGGAGATAGGCTTGGCCTTTGTCCAAATGGGTTCATATAGCAATCTGGTTATGTATCTGGGTCCAGACAAACGGTCTGGAAAAAAGTGTCCACAGACGGAAAGACAAACCTGCTCAGAAAGTGATTCTGTGCATATGTATTTACTTATGCCATTACCTCGCACGTCTCCTTCTGGTAGTTTATTAACTGCTCAATTGCACAAACTTAGTATACCCTTTTTTTAAGCAAAGGGTATAACAATAGCAAAAGCACATTTATATTATTTAGCAAATGATAACAATGATATTTATATTAGAAACAGTAATTATTCTAACAAAAAATTCAAAAGAAATAACCAACTAAAAGAAACCAATAATTTTCAGAAACATCCAAATCCAAAAAAAAAATCATCATCTACATTTTTCGGGGAATTTCCCGTTTTCCCTACATAATATAGTGCTTCTTTTTTGTTTTTCTAAAAAATTCATATTAAAATTAAGAAACAAAAAACACAACATAAACATAAAATATACAAAAAATTACCTGTCAAGAAAGTGCATTCAGAAAACTTTTTGTAACCAATTTACCTGTGGAATGTATTCTCCGTTATCGAGTCGATATTTCATTATGCTTTGTATGCTAGCATATTTTAGAAGGAAATAAACCAAAAATAGTTATGTTTTGTTCATCAATTGCCTTTATATTGAAATTATGGTGAATCTAACATGTCTGTGAAAATAACATTATTTGATGTGAATCAGTTGGATTACTATAAGCACTGTATAGACAAAAGGCTCCAAGAAGTTTCCGAGATTTTTTTCTTTGACCAAACAAACAATTTACAATTTTTTAAATCGCGTAAAACTCGAGGAGTGGCGAACCAAAATGTCCGAGAGACCGTTCGCACAAAATATCAGATAGAACAGAAAGCATTTTGGTAAAGAAAGTAGTCGAAAATCGCAGATTTCTACGAGATTGCAAGTGACTCAAAGAAGAGTGTGATGTTGCGGCTACCTACGAAACAGTAAGGCAGATCCTGATAAAGAACCAAGATACTTCAAGAATTTCTTGGAAAACAACTGCTTTCAGCACAACAGATTGAAAAGCAATGGTCTTTCGCTAGGATGTACGTTAGCAAATCGAATGATTACTCGTTATATTTTGCGGTGAGACCAAAATCAGGTTTTCTATAATATGGGCCCAATAGAGTGTGACGACAACCGTTAAAATCTTTGGAAAATCGTTATATAATACCAACTGTTAAATTCAACAATGTTTCAGTCATGGTATGGGGGGGTTCATATCCAGTAACGGAGTAGGAAAAATAGCTTTCAGACAGAACACAATGGATGCAAAACAATATCAGGATATTTTTAAATTTTATTTGATAAAAAGCGCAAAGTATTTTAGGTTCAATATGGATATCAAGCTGCAGTTAAAACTTTACAAAGTTAATGATCCAAAATATAAGGCACATATGGGAAGGATGTGGGTTTTTTGCAAAAAAGTGTTACATACACTTACCCAGAGTCCAAACTTGAATCCCAATGAAAATTCTTGGGCAGTTTTAAAAAAGTGGCCAAGAGGCAACCAAAAGGTCGAGGAGAGCTCAAAACTGAAATAACAGAAGAATGGAATATGATGTGCAGAAGTTGATTTTTTCTATGAGGAAAAAAATACAAGCCGTGATAGATGTTAATGGGGCCCCTACAAAGTAGTAAAACCCTTTATATTGCTAATTTTCTTTTATTTCTTTAATTTTTTTAAATAAGTTCTGTTTTGTAAAAACACTTTCTTGACAGCTAATTCTTATACCTTTACCTTTAAAATAGGTAAAAAATATATTCTCAGTTTGTGCGGATGTTAGGCATGTTAGACATGTTAGGTATGGACAGATATCATCAGAATCACTTTTTTTCATCAATCCGCCTGTGGCCACTTTTTTCCACACAGTTAGAGCTATCTAAATGAAATCTCGACAAATTATAGTCTGGACAAAGATACCGTGCCACATTTCTATATGGACCTATCTGGATAAAGACAACGCCTAAAATGACGATAGCTTCGGTCCAATAGATGCAATAATGATGCAATTTACTACTTATGGGCCCTAATAAACACTAAGCAAAATATGAGCGGTATATACAATTTGCCCCGCCCATTATTAACAAATATTCATAACTCATTAACAAATATTCTAACTTCTATTAGAGATTTATGGGCGCATCTTAAACCTATCCGTTTAGACGGTATAGAGATAGAACTTCAGAAAGAAGCAAAATTCTTGGGTATCCTCTTAGACCAAAAATTACTGTGGAAAACCCACATTGAGCAAATAAAACAGAAAGCTATCAAAACTTTCATGACGTGTAGAACTATTGCGGGCAAAAGTTGGGGCTGTACACCAAAAATCCTGCGATGGATATACTCGTACACAGCAATTGTCAGGCCAATGATAACCTATGGGGCGTTAGTCTGGGAAAACTGCACGAATCAGCAGACAGTAATTAGCACTCTTAGCAAAATACATGTGTATGTATTACGGGAGCTATGCGAACATGTCCAACGGCATCAATGGAGGTACTCTTGGATCTCACTCCTCTTCATATTTATATCCAGTCCCAAGCGAGGAGGGCGATTTGAGGGTGGCTGGAAACAACACCAGCACAGGTAGTTATCTTAATCAAAGGAAGACAGAACTTCTCGTTAAGCAACTTCCTGAAATCTCGATGCCAAAAGACTCCATACTCCCAACGTTCAGCTTTAAGAAACATTTTAAAACTGAACTTAGTAATAAAAAAGATTGGGAAGGTATATAAGAAGCATACAAGGTAGACCAGTACATGATGACATGGTAGACTGACGGCTCACTCACTGACGATGGAGCCGGGGCGGGTGTATTTGGACCAGGGAAAAGATACTCTGAACCTTTACGTTAAAACACCTCAACACCTCTATTTTTCAAGCGGAAGTATACGCGATAGATAGATGTGCGCACTTTAATTTCGAACGAAACTATCGGAACCGCAGAATAGCAATACTGACTGACAACCAGGCAGCTATCAAAGCACTTAAATCTCACCAAGTTACGTCAAAACTGGCGATGGAGAGCATTGATGAGCTGAACATCCTAGGCCTAGGTGTGGATCCTATGGGTTCCGGGGCAAGTAGGGATTAATGGAAGCGGGATGGCAGACAAACTTGCCGGGAAAGGAGCATCATCTCCATTTGCTGGACCCGAACCATTCTGTGGATTAGGGTCGGGTAACATCTCCCGTATTATCTGGAAAGAAGAGGATAGACAAAGAAGATTATACTGGGAAAAATTACCGGGGTTATCACATTCCAAATTAGCGCTAGGGACATACAACCCAAATCGCTACGAGGACTGTATGAATCTAACGAAAAACAACTTGAGAATCATTACGGGACTGCTAACAGGACATTGTAGGTTGAATTATCACCTAACAAAACTGGGAATTTTCCCTGATAGGTAGGTTCTGCAAGGAAGAGGACGAGACCGCACAACATGTGTTAGGAACTTGCCCCGCCCTGATGCACAAGAGAATGAAACACCTTGGCGTGTTCATCATACTCGATGACGAACTCAGACTCTGTGAAGTAGGACCAATACTCCAATTCATCGAGGGAATTGGGCTAAGAGAAATACTCTAGGTCCACGAAGGTGCACAATAGATCTTATAGGTCGCAGTGCAACATCCCCTGGACGATAATAATAATAATAGAGATTTATGGACGAAATTTGATGAGAAGGAACATGTAAACATAAAGTTAATTGAGCTTGATCAGAGAACGCTATAAGGAAGTTGTGGGTCTAAAATTAACATTATGCCTATGTAAGCTCGTATTGATGCTATGAGAATGAAAATGTACATGTGATCCATAACAATGTATGTGCAAAATATAGAGATCATACTACTTTTGACACGCCCACATTTAATCAAAAATCATTACACGATTCATCAACAATGGGGGTCTTCGATTCGTATCTGTTATCGACTTTGTACCGAGTTGTGCGAATAAAATAGCAAACGAGTAGGTGGTGTACTCGGTAGCACTGTCTCCAAAAAAGCAATGAAAAATAAAAAATCCCACGGAAATTTATATGGGTAATTTTTAATCTTGCTGGTTTTCAGGCAATTTTCAAATTGAAAGCACGAGGATAGAAGAACTCGCTTGTTTCATACGTATATAATGTGCTCGATACCTTTTTCCATACAGTCTGTCCTATCCTCGATAGGGTGGCGAATCGAAAACGCCTAAAAATTTACCAAAAACTGCCGGGGGTATAACCTTAAATAACACACAAAAAATGGGCGGGCTATTTTCACAGTCCACTTTTGATCAATTTTTATAACTTACGACTTATGGCAAACTCTTGTATCCAATTTTATATGAATAATTATATTAACGCAGGAAATCCATTCACAAAAATGGAGACGATCATATGAAGGTCACGCCTCTTATATAATCTACTCAGAGTACTCCTAATGCTTTGGTCCTAATGATGACTTTCGAATACAACATCGCCATTGTTTAAACGCCGGTTTTCATATAGCGCAGCGTGACGCTAGCCGGTTGTAGAAAAAACGCTTCTTCATTCACACTAAAGGCCGATTTACATACAGCGTAAAAACGCCAGGCAGCAAAACGCTAGCAGCAGAAAAAACTGTCGCTTCGATAAAGTTTCCATGTAATCAAATGGAGCCATTTAAGGCCGGTTTTCATATAGCGCAGCGTGACGCTAGCAGGGCGGAGAAAAAACGCTTCTTCATTCGCACTAAGCGACCGCAACGCGAGCAGCAGAAATTGAAATTTTTTTATATTTGAATTGGGATATCAAAAATCCAAATACAAGTACTCACATTGGTACCAAATCCAATTGGTATATGCACTAAAACTAGAAAAATTACATGATTGAAAAGGTACTTTAACACATACTACATATATGTATGTAAGAGTTTAGTATTACTTTATTTCTCTGATTTACAAACGAATGAATTCGAATAGAAAGTCAGAATACTAGAGGCAATGGGACTGTGTGAACAAACACATTCGACATTTAATTACAACGTAATATAACTGCTCTGCTACGCATAGCTCCAGTATATGTGATGTCGTTATATACACACGCATTTCATAGCAACGTAGCAATATTAGAATGCATCGCAATACTTTCATAAAATGAATAAGAGCAAAACAATACAAAAATTTTACAAAATCAACAGGGGCAACTAAAATGTTGCTCCCGACAACGCGCCGCCGACGCTAGCTGCAAAACGCTGTGTGTAAATGGCTCCATTTGATTACATGGAAACTTTATCGAAGCGACAATTTTTTCGGCTGCTAGCGTTTTGCTGCCTGGCGTTTTTACGCTATATGTAAATCGGCCTTTACTCGAAACAAAGACACATCAGAGCTTCGTTTCTCTGATGATGTTATGAAAAATGAAAATTATTACAAAATAATTTAACTCATATAAGGTTAAAGGGTATTTAGAAGTTTGTCTAACCCGACTTCAGACTTCTTTACTCATCTTTAATAACTATAGACCCATTTTCAAAACATGGAATTGTACAAAACTAATGTGATAAGAACATGTACAATGTATTAATAATGTATAATGTATAATGAATTTAATAATTCTCTAATAAGATTCTTTTGTTATTAAAATCAAATTACTGTACACTTTACAACCACACATTCGTATTCCGGAAATTATTATATTGAACGACTAAAACGACAAAGTTGGAACCCAATCGAATTTTGAAAAAACGAAAGTATGGATGTAGGAGAATTAATCATTAGAGCAATATGATTTTATAGTATTTTTTCATTAGACAACTAAATTTAAGCCAAATTGGTTTGTTTATAGTTCTGTTTCGTCTTATAGCATTAATTCAAAATTTAAAATTCTTCCAAATTAATTAATTAGATGTAACCTATCTATTGGAAAAAGTTAGGTGTAATAATTAAAAGTAAAAATAAAAATTTTTCATGAGACTTTGTGTAAGTTGGTGATCTTTTTATTGAAAGCTGAGTTGAAATTATGTTTGTACAACGAAACAAATATTGTTCTTTAATGCTTTTTTATATTAGTCGGTAATGCGGTTTACTATAAATAACTCCTTTGAGATTCATTCCATTCCCTTTTTTCATTATTTCACTGTGTTTTCAAACGATTGAAAAAAGGAGTATTTCAAGTCTCATGTTTAATTGAAACAACAAAGTTTGTGGGGTTTTTATCATTGCAACTGCTTTCAAATTTCCTCGTGATTAAAAAGTGGTGGAGTTACATATGGCTTCACACACTATCTTGCCATTTTAAGTCTCGTTAAAAGTTTTTTAATTCCTTTTTTTTATTTCAATATGATTCATAGTTTGGTTCACTGCTTAACTGCGACTAAGAGATATTTCACACATACTTTACTAAATTGTATCGTTTATTATTGGATAAGCTGTCGGATAATAGTGAAACCGCACTATTTAGATATATAATTATATAATATTTTCAAATTGAAAACTAAAATTAACAGTTTCATGATCGATTTTTCGTATTTTACATTTGCATATGTGTCTAAATATATATCACTGGTGGCACTTAATTAATAAAATCTTTCAATTTTAATGAATATAATTTTTTGATGTATTATATTGTAATATACAAAAACGTATACTTAAAATTTACTTACTATTAAAGTCGTTAAATAAATATTTTCTATTAGCAAGTCGCAGTATTACGAAACTTGCAGAATACTGAAAATATATGTATCCTTAAAATTTGACAGCTTGCAGTATAAATAACAAAACTCCAAATGAGCATGCGTAAGATTTGTCATTCTCCTTTCTAATTTTTAAGGATGGAAATAATATAAACAAACTGTCTTCAGGACCTGGAGTTTGTCATAATATGTTATGTTAGTATAAAACACTAGCAAACTTAATTATTATATGTGGAAAATATTCCTTAATTGTATTTATGATACTTTTTGTTTGTTACAACATTCGTAAATATATATTTTAAGGGATGAAATTCAGTCAAAATTGATTGAAAACTTTTAGTTTGCTTAGTTTGGATTTGATTACGATATGTAATTAAGAATAAAATGGTTACCCATAGTAACGTCTGTTAATTTAGTTTCAATCACATTTTAAGATAGTTGTTGGTCAGTAAAGCCAAATTTGTTTTAGTTTGTAAACAAGAAATTAGGAATTACTAAATTTTAATATAGATTTATGGAAGATTATGCCCCGAGTCGGTACAAAATGTTGGAAAAAATCGGAGAAGGTGTGCATGGATTTGTGTTTAAAGCAATCGATTTGGAGCGTGGTAAAGAAGTTGCAATAAAAAAAGTGACATTAAAAAATAAATTTGGTAATATTTCTTTAAACACGTTACGTGAAATAAAAACCCTTCAGCTGTGTAACTGTGAAAATGTAAGATACATATTCCGAGCATAATTTCCAAATTAAATGTGTCAAATCTGCAATTGTTTTGTTGTAGGTTCTTACAATAATTGATATATTTCCTGATCTAATTGGAATCTCATTAGTACTCGACTATATGCCAGAAACACTCTATGGAAGGCTGAGGGATGAAGTCAATCCACTTAGCAGACAGCAAGTACGAAAGTTTGCTGCGATGATGCTAAAAGGAACAAAGTACTTACATAGCATAGGGATTATGCACAGGGTAAGAAGATACATTAATATTCTCATTATTTTATAAAGTTTATAAAATGTTTTCAAGGATTCGTATTGAAAACAAGTATCTAACTTCGAAAATAGCCTCTGAATTAATTAAAATGTATCTAAATAATCTTTGGAAATGGGAATGAGCTTAACTAATTTAAAATGGGAAGGATGTTTTTATTCTATTAACATGATTAGAATCCATTTTCTTTGTGGCAACTTTGCATCATTATGCTTTTGTAACGATGAAAGAGGGTCAACAAAAATTTTTATTCCTAAAATATATTGAAAATCAATAATTAAAAGAATAGAACAAATTGTTTTGGTTATAATATCGTTTTGAAAGATTATTATATAAAGAATTATTTATTAATAAACTATATAATAATGAATTAAAAAATATACATAATAAAATAATTTATTTTCTTTGTATTAATGTTCGTAGGATATTAAACCCGGCAATTTGCTAATAAGCGAGAATGAGATTCTTAAAATAGCTGACTTTGGCTTAGCTCGTCTGTATTTTCCAGACGAAGATAAATTATATTCTCCGCAAGTATCGACACGGTGGTATCGAGCTCCAGAAATACTTTGGGGTAGTCAGAAGTACGGCCCAGCTGTGGATATGTGGGCAAGTGGCTGTGTTATAGCGGAAATGTTGCGAGGTGTGCCGTTATTTGCAGTAAGATTTAGTCTATTTGAAGGTATCACAATATAATATACATATACTATTGTTTAGGGCACGACTGATATTGAGCAGTTGGCGTTAGTTATAAGAACCTTAGGAAGTCCGCGTTTAAACGAGTGGCCAGAATTAACAACCTTACCTGATTACAATAAAATAAGGTAAATTTGTTATTTCAAATTGCTAACTATATAGTCTTTAATCATCTTCTTTGGTTTACAGATTCGCTAATTCAGCCGGAATTCATTGGGACAATTTATTTCCTAGCTGCACATTTGCTGCAGAAATTAGTTTAGTTTCAAATCTGGTTGTGTATAATCCAAAAAATCGACTGAAAGCAACTGAGGTAATAAGGTTGTCGTAGTGCAATTATTCTTTAACTTAATACTTTTCTGTTATTTTAGGCTATAAATCATCATTACTTTAGTTAAACATAAACAAATTTTGATATAAAGGAAATTTTTATATCTGGTTTTTGTTTTATTTATATTTCGTTCGATACAAAAGTCACTATTCGCTCAAACCCAATATACTCGGGCTACATAAAGAATCCCAAAATTTAGTACAAGCGATTCAAATACGTCAAGCTACATATCAACCAAAAAGGCTAATTCAAAAACAAGCGATTGTTTTGTCCTCCTACGATACGTAAAAATTTTATAGTCGATGAATTTTTTATTTTCCACAGAATTTTCGTCTCATACAATTAGTTTAATGTCATTAAAACTATCTGTGATTTATGTATTGCCAAATTTACAAAGGCTGCTGATATATTGTCTGTCTGTTGTTAGAGCTATATTTCCCTCGCTTCTGTCGACAATTAATGTTATGTTGATTAGAAACGAATTTCCATTTCAGCATGCCGCGCTTCAAGAAAAAATATTTGTATACATGATTTTGAGTATATCGATAATTATTATATTATAAAATAACTTCTCGAAGTAAAACATGAAGTAATGAACATTCACAATATACAGTATTGAAATACCAAAGCGCCACATCCACTTTTCTCTAACTAAAACAACACCAAACAACAAGTAAAAATATACCCAATTATTCCCTAAAGTTAAATTTTGAACCGCCACACCCTAAAGTTAAATTTTGAACCGCCACACCAAAAGACCCAAACTGAAACGCGCCCACACTTCTGCACCAAGAACCTAGTTTGTGTTAAGTGTCCTGGAAACCATAAGCAATCCAATTGGAGAAAAAGTTACCTGTGAAAAAGTTATGTGGTGAAAAACATACTGCTTATTAAAATGAGCGTTTAGTTAAAAACTCTAAAAAACTAACCACAGCACTACTTCACCAAATTTCATGTGCAAGCCCAAATAACAGCCACTAATGCAAACATTGCTACACCCCTACCGCTCAACTGGATAATAATAACATGTCAGAACTAACGAATATGATGAAACAATTAATTTCCCAAATATCTACCCCGACAAATTTCACTAAATTCAATGAACTAGCAAACTATTTTGAAAATACTATTATATTTGGACTTTGTAAAAACTATCGGAAGCTTATTGACAATATATATAATATAATAATCAAGAAAAGGTCAGAAAAAATGAAATTGAAGAGGCAATGGCAAGTTCAATGTCACCAGAGGATAAAAAGAAATTAAATCAGACAACATGAGATTTAAAAGAAATACTAAAACTTGACAAAAAATAGACACTTTTAAAATTCTTAATTAACTTATAGCTCATTGTGGAAAGCTACAAAAAAAAAAAAAAATGGCATGCAACTTTACATTGACAAGTCATAACAAGTTGGTTATTTGAATTTCCTGAACAGAAAATATTTACAAATGAAATAAATGATCAAATAATTCCCGCAACTAACACAACAAACAATATAATGGGAATTAAAAGAGTAATGTCGAAGGAGATACAAAATAGTATAAACTAAATGGACATTAAACACACACCGGATATGACCAACTTACAGGAAAAAAGATCTAACAGAAATATCTTGGAAAACCGCCACATCACAAATTTATTCAATACAATAACAAAAAAGCATTTTAATATGGAAAGCAGCCGGAATTATAGGTATCCCGAACACAAATAAGGACTATATTGACGGCATTTCGCAAACAACGATCACTTTAATACCTGCCCCATCAAATCATTTTGAAAAGTTGCTTACAGGCTCAGTGCCTTGGTGGAACACCTGTGTCTGGACTTCGTAGCCATTCAAGAACCATGGGTCACAAATGGGCGCATAAATGGTCTGCAGATAAAAACATGTAAGTTGATCTACGACAGTAATGTTGACCGACCGAGGGCGGCGATGATGATCAACAAAAATATTCAATTCCCCCAATTTCAGAGCTCCTACAACGTGATCTGCTGGGAATACAGCCAGAAGTCCCTAGTGCAAAGGGAAAGAGAACAACCACAAAATTGAAGGCACCTTCTAAATAAGAAACGTTAGGAAGACCAACTGGTCACTATTTAACTTTTAATTAGAGCAAAATATTGTGTGCCTTATTGAAAATATAACTAGATATTGAAGTTAACAAATTAAATAATATAATAATACAGGCTTTCGAAAATAGTTGCAACCTTGTTATGAAGAAACGTTCTAGGAGCGTCCATTGGTGGAGTGGGGAGCTAAACATTTTGCGCAAAAAAGCCCGTCAACTCTTTAATAGAGCCAGGTCCAATGGTGACTGGGAACGGCCTTAACCTTAACGGCCTATAATAATGAGTTGAGAAGATCTAAGAGAGATTCATGGAAAAAGTACTCTGAGGAGACTGAAACGCTCCCAGTAGTTACTTGACTCCAGAAATCACTCAAAAAAGATCACTTAAATGGTCTTTCTACACTCAAGAAGGCTGACAGAAATTGTACGGAGAGCCTGGAAGAGACGTGACAGCTAATGCTGGACACTCACTTTCCAGGCTGTAACACTTGTCGAGAGTACAGTTAAATCTTCGAGAATACTCGTTTCTTGATGGGAACGCACCGTCAGTAAATCTAAATGGGCTATCTCCACTTTAAGACCATTCAAATCCCCAGGTGTCGATAATATACAACCGTGCCTACTTCGGCAAGGTGTGGATGTATTGGCACCTGCGTTAACAAACCTTTTCAGGATCAGCCTAAAATTAGGTATAGGGCCAAAACATTGGAGGAAGGCTAGGGTAGCTTTCATACCGAAAGCATACAAAAAGGCGGACCACACGCCAAAAGCTTATCGGCCTATTAGGCTAACTTCATTCCTGCTAAAGTTATGGAAAAAATTCTGGATCAATATATTGAGAAAACGTATCTTAAAGACTCGCCACTTCATATTGAATAATATGCTTACCAATCAGGCAAATCGACTGAGATAGCCATACATAGCTTAACGAGCAAAATTGAAAAAGCGTTTGAAGGTAACAAAAATAGCTCTCGGTACATCGGTTGACATTACGGAGGCTTTTGATAATGCTACTATCAGATCAATTGAGGGGATGAACAGGAAAGGTATACAAAGACTGATCATAACATGGGTTCTCAATATGCTGAAAAACAGAACAATAATCTTTGAAACAGGGGCAAAAAGGTTCATTTTCAGGTCAACCAAAGGATGTCCCTAGGGAGGCGTCCTATCGCCACTCCTATGGTTATGGGTGATTGACGAATTCTTACAAACTCTCAATGACCACGAATACGAAGTTCAGTGCTTTGCAAATGATTTGGTAATTATGGTCAGAGTCCATTTAGACTCTACCATAACTAGCTCTTGCCATCACTCAAAACTGGTGTCAGGAGAAGGGACTATCGATAAATGCGAATAAAACAAATGTGGTACCCTTCACCAGAAGAAGGAAATTGAATCTGAGGACCTTAAGTCTGTTATGAGCCACGAACTTAATAATATCCAACAAAATGAAATATATGGGAGTAATCCTCAAAACTCTAACTTGGGAAAACCATTTATCATACATAACTAGTAAGGTCTGAAGAGCAACCTACGCTTGCCAGAGGCTGTACGGTCATATAAAACAATAATAGTACCAATGATCACCTATACTTCTTTGATATGGTGGCCAAAGTAAATCAAACAAAGGCTCAGATGACCCTTAGCAAGATTCACCGAACGTGCCCCACACTAGCTTTAGGAATGATCACTGGGCTGACTCCTCTACACGTTATAGTTAAGAGGATGGCAGCCAGCGCAGCCCTAAGGCTATCTAGCCCATCTTAAAGAAGACAACCTAACGGGGCACATAAATTTTCTGGACACTGTCTGAAATTCTCCGTGCATCATGGTCTTCGACAAGATGGACAGAAAATTAAACTTCTCCAAGCACTTCAAAGTGGTCACCAGTGACCGTTCAGCGTGGAAAAACAATGAAGTAATAATAAATACACAGTTGTGGTATACAGATGTGTCCAAAATGGAAGATGACAGCGCTGGAGCGGAAATTGTAGGGCCGAATTTCCAAAAAGCAATTGCAATGGGAAAACTGCTTCCATTATTCAGGTGGAGGTCCACGCCTTAGAGCTATGTACTAGAGAATGTCTGCGCAGGGGTACACGCAGCATATGCATTCTTTCAGATAGCCAGGCAACTCTAAAATCATTAATAAACTTCTCATTCCAATCAAAGGGTGTCTGGGAATGCTCTAAACTCCTAAAAACCCAGCTGCGAGGAACCTTGTTACGCTAATGTGGGTACCGTGACATGAGGGACATGAAGGTAACGAAATGGCGGACTCCTTGGGAAAAAGGGACGCTGGCACTCCCTTCATAGGCCCAGAACCCTTCTGTGGGTTAAAAGCAGCTTCATAAATACCTTGTTGTGCGAGCAGGAAAAACAAGGTCTGCTTGATTACTGGAAAGCCCAAAAAGGCATGCGGTAGTTACTCATTGACCCCGAACACATCAGGGTAGATGCTGCTGTAAACTTCAGCAGAAAAGACATTAATCTCTATACTGACTTTTAACAGGACACTGTAGACTCAATTACCATTTGAAAAAAATTGGCGTTGTAGAAAACGATTCCTGCCGAGTCTGTCAAGAGGTGCAGGAAACAGCAGAACACATTCTATGCACTTTCCCAGCGGTGTCAAGAAGCAGACATAACTATCTAGGCAGTGGATTTTTATCTCCAATTACCTAGTTAAAATTGTGCCCACAGCAGTTACGAGATTTTTAAATAGTCTCGGATTGTTTAAATTGGGTACAAGGCTACACAATAGATCTCTCTGGTCGCGGTGTTCTTTTAGCCTGCTAAATAATAATAAAAAAAACAAAGTTAAAAATAATGTTTTGATTGAAAGAGATTTGAGGAGATATAGCCTCGTTTTACACGAGACGGGTTTGGTATATAAACACAAAACTGCCCAAAACTCACAACAACGGCGAGAAGTGTGTGTGCTCACACCAAGAGCTTCACACGATCAGGCAATCTATGATTGCGGCTGATAAAGAAAACAAAACAAAAATCCCAAATCAAAACAATACGACTCAGAGAATTGAAAAAAACTGTAACATATTAGATTAACAAAAAAAGAAAGCTGGGACCACAGCTAGAGCATCAGATAGTAAAAATTTAAAACGTGCCTACTGACCACGTTAAAATTACGAAGAGTACCATTAATTGGATTGGTTCGGCCTGGAAATGGTTAGCGGGAAACCCCGATACAACCGAGTGGGATAACATCATTAGAGCTAGAAATTAAATTACAGGAAACAGCAACAAACAATATTACATCAACAGAGACCTTTTTACATAACGGACAAAATAATAGCTACCAACAACAGAATTCTAAACGAAATACCCATCAAAGACCAGTACAGGTTACATTAGGTTATGTTGGGAAGGCGTGTGCGGATACAAAGTATCCGCACTTCCACTCGGAGAAATCTATGTCCATTGTGACTGCTTAAAAAATGCCAGGCAGAGGCATACTAGTCCTTACCCTCGATTTCCATAAACTTTGGAAGTTCCATCCCTATTAAACCATTTGGTTTTCCAGCTGAAAGTGAGAAGATCCAATAAATCTACCTTCTTTATCTCTATCAAACTTGTGAAGAAGCGCGACCCCAAACATTGAAGTCGTTTCTACTGTAGACTTGGACATTGACATAAAAAGTGATGAATCGACTCTGTCTCTTCTTCATTATGGCATCTCCTACATAGCCCGCTCAACGGCATACGCAAATGTTGAAGCATTGGTGCGATAGCACAATGCCCCGTAATGACCCCCGTAAGCACCCTTACTGCAGGTTTGTTGAGCCTTAAGAGAACCTTCGTTCTCTTCATGTCTAACCTAGGCCATAAGAGACCTAGGCCTTGAGAGTTCACAGTCGTCACAATTAGTCCATAAGTTCTTTGTCACCGCAATAGTGAATTCATCTACGTTCCTAAACAGTTCGCATATCGGCATTTGTATTGAGGTATCTGCTTCGTTAATGTCCATTTCAGAGCCCCTTCTGGCCATCACGTCCGCCAATTCATTCCCTTCTATATCGCTATATCCAGCAATTTTACTACTTTGTATCAGTCCGGCCGCTTTCTCAATTGCATAGACTTCGGCCTGAAAGACGCTGCATGTGTCAGGCAGCCGATATGACTATCTTGCCTGCAAGCCTTCCGAGAAGACACCCGCCCCCTTTCCACTCTCCAACTTTGAGCCGTCAATGTAGACGGTAATGTCAGAATTACGCGGCACAGAGCCTGACTCCCAGTCTTCCCTGGTTGGATAGAGAGTTGAAATTCTAGCTGTAAAATCCATAATACAAGTCGTGTAGTCTGTAGCCGTTTCTAAATCGGCAGGAACTAACCTTTGATCCTTCCGTCTTATTTCGCTCAAAATTGTACAGTGTCCATAGTTGGCAAATTTCCACGTGTTGCACTCCCTCAGTCTGAGAGCACACTTGGCGGCACAGACCTGAATGAGCCCTCCTAGCGGTAAGAGGTGAAATAATATGTTTAAGCCTTCTTGAGGCGCGCTGCTTACATCCCCTGAGATTCCCAGGTATTAAATATGCGTGCGCTAATGACATTTAATATATATTAATGTGTATTGCCATAAGAACATGAATAGTTAAATGTACAGTGAGAATGTATATATGTATGTGTTGTATTGATGATCGCTACGTAGCGCGATGTGTATTGCTTGACGTCCACTGATCGACTGACTGTGCAAACGATAGAGCGATGTACGGTAGCATACACAACACCCCTTAACACCCAGAATAGAAATGCGTAGGCTTTCTATTGCGGCTGGTCCTACGAGGTGTAGGTGGAGCCGGTGATGAATGAGCCACTGGATGTGGACTTACTGGCGGAGATTCAGCTTCATTAGTAGGCTCCAAAATACTATGATCACACGATGTTAATAAGTCCTCTCTAGCTGGACTTCCGCAGTTGGCATCGTTCGATGATGCTATACGATTCCTAAGCTGATCTTGGTGACGCTTGACGACCCGGGAGTCGCTCAGACGGACAGTGTATGATATAGGCCCAGTTTGATCAAACACTTGTCCCTCGATCCATTTTGGCCCAGCGGCGTAGTTACGGGCCCACACTGGATTACCTGAAATGAAAGATTTGTTGCTGGCAGGCACGGTCAGCTTGCCGAAAGTGATTTCCTGTGGTTGTATTTTGTCGAAATACGATTTAAGCTGTCGGTTCATGAGCAGCTCTGCTGGAGTACGGTTTGTAGTTGCATGCGGCGTGATGTGTTGGTTGAACACGAATCTAGCCAAACTGAGATCTATGTTCGTGTTTCGTTCCAGCTTCTTTAAGTAGTTCTTCGTGGATTGAACCATTCGTTCTGCTTGCCCATTTGTTGCCGGATGAAACGGAGCAGAGCGTATGTGGCGAATTAAATTGTTGTCCATGAATTCCTTGAATTCTGCAGATGTGAATGCTGTGCCATTGTCCGACACTATCTCATCAAGAAGACCATGAGTGGCAGCCAGTTGTCGAAGGAACTTGACTGCAGCTCCCGTAGATGTAGACGGAACAACTACGACCTCCAACCATTTGGAGAAAGAATCGACTACCAAGAAGAAAGTCTTGCCTTGAAAAGGGCCGGCAAAGTCGATGTGTAAACGAGACCACGGAGTTCTAGCCGACTCCCAATGGTGTGATTCAGTTTTCGATTCCTCGTTCCTATTCTGTTGACACGGAATGCACTTCTTCACAGTATGCTCAATTTCAGCATCAATGTTGGGCCACCATACATAACTGCGAGCCATTGATTTCATCTTGACGATTCCTGTCGTGCTCTTTCTGCCAAGTCCAGTGAGCGTTTTTATCCAAAAGGCGGTGCAAAGGTTCTGCAACTGTTGCCTTGTGCGGCAAAAACGCATGGTAGAAGTTGAGTAGACCCAGAAAAGCTTGAAGCTGCTTTTTGTCCTTGGGTGCTGGTGCATCATTGATTGCATTGACCTTTTCCGCAGATGGCCGTATTCCAAAAGCGTCGACTTTGAAGCCCAGAAATTCTACGGATGGTACACCAAATTGACATTTGTCTTTGCGTAAGCGTAGACCAGCTTTATCGAACCGTGACAATACTTCGTTTAGCCTGGAAGCCAGCTCTTCCTCTGTTTTGCCCATGATCACTATATCGTCGAAGTACGGTAAAACGCCAGGAATGTTCTGTAGAGTACCCTCGATACAGCTTTGAAATATGCCAGGAGCTGATGCTATACCAAATTGGAGTCTGGTCACCTTGAACGCACCCTTGTGCGTGGAAATAGTTTGTAGTGACGCTGAACGTTCGTCGCCTACTAGCTGCTGGCACGCTTGTGCCAAGTCGATTTTTGCAAATATTGATCATCCTTCAATTGATGCTAACAGTGTACTGACTGCCGGTATTTGGTGGCAGTGTGGTTTAAGTGCCTGATTTAACGTTGATTTATAATCGCCACAAATTCTGATTGATCCGTCCTTCTTCACAACTGGTACTATTGGAGTTGACCAATCGGAGTACTCCACTGGCTCCAAAATACCTTGACTGCATAAACGGTTGATTTCGTCCTCGACGAGCTCTTTGATGGCAAATGGAATGCGGCGTGGTGGAAGTTTGACTGGCGACACGGCCTCATTGATATGCAGAGGTACTGGGGGCCCCGTATAGCGACCAAGTTCTGACGAAAATAAATGTGAGAATTTTCCCAGAACGGTCTTAATGTTGACCCCGCTGTTGATGGCAAACACGCCTTCTATGCGTATGCCCAGGGCGTCAAACCAATTGCATCCCACTAGATTTGAGCTGCTCACGTCAGCGATGATGAGCGGCAGATTTTCAATTTGACGACGATTGTAACAAATTGAAACATCAATAATCCCCTTGATTGGGATTTGTTGTCGTTGATAGTCACTAAGGTCCAAGTTGCACTTCAAAAGATCTGGCTTTTTGCTTGACCAGATGTGATTGAACGTACTTTCTGTCATGATAGTAACTGGCGAACCTGAATCCACTTCGAATGAACAAGAGCGCCCGTTGATTAGCACTGAAATGGACTTCTTCTGGTTGACCACTGGAACTATTTGATTGATGGATCCTCCACGAGGTGATCGATGATTCTGTGCACCTTGGTGTGCCTGTTTTGAGCTCGATGTGGGTATGAACGACCTTGAGGATTGCGCGCTACGACACGCGCGCTGTAGATGACCCTTGCGGCCACAAGCATGGCATACACTTTCACGATGTGGGCACTGCACGCGGTTATGTTGACCGCCGCAGCCGCCACATGTATGCCGTTTGTTATAGTTTCTGTCGTTACTGTTATTGAGCTGATTAAACCAATGTGAACGACCCGACTTGATGGCCAGTACAGATGGAGATTCGCTGGAGTGTCTGATGGCCATAGCGCTGAGTGCTGCTGCCTCGCTAGACACGTTGACTGTTTTGTCTTCTTTCTCGACAACTTGCGAATTCTTGTAATCGCGTATGTAATATAAGCAAATATATATATACACGATTGAACGCACGCAATTTAATGAGTAATCGCTAATCCCATCCTCGTCGCCAGTATTAAATATGCGTGCGCTAATGACATTTAATATATATTAATGTTTATTGCCATATGAACATGAATAGTTAAATGCACAGTGAGAATGTGTATATGTATGTGTTGTATTGATGATCGCTACGTAGCGCGATGTGTATTGCTTGACGTCCACTGATCGACTGACTGTGCAAACGATAGAGCGATGTACGGAAGCATACACAACACCAGGCTAGCAAGTCTTTGTACTTTTTCAATACGGGTTAGATTACATTTCCTTTCCAATGCCTTCCACCAGACGATGGACCCGTAGGTTAAAATTGGTCTTATGATTGTGGTGTACATCCCATAAACGATGTACGGTGACAGTCTCCATTTTTTCCCAAAGATCCTTTTACAGGTATAGTATGCAGCCAAACAATTCTTTCTTCTCTCCTCAATATTCCTTCTCCAATTTAACTTGGAGTCCAGAATGATATCCAAGTATCTTGCTTTTGAAGAGAGATTCAATGTTACCCTACCTAACTTTGGCAAAGAGAACTCAGGAATTTTTGTTTTCCTGGTGAACAAAACTAACTTTGTCTTAGTAGGGTTACCTCCTAAGCCGTTGCGCTCAGCCCATCCGGAGATCTCGCCCAGTGCTGATTCCATGATTTCGCTAATCGTTGACAAGAACTTGCCCGGGATTAGTATGGCAATGTCACCAGCGTAGGCTACAATTTTTGTTCTCTTTGCTTTGAAGGTTTCTAAGATCTCATTTACTACTAGAAGCCATAGCAGAGGTGATAGCAGTCTCCCTGCGGCGTACCCCTTGTAGTCCTCCTACTCACCGAGGCCGTCCCCATATTGGCGTTAATAACCCTGCTTACTAGCATTGTGTTCATCTATGTCACTATGAATTCCTTCACTCCGTGATCTCTCAGCGCCTTACAGATCGCCTCTGCATTTACATTGTTGAAGGCCCCCTCAATGTCCAGAAAACCTACCAACGTGTATTCCTTATAGTTCATTGACTTCTCAATGATACCAACCACTTCATGCGTGTTGCGCAGTATCTATTGTGCGGATATTGGTAACCCTTCTAATATACAGATATGCCAAGCTATGTGGCTCCTTCGAAGAACTCGGCTTTGGCTTTGTCCGGCTTACTATTTTTCCTGGAGGTCGAAGCGTTGTCATTATCAGACGTTGCCCCAGCAATTCCCTGCTCGATTTTATTGCATGAACTGGCCGCAGCGTTATTTTTCTCAAACCTTGCTACGACCTTTCATGCTTTTTAATGAGATCCTTCTCCCTTTTTGTAAAGGAAGAAGGATCTTTTGCCTTACTTTTTCGAAGATAGTAAGCCGAGCGCTTAGAGCCATTTCTGGCCTTTTGCTCTTTCCTGAGAATTATCACCTTCCTTGTCTCCTTCTCCGGCTCAGGAGCATGTGGAGCGAAGGGGTGAGAAGGACTCGTAGACATTGCTGACCTGTGACAACGAGTCGTCATCGGTTGCGTGGTCTATGCGCAAGCCCAGAAGCTGAGATCCTATACGATCCCCCTCTGCCTCCACCTCACAGGCCCCTTGCCAACCCCAAGTTGGCTTGGAGACCCTCCCAGTAGCACTAGCAGACATCGCGGCCTGGGGTACCACGGCGATGCCTGAGGAGTTGCTAGATATCGACGCCAGGTGGCCTCCTCGCCAACCACCTACCGCCGGTACTGGGGATCCGATCCCCTGCACCGTAAACTCTTCCTTGCTTGTTTTCGACATCTGAAACCAGAACCACCCCCTCCCCGTGGGGTTTCTTTACAGTCTACCACCCCACGTACAAAAGACTCCAAAAAAAACTGACCGCTCCTAACATAGAGAAAACAGACGTCGTTGTGTGCCGCCCCTAACCTGGGAAAACAGACGCACACGTGGTAGATCTTTGTTCGTTACTCATCGGTCGGTCTGTCTAAAAACACCGGCCCTGCCACGGGGCAGTATATGGCCGCCTTGGGTAAAAATAGTCTGACGAATCTTTGCAACTTAAGCCCCCACACCACGCCAAGGTGCCTACCATAATGGGAGATGACACGCACAAAGTCGAACAATTCTTATTCAACAAATTGACAATTGTAAAATATCATCATCAAAGAACAGATCATAATGGTATATCAACTAGCCACAGTGGAACAGTTCACACACCCTTACTAAATTGAGCAGATATAGCTAGTATCTTGTCAAAAATTCAGAGGCTAACATTTGCTAACGAAATAGAAGCTATAGAAAATTTTACCCCAAGTATGCTCGCAACTGGGTTTCAATAAACCCATAAATATTTTGACAAGTAAGTAAAAACTGTAATAAAATAATGAAGATGGAAATGTTGCATAAGTGCCGCTGTCAATTACACGAAATCAAGAGCATGTGTAGGTGCTGGTTGCAGTATCTCATTAAGAGTACTTCACAGGCCCAATGTAATAAACCGCTAGTCAGGGACACAGCATTATAAAGGCGCACTTACCCAAACATATCGTGCTTAGCATAGCAAAGCACGGTTGAATGATGCGCTGATTACCGAAACTTAACAACGCACAACAAATTTTATGTTTTCTTTATTAAATACATGAAATTTTCTGAATTGAAATTGTGGAAAATTTAATACCGAATGTAATTAAATATAGTGTAATATAAATATATATAAATATAAATACAATTAAGATTATTTCTCAGCGAATTTATTGACAAAACAATTGCACTCCGCAGTTACAATTGTGTATGTGTGCTTATGCCACCGTAATAATTAATAATAAGAATTATTGAAACATTTTGGCAGATTCTAAAGCTATTTCACTTGACCTCATCAGATATCTTTCAATGAAAAGCAATTTTTTTCCAAGCTTTTTTTATTATGCCTCAGAAATCAACAGCACACCAGCTATGAACCCTCCCAGGAATCGAAACATGGAATGTGTCTTGGCTTAAATACATAGGGTGGTGCACTCATTCTCAAACTTCAGATTGGTTCCTAAAAAAATATGTAATCTTGTTTCAATATATAAGCTAAAACCAGTTCGATTTTTTTTATTCAAAAAATATATATTTATTTAGTTTTCAACTACACAGTTTAGGAATAAACTTAGAACTAAACTTAACAATTTTTATATGCTTAAATGTAACCTCGGCTACCTGCAATCCAGTGGGGGTTGAACTGCAACTGCTTCATGATCGGTGATGGAAGAATGCTTGCGTTGGCGTTTCCCACGGGAACGTGTAAATTTGCCGTATCCGTTGAGTCAGCTACTTGGTATTGGCAGCAGGTGTAGCTGTTAAGTACCTTCGCCTTTTGCTTGGTATAAATGTTTGTGGGATTTTTTTTCTAACCTCGGGATGAATCTCGATGGCAGATGTCGTGGTATTTTCAGTTGGGTTGATCACAGTAGATATTTCAAGAGATTTCTTCTTTAGACAATACCTTCTTATTGTTAACAGGATTAGGATTATTATGACGGCAATTGCTCCAATATTGGTTGTAAGTGTGATTGTACTTTTGGTTTGCAATGCTTTGATGTCTTCTATATAGTTCAAATGGAGTTCCTTCAACATCTCCAGAGTTAAAATTTCTTCATATACTTCTGGTATTGTGGCTGGTTGCAATATCGAGGGTAGTGGTCTGATTCCATGGATTTCATTCTGATTCTTGTTGATTACTAGGGATGTGTTGAAGTTCTGGATCACATATGAACCGTTGATAAATAATTCTTAATTGTTGACAAGAATGGTGCCATTGTATTGATTCAGTAGGATGGGGCGATGGTGATTTCAATTGAAGGCACATGTTGATTATTGCTTTTAATGCAATCAGATGGACGACTCCTCAAAAGATTTGGGATGCATGAAGTATTTTTGTAGGCGATGGAGCACCCGCCACTCGCTGATACCAATGCCCGAATTCTGCGACTCCACTTGCCCCAAAATTCGGTCATTTTGCCAAGATACCGAGCCAGGAAAGTAGCCAACGAAGATCTTGGCCTTTGGCACTTTTGCCTCGTCCACTACCTTCAACTCAGCCCCCTCCCATGGCTTCATGGCTGGTATCCTTTCTTCAGCCCAGGCTACGGTTTCGTCGTCCAGACAGTTGATCGTCAACCATCCAGGCTTGAAACTACAGCCTGCAAAGTGTGGCTTCACTGGGCCCCCACGAGTCTCGAACATCTTGTCGAGAATACACCGTTGTACCTTCCCAATTTCTTCAGTGGACCATATGCCCTCCGGGAAATTGCTAGGTATAACCCCTATCTTTTTGGAGCAGACTGTCTCCGCTAGAGTAGGCTTTGAGCAGGGGACCCCCAAGGAGGCGCCCTGCACGCCATGTCTTTCAGAGACACTCGCCACCCTCTTACTGGGACCAGGTTCGCCCCCAAGTAAGGTATCCGCCTCCTTCATCTCACCACACACCGGCGGGTCCGCTGGGGGCACTATTGACATTTTATCAATGTTTTTGTTGCCCTCTTGTGCAAACCGCTTTGTCGGCCTGGAGTTCGATGTCGGCGTGGAGCCATCTGAACGGGATCTTTTAGGGGTCCATCGCGCAGACACGTTGGCTGGATTTGCCGCCAAGGACCGAGCTGTTTCCAGCGATATGCCCCTGGCAAGCAAAGCCTTAAAACGTTTACGTCCAGCTCCGGACAGCTTCACCCTAAGTTTTAGAATCTTCTCTGGAGCAGGTTCAAGAAGATTTCTCTCCTGTTCCGAGGAGATCGCTATTAAGCTTGACTCTACCCCGTCAAGCAAGCTCACTGGCATAGCTGTTCCACCGTGAATTTAGGGTGTTTTTTTGGGTCAATAGGTCTGGTGAACCCTGCCCCAGGGAGTTTTGTCTCTCCCCCGCCCGGCTAATCGGCGACCCAAGTCCAGCAGAGACATGACCGTACTGAAAGTGGGCCATTGGTCTGTAAAGGAATTGCCGCACTTCCCCGAAGGGCTGACGAATTGTTAGTGTCTAGGCGATCCGGCGGTCTCAGTGAGACTTTCGATATTGGCCAGTACGACTACTAACTAGCCTTAACGACTGAGCAGGAATCGTAGAAAACTACTTTCAACCTGTGCGTTGAAGGTAGTTCTTAGTTTGCGTAACTGGACCATGTCACCGTCTTTCATGTGCCATGTTCCAGCACACAGTAAGCCCCTACACCGCAACAAGGTGACTACCCATCGTAGGGGCAATATTATATTTAATGTTAGTTGCTATCTCATGCTGGATTGTTAGTTAGTTAGTTGCTATCTCATGCTGGATTGTGTCGCTATTCCTAAACATCTTATGGGTTACATTAGATATTTCATTAATCCTATTAATTATATTAATCTTATGGTCTGGATTACCTGCGATCCATTTCCATGTTGATCCAATAAAATCTAAGGATCGCTTAACCCTCCTTCCTGGCTTTAATTAATTTATTTGGGTTTCGATTTGGATAAGCTCATGGGTAAGGAAAGGTAGCATAGGATTACCATTATCTATTTTGTGATGTATTGTGGAATTAACGTCACCTAGGATTTCCTGATAAGAATCTAAGTCTATGATGTGAATAATCTTAAAAGTACCAGTTTCCAGTTTAGCCATCCCAATGTGGAAAGTCTGCAGTTGCGTATGAGAATAATCTAATATTTGGATAACGGTTGCCGCGTGAGCAAGGAGTGGACTGGAAAGGATAAATATATTTTAATTGTCTAATTTCTAATGTGGTCCTTATGGACTAATCTTCCTGATTGGGTCAGTATTATTTCTATTTTCATTAACTATTTCTTTTTTGAATTTATTTGAAAGTTTGGAGCCTAATCTCTTATTGATTTTGACATATATGACTATAGTATAATTTTTAATAGGGTGTTTCTTTTTGTTGTGGTTATTGTATTTACTTGCGATGTTTGCGGTGGTCTCGCAATGGCATCAGCGATGACGTTAATTTTACCTGCTCTGTAGACGAGTTCGTGGTTGTACTCTTCAAGTATCTCTTTCCACCTTTTCATCTTGGCATTAATGTTCTTATTGCTAAGTGCATAGGTCAGGGGCTGGTGATCCGTTGACTTTAGCCGAACTATACAAATCATTTCGTAAGTTGTTCACCGCCCAAACAATAGCAAGCATTTCTTTCTCGTTCGCAGCGTAATGCTCCTCAGCTTTAGAAAGAGTTCTTGAAATAAACATAACGAGTTTATCTTCCTATGAGAGCACAGCTCCAACGGCATAGTTGGAAGCATCTATTGTGAGCTGGAATTCTTTAGTAAAATCAGGATAAGAAAGCATAATATCCTTAGAAACGAGATATTTTTTAATTTTTCAAAAGCCTGGTTTGCATCTTCATTGAAATCAATAAGTTTATTTTTCGATAGGTTTTTGGACATGCGTCCGCCTTCCCTCTTAAAAGGGCCGTTAGAGGTTTGGCTAGTTTAGAATAGTCTTTGATAAACCGACGGTAATATCTGGACAAACCGAGAAAGGACCTAAGATCTCTTAAAGATTTTGGAGCAGGGAAATTTTGTATAGCTTCAATTTTTTTCGGATTAGTTTTAATACCTTTTGCAAACACAATGAATCCAAGGAATTCTATTTCGTTTTTTAGAAATTCGCATTTATCGAGTTGGCATTTCATATCTACGTGCTGATATCTGGGAGCTCCAAAAGCGTTTTGCTGCCCAAATGCATTTTGTTGGCCAGATGTTGGTATACAAATCTGGGTAGAATATCTTCTCTATAAAATTGCTTATATGGCTGAGGGAAACATGCCAATTCAGGATAAAAATGTTGTCTATTTGGATGATGGTATTTGTTGTATCCACTTTTCGGAGGCAGAGCAGGTTGCTGGAGATATCTTCTGCCGAATAAACTACTGTTTGAGTGTCGAGGCCTAAACTCTTGATTCTCGAGCTTAAGACACAAATGGAGAGCTTGAGGAAAGTCTCCTGGTTCTTTCATACCCAGCAGTCGTGGCAAATCCCCTCTCAGGCCTCGGGATAAACGTATCCAGTGCTTTGTCTCTTTGCGTCTGAGTCATTACGTTCATTGATTCTCTGCTCATATCTAAGCAAGATATTTTATTTTATATTTCTGAGAGGTGTTTGTACACTGCTTGGTAGAATTACTGTATTGTCAAACTACCTTGAACCAAGGACGTTATCTGAAACTCTAACGTAGATATTTCGCGTTTGTCACCGTAATGTAAGTTTCAACATTGCTCTCCAGTCTAAAGAGGTATTGTAGGACTCCAAAGCAATATCGGCGTTTCCGATAATTTTATTGCGAACTTCGCTCAAGATGCCATAATATTTTGGTGTGCCTATCATAGACTCGTATATGACAAGGACACGGTCTACACTCTTCTTCCAAGAGCCGTATTCTCCAGGATTTCCTGAGAAATCCCGTAGGCTTCGGACAACATCTGGTATTCTAATGAGATCGGACAGACGGTTACTATACTGAGAATCGATAACTTGGTCGTTTATATTATAAAAATCGGAAGCAGGATTTATAATATTTCTAATTATATATCTGCCTTCGAGTTGAAAGCGCGACTAACTATTGAGGATATTGCTGCATCCAATTCAGCAGTAAGAATTGGAGTATTTGGTCCTTGATTAGGGTTGGGATTAGGATTAGAATTCGAGTTGATATTAAGCACAGGAGGACGTATCCAATTTGTGTTAGCCATGATTAATATACAGTTTTACTTTTTAAATTGTATTGTAATTATTATGTATTTCTTAGATCAAGTGTACAAATTCTTATTTTTATATTATTAAATCTAATTATTATTTCTACAATGACTTATATAAAACTTACAGAATAAAATATAGCAGCATACTGATTGACGGTGAGTAGGTTCTAATGTTGATTTCTGGAGTATCCGTCGTAAATTGGTTTAGTGTTTTTACTTTCCTTTTTATTTTTTCCCTGCCAAATTACACAGCTGTTTTTTTGAGTTTTTTAATTTAAATAGTTTTTTTTGTCTTTTTCAAAAACTGATTTCATATAGAATTCGTCTTGATTTCATACAAATTGTATGGCCATTTTCTTATTCTTTTTATTTTTCTCTGGCAATTATACTGTTTTTTTGTAGTATTTTTATTATAGTTGGTCAACACGGGCACTACTTTAGGGCACAGGATAAACCGACTGAAAAATGTTTTTGAGAGCAACGTCAGAGTATATCGTCGCGGTACTACTTAAGGACCTTCTAGGACGATTTTTTTAATTTAAAAAAAGGATACTCTTCAGTTGGTCCTTGCTCCGGCGCCAGTTAAAACCACTTAGGTTTTTTTATTTAAAAAGTTTGGGAATAAACTTCCTAAACTACCTGCAATCCGTTGGGGGTTGAACTGCAGCTGCTTCATGATCGGTGATGGAAGAATGCTTGTGTTGGCGTTTCCCACGGGAACGTGTAAATTTGCCGTATCCGTAGAGTCAGCTACATGATACGGTTTGGCAGCAAGTGCAGGTGCTGGGTACCTTCGCCTTTTGCTTCATATAAATGTTTGCTGCATTAACTTATATAAATAATGTAAACGCAAATTTCCTGCCTACAGCTGTGGGTGCCTTTTGCAAATATGCGACATAAAACTGTAGCTGCTGCTGGGTGGTCGTTAGATTTTTCCTGATTTTAAATAAAAGATAATTACACTTTACTTCCAATTTGTAAAATTAAATGCAAATACTTACATATTTTGTTCCGACATTTTTTAAATTCAAATTCAATGTGCCCAATTTCATGAATCAGCTGAAAAACTACACAACGATTTACCACTGGAGGTGAATTTAAGGAGCTTTCTGCTTAAGACAGTTGGCTCTGAATAGATGTCACAAAATCGACTGACAAAAATCTCAAATGAGACAGCTAGCGTGACTAGAGGCGTAAGCTCGTAGACGGTGAATTCTATAGAGTTGTTGCTTCGGCTTCGAACAAATATGCGTTAGTCAAAAATTTCATTCTTGTTGTTGTTGTCTGGTTGGCTGCTACTGGCATATATTTCAAAATTTTAGATTTTGGGTTTCTCTGAGTTTTGTTAATTTTGCTTCGATAATAAAAAATTAATAAACAGAATAAATTGCATGCATTGCTTAAATTGTTTTATTATAGATTTCAGTTTATATATAAATACAAGTACATACATAACTACGTTACACGCAAAATTAAGTAATTTACTTAAAACAAATACATTTTTTATCAAATAAAAAAAACTAAAAAAAATTGAGTAAAAAATAATGGAACTAATAAATTTCCAGTTTTAAATTTAAAAAATATGGTATTTTGAGCCCAGGGCAGTACTTCTTAATTTACAAAAAAGTTTTTCTAAAGGTGCCACATAGTGGACACAGGACTGCCATTTTGTGTTCTAAGCAAGGTTCTGTTTTGCTCAACCAATTTGGATATACAACACATGTTGTAATTAATATTTTATGAATTATAATATCCTTTATACCAATTTGGTGGCAACTTTTATCGAAATTTTCACTGATGACTTTAAAGTGGAGCTGGCGTATAAAAAAGAATTCATCAGATGGATTCTGTAGATTAATTTTCGATTCACTGTAGTTTTTTAATTTAATGAAAATCTCATAATTGAATGTTAGATAGATAGATAGATATATTTAAGTGTGTTATACACTGCGACCTGAAAGATTTATTGTGATGCACCTATTTATTTGAAAGATGAGGATAGTCTCTCTTCTATCAGGTTAATTTTCGAAAGGAATTCATATATTTTGGAGGAATCAAGATGAGGGATCTTGCTCATATCTAAGATATATTCTCCAAAACACCTGTGTCTTTTGTGTGCCAATGGTCCGCAGTCTGTGATCAGGTGCAGTGAGGTTTCGTCACTTTCTCCACAGAATCGACAGATGGCATCTGAAGATATACCCAACTTATTCAAATGGTAGTTGAGTCTGCAATGTCCGCTTAAAATGCCTGTGATGATTCTTAATTTACTCCGAGGAATATTTATTAAGTCCTTAGCTCTTTTAGGATTAAAATCTCCAAGAAGAGCTTTGGACTGTCTTAATCCCGGCAGAGTATTCCAGGTTTGACTTCGTTTTGCATCTGTACATTTCTTCAGCAGACCTCCAATGGTATTGGATGATAGTCCACAGAAGGGTTCAGGGCCGTTGAAGTGAGAGGCCGCAGCCTTCCTAGCTAAGCTATCAGCCTTCTGATTTCCCTCTACTCCTATGTGGCCTGGTACCCACATTAGAGATAACTTGTTGATACTGCCTAGGGAGTTTAGCTTCCCAATACAGTCCCACACAAGTTTAGACCTCACTAAGGGTGAGCTCAGACTCTTGAGTGCTGCTTGACTATCAGATAGTATCACGATGTTTTTCCCCCGATATTCTGTCAATGTTGATCTGGGCACATCTTCCAATAGCGTGAATTTCCACTTGAAAAATGTTTGGGATAGAACCCATTGGTTCCCAGTAGTTGGTTCTAGGCGCAAATACTCCTGCCCCAGTTCCGCCCATTGTCTTAGAACCGTCAGTAGACCATAAGAGGGAATTTTCTCTAATTTTATACGTCTCAGTTAGACCTTTCCATTTTTTTTTTGCAACTCATCATTGTACAGTATTTGTGTGCAAAATTGAATTTTCTTGGCATAAAATCATTGTGAGATTTTTTTATACCATTCTCTCGACATAATTTCTTGTACGCTGTAAGAGATTTCCTAGCTGAGTGTTGAATTACTAGATGTAAGGGTGTTAGATCTAGTATAACTTCCATTGCTGCCGTTGGACAGGTGCGCATAGCTCCAGTGATAACAAGGCAGGCAAGGCGTTGTACTTTACTTAATGCAGATTTCGCTGTCTTAAGTCTTACTCTTTTTGACCAGGCTACAGAACCATAGGTGATGATTGGTCTCACCATCATGGTATACATTCAGCGAACGCTTTTTGGGTTACATCCCCAAGATTTACCAGCAAGCCTTCTACATATCATTAAGGAAACTGTAGCCCTCTTGGTGGTTGCTGTCAAGTGAGCCTTTCACAATATCTTTTTGTCGAAAATGACTCCGAGGTATTTGATATTAGAGATAATATCGACGTGTGTACCATATAGAAGAATAGGTTTCACATATTGTAGAGATCTTTTTCTACTGAACGGCACAAAGGTGGTCTTTGAGGCATTGATTTTCAATCCTGTTCCCCTGCACCATTCACTAGCTATCAACAAGAAGGCAGTCGTCATAAAATAAAAAATGTTTGCCAGAAATTTTTTTATATTCAGCAGTAAAGTTTGTGTGAAAAACTAATCGTTTAGTATGTATACTTTCTATTTTCTTTTTTAATTTTTATATGTATTTGTTCAAATTTTTAACACTTTACTCATGCTAGTAAATCTTATTCCCTCTTATGTATATATATTTTTTTTTCATAGGAGAAACGGATGGAAGCGCATTATGGGCATTCAAGATTCTCCTCAAATATATATGTATTTATGTGATAAGCACTTTTCAACCAACATGATACAGCACTCAATATTGAAGAAGGATGCTGTTCCAGACGGGAATATCTCAATTTCTGAATCGCATGTGAGTACATTCAATCCTTCCACACCCATTAAGAATTGTTTTTTTGAGGCTAGTATGGAAGAAACCTTTGTTCCTGAAATTACTTCTATAATATGTAAAGTAAAGGAACGTGTAGAAGGTGTTCAAAGAGGTAATTTGAATAGGAAAAGATCCCTTCTTCCAAACTTTTCACAGTGCTCTGTTCAAAAAATACTGTTTGTCCTCGATGATGCAGATCCAAGTATTTACCATCTTTTTTGCAATGAGCAACTGACAGACAATTATATTCAGGTAGGTCTTGCATCAGTTATAGGTAGATTTATCTTAACAGATAATAGTCTTACTGATAGGAACACCTGAAAGAATCGTATGCAGACGTAATTAGCCGTCTTAAATATCAGATAGATATATTGAAGAAACAACTAGAAAATAAGTAGAGGCAATAGAATGTAGAGACAGGAAAATTAGGGAACTACAGTACTACATCACACAAGAATGTAGTAGTGTAGAAGTTCCTGCTCCTGAACTGTCAGTTGCAGATATTGAGGAAATCTGTCGGAGACTTCCTCCAAATTTCTCATTATTTATAGGAAATTGCTTGTAAAAAAAAAAACCGGAAGAAGGTATCTTAAGCATTTGAAGACTATGGCATTAGGTGCACTATTTCTTTCGCCTGTTGCTTGTAGGTATTTGCAGTCTTCTATGCACTGACATTGTACAAATACTCTTAAAGAGGTCCACTAAGCTTTGGCAGAATGTACCTTTAGTACAATAAAAGCCATGGGGTTACACAGTCGTCGCTTCACGTATGATCAGAGCTTTGTCTCAATATCTTGTGATGAGATGTCCCATATGCATAATTTGCAGTTCAATCAGCGAATTGACCAATTGTTGGACTAGAAGACTTCGACGATGAAATTCGCAGTTCTTGGCCGGCCAATAGTGTAATGACACTAATGGTTCAAGGCGTTGGTGGTTCGCCTTGGTCACAGCAACTAGCACATTTTTTTGTACACAAGCAGTGCAAAGGAGAATATATTAAGAAGTATTTTTTGAAACCATTTCGCAACTCCAACAAATTAATCTTTATCCTTGCAATTTTGTGTGCGATCAAGGTAGGAATTTTATAAATTTTGCTACAATAGTAGGTGTAACACCAGAGCGTCCCTATTTCGTGGTCTATAATCCGGAAACTATATTCTTCCATGATGCACCAGATCTCCTGAAAAGTACTGCAAATAAAAAAATAGTATAATCTTTAATAATCGTCCAGTCAGTTGGGGAGATATTGAACATTTACTGCTGTTATGTTTGCCAAAATTTTTCAAAGGCGTTGGGGCTTGCAATATGTTAACGTAGTTCGTAACGGAAATTGTGAGCTAATCGAAGATTATCAGATTGCACCAACTAATGTTTTTGAATGTGTCCTTAATGATTCTTTAGTACAGGATATATCTTGGGTAAACGATGCGGCTTTCCAGACATCGGTCAATACGATGCTTTGAAGTACTCAAATCGAAACAGATATTGCTGAATCAAATTTTCTCTAAAGTAATGATATTACTTATGTATGCGGTTGGTTATTTGTCAAGTTTTATAAACAACATAAATGTTCACTGCCTCTACCATCTTTCGAAGATGAAGTTGTTACCGGCAACTATTTGTCCACGTTGGAGAAGCAGTACAAAGACTCTAATTTGGTGAAGGCCCCTCAGGACTTCATATCTCTTATATCACCAAATGGGATAACCGATTTTGTGAATTATTCAATGGAGCTTGTCATAGAATTGGATTATGACAAGATGAGGGATATTGAATCGTATTTTTGTTATATTAATCGCAATACTGATGTTCTGTTAGTTTTTTCATTAAGGTCAGAATATATTTCTCGTTGAAGTTCAATAACGGAGAATTAAAACAGCCGAATTTCAGACCAAAAACTTTGTGTTTTCAACACTTGTAAATTAATCTAAATGGATACTCTATTAAATTTCGGTACACATTCTTTTATTTGGCTTATCATTTTTAATGTATCTAAGCACTGTATTGCATTTATTGAAGCAACGTCTATGGATTTTTTTTGCGATTGCAATGTGTTTCGATTATTTTTGCTCTTAATAAATTATTGTAATAAAAGCAATCTACTGTAATTAACAGTTTTTCCAAAACCCCACCAAAACAGTTCTAACGTACTTCCTTTATCCGTTCTAGTCACTTCCTTTATCATTAGTATATGCAGTGTGGAATACTAAATGTACATACATGTGTGAATATATGTAAATAATTTTTATATTAAATAAAATTATAATGTATTAATAATTTGTGTGTTATAAATTTATTTTAATATTGTGATATATATTATTTTTTATTCTTTTTTGTGGCATTTTATTATTATTATATAGTTTTAATCTTCAATTAAATTTATATAATCAACTTATACAAATTTGTTTGTTGTATTTTTATTTTAATACAAATATATAATAATATATTGTAATGGATGTAATATGCCTACAGGGGAACCGAGCATCCAAATGAAAAATTTACTCGGTAACGCACCACTGCATAACTCCTGGGTGGTGTGGAAAGTGCAAAATTAATAATAAAATTATTTACTTTAAAAAAACTTGTTATTTATTCCATAGCATTTCTATACAAGCTGAATATATCTCATGCTTTTTTCCCACATCATCTTTCATAACTGCCATCTAATTAGCATACAGTTTGAAAAGATTAAGAATAATTAAGAATTCAAGTATTTATTATATAGACTTTTTTTATGTAATGGATTCTACATTTTGTGCATATTTTCTCTGTCCAGAGTCCGCAATGCTTCGAAATAATATAATTGAGTGCGTTTCATGTGCGCGAGTATTTGATTTGACACATCCACTATTTGTAATACTACAAATAATATTTTCTACAATACGAAATAATATTTTCAATAAAATATTTTCTTGATTTTAGACCAGCAAAAAATTGTAAACAAAAACAGCCAACAAACATGGCAACCCACATATGGTATACGTGTACAACAAACACAATAAATTCACATACACTATACGAGTGACCAAAAAAAATGGTCGAAACGGTAAATAAAAATGGAGCGAATTGAATGTCTTTTTTTATTCTTCTTTGCTGGTACTATTGTTTGTTTACGAATACCAAGTGTAATGCAAGAAAGAAAATGATGTTTACGAAAAGTGAATAGAATTTCAAAGAATAATTCGGTTTGGTTTATTCATTTCTTTATATGTATGTATATGCGTAATACATAATGAAAAATTGTAAACAAAAAAGGATTGAATTTGAAATTATGTAAACTATGTATATAAATATACAATAAATAATTTGTATATGTTTATATATAAATATATATGGATATGTGTATACATATATGTTAATATATACATTATTTATTGCCCTAGTAATATCACATATTTATATATGATATTATATACTTAACAAAGTAGCAACTTATCTAAGCTAATTTAAATAAGTATACAAATTAAATTAATATTATACAAATTAAAATGGAACTAATTTCCACAATTTTATTGGTAATACTTAATGCCAGTTGGAACAGAAGTTAAGCAGATGACGAATACGCAATCTATAAGCAGATTACTTTGAAGAGGGATTTAATGCTTTTGAATAGTACTTCGTTGTAATTTTCTTCTTTCAATTGTACTCCTTCTTTTCATTTCTGATTGTACATTTTTGTGTGTCTCCGAATAATAATTGAAAGCCAATTAATAAAAATTATCCCTAAGCAAATGGCCGATATTGATACAAGGTTTTAGTATATACATTGGTTGTATGTATATACTAAAAATAAGTAACTTTATTTACTATATATATATTTTTTTGCTTTTTGTAATTTTTAGGAAGTAAAATAAAAAGAAAAAAGGTGACAAAATGGAAAGTTCTAAAGTAAAAGAAAAATTTACAAAAAGGAAAGTTCTAAAGTTAAAAAAATCCACAAAAAGGTAAGTTCTAAAGAGTACATTTTCTACAACAAGGTAAGTGCTAAAGAATATATTATTTTTTTTTACAAAAAAGTAAATTCTAGAGAGTACATTTTCGACAACAAGGTAGGTTCTAAAGAATATAGTCTCTAAAAATGCAAAGTTCTAAAAAAGATATTCTCTAAAAGGGAAAGTTGGTTGGGAATTCTTTGTTTCTCATCTTTTTTTTTAAACAAGTGTACTTTTTTTTTCTCTCGTGCGAATCGAATAGGCGAATCTCGTTATTATGTTGGTTATGGTATTAGGTTTCCAAAGAAACAGTTGCGATAAATACATAATGGCGAAACTAGACGAGTTAACATTCAATTTTGAGCTTTTCATTAAATTAAAAAACTACAGTGAATCGAAAATTAATCTACAGAATCCATCAGACGAATTATTTTCTATACGCCAGCTTGACTTTAAAGTCATCAGTGAAACTTTCGATACGAGTTGCCACCAAATTGGTATAAAGGATATTATATTCATAAAATATTAATTACGACATGTGTTGTATATCCAAATTGGTTCAGCAAAACAGAGCCTTGCTTAGAACACAGAATGGCAGTCCTTAATACTTTCATTCTAAAATTAGTGAAAAAAAAAGTTAGGTGGAAGTTAGAAAAAGAATTGGATCAAGCACGTAATTTAAAAAAAAAAATTGACTCTATTTGAAGTCTTCAACAAAAAGAAGTGCTGTGCAGAGTCGACATGAGCCTGAAAAGTTCCCGTGTCCACTATGTGGCACCTTTATAAAAATATTTTTTTAAATTAAAAAGTACTGCCCTGGGCTCAAAATACTATATAATATTTTTTAAATTTAAAACTGGAAATTTGTTAAAAATTTATTAATACCACGAAAATTTATCCCAATTTTTTTTTAGTTTTGAGCGAAAATATATTTGTTTTAAGTAAATTAATTAATTTTCCATGTAAAATAATTTATACATATGTATGTATATAAGTAAACAGAACACAAATTATATCTTTTTAATAATTTTATTTATTAAACTTAATGGTTTTACCGTTCATATTTATTTTAACAATTTAATATAACCTTTTAATGATTTATTTATTCAATTTAATGGTTTACCGTTCATATTTATTTTAATAATTTAATATAATCTTTTAATGATTTATTTATTCAATTTAATGGTTTTCCATGCCTGCTATGCAGGTTTGAGACTTGAAATAAGACTGACTTTTAATCTAACAGAAACTCTGTGGCCAAAATGTCGACCAAGCGAAACAGTCTATTTGGAAGGTAAAATAAAACATCAGCCAGACGCTGATGGGACAAAATTTGAAACGCGCGTGTGGTTTGTTTGCACAATTGCATTCGCGTTAAGTCAAAACAACAACAATGAATGCTTTAAGCATAAGAACGGACAACAACAATGCATGCTTTAACCATGAGAACGGATGTGCGCGCGGCTTGCATGGAGTTCGCAAGTTCGAAATATGAAACGAAAGGAATTTTTTTGTCACGTTGAGGCGACGTATCTAGTTTTTGGTCACGTTGAGGCGACGTATCTTAACTACTCCCCCCTTTAAATATCAGACGTCCCCGTCTGATCTATCTCGCGAATGACATTATTAATGGTTATCTTTCGCCGTTTCTTTGCAAGGAAGTAGGCTGCGCAAATTAATAAAATCAGGAAAAATAAGGAAGCAGAGGTGTAAAAGGTTCTTTTTACTCCTGAGTGTAAGTAGGAAATGCTTTCCAGATTTTTAATATTTAATTCGTGTAAGTATTGTAAGGATAGGAGAGAGATATGGTCTGTAAGGTTTACAGAATGTGCCATAGGAGTCTCAGGACTTCTGAATGCAGTTTTGCGAAGATTCACGAATTCTGTAGAGTTTACCATTACTTTGTTTTCGAATGTTATCAGAAAGGTGCCCTTCTGGAGAGACCATGTTTCGCCTTCTAGAAAAATCACGCAGGGTTGATCGTTAATGATAACGATACCATCATTAACCTCCGTGATAAGTGGCTTGCTATGTGCAGAAATTGTACCACAAGAGGCGGTATAATTGTTAAGAAGACTGTTAAGACATGAGCTGTTTTTGCTGTCGAGCGGTCGGCAGAATGTAACCACAGACTTTCTTTTACAATTTTTTAGCATTAAATACTTATTGCCGCATTTTGCGACGTCATTGGTTTCAAATGATACAATTTTGTTGTGGTGGACCACTGGATAGATCAATTTTTTCTCGTGAAATTGCTTAATTCTTGGAAATTTAATTAGTATAATAACATTTATTTTCATTTTGTAGTATCTTTAGTTTCGAGTTAACAATTATTTCGCTTATACTGATGTTAAAGTCTGACTCAGATTTAAAAATGAAATTGACCTCCGAGCTGTCCAACAGAATGGGATTAATCATTTGCAGCTTTTCCAGAGCTATTGACAAGGCAATGTTATCCAATTCTCTAATTATTGCCTTGTTTCTGCCGCTCAGCAGGTCGTACAAGTGTCCAGAATCTATATCGTTAGTTTTTGTTTTATTAAGTAAAATATTAACGGTCCTAGTCAAGTTATTAATCTGTAATTGCATCTCTGTGTTAATGGTTCTCTGGAGGTTACTTGCCGTTATTAGTTCGTTTTGCTTATCGTGTACTTCCGCGAAGTCGTCGTAGTCTGGTGTACCGGCTACATACTTTAGTGCAGTACCGAGAAAGTTAATGCTGCGTGCATGCCTATGATTAATGCGCAGCGCGTCTATTGTCCTCAGTATTTGGTCCAGGTCTGCTTCTAATAACTTTTTCATATGAGATAGTGGCAATAATTCAGTTAACTTCCCCGTTGCCTCCGCTATCACTTCAAAGTCCGTTAAGTTCGTGACATGTGCCAACATTCCGTAGTTCTCAAAAATAGCGACGTTTCCGTCCGAGAGCGGGATATAATGGAAAGACTATTTTTTCAATAAAAACTTTGCTGAACTTATTTCCCAGACGTGTATTAACTTTAACATATACCTTATCCCCGGGTCTATATGTTCTAGCGACTGCCTTTCTATTGTGGAAAGCTAAGTCAGCCTTTTGTTTTTCGATTATTTTTAGTCGGATTTTTTCTTTTAAGTTATCTAGTATTGATTGAATTACATCCACTGGTCTGAGGTTTGTAGTGGAGTGGATTATTTTGTTGTATTTCATTGTAGCTAGAAGAACAAGTTCCGTGGAATCCTCCATTCCATATTCCAATTTCAAACATCTGGCTATTTCAGTCAGTGTCCCGTGAAATCGTTCGACCTGTCCGTTGGAACCGCTATGCATAGGTGGAGTTGCATGGATATCAGCTCCGAAGTTATTTCTTATGAAAGATCTCATTCCGAAACTAGAGATTTTTCATTGTCGCAGATAATTGTTTTGGTGTCTTTGTACAGGCTCAGCGCCTCTATAAGGGCCGGCTTAACATCGACTATGCCTCTGGAAGCTATTGGCTTGATAGTGGCAAATTTGGAGAGGAGGGTATTGGTGTTTCACCAATTTCGTATTTTTGGGGATGTCTTCGGTATTTGGGCTCGCGACAAATTTTACAACTTGATACGATTTCTTTAAGTTTTTTTCCTATGTCTGGGAAGTAGTAGTCCTTGAGGACTTGCTTTGTATTTTCTAAAACTGAGCGGTGTGCCCTGTTGTGTTCGGTTATTAGGAGTTCGGTTTGATCATTAGTGTTAAAAACATCTGCAACGAATTTCTCCGTGTATCGAAATTTTACGGTTGGATAATTTGTTATAAGGGTGTGTTGAATTTGTGCTAAGGTGTGTAAGTCGCAGTAAATTGCGTTTACTATCTGTGGATTTATAGCATCCTTAATTCTATCGAAAATGTCGTCTATTTCTCTGTATGCGATGTAATGGCGAATGCGATCTCTAAAAAGGATTTTAGTTTCAACTCTTGGTTCTGACTCTTGAGTCAGGATAATTTGATTTTTAAAAGAATTAACTGGGTTCTCCACTGTGGGGATAACTTCCGTGAGGGGCATTTCGCTTCCCCAAGCTTGAACTGAGGATGTGGACTTTGAATTTACCATTGAGTTGATGTATTGCCTTGATAGAGCGTCGGCAACCACATTATCTTTGCCGGGCTTATAGAAAAATGTTGGTGAGTACTCCTCGATGAAGGCTCTCCAACGCTTTAATTTAGAATTTGGGTTTTTATCTGACATGGAAAAGGTTAAAGGCTGATGGTCAGTAAAGATATTCAGTTTATTAACTCCGTAAAGGTAGTGTCTTAAATTTTTTAGAGACACAATGGCTAGAAGTTCGCGCTCATTAGTGGCGTAGTTCTCCTCGGTAGGAGACAACGTCCTAGAAATCATAGTAATTGGGCGTCCGTTTTGTGAGAGGACAGCTCCAATCGCATGTGAAGAAGCATCTGTCGTTAAATCGAATGGTTTTTCGAAATTGGGATACAAGAGTAGAACGTCTTCTGAAGACAATATTTCTTTAATTTTGTTAAATGCAAACAAGGCGTCAGTGTCTAAACTTATTTTAGTGTGTCTCGACTGTTGGGTGCTTACATGACCGTTTTCTCCCCGTAGATATCTAGTTAAAGGTTTCGCTATGGCGGCATAGTCTTTTACAAATCTTCTGTAATAGCCGGCCAAGCCTAAGAATGATCTAAGGCCTCTTAAGGTTGTAGGGGCTTCGTACTGTAGTATTGTTTCAATTTTCTTTGGGCATGTTTTTATGCCATTAACGAATACAGTAAACCCCAAATATTCGACTGATGTTTGGAAAAATTTAGATTTTTCAATGGAAACTCTCATGTTTGCATTGTAAAGCTTCTTTAGTATTCTATCAATATCGTACACGTGTTTTTGATCTGAATCGGAAAATATGATTATATCGTCGATATAGACGTGGCAATATTTGCCGATTTCGTCTCGTAAGACGTCGTCTATAGCACGTTGAAAAACACTGGGTATATTTTTTAGGCCGAATGGTAAACGACAGAATTCGTATTTACCATTGTTGACACTAAATGCTGTTTTTTCGCGATCACGTTCTGATAGGTTTATCTGGTGAAATCCACTTTTGAGATCTAAAGTAGTGAAAAACTTTGCTTTACCGAGATTTGTTGGGGTATTGTCCTTGTTTGACGGGGGACGTCCTTCTGCTGCGCGCGTGTATCTGAAAAGCCTAAATCACTCTTTGTAAAAATCACTACATTACACTTTTAGTTTTAAAATCACACGCCTTTATTACTTAGAATACTAACTCTTATATACTATTTACAATTCATAATTACAATACAAAAACTGACCTTTCTGGTGTTCCAGTTTCGCACCTGTTAATTGGTGTCAGTTGGTCAAGCCAACTGACCTACGCCAATCTGAAATGTTGATGGTGCATTCTAACTTTGAATGCCATTCGGTGGCTCGACTGCAAAACTGTAGCACCCTAAAAGTTTACATAATAAGTATTACATAGGTAATATTAATTCTAAATACTCGCACCCTAAAAATATGTGCTTTCTTATGTAACTTTAGCACATGCTAATCACACAGAATGTGTGGCATCTGTTAGGAGTCGATGCTGTGAGACACTACGCGCAGGCATCTTGATTTTAGCTCACAACATCCCTCCCCTCTTTCTAAAAGAAGTTAGTGCAACTAACTTCTAATGAATCTTTACAATATTTTTCTCTTTTCTGCACTTTAAACAATCTGTGCATTTTCTTAATCCTATAGTACATATGTATAGTTTTTAATTCTTTCAAATTCGCCTTATTTGGGTTCAATTGTTGTATTCTGTTCTTTTTACTTTTGTGTTGTTTTCTTTTTTCCTCTTTTGTTTAATTTTGTTCTTTTATTTCTATCTTTTTTATTTTCTTCTTTTTTTCTATTGTTTTATTTTGTTCTTTTATTTCTATCTTTTTTTTTTTAGTTATATTCCCCTTTTTATATTTGGTCTTTCATCGACTCTTTTCTCACTGGCGTATATACAAACAAAATTACAAACTAATTACATATTTAGCTACGCTTCTTATAAATAGGGTCCTCTGCAATTGTTGGTCCTGGTAACGTCCGTCCTGCGAGAGTGAAGTCCCTCGATGAACTCTGCATACCCCTCCCTTCTTTCTGGATCGGTACGTACAAAGATATTATAAGTTGGCGATCTGGTTTGCCATTAAAACTTTGCTTTTAGTGGCCTTCTTCTATCAATTTATATAGTGTGCCCCACGGCTGTAAGTGGTACTGCCTCTGCTTATAGTATTCAACTTGTAAAAAAAAACATTTGGAATACATGTGAGATTACAATACACCTTCTTCCTTTGCAGCAATGCGTTTTATGGTGGAAGTGTTTCTCTTGAGCTTCCTCATAATGGTATTTGACATCGTTTGGCTTTGATGTGGAGACAATCGGTATTTCTCTGAGACACACATTTAATGACGTAATTTGTGTACTCTGATCGGTAACCAGTCTCTGTGTCCTCTTGTATTAAATCATATTTCATATGTAAATCACATATCATATGTTCATACTCTAGATTGGACATATACTTCAATGAAGCAATTAACTTCCGTGAGCCAAATTTCTTCTGCTTATTATATTTGGTGGTGGTTTCAGTCACCCACCTTAAGCTTTTACCCATCTTCAACTTATCCAAAATCGATTCTGTTGAGATTGTGATACACTCGGTGGACATTGTACTATAATTTTCCAATTCAAAACATGACTCCGCAAGGAAACTTGTTCTTTTTTCGTTGCTTGTCAATAACTTATCCACAACGCATTCAAATGCTGCGGCCATATGCCGTTTCGCAAAATTAAAATTACATCCGTCGCCATTCATCCCCAATCTAATATGTTGGCATCTTTGGGGTCACAAACCTTAGATAACTGCCAAAAATCTTTGTTTTTCAAAAACGCATCTTTCCGAATACTACGTTGGTCTTTTAGTCCGCACCGCCTTCCGATATCCGCTGTTCCCGGAACTTCCTGCTTCGCTTCACATCATCAGAGCTATACAGACAACACCTATAATAATTTTCTTAATTTTCTAGTATACATTTTAGTTTGATATTTCTTCTATGTTTAATTTTTGCCGAACATTTCAAAGTCAACTTAATAAATGAATTTAAAAATTATATAACATTTAAATAAATACACTATATGTACTATATATACTCTTGGGTATAATTTTCCAATTTAGTATGATTTTTGTTTTTTTTTATTACAAATTTATATTTTAAATAATTAATTTTTGTAACTCTAATTATTTTCTAAACTACTTTTGATTCTAATGTGAACTTTGCACAGATTATAATTTTTTTAATTTATAACTTTTCTTAAACATAAGCTATTCCAAAAAACAATATTTCTACAACATGCTTTTTTTATAATTGAATGCTATATCATTCAATTTGCCATCCACTCGTCTTCTCCCCTCACATTATCGGATCCGCTACCGTATCCTGGAGGAAATGAGGACTGGACTATGCGTTTTCATAGCCATATAGGGCATCAGTTTTGCTCTGATTAATTTTTCGTGCTCTTTTTCAACACGTGAGTTATCACTCATTTCAACTTTGAACCAATTCATTGGCCCTCCGACAAAAACCAGATTATACAAAATAATCCCGTTTGTGTCAAAACTTTGTCCATTGCATGACTATACCTTTCATCGCATACAATTACTTTTTATTTAAATTCACTTCTAGCCTGATATGTATGTATCCATTAACGATTGTCTCTTCCTAGATCGTACATGGTAACATACATACATTCAAGGCACTTTAAATTACATAGAATTAATTGCTTATTTTCCCAATCAACCTATACTTTTTTTTTTATATCCCAACATATACATTTATTCAAATTTCCATACGCTAATTTCCTAATCAATTAACAGTTAAAACCTATGTACGAGTATATCTACATATAGCCTGCTGCAGTATCTGCAATTCCCAATTCCTATAACTAGAATACTTACTTCTTTAAATATTCCCTCGTATATTCATTCTTTATCTTATAAACATATATACATACTCGTATATATACTTACTTCACCAGCAGTTCCGTTGCCTGGCGTTAATGCTCATGCATCGAATTTCAGTGCATACACTGCCGTATGTGTGTATGTACATATTCGAAGTTTTGTTTTATATTACTTACCCACGACTGTCTTATTATTTCATTTTATTTTTTAATTACGTGCAATATTTATCATTATTTAAAAAAAATATTTTTCCCTACTATGCTTCGTTCGGCCACAGTGCATAATAAGCACTTTTATTACGTCAACTTTAATCGCTCGATTTTAAGTGGCACACTTCTACTGGCCTTGACTTTGAGAATCGGAGCTGTGTGTTATCCGATATACACACGTACATGTTTACGTTGTTATTCTTGTGTTTACACTTGTAAAACACTGTCAACACATGAATCTAGGTGTGCGGTCTAACGTGGAATAATTTTAACAAATTATTATGTAGCTTTTTACTCTTGCCCTTAATCGTTACGACTGTTGTAACTGGGCTTCGGATCTCTGCTACCATATACGGACCTATCCACACAGGTGAGAATTTATTTCTCCTGGCTTGATTCCTCATGAGTACTTGATCACCCACATGAAAAACTACTGGGTTTAGTACCTTGTTATAGGCTTCCCTGGCCACTCGTTTAGCACATTCCTGGTTTTCTCTAACCAATTCGTGCGCTCGCTGCAACTGATATTTTTGTACTTTATTGGGGTCATCAGCATTGTATACAGGCGCACATTTGCGCTTCAAATTCGCTGGCATGTTGAAGTCAAACCCGTAGAGTGTTCTAAACGGAGTTTGCTTTGTTGATACATGCACAGTATTGTTGTGTACATGCATTGCAGTGGTTAACCATTTATCCCAATTCGAGCCGTCTTCTTTGGCAAAACTGCGCAAGTACTCGGCCAGAGGTCGATGACTACGTTCCAGTGAGCCATTCGCCTGCGGATGATATGGCGTTATATGCAACTTCTTGATTCCCAGCATTTTACATGTTTCTGAGAATAGTTTTGATACGAAATTTGAACCATTGTCGGTTATCAAAACCTTAGGTATGTTGTATCTTGCTATAATTTCATCAAAGAATGCTTTGGCCACCGTACTTGCTTCAGCATCGGGTATAGCCACGCACGCCATATACTTTGAGAAATCGTCTTGGAACGTCAAGATGTATTTATTGCCCGAAACAGTCTCAGGTAAAATACCTACAATATCCATATGAACCTTATCAAATGGTTGCTTTGGTGTGTCTGTTAACACCATGGGCATCTTTGTTAGCCTTGAACTTTTGTTGGCCTGGCACTTTGGGCAACTTCTTACATATTTTTTTATGTCCTTGAGCATACCTTTCCATCCGTATACTCGCCTAATTCTGTCATGGGTTTTCCAGAATCCCTGGAGTCCACCTAGAAGTGAATCATGGAAACCCTTTAACACAGCCTGGATATCCTTTATATCCTTCAGCCATTCCACACTACTGGCTCTTTGTTCATTAGCAACGTCACCCGCATTGCTAACATTTCCTGTTGCATCAATTTTATCCCCTTGAATTCTCTCGGTCTTCTCCTTATCTGACCGTGCTTTGGCCCTCGTTTGCACTACTGATACCTTCTGTGCCTGCGGTACTCTGCTGAGTGCATCCGCATTCAGATTCTTTTTCCCAGGTTTGTAAATGATTTCAAAATCATACTCAGACAATTTATGTCTGAACCTGGCTAGCCTAGACGTTTGGTCTTTCAAATTGGCTATGCCTCTCAACGGATGGTGATCAGTGTATATCTTGAATGGGCGTCCTAGCAGATATGCTCTAAAATTCTTCGTAGCCCATACTATGGCCAGAAATTCCTTTTCTATTGTGGAGTATCTCTTCTCCGTGTCGCTAAGCGCTCTGCTTGCGAATGCTATTGGTCGGTCATTCCCGACTTCCCCTTGTGACAACACTGCCCCTAATGCTAGCATCAGTGGTCAACAAAAAAGTTTGTTCAAAGTCGGGGTATGCCAAAATTGGTGGCGAGCTAATTATCTCCTTTAGCCTCTCGAATGCTTGCTGACATCTCTCTGTCCATTCGAACTTTGCTTGTTTTCGTAGCAACTTATTAATTGGGAACGCAATTCCAGCTAGTCCTTCCACGAACTTTCTATAATAGTTCACTAGTCCTAGGATCCGTGCACTTCTTTTCTATTTCTTGGAATCGCTAGATTTTTAACGCATTCCACCTTCTGCGGGTCAGGCAGTGCTCCTGCTTCTGAGCAACGATGGCCTAAATAAACCACCTCTCTTCGTAAAAATTGACACTTCTCCGTGTTCAATTTCAAGTTGTGTTCTCGCAATTTCTGGAGCACCTTGCGCAAGCGTTGCGAATGCTGCTGCAAGTTCTTCCCATAAATTACAATATCATCGAGATACACAAAACAATCTAACCCTTGTAAGCCTGTTAGCACATGGTTCATTAGCCGTTGGAAGGTAGCCGGTGCTCCTGTTAATCCAAACGGCATTCTATTGAACTCGTAATGGCCTAAACCGGTGCTGAACGCGGTTTTCTGCTTATCTTGGGTATCCACCAGAACTTGGTGGTAGCCACTCGCTAAATCAAGTGTAGAAAAATATCTACTGTGTCCCAATTGATCCAGAATTTCTTCTATCCTTGGTATCGGGAACACCTGCTTGATAGTGGCGTCGTTCAATTTCCTAAAATCGACGACCATTCTCCACTTCTTCTGACCCTGAGTACCTCCCTTCTTTGGTACCAAAATTATTGGTGAGTTCCAAGGCGAGATACTCGGTGAAATTATGTTATCCTTTAACATCCCTTCCACTTGCCTATTTACCTCATCTTTGTGAGCTTGCGGCAATCTGTATTGCTTCTGGTTTATTGGTGGTTGATCCACTCTAGTAGGTATTTCATGCTCTACCTCTGGTGTATATGTTAACTGGTCTCCTTCCAGCAAAAATATGTCATGGAATGACGTACAAATGGCTTCTATTGATGCCTTCTCTTCTGAATTTACGCTTGGGTCTAACTTTAGTGATTCTAGCACTCTCTCCATTCTTTTCCTTACATCTATCTGCTTAATCTGATTAACCGTTCCATAATTCGGTTCCTTAAAACTATCATAACTAGTGAACTTAGGCCTAAAATCCTTATCCATATAGTAGTCCTCCTCTGACGCATTTAGTACACAAGCGTACACTTTACCCTTGTCAACGTGCGTTATGGTCTCTCCCATATACACACCCTCCGCTAGCTGCTGCTTGTGCAAAACAACAGTTCTGAGTTTCGTGTTTACACGCATAGTAACTACTCTGGTTGACCTTGCATTTACTACCTCCCTACTATTCCTAACCTTACTCACGGTTCCTTCCTGCCATGACATTAATGGAAAAGTAAGGATTCTATGCTTATTGTTATCATAGAATGATAACTGCTTGTCGAGCGCATCCAGTATGGTGCGTCCCCAAAGATTATCGCGGCCAATTATCCCATCAGCCGGGATACCTTTCCTATCCACTTCCACTGCGTGCACTCTAAAACTCATACCTTTAACTCCACTGTGCCCTATTCTGAGCGACCCCAAAGTCCTAATGCACCCTCCAAACGCTCCGTTAAGCGTTCTTAAGTCCCTTTGATTAATGTCTAGCCCCTTTCGTAAAACACTAGATTTTACGAGGCTAGTGTCCGCTCCTGAATCTACTAATAGCACTAGCTTTCCACTCGCTGCCTCCTCGCAGGGTATCTCGATGAAGGCATCACCTATCCTGCTCATAGCGAAGCAACCTCCTTTTGTTCCCAATATGGACGTGTATCCATTCCCTAACTCTTCGTGATACTGGAGAGCCTCCTGCTCCTCCTTCTCCTGGACTGTAGTTCCTACATTACTAGTCCCACGTATTTCCGGCCTTATTATTACTCTCTTTCTTTTGGCTTTCCAGTCTACTGGCCTCGACTGGGCCGCTGGAAGTTTCCCTGGTTCCTTTGTTGGGATTGTCTATCCCTGCATTCCGCTGCCCGATGTCCCATCTGTCCACATGAGAAGCATCTCAACCCCTGTTGGGTGTTGCGTATTTTTGGTTCACTTTTGGAATTCCAATTTGGTTGCTGCTGACCACTCCCAGTTTTGAAAGGATTTCTTCCTTGGTTAATTCCTTCTGTTGAATTAACTCTGGGACTACTGAAGTTACCCCTGCTGTCCCTCAAGGTTGGAACCGGGCGACTCGTTGCTGGCTGCCTTTTATTCTGATTCCATTTAGTGTCTACTTGGCACTGTCTACTTGCCTCATGACCGTAAATTTGGCACTCCAAAGAGTAGGGCGTGTTTTTGCGTGTAACGCATTCATCCCTTGTATGCCCTGGATTATCACAGAATGAGCAAATGGGTTTCCTTGGCTTAAACCTCTCAACCAAGAATTCTTGGTCTCTTTGTTGCGGAAATTGGCCCATCAATCTACCGACTCCACATCTGTTTTGCTGCTGTACTGTTCCTACCTCTGCAGGAGCATCAGTCCAGCAGATTCCACCTGTTGTCGTTCGCTGTTGTATTGCTGCTTCAGCTAAAGAGACCGCCTCCACTAACTCTGCCATACTCCTCGGCGTGAGAGTAAGAGTATAATTAGCTAAATCCCTATTTATCAGGCCTGCCTTGAACACAGAAATCATAGTCCGTTCTACTTGAGCCTTGTATGCTGCAACATTTTCTGGAAACTGCCTGTTGGCTTCCGTCTCAGCAGCGTTCCCCAGAGACTGGAGCCTTCGTCCCCAGGCTCTCAATTCCTCCCCAGGTCTCTGAGTTGATTCCTGAATTTCCCATACAAGACAGTCGTATGACTTTTGTTTTAAATACGTCCTATCCAAAAGTGCATATAATTCTGTCAGGGTGCTTACTGAGCTATGCACCAGTAAATCAAAGGCATCACCTGTGGTTCTTTGCGTAATACACTTTATTAAGTGTTCCCCGTCCGCTTCCGAAACACTCTGTTGCGCTAGCTCACAACCTTCTTTGAAGCGCCGGATCTCAGTTCTCAGATCATACAACTCGACTCCTGAGAACATGGGCACCAACTTCTCCACCGCATGAGCAACTTCCAGAATGCCCATTTTATTCCTTTGTGTTTTCTCAATTGCTGGTAAAACCTTAGCTTTATTAATCTCTTTGGTAGTTTCCAAATTCACTTCTCCCGGATCTGAGAGGTAATTGGCCAGTGACGGACTCAAACTAATTAGTCTTCGATCGTTTGTTCGTACTGGCGAAATATTGTCCCCAGTATCGAGACTTTGCTGCACTGTTACTGCTTCCGGCTCCTTTGGCGGATATCCCTGATTTTTATTATTTATCGGGCTTCCCGGAGAAAAAGTCTCGACACCGACTTCAGATGCGCCAAACAAAAATTCCGCTTGCTTTTCTTCATTAAGTACTAATTTTGGCTTCACCATGCGGCTAATCCCTTCTGGTGTTAAATATTCCGGCCAACGTACTTCCGGAGGCAATGTCAATACTGTCTGCGTAAATCCAGCTGATGCTGATTTTGATCTCTCCCTATTCAGTGAGGTCCTATTGGTCGCCCGTCCTCTTTTCAATTCCGCACACTCCTTTTCCAACAGCGTTGCTGCTTCCTCTGTTTCCGTCAACCTCTGAGAAAGTTCCTTTACCTTCTTCTCCAGATACTCTTTTTGTGCTCTCCAATCTTCTGCTTTCTTATGAAAACTGAACAACTTTTCTTCTGTTCTTTTTTGGATTGCCGTCAAGGCTTGATCCGCTACCTCTAACGGTGACACAGCGCCTCCGGCGTTCGCCTGCCTCCACAATTCCTGAGCTTCTTCCCTGCTCGTACTCGCTTCGAACTGGTCAACTATTTTCCCAGTAAACAGTTTCACCTCTGACTGTATTGATTTCAATCTGTTCCTTATTTCCTCGTCTGGCGAAACCAAACTCACAATCTCTTGCCCTAGTCCCTCTAATTCAGAACTAAATGTATCTGCCCATTCGTTGACCAGACTATTTATGTAGTCTGCGTAATTTTCCGCAAAATATTTTCCCTTGCCGTACTCAACTGCGTGAGGCAACAACAGTCCGTGATTATTGTTGAACTCTCTCCCCAGATCTTGCAACTGTGTTATTCGCTTGCGGTAATACACGTTGTCCTTACGTAAACTGCCGTCTTTCTTAAAGTTACGGACCAGCTTTTCAATCGTTTCGCCAATTTGCTCCTGCCTCAGCAGTAATCCTTGCGCCTCCTTCGTCATATCCCAAATGCCAGAACAGATGGCGCATCCCAATTACAAATAAAAATCCAATAGTTGTTAAAACTTGTTATTAACTTATCCCAATATTTTATTCCATCTTACTTATTGATAAATACAAATTTATTTTAAAAAAAACATTCCACCGTAAATTCTATATACATATTCTGCTATACTTGTTTTTCATCACAAAGTTCTGCTGTCTACCGGCGTCCATTAAGTCCTTCTATCGATGCAAATTGGTCATTGACTTCCTCACAGCTAGTCCTTGATTTCCTCTCACCATCTTTAATACTCCAAAAATCCATGGAAAAGGCCATATATTTGTAAAAACCGAAATTGTATTTACAGGCAAAAGTGTCTTGATTCATTCCCGGAAATTTGAATCCATATTTAAAAATAAACCCGTAACGTATGCGCCACATAATAATAGCATTTAAATGTTTTCTTCAACATTGCTACGCAAATCGTAGTTTCCGAACTTCAAAAACTTTGATGTAACAACACGTGTTGTAAACACCTCTTGAAATATTTTTGCCTAATACCCTAAGCTCAAAAGCCAATCATTTAAATCAAACAAGAAAAATTCAGAACTTCAGAATTTAAACAATACAAAAACAATTTAACTTTCTCAACATAGACCACATGGCCTTATAAACAATATAAATGTCCCTCACGACAAACAAATTCAAATCCCCTACAAAAAAAATCCTCACAGCTAGGATGAACATACATAGACCGTCCGATCATACTGACGGTTTATGGTTGCCATTCAAAGCTGCGTGCAACAGCGCAAACGCGCCTGTAGGTTGCAACTTCTTTGACCAGCGCTACGGCGCCTTCAGGGTCGCAGAAGTATCTACTTAGATTACGCTATTATACACTCTACTCACCCAAATTTTTTTCGATGTCATCTTTATTCCACAGTGTCCTTCGATGAGGTCCTTCGAATTCGTTGCAGGATGCCTCTCTGCTTCAGGGTTCCTTGCCCTGGGATTGCTCCAATAGGTCCTTAAGACCGGCTGCGCCAAAATGTTGGGGTATTGTCCTTGTTTGACGGGGGACGTCCTTCTGCTGCGCGCGTGTATCTGAAAAGCCTAAATCACTCTTTGTAAAAATCACTACATTACACTTTTAGTTTTAAAATCACACGCCTTTATTACTTAGAATACTAACTCTTATATACTATTTACAATTCATAATTACAATACAAAAACTGACCTTTCTGGTGTTCCAGTTTCGCACCTGTTAATTGGTGTCAGTTGGTCAAGCCAACTGACCTACACCAATCTGAAATGTTGATGGTGCATTCTAACTTTGAATGCCATTCGGTGGCTCGACTGCAAAACTGTAGCACCCTAAAAGTTTACATAATAAGTATTACATAGGTAATATTAATTCTAAATACTCGCACCCTAAAAATATGTGCTTTCTTATGTAACTTTAGCACATGCTAATCACACAGAATGTGTGGCATCTGTTAGGAGTCGATGCTGTGAGACACTACGCGCAGGCATCTTGATTTTAGCTCACAACAGATTCGATAAAATAATTGATGGGTCGGGAATGGGGTATTTATCTGGAATAGTCTTCGCGTTGAGTTTAGTATAGTCGAAAACAAGACTTTTGTTGGGTTTCCCATTTTTGTCAAGTCCCTTTTTATCGACAACCCAGACTGGGCTATTATAAGGAGATCGGGACGGTCTTATTATACCATTTTTTAGGAGCTCTTGAACTTCCTTGTTCACAAAGTCAATCATATGAATAGGGTAGGACTGATACCTCGAGTAAATGGGCCCCTGATCCTTTGTCCTAATTGTTGCGGATATTTTAGTGTTGAAGGGTAAAGATTCGTTTGGAGTGGCGAAGACTCCGAAATTTCCGTTAATTTTTTTGAAAAATATTTCTTCGATATTTTTTGGAATTGCTGCAGTTTCTAATATGGCATTCACTGCATCTAGTTTGAAGTATTTTAATTTTTCTTGCCCATTCTCAAAATAGATTATGTCATTTTCTGTATCGATGACTCCTTTAATGCTTTTTAAAAAGTCGAATCCTATAATTCCATGAAACAGAGATAGGTTAGGGAGAATAAAGAATGTGTCGGTTCTGCCAAGAATGTTAACCAATGTTTTACGGTCGATAATGTCGGCACCGTGAATAGACTTAACTTGGAATGGTTTGTTTAGTTTTTTAATATTTTTTAAACCGCGAATATCCGTGATGTAGCTTTTTGAAGCTCCTGTATCGATAAGAAGTTTTATAGTCCTACCGCCTACTACTCGTTCGATATAAGGGAGGACGGATCGTCCCCTAAAAAATTAACTTCATCCTCACATGGCAAGTCTGCAGAAGGTTGGTATTCTGTTGGGTCTTGATTAACTGGTTGGTCTGAATATTCCTGAAAGCCTTGAACTTCTTCTGAAACTTGGTCCTGTTGGATTTGCTGTTCGAGGTGATTGATTCTTTGAATCTTATTTGGAATTTGTTTGTCAGATGTTGCTCTCTTTTGGTTCTGGAAATTATTTGTACGCACAGTTCGCATGCTTACGTCGGTGTCTATTTGCTGCGGTGTTAGGAATGGGTTAGTGGCCTGTTGATTTGCGGCTGGAGCGGTATTTGGCATGAAAGCACGAAAGTTTGAACGTGGTTGATAGTTGGGGTTTGGATTATTAAAACGTTGTGACTGATTTGACATTTGTTGAGGGCGATTTTGGAAAAATGGCGTATTTGGTTGCATAAAAGGGCTTAAAGGTGCATTCGGGAAATTGTATTGTTGATTATTAGGATTTTGTCTGATGCTTCCTGGGTTTGCTCTAAGAAGTGGCTGAGCCGAAAGGGTTGGCAGGGCCCTGTTTAAGCCGTTATTGTAAATGGCAGCAAAATGATACCGGTTTTGGTTGGTTTCCAATTCCTGAGCCAAGGCCAAAGCCGAAGGTAAGTCCGCTGGCTTACATGAGAAAAGCGTGTCACAAAGAGGTCTTTTTAGTCCTGAAATAAAAACTCGTAGGGCATCTAGTCGATACTTTTGGCTTAGTGACTGAATGAGCGAAGCGTCTCCCTCATAGGACATTGTTACCTTGTTAACAATAGCGGTCAATTTTCTTTCAACTTCGTCGTAAAATTTAACTATAGTTTTCTGTCCATGCCTGAGCGTTGAAAGTTCCTGCTCTAATCTGAATTTCTGACATTATGCGTTCACCAAAAATTTCACGCAGCATGTCAATAGTTTGCCGAGCAGTATGCGCAGTGGCTCCATCTTGTTGAAACCACAAATTAGGATGTTGCTCCACCATTGGCCGCAAAAAGTTGTCGATCATTGTTCTGTAAGAAGCCCCGGAGACCGTTTCTGGCGTTTCATCCTCATTCTCAAAGAAATATGGGCCGATGATTTTTGTGGCCATAACACCGCACCAAACAGTGCATCTGATTGGGTGTGACTGATGCTGATGTATTGCCCTTGGATTTTCGGAGCCCCACAACCTTCAGTTTTGTATATTCACATAACCACTTAAATGGAAATGCGCTTCATCCGTCATCGGCGATAATTTCGCTGCGTCAGAACAATTGATCGTTGAGAAGAATAATAAAATTCGATAATTTTAATGCGTTGTTGTGAACTGTACGTATTCATTTTAAATTTCCAACAGTTCAGTTATAATCTGCAAAAAGAAAAAATAAATTATGTTAAAAAATAAAAAAGTTATTTGTGTTTCACATCAGCTGGTCTTATTTGGGCCACCCTGTATGTAAATATATTGTGGGAGTATGTGCTAGTAAAAAAAAAAATAACAGGAAGTGAAATGTGTGCTAGGCGGAGGAAACCACCCGGCTAATTACAGAGGGTGTAATGTGTGTGTACAAAGAATTACAGTAAAAAACATTCCCCACGCTAAGGCAGAAAGCGTTTGAAAATACTAATTTAACAAGGCCCCAGATTCTGAAATCCAACCCTGTTGCACATATGCGCAAATCGCCAAAACAGAGTACGCAACAAGAGCAAACTCTAAACCAGCAAAGTGAAAATCAATTCGCCCCACATCGATCAAATGACATGACTGAATTAAAGAGTATGCTGAAAAGCCTTATGGAACAAATGGGAACAATGCTCAATTTATTAACAACAGTGATCTCTAAGCTGACTTAATGGATCAAAAACTTAAAATTGCGGTGTGGAATGCGAACGGGCTTTGTCGTCATAGTAATGAAGTCAAAACATTTATGGAACAGAACAACATTGACATAATGCTAATATCTAAGACACACTTCACACGCAAAAGCTTCTTAAAAATATATCAGGACAACATAAATCACACAAATCATCTAGCCGGCACAGCACGCGGTGGTACTGCCATCATCATTAAAAACAAAATAAAACACACAGTACAAGACAATTATGAAAAATCTCACATTCAAGCAACAAGCATAACAATACAGGACCAATATGGACCGCTTACCATAACATCAGTGTATTGCCCTCCTAGGTATTCCATTAAAAAAGAGCAATATTACCATTTTTTTCAAACACTAGGTGTACAATTTTTAGCTGGTGGTGATTACAACGCTAAACACCAATTTTGGGGTTCTCGAACAGTCAATCCGAAAGGAAGAGAGCTACTAAAAACGATGCAAGACCACAACCTTACACACGTTTCAACAGGTCAACCCACATACTGGCATCTGATAGAAACAAAATTCCAGATGTCATTGACTTCTGCGTGATTAAAGGTACTCTCAGAAGCTGTGTTGAGATATCCCCGTCGCTGGATCTATCATCAGACCACTATCCTATTATTGCAACACTGAACTGGAAAGTAGAATGCACAATAAAATCACCCACACTACATACGAAACAAATCAACTGGTTGCATTTCAAGGAAATTGTAGATGACATTCTACCCCTTAATATTTGTCTGAAGTGTGCTGACGATATTGAGTTTGCCGTTGAACATTTTAACAAAACTGTCCAATACGCTGCATGGAGCTCTACTCCGGAGCCTAAAAATCAACTGAACAAGCATTCTTCCCATCCCGTTATTAGGGAAATCATTGATAAAAATACGCAAACTAAGAAGGGCGTGGTAAAGTACCAGGCATCCGAAAGACAAAAATAATTTTAATAGAGCTCCAAAAAACCTTTAGCGGTACTTGGCGCAGAAGCAGAATGAAGAAATACAGCACTACTTTTCCACTTTGTCAGCAAAAGAGACAACAGATTATTCATTTTGGAAGGCGATAAAAAAGCTGAAGCAACCGACCACCCGTGCTCCTCCTATCAAAAGCGCAAATGGGTCCTGGGCAAAAATTGATCAGTAGAAAGCAATTACATTTGCCAAACACCTTACTGGGGTCTTTAAGCCGTTTCCACCAATTTCACAGCAAGAGGAAAAGGAGGTATTTAATCTTCTCAATAGTCCATGACAATTAGAGTTACCTATCACGCCCTTTACAAAAAAGGAAATACATAACGCTGTGCACAGGAGTAGCACCACTCAATTTATAGTAATAATTTTCTAACGCAATAGTTCTGAACTAACCTTATGGGAGATTAGCACTGGCTCCTCTTGCTCATGCTGATTTCAATAACTATTTAAAAAATTGCTTTGTGTATTTATTTAAGTAGTTGTTTAATATTGTTATTTAATTTGATTATTGCCCCAAGGGGTAGAATGCAAATAAAACTGGAGTTTAAAAAATATAAATAAATAAATAAATTTTTCAGCACTCTTCAGTACAATCCGCACTCTTCACCCATCCTTCCGATGCTTCTTTTGTGCCTGTCGCAGACGCCAATTCTCGCACTTAGGGTTTTGTTGTATGAGTAGTATAAGATATACAATTACATATTGCAATCTTAAATTTATTATTACACTTACATTTGATTTTGCAAATACTCCAATTAGTCAAATACATATCTGTTATTATCTAAGATTCGTCATGAAGTTGAGGCATCTATGAGTCTATTTGTAGGATAGAGGGAAGAGTTTTCCTTGTTCTCATCTACTGGATGCGGGTCTTCTGCGGCTAGACTAAAAAGCTCTCTATCAAAAGCTCCTCTATAATTTAAAACTTTAATATCCTCATAAATAGTTTTTTAATTCCATTATGAGATGCGACAACATTTTGCTCTTGGAGTAGATTAGCGACAATCTTTTCATATTCTCTCCGTTTAACGCATTGAGTACGCTCCGAAATTTCAAAATAGGGTTTGAAAATTGTGGCACAGCTCCGATGTTCAAAAATTTTCCGCGTAGTGAAGCCTGGAGGAATTGTACAATTTCAGCTATACAAATGCAATTTAAATAATTTATGTTTTACCCATTTGCCATTCAAGCTATTTGCAAAGTGATCACTTGTGAAATGCTCCATGCAAATGAAGCTGGTCGTTTTCTCCACTGCAAAACTTGTCTACTTTTTCAAAACAGTCGCATCGAACGGAAAGGTAAAAAAAACTGAACTCCAAAGCTTTACTTCCATTCTCGTTATTACTACCTGCCACCGCACATTTCATTTTTCAGAATTGTCTATTTATTTTCTTATTTATTAAGAATACACAACCCGCACTATGTATTTGTTACTACTGTGACGTCAAAGCCCATCAATTAAATCTCAAACTCAGATAGAAAATAATAACGGACCTGCGCAATGCGTAATCTTCTTCTCTACCATTATTGATGCTATGCGATGCAATGCCAAATTTTCAGTATTCAGATACACACGCTGCGTATTTAACAGATTTTCATATGACAGCCAACAGACTTCTCTGGCTATGCTATGATATGCTATACATAAAGCATAGCATATGTTTGGGCACAAGGAACGTAGTCATATAGATGTCAAAGGATTTTAAAAAAATAGATCAAAAGCTTTACTGGGCTAACGAAAAAAGCAAGTTCTCTCTCCCAATTTTTCACTTAGACTCCTTCCCAGTAGGGAAAGAAGTAAGTGCTTCGACAAGTAAGCGATGAATATACGAGGTCTGTTCAAAACGTATCGCGAATTTTGAATTCTCGCGGGCTACGGTTTTTCGTTTTTCGATCTTTTTGTGGCGTTATGTTGGTACTCATGACCCTGTTGACAATCTCGGCCATTTTGAATCAGTCAGTTTTTGCCAGCTATTGCGCGTGGACGTGTTTTAGCTTGTCTTCGATTTTTGTCTATCCCGAAAAATGGATCAAAGAATTTGTATAAAATTTTGTGTGAAAAACAGCATAAAGTGCGCGGAAGTATTCCGAATGTTGACGGCTGCATACGGCGAATCTACTTTGGACAAAAACAACGTTTATCGGTGGTTCAAAATGTTTTCAGAGGGCCGAGAAGATGTGAGCGACGAAGAGCGTTCCGGACGCCCGAGCACGTCAACAACAGACGAAAACATTTATGAAGTAAAGAAACTAGTATTGGCCAATCGTCGAATCACTGTCAGAGAAGTTGCTGACGACCTAAATATATCGATTAGCTCGTGTCATTCGATTATCACCAAAAGTTTGGGCATGAGGCGGATCGCCGCAAGATTCGTACCAAAATGACTCAATTTCGACCAAAACCAGCATCGCATTAACATTGCTCAGGAGCTGTTGGAACCTGTCCGTGACGACCCAAATTTGCTGCAGAGAGTCATAACTAGTGACGAATCATGAGTATATGGTTATGACATAGAAACCAAAGTCCATCATCCCAATGGAAGCTGCCGCATGAGCCAAGACAGAAAAAAGCACGCAGAGTTCGGTCGAATGTGAAGGTTTTGCTGACAGTTTTCTTTGATTTCAGGGGCGTGGTGCATTATGAATTCTTTCCGTAGGGTAACGGTCAATAAGGAATCTTATCTTCAAGTAATGCGCAATTTGCGAGAAGCAATCCGCCAGACATGGCCGGATTTGTGGAATAACAAAAATTGGCTTTTGCATCATGATATTGCCCCTGCTCACACTTCATTACTTACAAAAACAACACTGTAATGTCGCAATCACTGTATTCCCCAGACCTGGCCCTGTGACTTTTTCTTGTTCCCGAAACTGAAAAGGCCCATGAAAGGACGACGCTACGCCACGATTGAGCAGATAGACAAAAATTGAAGACAAGCTAAAACACGTCCACGCACATTAGCTGTCAAAAACTGACTGAACATTCAAAATGGCCGAGACTTTCAATATAAGTGAGGGTCATGAGTACCAACATAACGCCACAAAAAGATCGAAAATCGAACATCCGAAGCCCGGGAAAATTCAAAATTCGCGATCATTTTTGAACAGACCTCGTACATACATACTCGTATATGTATAAAATATACTTCCTTAATATGTATATGTATATATATATATATATATATATATATATATATATATATATATATATATATATATATATATATATATATGTATATATATAAGTGAGACACTTTGTCCATCTCATCAACTTTTGCTTCTGCAGCCAGTAACTCAGAAATCAAATTGTCCAAAGTATTGTAATGACTTAAGAGTGGACATTCTCCTTTCAATTTTAGGTCAAAAATTTTTGCGGATGGACAAATCGATACTAAACTTTTCCTTTCATAAATTCTGTCCAGATTTTGATATATTTGTTTTGCACAACTTTCGTTATTTGCAAAGCCGTGAAAGGAGTCATTCAAATATTCAATAATTGCACTTTTAGCACTCCTTTACCTTTTATGCCAACCACATACCACGTCTAAAAGCATCCATTCCCTCAACCAAATAATTGTCCTGTTTGAATATCCAGGCATGGGCTCGACCACTAAATTTATTCGCGCATAACATCTATAGGATATTTTCGTCGTACTAGCTGCATCGACGTACATGTTGAACTTGCCGAATCCACAGTTCGACATCACCTTCACCATCGAATGGGGTATGCATCCCATTTTTAGATCATTTTGCCAGGTAGGGAATTGTGCCATAAGAAGCATGAAATGGAAATAAAGCGCCTTCATGTCTGGTATTTGAGTATTTATTTTATGTGCGGCATGGTAAAAAATTGAAAATTCAATTTGTGATGATATTTATGATCATTCAATATTTTTAAAATAAAATTAATTTCGTATTTATTTTATTGAATATAGGAAGACGCATAGTTTGTTAAACAAGTATTTTAAAAAATCTGGATAAAGAATAATAAAGATGGAAGTATTTTGTTTTTCAGTATGTTCTGAATTAAATTTACTTTTGTAATTCCTTTAAGAAATCGACCCATGTGAGTAAATTAATCTTGCTGTTACTGCTAACTCTGCATGATGAGTAATCATATTACACAACTTCACTAAGAAGATTAGATTTAGGTTATTATATCTATGTGAATATATAATACAGAAATAAATTAATTGTTATATAAATAACGAAAATAAATGAATCAAAATACAAATTAAAAACCTAACATTCTATTATTTGGGGAAAAGTTAGTATCGCTAATTTTCTTAAAATGTTTAAGTAAATGAAAATTCAGCTAGCATAAATATGTACATATGTACATATGAATGTATTTATATGCATTGCGTTAATTTTGGGAGGAGAAAATTGCAAAATTGATAAGGCTTCCAAAATAGTGGATTAGTCACACAATATACGCTTTTTAATACATGATTTATTTAATCTCCTGCTGCAGTATCATTTGCAGAAATGTTATTGTCAAACAAAAAGAGGTACGCTAATGCACAAAAAGTAGTGCAGAATATCCATTACAGATCCAATGCCGCATATAAATTAATGCGAGATGACTTTAGTTTCAAAATACCAGCAGTGAGAACACTAAAACGCTGGAGACCAGTAAATATTATTAGATTCGTATTGATCTGTCATACAATAACCATACTGATCAAATCGATGGCTTCGAATATTATGAAGGAAATTGTAGAACAAAAACGGTAACCGATAAATGACTACTTTTCATGGTAAAAGGACTTTTAAGTGGTAGGAAATTCGTGGTCGGCTATTTTGTCACACGAAAATCCATTGAAGGTGTAAACCTGAAAAAAATGCTTATTTCAGTGTTCAATTCCTTATTTAATATGCAGCAGCGAGTGAAAGCAGTTATATGCGAACAGGGTGGCCTGAACATAGTTCTAGCACAGGAATTACAAATTGTAGAAGAAAAGCCATATTTTATATATAGAGAAATAAAAATATATTTCCTATATGATTATTGTCTTTTGTTGAGAACAATAAGAAATACAATATTTAAATATGATGTGCAAACTGCTAATGGAAGTTAGTAAAAAAGTGCTAGAACGCATATATGAGGAGGATAAAAATAATGTTAATTTCAAATTATGTCCAAAACTGACCTGTCGTCATCTACAGTATGTCAAGTAATTCGCTCTGATATTTTGCATGGTCGACCATTGGAAGACTTAAGCTCCAGTCTATTTTCATTTTTCACATGGTTTAAAATGTTATATATTGTTTTCTTTTGTCAAGCAAAACATGTCTACTAATTCTTTGACAGTTTTCCCTATGGAGTGGTTATAATAAACCAACTGCCTAACATTAAATGATGTTCTTTTACCAGGCATCAGGATTTCGAAATAACTACACAACAACTGTTCAATTTGAATAACAAAGGAAGAATAAAGTACTATGTTATTATACGGCAAAAAATTGCACGTTCCACAAAAAAACATCGAAGCCGATAACGGTAAATGCAAACATTGTGCGAAAACATTAAGGCCCGGATTCACAGTCATTGGTTAACCATTAGTTAAATAAAATGATGACTAGGGTTTAACTAATGTTTCATATTCACAGTGCTTTAGTTAACTAAAGCAATGAATGAAGAAAAAATATGGTAACACTCTTCAATTTGTGGATTGTTTTTGGTAGCACTGTTCAAAAACATATGTTTTCTGTTAACATTTATTTCAATAATTTGAGATTTAAAATACAAACCGTTCGTGGTTCGAATTTTAGCATTGATGAAATTAATATGTTAATTAAATTAGTTGAAAAATATAAATAAGCGCTATATGATGTGACACCAAAACGATAACTCTCGAAACAGACTGAGATACACCAAAAACAGCCGCATTCATTCTTTGCATGCAACCTGTAGCCTAATACCGCAGTGCTATTAAAAACATTTGCTCCGGCAACAGTGCGATATTCCTAGGAGTAGTTGCTTGAAAAATCTACCAATTAGTTTTGCCTTCAATATGAGGTCGTATACATTGCAAAATTTGCCACGCCACTTCCTTACACAAACGAAACCTGTCACGAAAATCTTGGGCAAACACATGATTTAAATGAAATATGTAAAAAAATAACAAAAAAAATAAAGTCTTACTTTTTTTTGAAAGAATAAAAGAAAAATTATGATTTTTTTTCATAGTGTAAACAATAACTTGACATATTGTATATTGTAATATAAGAATACATACATACATAAATACATACCTATATACACACTTATACGTACATACATATTTACGTACGTCACTACATATTTACTATGAAACTAAACCTAAATAGCCATAAGAGAAATTAGAATAAGAATAAGAAGAATATTTTTAAGAGAAGATTTAGATGTAAGTTTTAGATAAATAAGGTCTGATGTAATTGAAAGCTAATAAAGGAGTTGAGTTATTTTACAGACACCAAAGAGAGCGTTTGTGATTTTGATAACGTTAATGGCGACGAGGAAAAAAAGAAAAAAATATTAAAACAATATTTAAACAGATTTAAATATTTGTTATCCGACAACGGCTAAATAAGCTGAGTTTTATGTCTAAAATACGAAAAACGTAAAAAAATTGTGAAATTGTGTTAACTCCAAACAAGGTCACTTGCCTGAGTGAAAAGAAAAAACAAACAACAAAGTCTAAGTTCACATGTACGACCTCTATGAAGGCTAGTTATAATTGAAAAGGAAATACAAAGAGAGTACTGAAAAAATCCAACATACGACCTCTATGAGGGTTAGTTATAACTGCGAAAAAAGAGAGTACTGAAAAAAATCCAACATACGACAAATAAAAACAACAATGCTATAATAAATAAAATTATACGTATGAAGCAACAATATAATTGTCTAATAATCGTGAATTGAATAACGCACTCTCAGAAAAACGTTTGTAATTAATGTAGTGTACCACACAAGTGTACACTGACGACCACACATCGTCATAAGCACAGCAGCAAGTCGCATATGCAAACAAACTGACAATAGTCAGTCGCAACGTTTGCAATTGCACTCAATACCAAATACGCTAGACAAGCATTTTGGTGGTGCAATAACACACGCTGCCTATATTGCAGCGTATGCATATTGGACAGTGCAGTGACTTTAGCCCTGAACTTGCACTCAAAATTATTAATATAAACAAAGACGATGATTCGTCAATGAATAATATCGGTAATCCGATACTTGAGACAAATTTCGGGAATATGATTTGTAACTAGTAGAAATAAGATAGATATACTTTATGTTAGTTAGAATAAGAAAACAATAAGAATTCAATGATATAAAAGAGCCAGCGAGCCACCAAATAAACCAGAATTAATCTGAACTTCTAAAACTGCAATCCTGCATTATCATCATTTCTTCTCTCGGTGCTCTTAACTAGGCTTAGTTACAGAACAGCACCAAACAATAGCGTAACCAACGGCAAACTCTGCCGGTTACAATCTCTACTGAGGGCGACATTCCGTTTCGCACTAGGTTTCTGTATATCATTGCATTCATACGATGTGTGAAATCTGCAATCGATGCGTAAGCCGATCTTGCAAGGCCAACGCAATTGATATTGATTCAACTCTCATCAACACACGTATATTACCCTACATGGCGATCCTGCAACTGACCCGGGACCTGAAAGGCAGCCAATAATCCTGCAACCGATCCTGCAACTAAGCTGAAGCCAACGATCCTGCAACTAAGCTGGAGCCAACGATCCTGCAACCGATGCTGCAACTAAGCTGAAGCCAATAATCCTGCAACCAATCCTGCAACTAAGCTGAAGCCAACGATCCTGCAACCGATCCTGCGACAAATCCTGCAATTGCCGAACCGACAAGCAGCCAAATAATTTCAACCGAAAAACAAATAAATGGAAGAATACGTGCCAGTATACACCCCAAAACTAGCAATAAAGGTCGGACCACTGCCACTCACGATTGAGGAATATAAGAAACGGCAATAAAAACGAAAGGATCTAGAAAAAACAACAATCCCACAAAGTGAAAGCAATAAAAAGAAGAGAGGAGGTTTGTTAACACAACAGAAACGCCAACTGGCCCATTTACGACAACCCACTACCGTGGAATGAAGCCACAATCATCTGGAAGCGAATCGACGAGATTAAAAATCAAATCAGAAATAGAAGAAAAAAATAAAATCGCATGCATGCGAATAACTTGGCGTATGATCAGAAAAACTGGCACTCCAACTATCGAGGACTATAACGACAAAACAACAATCGAAGACGAGACAATACGGATGATCGAGGCGCTCGAAAAATGGGAAAAAGCCAGAGCAAGCCGCAGCACCAAGATGCAACAGTAAATAGCAACCAGCTATCAACAGAGATTACCTACCCATCGATTCCAGAATTTTACGTAGTTATATTTTTAGTTATAATTATCATTATAATAGCGTACAAACTAGATAAATATTTTAAAAACTATGTTCATAAGTATAAGAATGACGCTAATGGCAACGCTATTACAGCAGTCTAATAAACAAAAATTCATATATTAAACATTTAAATAAAAATGTCAAATTTTATATAGTATAAAAATAAATAAAATTCTTAAAATAAATTTCTTATTGTAATCCTAAATGGATTTGAAATTCAATGCCTTAAAAGATATACTAGCTACACTTAGGAAAAATCCCGGCAGAATACATACAAACAAAACAGTGACAGCAAAACTTAGACTAATTGACACATTAAGAGAGGAATTTAATAACATAATAGAGACCGACACTGACAATAAAGATCTAACTGGAATAAAAATTAGCTTCGCCAATACTTATTCCACAATAAAAACTATTATATTGAAACAATTAACCGAAGAGACTGAACCAATAGACAACATGGCATCTTTTAGCATAGAAACGGCATCAAAATCTCTACCCACATTTACGGGCAACTTCAGAGAATTAGATAGTTTCATAATCACCGCTGAGCTGATAAATAAATCACTCAACGAGTCAGGACAGACAGATTTACTAACTTACCACTCTACTACAACAGAGGTACAAAGACGCGACAACAATACCACAGCTACAAGCTAGACTAACTAATCTACAACAAAGGAATTCAGGAATCAACTCGTACAAAGAAAAAATTCTGACAATAATAGAAAGTTTAAACAGAATTAACATACACAATTTAGGAGAGACAGCTACACAAGCAGAAAAGAACGTAATAACAAAAACAAACAACAAGTTAGCATTGGACACTTTCAAGAAAGGACTGAATGAGAATTACAAAGCGACAATTTTTGCGGCAAGACCAAAAGATCTAGCAGAAGCAACAGAATTGGCACTTGAACTTGAGAGCGAATCTAGAATAATGCCGAACACATCACAGCTGATGCAAGTAAGACATAATTCATTCAACTCACAAGGTACAAGGTCCAATTTCAACGCACCGCGCAAATACAATTAATTCAGCCCTTCTCCACGATACACAAACAACACACGACAAAATTTCAGCACACGCTATGACAAAAATAACTACAACAACACTAACCATGCGAACAACAGAAACAAAAACCATAGCAATACAAATTACAGTCAAAGAAACAATAACTACAACAACACATATCCCAATAATCAAAATAATAACAACTTCAGACACAACAACAGCTACAACTCACAAGGCAGACAGCAGAACAACAACAACAATTACAACTCAAACAGAAACCGCCGCATAAACATGATACACGATGCGGGAAACGAACAAGGCCCAGAATGCATAACCATTCTGGACAGCCAAAATTAAATGTGTATAAAATCTCGGAAAACCACACAAATTTCGTCACGCTGACACACAAAAAGCAAAAAATGACTTTTTTGATAGACACAGGTGCCGACATCTCATTATGCAAAATAAGTAGCAAATTAGAAAACCACGAATACTTTCCTGATGACAAATACAAATTAACAGGCATAACAAACGAAGAGGTATATTCTGAAGGTCAAATAGAATTACAATTAGATATTGGAGAAGAATCTTGCAACCACCCTTTCCAATTAGTAAACAAAACATTTCCAATAGAAACAGATGGCATTCTAGGTAGGGATTTTTTTGAAAAATATATATGTAAAATCGATTATGAAACGTACGTAAACAAACAAACATTCATTATACCCATGCACACTAAATCTCACGATACTCAAAAAATAAAAATACCAGCAAGAACAGAAATAATACAAGCCTTAAAATTAAACATAAATGAAGACAAAATAATTCTAAATAAAGAATTAAAAGAAGGCATATTCTAAGCAACTCAATAGCACCCAAAAGTGGTATAACCCACATACAAATTCTAAATACAACAAACAAAGAGGTAATTTTAGACGGCATACAATTTGAAACTGACTCACTAAAAAATTATGACATACTAAAGTACAGTACGCAAGATAATTACAATGAAAATAGACTACAGAAAATCATTGAAACTTTAAATTTTAACTGCACAGACGAAATTACAAAAACCCAACTCATAAACATCCTAAGACAATACCAAGAAGTTTTTCATCTTGAAGACGAACCACTTTCGACAAGAAATTGTGAATGAACAGGTAAAGAAAATGCTACAAGAGGATATCATTGAACCTTCAGTCAGACCATACAATGCTCCACTCCTTTTGGTTCCTAAAAAGAACACTATTGACAAAAAGAAATGGAGACTTGTAGTGGATTTTAGAAAACTGAATGACAAAATAGTAAATGATAAATTCGCGCTAACTCGCCTAGAAGACATTCTAGACAAGTTAGGCAGAGCAAAATGGTTTTCAACTCTAGATATGACCAGTTCATTTCATAAAATAAAATTAGAAAAACAATCACGACCACAGCTTTTTCCACATCCAATGGAAATTATCAACTTAAAAGACTATCTTTCGGACTAAAAATTTCATCCAACAGCTTTCAGAGAATGTTAACAATAGCACTCTCAGGACTTGACTCAGAAGCATTCCTTTACAAGGGTATATTATCGGCGTTGAATGATTTACTTGGCGTCTTCCCGAATTTGGTTCTAAATTCCTCGTACACGTATTCCCGCAGTATGTTGGCCTCAGCTTCGTGTGCGCCCCCGCCGAGTGAGTCCATCATTAGTATTGTCGTGCCCTTCTTCCCGGCAACTATCGCCCCAGGGAAACAGACGATGGCCAGATACCAATGGTGGTGCTGGTTGATGGGGATCAGGATAGAGTCTTTATCAAACAGGTCCTCCCCGCTGGTCCACCTTTCTACGCCTGAGTGTCTTCCGGCGGCTGTTCCTCGGTGCCGGGTTAGTTTAGAATAAAATTGTGCACTAAACACGTGGACTCGGTGTTGTTGCCGTCTCGGTATCAGGTTTAGTTGCACCCATTTCAGGTAAAAATCGACCAGTATGTCGTTCAGGAGGCAGCCTTCCCGTAAGCGACTAACATCGCCTCTCCTGATCGTGATTCCGCCCGGCCCTGGTGGGTATACTGCGAGCACCTGGTCTTGGATATCCTGCTTACCCTCGTCTTCTGAGGTTAGGATTATGGTAGCTGTCGTTGGGTTCAAGGTCTCCGATTCGATGCTGATGCGGTTGACTTGAGTCACTTGAGTCGATGCCATGATTTTGGATTTTTTTTTCCTTCAGATTTTGTGTAAAATTTTTGATACTTACTTGTTGGTAGCTATTCTTCAAAGAGGCTGATATGCTGATGTGGCCGTCCTTTTATACTATTTTCCAGCGGTAACGGTGGTTTGGTATAACGGTAATTATTTCTCTTTGAATTCAACAATTTCTGTCTGGCTTTCCCATTGCTTTCGTAATTATATTTAAAACTGTTTCTGATCGGATGATGTGGAGTGACCTTCAATGGTATCAGGCGCACAGTATGGTTTCAGTTCACTGACGTGGGCGGTTCTTCCGCGTTCCCCTTCCGTGTGGCTTAACTCAGTGATAACCGGTGAAACAAAATTCGTTATTCGGTAAGGGCCGTCGTATCGTGGTGCCAGTTTAGCAGCAAAGTGATCGGTAGCTTTGGACAGGAGGTGTTGCTTAACCAGTACGAGTTGGCCAATGCTGGGTTTCCAGGCTCGGCGTCGCAGATTATAGTACCTTCTCTGGTCCTGGGTTGCTCGCTCCAAATTCTGCTTCACGATGCGATAAGTTTCTTGCAGCTGCTCCACTCGCTCATTAGGAGTCTGTGGAGGTAGCCCCGTACCCAAAGTTGTTTCATCGTACAGTGCCTTTGGTAGTCGCGGTTCGCGTCCTTGTACCAGATAAGCCGGACTGTACCCTGTTGTCTCCGACACACTAGTGTTGATTGCTAGCGTCAATTCTGGAAGCAAGTCATCCCACTTCTGTTGCCGCTGACTCGCGAATTGGGCCACCATAGTCTTGATGGTGCGATTTGTCCGTTCCACCGCATTTTCCTGTGGAGTGTAGGGTGCCGTGAACTGGTGCCTGATGCCATAGTCTTTGGTAAATCGTCGGAATGCTCGACTGGTGAATTGTGACCCATTTTCCGTCACCAGAATCTTGGGTACTCCAAAACGCGACAGTATGTGTTCCCGGAAAGCCCGTTGTAATGTCTCGGTGGTGGCTTTTCGGAGGGGAGCCATCTCTGTCCATTTGGAGAACTTATCGAAAAACACAACTAGCATGGTGTTGCCATGCGTGGAACGGGGTAAGGGGCCGACAAAGTCCGCGCACAATATGGCCCACGGCTCCAGGAGTATTTGCGTCAGCATTTCTCCAGCAGGTTGTTGTTGGCTGGGCTTGTACTTCTGGCATAGTGTGCACTGACGAACGTAGCGGCTGGTGTCCCGGAACAGTCCTGGCCAGTAGTACCTATTTGCAACTCGGGCTATCGTTTTCCGGATGCCTAGGTGTCCTGCGGTTGGCGCGTCGTGGTTCTCTTGCAAAATTCGTACCCTTAGAGGCCTAGGTACGCATAGCTTCCATGGTGTACAGTCCTCATCACCTGTGCGATTTGGTATATGGTGATACAGCTGCCCGTTTTCCAGTGTGTAGTCGGAGAATTTAGCCGGGTTGGCAAGTATTTCTCCTTTTCGCTTGAGCCACCACTTGCAATTTTGCTCTGCTTGGTCCTGCACAGTGACAGTGCATGCAGCCTCGACCGGTTGTCTTGATAGTGCGTCCGCCAGTACATTTAGTTTTCCTTTGCGGTATTGTACCTCGAATGAATGCTGCTGAAGTTCTAGCGCCCACCGTGCTATGCGTCCTGAAGGGCTCTCGATGGAATTTAGCCACTTCAGCGATAGGTGGTCGGTGATCACGGTAAAGTGGTAGCCCTCCAGATATGGCCGCATTTTCCGGATGCCCCATATTATGGCTAGACACTCCTCAGTTGGGGAGTAGTTTAGCTCAGCTCCATTCAGGTGTCTACTAGCGTACGCTATTACTCGCTCCGCCCCCTCGATCTCCTGCGTGAGCACTGCTCCCAACCCGTAGTCACTGGCGTCGGTCTGGAGCGTGAACTTCTGACTAAAGTCTGGGCAGGCGAGAATCGGAGCTTCCGTCAATCGTTGTTTCAGTAATTCAAAAGCCTCCTGTTGTTCGGTACCCCATCGGAAATGTTTTCCTTTCTTAAGCAGCATCGTTAAAGGGTGTACTGCTTTTGCAAAGTCGGGTACAAAACGGCGGTACCAAGATGCGATGCCAAAGCAGCGACGTAGCTGTCGTATGTTCTCTGGTGGTTGCAGCTCCCGTATGGCAGCGATTTTATCTGGGTCAGTATGTATTCCTTTGTCGCTGACCACGTGTCCCAGATATTTTAGCTCCTTCCGAAAGAATGCACACTTCTCCAGATTTAGTTTCAAATTTGCCTCCCTCAACCGTCGGAACACCTCTTGCAGGTTTCTCATGTGTTCTTCTAGGTCTCTCCCTGTGACAATAATGTCATCAAGGTAGGCAAACGCGTGTGGCTCCATGTCGTGGCCAATAACTTGGTCCAGTGCTCTTTGAAAGGTTGCTGGTGCGGAGTGTAGCCCGAAAGACATAACACGCCACTGGAAGAGGCCTCTGCCGGGTACCGTGAATGCGGTATACTGCTTGCTCTGCTCCTCCATGGGTATCTGCCAATACCCGTTCTTCAGATCGAGACTACTGATGTATTTAGCCTCACGCAGTCGGTCTAAGATGTGTTGGATTCGCGGCAGTGGGTATGCGTCGGGTATGGACCTGGCGTTGAGTTGTCGATAATCGATGCACAGACGCCATTTCCCATCCCGTTTCCTTACTAGCACAATCGGTGCGCTGTGGGGGCTATGCGAGGGTTCGATACAGCCTTTAGCTATTAATTCGTCCACTTCTGCGCCAATGATTTCTTGCTGCGCTGGATTTCTCGGGTAGTATCGTTGTTTGATGGGTCGGTCATCGCGCATCACTATTTTGTGGCTTGTGATATTGGTCACGTTTGGCCCGTCTGTGAATTTAGCCAACTCTGTGGCCAGAAACAGTTTTATCTTTGATTCGTCCGTAGCGGCTTCATGTCGTATGGTTGTGCACGATGCGATAACTTGTGATTGCACACCATCCGTCTTGGGGCCTAGCTGGATTTCCTGGCCTCCACATGTCATGGATAGGCCTTGCTGTGTCATGAAGTCCAGGCCGAGCAGTAAGTCGTCGGTGGAGTCGGGCATGCTAAGTAGCTCCTGCTGACATACCTTTCCACCAAGCTTGACACACGTCACAAACGCTTGAGTAATATCCCTTGTTCGACCATCCGCCATCCGTGCTCTAGTGTATGTAGAGTTTACTCTACCGGTGGTAGCACCTAAATGGGAAATGAGTCGCTCGCTGATGAAACTCCTTGTGGCGCCTGTGTCTAGTGTGGCCGTGATGTTTTCTGTGCCAATGGTGACGGCGGCACAGATACGCTGTCCATCGTAGCGTAGTGCACTTACTGCGTTTGAGGCTTGTTGTCCGTGGGCTGCTCCATGCCTCGTTGCTGGCGGCAGCCCCGCTCGTTTCCCCCTACCGTCCTACAGCATTCAACTGTTCTAGTTCCTCTCCTACCGCACACCCAACAGAAAAGTACTTGGGCATTGCGGCAGTGTCGCGCTATGTGATCAGACTGACCACATCTTCTGCATGCTGTTCGTGGATTTATAGGTACCACCTTGTTGGTACAGTTGGCTGGTGCTACTTGTCGGTTTCTGGTTTCGCATGGGGACATGCGCTCGACCCGTGGTTGTATCTCGTGGCGTGTTGGTGGTGGTCGTGGTGGCGGTGGTGGTGGTGGCGGTGGTCGTGAAGCCTCGTTGTCACCACGTATGCCCTCGAGGTCTTCCACCATTTCCACCAATTCTTCCAGCGTATCGAAATCCTTTCGACGGACATACCACTGGTATTCCTCTAGGCTGTTGCGAAAGATTCGCTCTAACTTCTGGGCCTCCGTGTATCCTGCGTGACGCATCAGGTTTTGAAGTTCTACCACGTACTGTTTGAAGTGTTCACGTGGGTTTTGCCGTCGTTGGCGAATTTCATCCTCCAGCTTTTCGAAGTACCTGGTGGGTAGGAAAAACTTCAAGAAGTCCTTTTTGAATAAAACCCAATCAACCCATGCTCGGTTGTTGTTTCTATACCAGAGCAGAGCACGCTCCTTTAGGAGTTCTGGCATAGTTCGAGGCAGCATGTGCTTGTTTAGTCCATAGACTTCCGATAATTCTTCCACTCGCTCTATGAAAGCTATCGGGTCATGCCCTCCATCATATTTCAAGGACCATTTCCTAACGTGGTCGATGACTGCCGAGTAGATGGCTATCCCGCTTCGCGAGACTTCAGGGACTACTGTCTGGAACGCGGTATCATATACAGCTGGAACATTTCCGGCTGCCCATAGCGTGTCTTTCTTCGTGGCTGTCGATGCTCCGGGGCTTATAGGTCGCTCTGCGCTGGGGCTAGCTCTCAAGTGTGGACTGGGTCCTGGCGACAAAGTCTTCGTGAGTCGGGCCTGTAGCTCTGCCAGCCGAACCTCCTGGTCTAGAGTCATCTCTGTGTCGGTGATAAACTCCGCAAGCCTCTTTCGTAGCTCTTCCACTGTGCCCGTGGCCTCTAGGCCAAACTCGACACAACAGACTACCAGTTGGTCTTTTCGCACGGTGTACACCCAACTCGTCTTTCCCATCCTGTGTCAGACTCTGGTGATGGGACGTGGGTTGGATAATATAGCTTTGTTGTATTTACTCTCTTTATTCTGAGAGTCCCTGCTCGGGCGCCACTGTAAGATTTGCCCCTCACTTGTATGATTTGCCCCTACATATTTAGTTTTGCCATAACGCCCCAAACGTGTATATTTAAAATAGGGGCCAAGTGCTTAAACAACCAACCCTAAAATATACACGTTAATAGTCCTAAGACTTTGGCTCCTCCCACCTGTATTGCTAAAAAGCACATACACAACCGCCATCATATTTAGTGCAGCAGAAATCATACAAGTGAGTCTAAGACACCTCCCACCATAGTAATGCTGCCAACAACAAGTGTTATACTCTGCATTGGGAGGACAGAAGACACAGCCACAATTAAGTCAGACAGTGGAACCCTGTGATAAGCGACGAAAAACATACAACGAAGTCAACAACGCAAGATAACACAGGAGAATATCACACAAACAATTGTGCAACCGGCTGACCACAGTTAAAATAATATGAATTTACAACAACAGTGCCTAACGCAATGTTAGAAACTTACAAGAGATCGCGACAGAAGTTGCCGACTGCATTAGTTCGGAAAATTAACCCACTAACAACACCCAAACACGAAGGCCAAGCAAAAAGTGGAACACGACAGACCGATCGCTAAGCACACCAACAGGCCGGACAAAGCATAAAGAGGAGAAGCAAAAATTAAATATCCAATGTTTTAATATTTTTAACTATTTTAAGATATCAATAAAAAATATCAACAAAGTGCTGAAGGTGGCCGAAGGACAAATAGCAACAACAACAAACAACACAAGGAACAACAACAAGGTAAATCATCACAACAACAACACAATATTGAAGGTGGCCCAGGGGCAAAAACTTACAAGAACAACAGCGAGAAAAAACAACAATGTGCTGAGGGTGGCCCAAGGTCAAATTCAAACAAGAAGAACAATGCGGGAAACTGTAGCAACATGCCACAACAAACTACAGTTCCCGCACAACAACAACTATTGGATGATCTACACTAAACCTGGAGCATAAAAGCAGGAGCAACTGGCAACCCAGGCTCTTTCTTTCATTCGGCATCAGGCAGACAAGACACACTCCGATCCAGCAGCAGCAAAACTCCAGCACCAGTAGCACCAAGGTAAAGTATACTTTTACACAAGACTAGACTTACTCCAACGCTAAGACCGCCCCACGAGTTTATGGTTCTACCGATTCTCGTGGTGACATATACTAACGCTAAGACCGCCCCACGAGTTTATGGTTCTACCGATTCTCGTGGTGACTTATACTAACGCTAAGACCGCCCCACGAGTTTATGGTTCTACCGATTCTCGTGGTGACTTATACTAACGCTAAGACCGCCCCACGAGTTTATGGTTCTACCGATTCTCGTGGTGACTTATACTAACGCTAAGACCGACCCACGAGTTTATGGTTCTACCGATTCTCGTGGAGACTAATACGTACGTACAGAACCGCGAGTTTATGGTCCTACCGATTCTCGCGGAGACTAGCACTGCCAACAGCGACCACACAGACGAGGCCCCAAGCGACTAGCAAGTCTAATTATTTAGGTAATTTAAATTAGAACAAAACCAAATTTGAATAAGTTAAGCAAAATAAAACTATTTAAACTAATTTAATTAAACAAGTTATTTAAGTTAATTAGCAGAGTAAAATCATTTTCAAACTAATAAATTAATATAAATCAAATTATAAACAATTATAATTAAATAAATGAATTAAATAAACCACATGTAAGTACACACCGGCTTTTAACATTAATTTCTGTATACGACCCCTGGAACCCGCTGAGTTTTACCCCAGCCGAAATAGAGTCGTTACACTATCCCAAGGCGAAATAGGACAAGATTTACCAATATCATATGCTAGCAAATCATTACAAAAACACGATTTGAATAAGCCAGTAATAGAAAAAGAGCTACTAGCTATACATTGGAGTATTAACTTCTTCAAACCCTATCTATATGGTCAAAAGTTCACGGTAGTAACTGACCATCGACCACTGATATCACTATTCTCTCATAAAAACCCTTTATCTAAAATGACCAGAATTAGATTAGACCTCAGTGACTATGATTTCAACATAGTATATAAAACAGGAAAGATGAATACAAATGCACATGCATTGTCAAGGATACAAATTGACTCGGACATTCTAAAAGAAATGATACCGAAAGAAATTGATTAAAAAGCCAAAAGAACCCTAGTAATAACGAGAGGGATGGCAAATAAAAATAAAACAAATGAAGAGGCAAATAAAAATGATATAAATGAAGAGGCAATTAAAAATGAAAATAAGAAATTGAGAAATTGCATATCTCAGGAGACTGATCACCTTCAAATATGGGAATGTACATCAATAAATGACGTCAAGAATATTAAAAAATTAAAATTTAATGTCGACAAGAAAAATCAAAGCTTTGAAAAAATGAATATATATATATAAAAAATAATATTGTGCACATAGGCGAAAGCGATAATTCACTGAATCAAGATTCGACTCTGAAGAAGCTCCGACCTAAAAATAAAAATATAAATGAAAATATAAAGCATGCAGGAATCAATGATAAATCAGCGAGACTAGACTCGATTCTGAGGAAATTGATATCCAAAACGAACAAAGAAAAAATTAAAGAATTATCAATTGCAAATAATGATGAAATATTCAAAATATATACAAAAGAAGAATTTAAAGAAGCGTACGCAAAAATAAAAATGAATAGCAAAAGTCCTCAGCTAAAAAGATTAATTTATATACCTCCAAATAGAATAACGGAGGACATTTTAAAATACAAACTAATAGATGAATGTCACAAAACAGGACATCCCGGAGTAAGAAAAACTCTACTCAAATTAAAACAAAGATACATTTGGAAAAATATGAACCAAATGGTAAAGAAATTCGTATCCAACTGTGACACGTGCGTGAAGTGTAACCAAACAAGCACATCATAGAACCACAAACCATAACAGACACCCCTAACACAAGTTTCGAAGTCATATCAATTGACACCGTAGGACCACTAAAAATTTCAAACGAATACCGCTACATACTGACCATGCAGTGCGAGCTGACAAAGTTCGTAATCGCACATCCAATGATAACAAAAGACGCACACACAACAGCCAAAACATTAATTGAACAATTTATACTCAAATACGGACACTTCAAAATTCTTAAATCTGAGAACGGGACAGAATTTATAAACGAGCTAATGGCAAACATATGTGCACTGCTGAAAATACAACAAACATTTTCGACACCGTACCACCACCAAACGATAGGCTCACTAGAACGCAACCACAGAGTTTTGAATGAATTCCTACTGACATCGACAAACGACGACGAATGGGATAAGTGGATTCCTACTTCACTTTCACTTACAACACAATGCCACATGTTGACACGGGCTACACGCCATATGAATTAATATATGGGAAACTCCCAGGTTTAGTAATACAAAGTAACACAAAAATTTACAACTTTGAAAATTACGCCAACGAGCTAAAAGCGAGATTACACTATGCCCACGAAAATGCAAAACAAATGCTAATGAAAGCAAAACAAAAACGTACACTAACTGACTCATAAACTAATACGAATACACTTAATGTAGAAATAGGAGATTTAGTTCTATTAAAAGTAGAAAATAGGAAAAAGAATATGAATCCATATAAAGGACCATATAAAATACTAGATAAGTTAGGAGTAAATTCATTAATAGAATATAATGGTACACCTAAGAAAGTACATAATAATCAATTAAAGCCATACAATGTAATTTAAATTTATACAATAAGATTTATAATTAAAACTATCACAATATGTAATCAAAACAATGTAATTAGTAATCATAAGTATATGTAATTATATCAAAACTACATAATTTGTAATTTTAACTATATAATTAAAAACGCTACAATGTAACTATAATAATAAGAAACAATTTATAAACAAACAATACCAATTATTAGAAAATATGAAAATCATCTAACAAATCCATAACATAAGACAATTGTAATACAACACAAACCATATTTCCAGAAAAATTATTCGCTAACACCCCTAATTTTTCTCTTAAGGGTGAGGGTGTAGTGTACCACACAAGGGTACACTGACGACCACACATCGTCATAAGCACAGCAGCAAGTCGCATATGCAAACAAACTGACAATAGTCAGTCGCAACGTGTGCAATTGCACTCAATACCAAATACGCTAGACAAGCATTTTGGTGGTGCAATAACACACGCTGCCTATATTGCAGCGTATGCATATTGGACAGTGCAGTGACTTTAGCCCTGAACTTGCACTCAAAATTATTAATATAAACAAAGACGATGATTCGTCAATGAATAATATCGGTAATCCGATACTTGAGACAAATTTCGGGAATATGATTTGTAACTAGTAGAAATAAGATAGATATATTTTATGTTAGTTAGAATAAGAAAACAATAAGAATTCAATGATATAAAAGAGCCAGCGAGCCACCAAATAAACCAGAATTAATCTGAACTTCTAAAACTGCAATCCTGCATTATCATCATTTCTTCTCTCGGTGCTCTTAACTAGGCTTAGTTACAGAACAGCACCAAACAATAGCGTAACCAACGGCAAACTCTGCCGGTTACAATCTCTACTGAGGGCGACATTCCGCTTCGCACTAGGTTTCTGTATATCATTGCATTCATACGTTGTGTGAAATCTGCAATCGATGCGTAAGCCGATCTTGCAAGGCCAACGCAATTGATATTGATTCAACCCTCATCAACACACGTATATTACACTACATTAAAATTGAGAAGAAAAATAAATCGAGTGAGCAAAACCGAAAAGCGTAACAACGCTCTCTTATTATATGCAAATACCGTATATTATGAATATGCGACATTCCCCTGTTTAGTACAAAATCTTAAAATGTTGCTTCATTCTCGAGGAATAATAAATGTTGCAGGCACAATATTTAGATGTTTATAACACGTTGGAATCCTTTCTATGTGGATTTTATTTGCCTTGTTACTTTTATTATTATTTTCTTAATTATTTTGCTATTACTTTCGTACAATTGTATAACGCTTCTGTGTTTTCATTTATATTCTCGTATATTAACAGGGAATCATAGAAGTTAACATATATTTATTTATTTATTTATTTATAATTAGAAATACAATTATTAATAACTATATTACTATAATTTCGAAAAAAAATAAACGGCAGCACTAGCAGCGTGGCTATCGGCTGGAGGATATATTAAGAGGATACATTATATATTAATAGTTTTATATGTAACAAAAGTAAATAATATTAAATAACTTAACAAATCAAAAGTAAAATGGAATAATGAAATAAAAAATCATATTAGTTGAAACTTAAAGTATATTAGCAATATTGCAAAGCGAGACGAATTTAAAGATAGTGGTCAAATTACTACTCGATGGTTCTTTGAGTAAGGTGGATGGTGTTATTGAGCCGAAGAAAGTTTTCCTGACAGTCGAAAAGGCAGGGCATTCGTTGAGTATGTGTGTTACAGAGATAGTAGTTGCGTTACAGTAATTGCAGCTTCTTAAATTACCAGTTAACGCGGATTCATGCGTGAGTCTTGTGTGACCCAATCGAAGGCGAGTAAATATCGCAATTTCCTGAAAGCTAGCTGTTGTTGGGTACACCGGTTTTATGCGTAACGGGTTTATATCCTTATAGTGATGATGATACGTACTCCATTCCGAGATGAGTTTTGCTTTGAAGTGAGCTTCCACAGCGTGGTAGATGTCTCTATTTTCGCGTGTTTCAAAGGCGATGGCGGCAGACTTATGGGCGCATTTGGCAACATTGTCAGCGAATTCGTTACCGTAGATACCGCAATGACCAGGAACCCACATCATCTTTGTTGCGCTTGTATGTTTTATTAGTTTATCCCTAATGCTAGATATAAGATAGCTATTGCTATTGGGATTTGACAAGGAATTAATCGAAGATAGACTATCGGTGCAGATACAGAATTTTCCGGCATTGTTTATTGAATAAAGTAAAGCTTCATGGATGGCTAGCGCTTCGGCAGTATAAACAGAGCAATAATTTGCTAGCAGGCCATTTGTTAATATGTCGTCCTGTGTGACAACAGCGAAAGAAGTCGAGTCGTTAGTTTTGGATCCGTCGGTAAACACAAATTTCCAGTTGTCATTTTCTAACTGATTTTTTATTTCTAAGAAATGCTGCCTGTATATAGCTGGGTTTGTACTTTGTTTTGCACGGATGAGTAGTTGTTTGTTGACGCTGGATGATGGTAACATCCAGGGTGGATGTGAACTTGGCTTTATAGTTGCTGGTTTGATGGAAATTTCTATGTTTAGAGCCGCGCGCCAAATGCGGTGAATAGCGGAGAGACGCCTTGGGATGAGTTTTCTTTTGGCAACAAGGTTGATATCGTGCAAGAGGTGAGGATTATTGCAGTTGAATATTTTTGGTATGAGACGGCCCGTATTGTATTCCAGACGATCAGCGATGTTAGGTAGACCAGATTCGGCCAGCAAGTTTTTTATAGGAGTTGTTGGAAATGCTCTTAAACTCTTCCGAATAGCTGCGTGGTATGGGGCAAAAAGTTGTTTTAAAGAATTACCGCATGAGTGACCATAGATGAGCAGGCCGTAGTCCACGACGGATAGCATGAGCGCTTTTGTTACATTGCACAACGTGGAGACGTGTATATGGGAGTGTTTTGACGCCAAGTATTTAATCAGATTGAGTCTAGTTATTAGTTTATTCCTGATATACAAACAGTGGTGTTTGAAGTTAAGGTTGGAGTCAAAAAGTTATTCGACAAAATAAAAAATTGTTTTCTTCATTATTTAAGAAAGAAACACTACCTCTGTTTAATTAAAAGCATAAGGCCGTTAACTTAATTTATTTAGCTGCATTTTTGACCTATTTTGAAGATTTTTCTGAGACTATTGAAACTGTTGTTATTTGTGAGAATACTGTAAAAACGTTGAATTCTCTTTTGACCGGCAATTTCTTAATTTTTGTCTCCCTCTGTTCCAAATTCTAATTTTTTTACTGTCCCCTGTGAACTTTCATTCGTTCATGGCCATGTATATTTAGCCACGCTTGGGGTACTACTGGGGAAGTCGGACTTTCTTTTAGAAGTTTTGCAGTTCTTTTTAAAATACAAATGAAGCGACCCCATAAAAGTTTAATTTAAACGTAGCCCTGATTTCTTCTGATTTTTTTCTCCGAATATTCGCTATTTTAGACAACATCCCAGCAGTGAAACTAACTAGTTAAAGTACTAGTAAAACTCAGATTATATGTAAAATTCATATATACATATTATAATAATGTGTACTCGACATGTAAAATATTAGCAAAACTCATAATTATATGTAAAATTCATATATATGTATGTATGTACATAATATAATAATGTGTGCTCGACATTCAGCATGTTAATTCATGGTGCCACATTTCCACTCTTCTTTGCGGACACTTTGCGGATTTTTTAAAACACGCGTTAACTTGAAGATTTATCTCTAAATTGAGGAATTACAAAAAGTGCTTGAAATTATAAAAATAACTGTTTTTCTTCAAATTCCAATGTTTGTCTTTACTTCCTTTTTTATTAAATTGACAAGAAAGGAAAAATTTAGTATACACGGCAATGAAGTGCCGCAAAAGTCAGTAACTGGTTAACTTATAAATAAGTTTTGAACTAGTAAATTAACCACTTGTTTTTTACTATTAAATTTAGTAGTACATTTTGAAGACTGCCTATAATTTTCAGTACAGGGATATGGAATATTTTTACAACAAACACAATAAATTCACATACACTATACGTGTGACCAAAAAAAATGGTCTGAACGGTAAATAAATTTGGAGGGAATTGAATGGCTTTTCTTTGTCTTCTTTGGTAGTATGGCTGATTTTTTTTCGGAACCAATGATAAACAAACCAATCCAGATTTCCCACTAATGATAAACAAAGCAGTGGGGAAAGGTAGAAAATCATATTTAGGGTTGTCGGTCGATAAAATGTAACTACTATTCTTGCGCCAAAAAGTGCCAATATCAGCTTCTTTAAATATTTTGCCATTTGACAATTTTGATCATTACTAATATTAGGAATTATACTCAATATATTGAAAGCATAAAGTTGTTAATACTTATGTAATAGGTAATTACTTATTTCAATACTGCTTGTCTAATATTTTATATTTGGTTGCTTCTTTCTAATGAATATAAACTAATAAAACTACTTAACAAAATAGCATATAATTGGAATTGAATAACAATAAAATATTTTACAGAATGAAATGTAATTTTATACTCCCAACACTTTAATATTTATAAATAAATCTAAAATCCGGAAATCTGCTTTAAGATAATCCTAAGAAGATATTCAAATTTTAAATTCGCCTTTATTTATTGGTTATAAAACAGCGCTATGTCTACTGATTACTTCAGACAAACACTATTTAAATTAATGATTTGTAAATGCCAAAAAATAAAATGCTAACATATTGTTACTCCAATAATACTTAACTTATTTGCGGTTACTCAAAAACAATGCTTCAATTTAGTAAATAAGACCCACACTTATTCTTACCATTTTCATTCGAATTAGGATATATTTTGTTTTGAAATTTTTTAATAGAGAGGTAACGAACCCCAATTTTAAAAATAAGATTTTATGTATATATATATATATATATATATATATATATATATATATATATATATATATATATATATATATATATATATATATATATATATATATATGTATATATTTATATACCCGTATATACGGATGATATTAAATATTGTATATTATTTACTTTTATATATTTACACTACTGTGATAATAATACCCTAACATAACGAAATAATACACATATAATTTGAATATTTTCTTTACATTATTATATATTCTATATTTATTAAACGTAATAATCATTATTATTTTCATATATTGTTATATTATATATGAATATGAATAAATACTTGTTTATTACTTATTTTCTAGATACATTTAATATTCATGTTTTAAAACTATATGCAATCAAATCGAATTATTCATGTACATATATAAATTGTAACCGGTGACATAGGCCTATAGGGGAACCGAACACCTAAAAAAATCGGTACTGCGCCAAGTGGCATACCTCACAGGTGGTGTGGACAATGCCACACAGACCTATAAATTATTAATTGTGCTTATATACAAATTTATATTATATACATTTAAGCCGAAATTATGTAAAAAAGTTATTTAATTATATTAATTAGTATAGTGTATAATTTAAAACTTATTTATCAAAATTACTCCATTTTTAAATTTTCTACTACGCTTTAGGTTTTAAAATTTTTAATAGTAGGGAACTCCTTTTTACCGTTCGTAACGCGGTGAACTCACCTAAAATGTAGGAGTTTTTTTTTTAAACGTCAGTAAATTTGACGTTTAAGTGTCCTGTCTAAAACCACATAAAATTGGCTGACCAACATTCATAGTCATGTAGAATAACTGTTTTAAATGTCTTCTTTTCAAAACACACATACACAGAATCTATAGTTGCTTATAAAAAGTTTATATGTATGTGTATTTCAAGAATACTAATTTCAACAAGCTTCATTACTTCCATATGTTCATGTGTATGTATGTGAGAAACCCAAAAACAAATTCACGCCACCAAGCAAGAAGTGTGCAAGTTAACGCCGAATTAGCTGACAGCCAATATCTAGACTTCACAAACGTCAACCTGCTCGAGTGTGAGTTATTATATGATCCTGAGTCCACGCGAGTTATTCAATTTGCATAGAATTGAGTCACAAAATTCTCTTTTTTGCTGCACAGTCACGTGCTTGCTTTATGCATATAATTTCAAGACTAGAGAAAATTTTGTATACTTAGTGCTATTTATAATACTAGGATGCGATGGAAGATTCCATTGCAAGTTATTTACTTAGGCTTGTCCATTGTTTAGGTTGTTTATCAGTGCCTGTCTCTACTTTTATTTTCATCTTTCCTTGCCTATGGGAAATTCCGCTTCGGTTGCGGCCTGATACGATTGTTTCGTTATTTATACCGATAGCGTATTCGCTGCATGTTTAACTAATGGGTAGAACATATTATGTGGTTGCGTCGGCGGTGGTGCTGTAAACATTCCTTAACTCTCCCCCTTGTTAAGAAAAAGTGTCCTCAATTTTTACTGTTGTTGTATTCTAAAGCGGGTCAATTCTGCTTCGTATATATCGTTTGCGAGTTTCCTCTTTTTTACTTCCTGCCTTATTTTGTAGCATTGGCATATTTTAACCGAGGAGTACGCGAAAAGTGCTAGGATTGCCAAGCTGAGAATGCTATATAATGTAAACTTTATAGGGTTTTCTTCTATGGGTATAATATATCTATACATTTGTTGTATATTTGTAAATTTGTAATCTGACTTGGAAGTTAAAATTTTTAGAATTTCTAATTGTTTATTAGTGAGGGAATGGATTGCGTTTTTTTTATTCTTGTTGATGGTTGAGGTATGTTTTTTCATCGCTGTCTGTGGAGATGTTAAATTGTATAAGTTTCGCTCCTTTAATTGTATGTCCATTCCAGGTGTGTTCTCCGTCTGTGATGATATTAGCGTGATCCAATACTAATATAGGTTTATTGTTTTCTTGAATAATGTTATATTATTATTATTATTATTATTAACAGGCTAAAAGAACACCGCGACCTAAAAGATCTATTGTGCAGCCTCGTACCCAACTAAAACAGTCCTAGACTGTTTATAAATCTCTGCTGTGGGCTTAATTTTAACTAGGTAATTTGGAGAACCCACTGCCTAGGTAATTATGTCTGCGTCTTGCCACCGCTGGGCAAATGCATAGAATATGTTCTGCCGTTTCCTGCTCCTCTTGACAGAGTCGACAGGAATCGTCTTCTACCAAAGACTATATACAGAAAGACCTTTCATTGCTCTCTTGAGTGAGAATCAACATATTGAAATTGCTGGCAACCACATTGGAATTCAGATCGGCAATTTCACGAGCAGTCGTGAATATGTATTCATCGGCAGTCACACACATGGCTATTGTTGTTCGCACATTCGTATGAATAATTTAGTGTGTGTGTGTTTTTGTGTGTGCTCACAGCAGAAACGACTAATTTGAAATCAAATTTTTATTTTCTGTTCTGTGTGGCTGGGGTAAAATACACAAGAATGAATTTTCTGTATGGCAAATGTTTTTTATACGGAAAGTGGGGCTTAAAACAAAGCATTTGTGGTATTTCGTATAAGAAAGATTTGCCATGTCATAACGAAGCATAATGCGTGCATATTAGAACACTTGACAATATAAAAGAAATATGTATGCATAGGATCTTTTATCAAGATCGATAGCAAAGTGGTAAAGTGTCTATCAATTTTATGATGCCGGGTTCAGGTCCGCTGAAAAATGTATTTATTTTTATATATTTTTAATTGTTCATCCTTTTTTTGAAAGCAAATTAATAATTATTTTTATATTAAGAATAGTTTCTACTTTAGCATAAATTATCCAGTATTAAATAATTTTTCTAAACCACATTGATCTGCTGCTGCTATAGCAGATCATTACAGCAAAGAAATTTATATCTTCTAAAATAGTCATAACAGTGTTTCTTAACTCACATAAATTAATTCATGTGAGCATGAAATTGTGTTAGGTTTGTACGATTTCAATACTGTTGTTTTTGTTGGTTTTTGATACTTTTGCGCAATTCGTCTGAAGAAGCTCATAAATTTCACAAAATCTAATCCAATGAAACATTCTGTTCGTCAATGAATATGTGCAATTTTAGGAAGTTTTTGTTGTTCGTATATTGGATTTTATTCTTATGGTAGGAAAAGGAAGAATTTTGCAATGTATTAAAATTTTTCATATTTCTTTTATATTAATACATTATTTACAAAATAAAGATTAACTTAAATTAATATAATTAAATTAATATCATTATAATATATAAAAAAAAACATGCAGTTGCATGGAAGAAATTAGACAGCAAATAATTAAAAAATAAAACTAAAAAGAAGTCCCAACTATTATTCACGAATGTAGGTCAAGACAGATTATTTGATTCAAAGTACATATTTTTTATATGTATGTAAGTGGATACACATCCAAAGACAAGTTCACACGCATAAGGAAGCACGAAGCAGTAAGAAGTTTTTGCACATTTTTATTAGTTTCCATAACTTAAGTCTCCACGTCAAAGCGATTGTGTTACCGGTTGTAGTATTTCGAATGGCGATTGTGACAAAACATGCAAGCAAGTCGACTTGAGTGAGCCCTGCACACATAAAGTACATATACATTTTTAGAGGTAAGTATCAATAATGGGCAAAATAACGCACCTTATATTAAAATATGTTTTACTAAACATTATTTATCCTAATATAAATTTAAAATTTCTTGAATGTTTAAGTACTTGAAATAATTTTTTATAGATTTTTGATTATAATAATTTTCGATTATGAAGTGGCCTATTATGCGTTGGAACAGAATCATGGTTGAACTACATTTTTCCATAGGAAATAAATGTTTATATATAGATTATTGGATTATATACGGTTATATTTACAAAACTTTGTAAATCAGTGTATAACAAGAACATATGCACTTAATACTAGATATTGAAGTTCATAAAATTTACTTCAAACATGAACATCATTAAATGCGGAGAATCAGTGTTCATAGATATGTATGCACATATTCATGTACGTACGTGTGGTTTAGTTTGTAATAGAATGTGGCTAAGTAGTGTTTTGGAGTTTTCTCCAAATGTGGACGATTGGGTCATGTGGAAGGAGAGGCTAGAGATACATTTCACCGAAATCAATTGTAGCGACGAAAATAAGAAGAAGGCTACCTTATTAAAATCTATTGGTTCGGAGGCATACAGTGTTTTACATTCTTTGTGTAGCCCGGCGTCACCTGTTAATAAAACGTACAAAGAGATATGCAAAATTTTGCAAACGCAGTTTACTCCACAAACTATAATTTTTCGAGAGAGGAACATTTTTCACCAAGCCACAAAGCTTGAAAAAGAAACCATTTCAAGTTGGTATGCACGGCTCAGAAAATTAGCAATGGGTTGCAAGTTTGGTGATGACCTTGTTCTTGTTAAACCAATTTGTAATGGCGCTACCAACAAAAATATTTGAGAAAATATGCGAAGAAGATGAGAGGTTAACATTAGAAAGTGCATATAAAAAAGCGCTAATCATGGAGACCAAGCTAAATGGAGGTAACAGGACTGAAAAAGAAGAAGTTCAATTTGTAAGAAAGGCCTGGAGAAATAACAACCAAGGGCAACAAAAATCAAGAGGTAAAACCGGCAACGTCAACAATGGCAGCGGCAGAGGCAGTGTCAGAGGCAGCGTGAGAGATGGTATGAACGCAACCAGCGGTGGAGGTGATCGAGAGAAGCAGATCGGAGCATGTTCTCATTGCGGTTGGCGCAATCACGATTCAAGGCAATGAAAGTTTAAGGAAAGCAAGTGTCATGCGTGTGGCAGAACAGGCCATTTAGCATCCATATGCAGAGATAAGGGCCGAAAGAAGATAGCTTATGTATCATGTTCAGATTTTAATTCTTCTGGTGATAATAACGAGTTTGATTTTTCTATTTTTAGTGTCTTGAGTGTCAATTCGGTGAATCTTTACTCTCTGCCGGTAACAATAGATGGAGTCAGTTTTGAAGCATTTGAAGAATTTTGGGTGAATTTGAAGAATTTTGGGTGAGTACGTTTCGGACGTAGTGTATCAAAGTGTTAAAAAGAAAAATGTTATTGTTGTCACGGGTACAAATACACCACCTTTGCTTGGTAGAAAGTTTTTGCGAGAGTTTAAATTTGAATTAGTTCAAGTCAATGCGGTTAATGAAAGAAATAATTTGGAAGTAATGGCAGAGGAAATAAAGAATTAATATTATGAAGTTTTTGACAATAAACTAGGAGCTTACAAATGTGCTAAAGTGGCTTTATTAATCAATGAAAATGCGAAGCCAATTTTTTTTAAACCGCGTCCGCTACCGATTGCATGGAAAGCAAAAGTAGAAAAACAGTTGAAACAGTTAATTGATGATGATGTGTTGGAACAAGTGGACAACTCAGAGTGGGGTACGCCACTTGTGCCGATTTTGAAACCAAACGGCGATTTACGTCTGTGCGGAGATTTTAAAGGGACCATAAATAAACATTTGGTTGAAATAATTTTTTATAGATTTTTGATTATAATAATTTTCGATTATGAAGTGGCCTATTATGCGTTGGAACACAATCATGGTTGAACTACATTTTTCCATAGGAAATAAATGTTTATATATAGATTATTGGATTATATACGGTTATATTTACAAAACTTTGTAAATCAGTGTATAACAAGAACATATGCATTTAATACTAGATATTGAAGTTCATAAAATTTACTTCAAACATGAACATCATATAGTATGTACATGCGGAGAATCAGTGTTCATAGATATGTATGCACATATTCATGTACGTACGTGTGGTTTAGTTTGTAATAGAATGTGGCTAAGTATTTCAAGCTGATCTGACAAAGTAAAAAAAAACGTTTAAAACCTTGATTATGTTGATTATACCCTTAATCTAAAAATTACTTATATACATACATTTTCTGATGGAATAGGCAACAGACGAACATAAGAATATTAAAATATTAACACTAATTTTATCAAAATTGGTTTCTTGTGCATAATTATTCTTTCTTCGGATAGACTCAAAATATGTTTGATCACATGCTGCTAAAGCGAAAATATGAAATATAAGATCGAAAGAGTAAATTGTGCTGATATTTGTCCATTCTGAAAATATTGATATATTGGCAAATTTCTTCTTAAACACTTTTTTTATGCAACCATTAAATTCACTTCCTTTTTTTGTAACGGGCGAACGCAGTTTTTTAAATACAATATCTCTGTGTAAAGACTTGAGAACCCTAAAATTTTTCTTTATATATATTTTGCAATTGTAAAGTAATCTAGCAGTAAACGCATTTAAAAAAATTTGTCCAATTTCTGTCCAAATTACATGAAAAAAACCGTCCGAACGTAACGTTACACCCATAAAGAAACCCATACTATATTTGTTGATTTTGGAGTACATGAGACAGTCAAAGTATTTGCTGGTGCAATTCTGAATTAACTACAATTTCTATAATTCTGTACATAATTCCGCAAAAAATAACTTTTAGCCTTCTGCTGGTGCAGCCATGAAGATTTGCTGAGCAATTCGATGGTGCCTTTTTTGGGGATAAAACAATAAATTAAATAAATACATATTATTATTTATTATTTTTATACACCAATTTTTTCTTTTTTTACTAATTTACAATATAAATTTTAAAAATATTCCCATAATTAGTTATAATGCCTCGTCTTCGAATGCTATGATTGAAATTCGTTTTCATTCCAATTCCAACAAATAAATAAATAACATTTTTGCATTCATATCCATACACACATATGCATGCCGTAAACATGAAAGCAAGCATACAAACATTCGCACATGTAGTAAACACACACGTTCATATAGAACGCAAACACCAGAATGTGTATCGACATATTTTGCCTTTGCATTGCCGAGCACACTTCGGGTTTTGGTCCAATAGGCAGCCACGGTTTTTTAACTCATTTCGTTGAGTGAAGAGAGCGATGTAATGTCTTTATAGTATATTGTCTTTGCTTCTACCACGCCTATTTTTTTCAGATGGTAATTTAGTCTACAGTGTCCTGTTAAAAGTTCAGTATAGAGTTTGATGTCATTTCTGCTGAGGTTTAAAGAAGCATCTACCCTGATGTGTTCAGGATCAATGAGTAGTCTCGACTGCCGCATGCATGAATAATGTTACATTTAGCCTTTTTATTTTCTAAAAGAGGTATAGTACAATTGTCCTCTGGCAATTTTTGACATATATTTATTCCCACATAATTTTTACATTTAGTTACTCTAGTATATTTGTATTCAGCAATATCTTTGTCAGTAATTAATTTTCCATGTTTATACATTAGTGGTGTTATTTTATATAATTAACATTTGTTTGTTATAAGCAGATATTTATAATTAGTTATTGCGTTTTGGGATAGGCAAACATGTATATCTGTATATTCTAGTATATTTATTACAAATTCTTCGTTTGTTATTATTTCTTCAATATCATTTAAGTTTAAGGTGCCTGAATAAAAATTTCCAGTTTTTGCAAAATAGATTGTATTTGTGATGGCTACAAGTTCTTAATAGACTTCATTTATTACTATTTTTTCTGTTACTGATTTAGGGTCTAAGGTTCCTAAAATTTTTTCAGATTGAGAATTGAACTTTCGTTGTTGATTGTTTTTTTTTAGAAGTTGGTTGCGTCCCATCTTAATTTCTATTAGGTCGTCGTGGTCTGGTGTTCCTGTAATAAACTTTAAGATTGAACCTAAAAAATTTTACGATCTTTTAGCTCTATGCAAAGTTGATATTAGCTGAGATTTCAACGTTTCTATCCTGCTTATTAAAAAAGTTTCTTCTTGATTTTAATTTAATGTGTAGCTATTTCTTATTATTTTTTCATATGGTTGCGCTCAGGTTAGCTACGTGGTTCAAATAGTTTGAGTTCTCGAATAAAAAGGCTGGGTCAGTGTCCGTTAACACATAATTCTTGTTATTCAAATCGGTTATTTTGTCACTGTCAACAATTTTTGCAAGTAAGAAAAGTATTATTTTGATTCTGCACATTTTTCTTGTTTTCTAATATTGTCTTTGTGTATAATGTTAAGATAGTGTACCCACAATCTTTTTCTACTTTGTATTTATTATATTTTGTTGCTAATTTATTTCTTCTATCGGTTTGTACGTATATGAAGTTACGTTTTTGGTATGTAATTGTTTGTGTGTTTTTATTATGATATTGCAAGAGTTTATCCTTTTTCCCGTTTAAAATATCCCTTATCTCAGGGTATTTCCCTATATTAAGTGAATTAAAATTTCTTTGTCTAATTTTAATGCATTTACTTCTGGCCGAATGACTGCTTTTAAACTAGAAATCAGTGTCTTCGAGAAGACGCGGATTAAGCTAAAATATTAGTGTAAAGTTAAACTATAATAAAAATGTATAACCCCTCTATTCACGCAAGCTGTCTCACTTGAGTTCTGTCTCTAGTGAGACACGATTTTTGTCACTCAATTTTGTGACACCTATTCAAAGCCAACTGTCTCAAACGGAAAGCTCGTTAAATTCACCATTCAGTGGTGAAAAAGTTTCGCTGTGTATTTTTCAGCTGATTCATGAAGTTGGGCACAATGAATTTGAATTTAAAAAATGTCGGCACAAAATATGTAAGTATATGCATTTAATTTTTGTAAAATTATTGTTGGTTTCGATTGAAAAGATGCAATAAATAAATCCTAGTTGAATTTAAAAAAAAAATATTTAATTTTAGAAATTAGAAGAAAATTGCAATTATTTTTTATTAAAGACCGGGAGAAATCAAAGGACAACGCAGCAGCAGCTGCAATTTTATGTCGCATTTAGCAAAAGGTACGCGGGGCTGCAGGCAGGAAATTTCCTTTTACAATATTTATATATACTCGGATGCATATATGTGAGCCGATAAAGGCAATTATATTTAAAACGAAAAATTAAAAGATTATAAAAAAGGTATCAAAAATAAATTACTTCCGTTAACGACCGTTAGGGACAACTTCGTATGCGACTGTAAAAAACTTGAAAAACTTTTTAGGCGCGCAACGATGACAACTTCACGTGACGACTTACTGTCCGTCCCGGACAGATCGAGCTCTTCCTGCTTCCATGGCTTCATGAAGTCGCAGCTGGTTGACGTGTTGTTTGGTCCTTCAAACTGCGCCGCTTTTTTTACGTTATATCGTCCGTTACGTTTGCACTTGTTTACCTCGTATGGTCCCATATATTCGCTGATGAGTTTTTTCCCGGAAACAAATTGAGTCCTCTTTATAGCAACAAGGTCCCCTATTATATTAGTATGTCATCTCTTTCTTTCGCTTCTTGTCATAGTGCAGTTTGTACTCAGCTTGAGCTTTAGCGATTTCTTCCTTAGCTTTGATTCTGATCTCGTCGCGTTCATTTGCAAAAATCGCCGCTGTTTCTACTTCAATTATCTCGTTCATATTAACGTCTACTGTTGCTCTCATCTTCGTTCTAAACATTAGTTCTGTTGGGTATTTCCATTTGCATCACAATCTGGCAAGCCTAACGCGAACTCAACGAAAGATGTTAAACTAGAATAAGATAAAGAATAAATGAGCAGTCGTGTAATGACCATTTAATTTAACCATTGCGTTTTTCCTTCGGGCTCTAAATAAATAAGTGTAATACACAACATAATGGCGACGAGGATATAAAAAAAATAAATGTATTTATATTTATGATAACTGAACATTTTCAACATATGAACATATAACATATAAATGATACGAACAAATTAAGAAGTTACGTATATTTTATATATGCGAACAGTGCCCAATACAAAACTAATAAAAAAAAAACCCTTCACAAAACAACACACAAATAAAACAAAGTAAAGGTGAAAAATGACAGATCCAGTGGCATTTCCGTTATCACAAGCCCAAGCGGTACCGGAGTTTTCTCCAAATGTGGACGATTGGGTCATGTGGAAGGAGAGGCTAGAGATACATTTCACCGAAATCAATTGTAGCGACGAAAATAAGAAGAAGGCTACCTTATTAAAATCTATTGGTTCGGAGGCATACAGTGTTTTACATTGTTTGTGTAGCCCGGCGTCACCTGTTAATAAAACGTACAAAGAGATATGCAAAATTTTGCAAACGCAGTTTACTTCACAAACTATAATTTTTCGAGAGAGGAACATTTTTCACCAAGCCACAAAGCTTGAAAAAGAAACCATTTCAAGTTGGTATGCACGGCTCAGAAAATTAGCAATGGGTTGCAAGTTTGGTGATGACCTTGTTCTTGTTAAACCAATTTGTAATGGCGCTACCAACAAAAATATTTGAGAAAATATGCGAAGAAGATGAGAGGTTAACATTAGAAAGTGCATATAAAAAAGCGCTAATCATGGAGACCAAGCTAAATGGAGGTAACAGGACTGAAAAAGAAGAAGTTCAATTTGTAAGAAAGGCCTGGAGAAATAACAACCAAGGGCAACAAAAATCAAGAGGTAAAACCGGCAACGTCAACAATGGCAGCGGCAGAGGCAGTGTCAGAGGCAGCGTGAGAGATGGTATGAACGCAACCAGCGGTGGAGGTGATCGAGAGAAGCAGATCGGAGCATGTTCTCATTGCGGTTGGCGCAATCACGATTCAAGGCAATGAAAGTTTAAGGAAAGCAAGTGTCATGCGTGTGGCAGAACAGGCCATTTAGCATCCATATGCAGAGATAAGGGCCGAAAGAAGATAGCTTATGTATCATGTTCAGATTTTAATTCTTCTGGTGATAATAACGAGTTTGATTTTTCTATTTTTAGTGTCTTGAGTGTCAATTCGGTGAATCTTTACTCTCTGCCGGTAACAATAGATGGAGTCAGTTTTGAAGCATTTGAAGAATTTTGGGTGAATTTGAAGAATTTTGGGTGAGTACGTTTCGGACGTAGTGTATCAAAGTGTTAAAAAGAAAAATGTTATTGTTGTCACGGGTACAAATACACCACCTTTGCTTGGTAGAAAGTTTTTGCGAGAGTTTAAATTTGAATTAGTTCAAGTCAATGCGGTTAATGAAAGAAATAATTTGGAAGTAATGTCAGAGGAAATAAAGAATTAATATTATGAAGTTTTTGACAATAAACTAGGAGCTTACAAATGTGCTAAAGTGGCTTTATTAATCAATGAAAATGCGAAGCCAATTTTTTTTAAACCGCGTCCGCTACCGATTGCATGGAAAGCAAAAGTGGAAAAACAGTTGAAACAGTTAATTGATGATGATGTGTTGGAACAAGTGGACAACTCAGAGTGGGGTACGCCACTTGTGCCGATTTTGAAACCAAACGGCGATTTACGTCTGTGCGGAGATTTTAAAGGGACCATAAATAAACATTTGGTTGACTTCAAGTATCCACTCCGAAGGATAGATGAGATTTTCGCTTCCTTGCAAGAAGTTAGACTGGGCAAATGCCTATAATCAATTGCTTTTAGATGAGAAGTCACAAATGTTATGCACTTTAAGCACACATATTGGTACTCTTAAAATGAAGTGATTGCCTTTCGGGGTGAAAACCGCAGCTGCTATCTTCCAAAAAACCATTGAAAGCCATTTAAGGGAAATTCCGGGCGTAGGCATATACCAAGACGACATCACGATAACAGGTAAAGACCTTCATGATCACGTCAAGAACTTAAAATTAGTTTTAAGCAAGTTACAAGCTGCTGGTCTCAAATTGAATGTGAGCAAGTGCAAATTCTTCCAAAAAGAAATATCCTACTTAGGATTTACAATAGACGCTAATGGGCTGATTAAAAATGAAGATCGAACATCTTCAGTCATTAACGCCCCTATTCCTAAAGACATATCAGAGTTAAGAGCTTTCATTGGTATGTTAAATTATTATTCAAAGTTTAATAACAATTTTGCACAGAAAATGGCTCCACTTTATAATTTATTAAAGAAGGATGTGAAATTTCAGTGGTCAAAGCACTGTCAAGATGCATATGAAATTTTAAAGAAAGATATGTCGTCGGAACAAGTTTTAGTGCATTTCAATCCAGAGTTACCTATTGTGTTGACAACTGATGCTTGCAATTCAGCCGTGGCGGGTGTTTTATCACATATTTGTCAAGATAAAACAATGAAACCCATAGCTTTTGTCTCGAGAGCTTTAACTAAAGCAGAAATCAATTACAGCACTTTAGAGGAAGAAGCATTGGCAATAATTTTCTCAGTAACCAAGCTCAAACAGTATTTACTTGGACACCAGTTCGTGTTACGAACGGATCACAAACCGCTCTTAACCATTTTTAGCGAACACAAGGGTTTACCGATAATGGCTTCGGCACTTATGCAACGTTGGTCACTAATTTTATCAGGCTTTAACTATTCGGTTCAGTACGTTAAAGGTACATTAAATGATGCTGATAGTTTGTCCAGGATGCCACAACAGGGTGCTTCAGAAAGTTTTTTTGAAAGCAATTATGTGAATTTAGTGGAAAAAGATAATTTTTTAAATCTGGATTTTAAAGATATAGCCAAAGAAACGAGACGAGACCCGGTTCTGTCTAAGGTGGCTGATGTAATTAGTAGATCGGATTTGCATAATTTAAAAGGCGATGAATATACAGCATTTCGTGAAAAGTCGAGTGAGCTTTCAGTTGAGTACGGATGCATTTTATTTTCAAGAACTGCAAGTTAGTCCTGAGAAAAGTTTTTTAATTCCTTGGTCACCTGCGAATTCAGTTTGGAGTCGTATTCACGTCGACTTTGCAGGACCTATGTTGGGTCAATATTTATTAGTTGTCATTGATTCATTTTCTAAATGGGTTGAAGTTATTTTAACTAAAGAAATCACGTCATCGTTTGTGATCAAGGCTCTTAGAAGCCTCTTTTCTAGATATGGTCTAGTGGATGTCGTCGTTAGCGACAATGGACGTCAGTTCACATCTGAAGACTTCAAAAACTTTTTGCTTAATAATAAAGTAAAGCATATTCTGACTGCTCCCGGTCATCCGTCAACGAACGGACAAGCGGAAAATTTTGTTAAGACCGTTAAGAAATCTGTAACGGCTAGCATAAAACAACAGAAGGAAATAAGCCATAATTGTCAACAGATTTTTAATAGATTATCGCAATACACCGCATTGTGTTACAGGTGAGTCGCCGGCAAAATTATTTTTCGGGAGAAACTTGAAAACCCGCTTCAGCAATTTGAAACCGCCGTTGACAAAAGAAAAATTTTAGAAAGTAACGATAAGAGTGTAAACTCTCATAAACGCAAGCGTAATGCCGAATTTAGTGAAGGCCAAAGAGTACTCATCCGTAACTATACTAATCCGAACAAACCAAGTTGGTCTCCAGCTACTATCAAAAAAAGAATCGGTACTCAAACTTATTTATGCATATTTAACAACAACAATAGAGAAATAAAAAGGCATTTAGATCAGATACGGGGTGTAGGGTGTAGTCTCAACAACAATAACAATAATATTGATAATGATAAAGTCCAAACTGAAAACCCAGAGGTGAGAGCTACTAATGAGAATGATTGTCAAAACACAATGTCTGTTGGTGACAATGAGCAGACAGCTACTGGTCTACGTAAAGGTACTGATTCAGAGGCAAAGGGTGAAGGGACACCTAAGACACAACTAAGACCCAGAGACCGTGGTAGAGCAGTAAAACATTAAAATTTGAAATATTATTTTATATGTATGAATTTAATCTTTCTTTTCATAATTATTTGTTATTGATTAGATATTGTATATTCATAATATTCATAAGTATTATAAATATCCGTAAATTGAAGTTGTAATTTTATCAAGTTGAATTTACTTGAATTTAATTAAGTTTTGGTATTGAACTTACGTATTGAATTTAAATTTAATTAAATTTTATCATAATGAGCTCACGGTTTAAATTTGTTAACATTATTAGAATAATAAATCAGACATCTTTGTCATTAATTGTAAACGGGGAGGCGTGTTGGGTATTTCCATTTGCATCACAATCTGGCAAGCCTAACGCGAACTCAACGAAAGATGTTAAACTAGAATAAGATAAAGAATAAATGAGCAGTCGTGTAATGACCATTTAATTGAACCATTGCGTTTTTCCTTCGGGCTCTAAATAAATAAGTGTAATACACAACAAGTTCGAATGGCGTATATTTTGTTGATTTGCTGACTGTGTTGTTAACTACGTTTTGCACTTTATGGACATATTTGTACCAAGACTCTGGGCGATCAGCTGACAATTTCGAGATTACATTAATTATAACTCTACTAAGCCGTTCAAATTGGCCGTTTCCTCTTGCCACGCCTGTTGTGATTAAAACGTGTTCAATTGATTCGGCTTCACACCACTCTTTGAATGCCGTAGACGTGAATGCTGGCCCTCTGTCGCTGATTATTCGAAGTGGTGTTCCAAAAACATTAATCCAATCCGATAGTTTTTTGATTGCTTTTTCTGCCGACGTGGTTTTTGTAGGGTAAAGCTAAGTAAATTTCGCGAAACCGTCAATTGCTGCAAATATATATTTGTACATCTTCGTTGTCCATTAGCCCCAAATGATCGATATGTATGGTAAATAGTGGAGCGTCTCCTTTTTCAATAACCCAGCTTTTTATTAAGCATTTTACATTTTACGCAATTTTGAATTACCGTTTCCACTTTTTTTCGCAGGTATGTAGTACTTCTGTTCCAAAGCGTTCCTGGTTTTTTCCTCCGCAAAATGGCCTTTTTCATTTCGTTTTTGATGACTTCGTTTTCCATTAACCGAGGTACTGCCTAAAGCATTAAACCATTTACGTTTTTGAACAAGACGTTATTTTTCAGTACATAGTCTTCATATTGTGTGAGCTCCAAAATTTTTCTGATCGCCATGAAATGTTCGTCTGTCGCTTGTGCTTTACGTAAGCGAGCACTTATTTCTTCGTCAATTAACGCTATACTTACTGGCGCTCTGCTCAGATCGTCCACATGTCTCATAGAGCTACCTTTTCTGTGTTCAATCATATAATGGAAGTCCTGTAGATAAATTATCCATCTTGTTACTGCTGGTGAAAAGTCGCTTTTACTTGTAGCGCTTTTAAATGCTTGACAATCAGTTATTAATTTAAATTTCCTTCCTAGCTTTATGTCTTATGCCTTAGTTTTTGTACCGCTAAATACGCTGCTTTAAATTCCAGATAGAAACTATGAAACTTGCTCTCTTCTGGTGTACAGTTTTTACTCCAAAAATAAATCGGGTGTAGCTTTTCGTCGAACTTCTGGAGTAAAATTGCTCCAAATCCATCTTTGCAGGCGTCAGTATGTAATTCTATTGGTGCTGTCGGGAAGAAAACTCTCAAAACCGGCTGTTTCGTGAGTTTATTCTTAATCTCTTCAATCGCGTTTATTTCAGCTCCTATTTTGAATTTTGAGTTTTTTCTGAGCAGGTCTGTCAACGGTTACGTTATTATTGCGTAGTTTTCTACAAATTTACGGAAGTATCCTGTGAGTCCGAGGAGTGATTGCAGTTTCTTAATGAATGCACCATGGCACACAAGCCTTAAATCACACACTCAAAGATCTTATAGGAAATGACAGACTTTTTGGAGGTGGTTTGGATTTGTTTTCAGGCGATTTCAGGCAAACTCTACCTGTTATTCCATGTTCAACATACGCTAATGAAATTAATGCATGCTTGAAATCATCCTTTTTATGGCGTAGCGTGCCTAAATTGAATTTGACAACAAATATGAGAGTCCAAATATTAAACAATCCATCAGCAGCCCTATTTTCTGCTCAATTATTGAAAATTGGCAATGGAACTATGAATGTTAATCCATTATGTCAAACACTCATATTACCAGAAGATTTCGGTAATCTTATCACATCAAGAGACGATTTGATAGCCAAAGTTTTTCCAAATTTACACGACAATTACAACAATCATCATTGGTTAAGCGAAAGAGCAATATTGGCAGCCAAAAATGTAGATGTCGATGCAATCAATATCAAAATCCATGACATGCTACCTATCGACTTGCTTTCTTTTAAATCCATTGATACAGTGGTCGACGAGAATGAAAGTGTCGATTATCCAACAGAGTTTTTAAATTCATCGGACTTACCAGGACTACCGCCACATATATTGAATTTAAAAATTGGTTCACCAATTAAATAAAGAAACCTAAACGCACCTCGATTATGTAACGGTACCAGATTGGTTATAAAAAAAATTATGGACAACGTCATCGAGGCAACCATTATCACCGGAAAATTTAAAGGAGAACTCGTTCTACTCCCACGTATACCAATAATTCCAACAGATGCCCCCATTCAATTCAAACGATTGCAATTCCCAATTCGCTTAGCATTCGCAATAACGATCAACAAGTCGCAAGGTCAAACGATGAGATTTTGCGGTTTAGACTTGGAAAATCCGTGTTTTTCACACGGCAATTGTATGTGGCCTCCTCAAGAGTTGGGAAGCCGCAAAATTTATTTATATATACACCAGCAAGGGAAACGAAAAACACTGTCAATACATTGGCATTACAATAAACTATTTTTCTACAACAATTTTTTTGATACAATTAAAATTATTAATTTCATTCCATTTCACATTTTACTTTCTTTTTGTACATTACATTTAAGTTTATGATTCTATTTTATAACATTTTAATTTTTATTTTAATAAAGTTCAATTAAAATATAACATAAGTTTATTTTTTATTTAGGACCATTTCTGTAAGTATTCTTAATATAGGATTAAACTTTATTTAAGACAATTCATTTAGGAATTCTTTATCATACTCATATTCACATAATGCCAAACCAAACAAAAACTAAAGGCAATACCGCGTTTGCCGAGTTCAGCTAGTTTATATATGTGTATATATATATATACATATATATATATATATATATATATATATATGTATATATATATATATATATATATATATATATATATACATATATATATATATATATATATATATATATATGTAGGGGTATTCTATTTTATAGTATGATGACTTCAATAAAACACGATTTTGGCTAATGTTTAATATTTTAATTAATGTTTATTTAATTAATGTTGGTTTCATGATGGTAAATCTTATGTCTAGGGTATGATTATATTGTAATTAAACTGGTATTAATTATTATTAGCTTATTCTCAATTTCACAACTTTAATCAACTTTAATCAGCTTTACAACTTTTAGATCAACTTTACTTTACGAGCGTTGCACAGAGACTATCTCGTCTCTCTCTTTTCCTTTAATATAAGTCTGTCTGTTCTCATTCCATTTCTCACATTGTACTCTTTCTAGAGTGTTGTCCGTTGAGTTTAAATTATGGTGTTATTAGACTATATGGGCATTTCCCACAATTCGGCCTTTCTGACCAGTATTCGTCCCTAATATCTCTGACCATCTTTTCATATTCTCGGCAACAGTGTTAGTCTGTATAGGACCCTCCTGATGTCAAACCTTTTCGACCTCGTATCTACCGTTATGTAGTTTCTTCGTGACTTTATATGGACCTAAAAACTTTCCTTTCAACTTCATTCCAGTACCGAACTGGGTCCGCTTAATGGCAACTGAGTTCCCTACTTCGTACTCTTCTTCAGGCTTCGTCTTTTATTGAAAGATTTGCAATTTTCCCTTTGAATTTTCTCTATATTACTTCTAGCTTCGACTCTTACTGACTCTCGTTCCTCATTAAATTCCTTTATACTTTCATTATCTAACATAGCTCGAAGCTCTGGAAATTCCGGTAACTTCATTTCTACTCCTGTCAATAATTTAAATGGAGAATGCTGAGTAATTCTTGGTGGTGTCGAATTAATAACCATCTGTACACGACGCACATGCTTGTACCAGATTTCGGGCATTTCCAAACTTAACTTTGTCAACATAGGTACTACTATCTTGTGGATTCTTTCCACCTGGCCATTACCCCTTGGTACACCAGTAGTTATTAAGAGATGTTGAATATTCCCTTCTTTACAATACTCTTCAAAAGCGTTTGAGGTAAATGCTGTACCTCTATCTGAAATAATCCTAGCAGGATTTCCAAAAACTGAGGACTGTCTTTCCAAACATTCAATCACAGCTTTTGTATCTGTCGATTTAGTGGGATACAACCAAACAAACTTAGTAAACGCATCTACTATAACGAGCATATAGTTGTACGCTTTGTGAGTGGCTTCCATTGGTCCTACGTGATCAATATGATACGTCACCAATGGCCTGTCTTCTTTACTTATGGAATTCAAAAATCCTTCCTTATTCCCCGTCTTCGCTTCCGTTATAATGCATTCAATGCAGTTTCTAGTAACTTTCGCTACTTTAGACGACAACTTTAGCAACTTTGCTAAGTCCGTTTTTAGCAGCTTGTTCTAAAACTAATTTTAGCTTCTCTACACCCTCCTTTTCGTCTTTCGATAGAATTGTTATATCATCCATATACACAATTATTATACCGTCATTTATAAATTTTCTGAAAACAGCTCGGATATACCCAGTAAAAACGGCTGGCGAATTAGAAATTCCGAACGGTACAAAATTAAACTCAAACTGGCCTTTACTGGTTACGAAAGAAGTGTATTTACGCGAATTCTCTTCGATGGGAACATGGAAAAATCCATTAACCAGATCTAAAGTGGTATAAACTATAGCTCCTTGCAGCTTATCAATTGCCTCGTCCATTAAAGGCATTGGGAAATTATCCCGAATTATTTTCGCATTTATCTTTCTATAGTCGCTACACAATCTTTTAGTTCCATCTTTCTTTCCAACTAATACAACAGGGGAAGAATAATCAGAAATGCTGGGCCTAATAGTACCAGCTTTCAACCAATCATCAACTTGTTGGTGATCTGCGTAAGGTAACCGTCTTGGTCTTTGAACGACAGGTATTTCGTCCTTCAGAACGATTTTCATTTCGACTGGACTTGTAACATTTTGTGCGTAACCCTGAAGTAAATCCATTATCTCGCTTTGTATTTCCGGTTCTAAATGATTTAAATCGATCTTTTCACTTTCTTGAAATTCCTTGACTGACATACAGATTTTATCGAATTCTGTAAACAAGTCACTTTCAACCTTCTTTTGAATGTCCACTATTTGTATTGGGTCACTACTGACGATGGGATTTTCATCAATTACTCTTTGGTCTAAACTTTCAACATTTGGGGATTTAAAATATACTTCACCATTTTTCATGAGAATCTTAGCTCTGACTAGTAAACTATTTCCTATCATAATTGAATGATTTATGTCCCTCTCCGGAACAACATAAAAATTAGCCTCCTTTTGAATACCATCAATTTCGACTTTTGTATTAAAACGACCTATAGTTTCAATTCTGGCTTGACCTATTCCCAATAGGTTAACCCTTTCATCAATCACGTCAAAGCCTCCTAACGTGATAACCATATCTCTACGCATCAAGCACACATCACATCCGGTATCTATCAACGCTGTAACGGCTTTGTTTCCAAATTTTATTTCTTTAAAAATAAGTTTCGAACCACCGTTTACCATATTCGCTTGATCTGTTTCAGGTTTTATGACTTTTTTGACCGAATTCTTACATTGATATGAGCGATGGCCAAATCCATTGCACTTAAAGCATTTATCTTGTTTTTCTGGGCAATCCCTGGTAAAATGATTCTTGTTACCACATTTAAAACAATTTTTCTTAACCTTTACTCCTTCTTGTTGCTTTATCATTGCTTTTTGCATATACGACAGCTTCTTTTTCCCTATAATTTGGTTTGATAAATATTCTAACTTTTTCATAAATTTGAATTTGTTCTTTCATATCTGAAATGGTTTTCGCCTGATATAATACACTTTTGTTCATTCGTGAATCTGGGATACCTTCGACAAAATATTCAAGTAAACTACGATCATCTAACTTAATCTGTTTCCCAATTTCCATTAGGGTGTATAAATATTCGCGAAAACTTTCATCTGCCTTCTTGCGTCGATTTCGTAAAAGTTTGTGAACTTCTGCTGTCGACAAATTTTCACCAAATTCAGAAGTCAATGCGCCCTTCAAAGAATGACAATCTTTAAGACCTGACTGAGTACGAACAAATAATTTTGCGGCACCTTTCAACAATTGCTTGCCATAAATAAATTTTTGTATCGAATTCCAACCTACAGTTTCTGCGTTTTCCTCAAAATCATTTACCCAGTGTCGAACATCAAAGGAATCAGTTCCACTATACACACTCAGACCACTATACACACTCACACGGGATGATTGATCTGTTCGAAACCTGCTTGAACATCTTCATATTGAGATCGAATCGACTCATTATCATCATCTACGGCTTCATGGCCGTAGTGCTGTAATAGCCTATTCTGTAAAACAGCCTTTAACCCCGTAGTCTCTAAACTCAACTCACGTAATTTGTCACGTAATTCATTACAATTTAAAAGTTTAATTGTCTCAGCTTCCATCTTAAATAGTCAGTGCAACAACTTTACAAACAACTATATTAATTTTTTTAAATTAATTCTTGAATCAATAAAATTTTAAAAATAATTATTAATTTTCAGCCGTTTAATTCTTATAAATATTTTTGCATTTAATGACGTAAGAATATTTAGAACATTACATAAAAAATATAAAATATTTTTAATCTTTCCTCTTCTTTACTTTTGTAAATCTTTCTTTCACACCTTCTGAACAATATTTATTATACGTTAACTTCTTCTATATAAAATATTATTCTTTCTTATTTTATATTAACTCCTTCTATTAAAATAATATTCTCTTTTCTTTTACGTTAGCTGCTTCTATTAAAATAATATTCGCTTTTATTCTTGCTTGAATAATCTTTAAATTTTCAATCTTAACAGCATTAATTTCAACTTTACTTCTATAATTTTTTTATTTGACAATCTTTCAACTTTACTCCTTAAATTTAAATTTTTATTTGACAATCTTTCAACTTTACACCTTTAATTTTATATAACAACTTTACAGCTTTACTCCTTAAATTTTTTAATTTACAACTTTACTCCTTAAAATATATATTTTATAAAAAAAAATACTTTCTTTGACATTTCTGCATTCATTTACCTTCACCTCAGCTCTTTGGTGTCATGTACCGCTTTGCAACTTCTTCGTTTGTTTCTTCTTAAGACGTCACTAGGCAATTTTTCAACATTCGCTTTATCTTCTGTTGGATTATGACGCGTTTGTTTTGAATTTTTAAATTTAACGACCAAAAAATTTCTGCTTCAACGTTTCCTTCTTTATTTGCGTTTGCTGCTCTCAAATTCTGTATCAATTTCAAATGTTTCTGTTCGTTTCTCTGTACACACACACGCACTTTGTTTTTTATTTGATTGCTTCTCGCTCTCTAACTGTTTGTGTTTTTGCAAACGTTTTATTTTAATTTTTTTAAGCCGTTCAAAATAAGGGTTATGTTTTTTTTTTTTTTTTTGGTTTCACTTCTCAACTGTTGCAATTTTTTCGTCTGAGAGAACAACTGGCAGTTTATTTTCTCTGTTCAACGTTTCATTTATTTTTATAGTTATGCTCTTTGCTTTTGTGATCGAACACGAGTGTAGATGTGTGTTTTGTTTAACAATCAACTTTTTTTCAATTTTAATATTTTTAATTTATTAAAATGCATTCACTTCTTTTTGCATTACTTTTAAACACAGTTTTTGAATTTATCCCCAATTTTGTACACTATCCCGGACGAGCTCTCCAAATTTTGTAGGGGTATTCTATTTTATAGTAAGATGACTTCAATAAAACACGATTTTGGCTAATTTTTAATATTTTAATTAATGTTTATTTAATTAATGTTTGTTTAATGATGGTAAATCTTATGTCTAGGGTATGATTATATTGTAATTAAACTGGTATTAATTATTATTAGCTTATTCTAAATTTTACAACTTTAATCAACTTTAATCGGCTTTACAACTTTTAGATCAACTTTACTTTACGAGCGTTGCACAGAGACTATCTCGTCTCTCTCTTTGTCCTTTAATATAAGTCTGTCTGTTCTCATTCCATTTGTCACATTGTACTATTTCTAGAGTGTTGTCCGTTGAGTTTAAATAATGGTGTTATTAGACTAAACTAAACTTTTTTTTCATAAATTGCGTCTAGATTTTGAAATGATTGTTTTGCAATATCTCGTTATTTGCAAAGCAGAAAAAGGAGTTATTTAAATATTCAATAATTGCGCTTTTAGCACTCTTTTCCATTTTCCGCCAATCTTCAGTAATTTTCTCTGGCACTTTGCTGTCAACGACTTTCAATACAACAAATTCACTTAAAAGGGCTCGGATAAAATATTTCCATACGGAGCATTTTTTATTAATAATTTCGCTTTTAATTTACTTAATTTATTGCGCGTGATAGAACGTAAACTGGGCCCATAAACTTTTGAAGATTATACTTTTATATTTCTTTATTATAGTAAAAGAAAACACGGTATTTATTTATATTAATTTATTTCGTATTTAACAATTCTTTATTAAATCGTTTCTTTCTTTTGTGTATGATCGAAAATTTCCAAAATCCATAAATTTATATGTGAGAAATGTGACAATTAATGCTTTATATTAAAACTTGTAATATTTATCGCGTTTTATGATGTTTTTATAAATAAATGTGAAATATATTTCAATAATTTTGTTGGCATTAACATTTTTGTTTTATTCAGTAATTTTTTGGTTAACTTTGTGCCGTGAAAGTTGCTATTGTGTGTTTTGCTGCGACAATGGGAATATAAAAGAAATAATTATGGGAAGTTAAATAAAAAACACATGTACACATATATTTATTATTTTATAATTTTGGTTATTTTATTTATATATTTATGTTCATACATAGTGTCAACACACTGTTTCTCCCTATGTTCCGCTTGTTCATGATATACATTGCGTCTCATATTCTTTATTATCTACTGTTCATTCATGTATTTACTTGTATTCATTTTTCTTTATATATTATTCTTGGCTGAGAGAAGAGTCAGTCGTTGATTTGCAATAAAGCCGAAAGGTTATCTTGACATCTGTCTAGTAGTGACAGATATCAGAAGTGGGATCAAAATGGAATTGAATCGTTATACTGTTGCTCAATTAAAAGAAATATTGCAGACGCTTGGATTGGACGCGGGTTGAGAACAAGTGGCTCGAAAGCTGAATTGATGAACAGAATCCAGGAGGTGGACGCAGAGGTAGCCATGCCAATTTTGGACTCGCTGGTGTCATTGGGCGGATGTGGAGCGCAAGGTAATGACCGAAATCATCAAGAGAATGGGGAACCAACGAGGGACGACGCACAAGTGAGGACGCAGCTCGAGTTGCAGGTTAGCGCACTATGTGAGGCAGTGGGATTGCTAACTGCGCAGTTGCAAACTCTACGTCCAATGGGTCCGAATGTTCCAGAACCATGTACAGCCTGCAGCCGTCACAACGCATCAGTGGATGCGACACATATTTCGTCACAGAGCGCAATCACACAAGCGACAGTAGTAAGCTCGCCACAAGCAACTTGGCATGGTCAACCGACGACACAGGCGTCACCAAATTAGTATTCGATTTCGGCGCAACGGAATTTTCCACTTGTTTTGCAGTCGTATGCTTGTGCTTTGCCGACTGCGCAGCTGCCGCTTTCGTCGAATGCTATATTACAATCGTCGTCACCACAGACCGCTCAGCAAGCAGCGCAGCATCAAAATGCTTTTTCATATATGAATCCGGGTATGCTGTCTACACAGACAACTATGCAAGCAACGGATGACAGATGTACAAATATAGCTAGAGGTAAATATACACATACACCAAGTGAAGCAGCAGCAATTCTGCCTGAATTCAACCCGATTGACAGCACGTATTAATCAATGCAGTTCGTTGAAAGAGTTGAGCAGTTGAGAACAATGTATCATTGGTTCGTGATTTTTGCTGTTCTCAGTAGGCTTAGAGGAGTGGCAAAGCAATGGGCGGATGCTCAGCCAGCATTCCGGGAATGGAACGACTTCGTTGTAGCATTTTTGACAGACTTTCCATATGTAAGAAACTCTGCTGATTGTCACATTCGTAGGATGAATACTAAAATAGGTAAAGGAGAGAAACTTATTGAATTTTATTATAAAATGTTGGCAATAGGCCGCAGGGACAATATCGATGACAGGTCAATAATTCAGTATATTGTGAATGGGTTGGCCTACGATAATTTGCGTAAGACTTTAAGTGCAATGAAATTTGCAAAGTGTGGTGATTTGTTACAATCATTGATAAATATATCGACGAATTATGAGAATAGATATAGCAGATTAAATGAAGTGAATCAAAGAAGTGTGCAGCAGGAGTCAAAGGTTTCAGTTGATGCGAAAAAGAGTTCAGCCGGCTTAATTTGTTTTAATTGCAGGGGAAAAGGGGCACATTGCGAAGAACTGTGAAAAACCCAAGAGGAAACCCGAAGTCAAACAAAGTGAACGGGTATATCAAGTAGCTAGCGATGAGGGTGAAGAAAGTGTAGACACTGAAATGACAGTTAACAAGATTGAAAATAAAAATATTTGCAAGGAACTGTGTAAACAAATTACGATCTTGGGTGCGAAGGAAATTAAGTGTAAAGCACTCATCGATTCGGGTAGTAGCAGATCTTTGGTGAAGCAGGCAATTGCAACCGACTGTGGCTTGTGTGTCATCACATGCAAAGAGAAGTTAATTGGTTTTTCTGGTGGTGAAATTATTTGCAACGGAAAGGTAATAGTGCATACGAGGTGTGATCAAAAAATAACCGTTATTGTGTGATCAAAAAATAAAGTATTTATTTATTCATCAACAACTATCCTGTGCCCTTCAAAGTAATTCCCCTCAGATATAATACACTTATGCCAGCGTTTTTTCCAATCCTCGAAACAATTCTGAAACGCTTTTTTTGGTATCGCCAACAGCTCCTGTTTCGATTTTACTTTTATCTCCTCAATCGTAGCAAAACGCTTTCCTTGCATCGGTGTCTTCAGTTTTGGAAAGAGGAAAAAGTCAGCGGGGGCCAACTCCGGTGAATACGGTGGTTGAGGCATGATAACGGTTTTGTTTTTGGCCAAAAACAGCTCCTGAGCGATGTCCGTGCGACGTTGTTTTTGCTCAAAATTTAGCAATTTTGGAACAATCTTCGCTGCCGCACGTTTCATGCCTAAAACATCCGTAAAAATTGCTTGGCATGAGCCGAACGATACCGAACATCATCAGCAACCTCCATGATAGTGATTCGACGATTATCCAAAATCATTTTCTTCACTGCGTCAATGTTTTCATCGGTTGTTGACGTGCTCGGGCGACCAGGACGAGCATCGTCATTGACATCTTCTCGGCCTTGGCCTTAAACCGGTTATACCACAATTGAACTTGTGTTCTGCTTATAGTAGACTCGCCAAAGGCCACAGTCAACATTTCAAATGTCCTTGCGCATTTAATTTCATTTTTTACACAAAACTGAATACAGTTTCTTTGATCCATTTTTTCGAAAAGTACAAAATCGAAGAGCACACCAAAACACGACTAACCTTTTTATCTGTCAAAAACAAACTGACAATCCAAAATGGTTGGTATTGCCAACATATATAACAGACATGTGTACCAACATAACAGAAAAAAATGCGAACATCGAACATACGTAACTCACGAAATTTTAAAATAACGGTTCTTTTTGGATCACACCTCGTATTGCAAAACAGCGATGGGTAGCCTATATGCCATCACGAAATCAATCAATGCAGCTGCATGCTTTCAGTGAGGGATCTTCGTCAGCCTACGCAGGATGCATTTATCTACGAATTCAAGACAAGGACGAACAAATTCATGTCACGTTATTGACTGCCAAGAAAAGAGTGGCACCCACTAAGCCGCTAACCATTCCTCGTATAGAGCTATGTGGCGCTGTATTAGCCATACGTTGGTAAATTGGATAAAAATAACTTACGTATATTCCATAACGACATTCCCATATTCTATTGGACAGATGCTACGATCGTGCTGCACTGGATTCACGGAGACATCAACCTGTGGAAGATGTTCGTGGCCAATCGTATATGCAAAATTCTGAACAGTAGCCTACCAGACCAATGGGATCATGCACGCACTAGGGACAATCCTGCTGATCGTGCCACGAGAGGCTGTCGCCAGTCCAGTTAGCCAACTCTGAATTATGGTGAACAGGTCCAACATGGCTTAAACAACATCAGTCTACGGGGCCTCAACTCAAATCCAGTACCCGAACATCGATGGCGTTTCCATCGAAGAGAAAACAACACAAATTCAAATGCACATGTCCTTCAAAGGTGAATCCATAGTATTAAAGTACTCATCACACAGTCAACTTCTGCGTATAGTCGCACTTATCATGCGTTTTTGTCATAATTCGCGCTCATCCAATCGACTACGCCGTATGGTCGGACCAATTAGTTCTCTTGAATGGCAACTTAGTTTGCTCAAAGTAGTGCGTGTAGTGTAGAGTGAAGCCTTCGGACAGGACATCCATCTAATCCGCTCCAAAGAATCTCTCCCAAATAAAAGTAACCTGAGCAGTTTGACACCTTTCATAGATGACGAAGGGCTTCTGCGAGTGCGAAGCCGACTCAAACTTTCCAATCTGCCTTACCGACAAAAGCATCCAATCATTTTGCCCAGCTCACACCATTTTACGACCTTAATTATTGTTGATGCGCGTCACAATAATCTCCACGGCGGTGTGCAACTAACTCTATCGCAACGGCAGCTATTCTGGATTATAAATGGGAGAAAAACATTTCGACACCATATTAGCAGATGTCCAAAATGTTTTCGCAACCGGACGCAAGTCAAAACTCAACTGATGGGTGATCTGCCTTTCCAGCGCATAAGCCCACCGAATCGTCCATTATTAGCAACAGGCGTCGACTACACTAGTGCTATCGAGATCAAATCTTCTAAATATCGGGGTAATACATTTTCCAAGAAATTTGTCACGACATCTACAGTAACTGTGACACTAATTTCATTGGAGCTGACACTGTATTAAAAATGGATAGGAAAAAGTTTGTAGAAGCAATCGGGCGAGAAATCATCCCAAAGCTGACTGACCAGTGCATCCAGTGGCACTTTAACCCCCCACATTCTCCTAACATTGGAGGATTGTGGGAAGCATATGTTAAATCCGTCAAGTACCACTTAAAGCGTATTACCAGCAGCAATCGACTGACTTATGAGGAACTGTCAACAGTTTTGGCACGCATTGACGCATGTTTGAATTCGAGGCCATTGTGCCCTATAATGTCGGATCCTGATGACCTGTTTGTGCTCACCCCCGGGTATTTTCTAATAGGAGACTCGCTTCTTTCGCCACCAGAGACTGCATTTGAGAACAAAAATATCACCAACGAGTAAAGAAGTCTGAAGTCGGGGTAGACCGACTACGAAATATCCATTACGTTTCCTTGTGCGTGCGGGTTCAACAATGGGGATGTTCTCTTCAAAAATCATCATTAGGAGCATATCTACGGTAATTTGCGGTAGGGTACCTTGAAATGATTATATCGACCCCATTTCTTGTGTATGGCTTTGTAATATCTTCAGATGCCATCTATCGATTCTGTGGAGAAAGTAACGAAACCTCCCTGAACCTGATCACAGACTGTGGACCATTGGCACACAAAAGACATAAGTGTTTTGGAGAATATATCTTTGATATGAGCAAGATCCCTCAACTTGATTCCTCCAACATATATGAATTCCTGTCGGAAATTAACCTGACAGAAGATTTATAGATGAGACTATCCTCAACTTTCAAATAAATAGGGGCATCACAATAGATCTTGCAGGTCGTAGTGTATAACACCCTTAAATATATCTATCTATCTATCTATGGCTTTCTAGTGTCAATATATACTATGTCAATAGTGGGCGTGGCTGTAAAAATAACTCACCCATTTTTTGTGCGGTGTTTAATGTTGGTACCCGCAACCTTTCCGTGAAATTTCGTTGATAAATATGCAATAGGAACCTAGTAATTATTTTTGGTTAATTGTGTGCGTGGCAATAGTAATAATCTGCCCATATTTGGAATGCATGCTAGTACAGACCCAGTGTATACATCTACCAATTTGTTTTCATATATCATCACCAGAAGCATAGATAGGGTAATTGTCTTTAAGTGGGGTCCCCAAAGTTCATCATGGGAAGGAGGCGTATCCTTCCTCTGATCGACCCCGAATCTTGTATATGGCTTTGTAGGGGCCATATACGTACTAATATAAAATTTCGCCCAAAAACATTGTATAGGTCGCATGTTATAATAATATGTCAATAGTGGGCCTGGCTGTAGAAATAACAAACCCATTTTTTTTGTGGTGTTTAATGTTTCTACCAGCAACATTCCTGTTCGTTGCGAAATCTTTAATAGGAACCTAGTAATGATTTTTGGCTAACTGTGGGCGTGGCAGTTGTATTATGATATCCACGCACACACACTATTATGGGCCCCATGTATTTTTCGGCCAATTTTTATTCCGCTGGTATCAATACGAGCATAGGAAGGCTTATTTGAATTTTAGACCCGAAACTTCCTTATATCAAAAGTGGGCGTGTCTTTTCCCCGATCAGCCCCATTTGATGCAGGCAGCTTTATAATGTCCACATGTTCCTTCCCCTTAAAATGTCGTTCGTAAATTTCCACCAGAACTTAATAGTGGGCGTTATTTGTTAATAGTGGGCGTGGCAGTTATTATATTCCGCCCACTTTTTGCATAGTGTTTCGTAGGCACCACATCTCCATAACTGCCAACGACACGACATTGCGACACGATTCCATCAATCGGACCGAAGTTATAGTCATTTTAAAAGAGGTGAAAACAGTTCCTTATATGGGAGGTAGGTGTGGTCTTTGCTTAGCTCTAACGGTGTAGAAAAAAAGCGGCCACAGACGTACAGACGGACAGACGGACGGACAAAAAAAAAATTTCTTAGAAAGTGATTCTGATCATATCTGTATATATATGTCCATACCTACCACGCCTCCTTCTTGAAATTGCAACCGCTCTCAAAAGCACAAAGTTAGTATACCCTTTTTACCTCTTTTATAGGTAAAGGGTATAAAAAACATCTCGAACTGCAGCTGCTAGTTCAGTATTTTTGGTCAAGGTGGTCAACAGATTGGCTATCCCACTTGCAAGCACGACCCAAATGGCGGCGTCAAGAACCCAACCTCCATGTAAATGAACTAGTCCTTTACAAGGACACTCGCTTACCTCCTAACGAGTGGCTATTGGGACGTGTTATTGAACTATATCCAGGAGCTGATCAGTTGGTTCGAGTCGCAACAATCCGTACCAAAACTGGATTATACCATCGGTCCATATCCAAAATTTGTCGACTTCCAATCCAAACTGAAACCAACGAAGTTTCTCTCACTCCAACTAATTCACTATTTCTACATACTTTTCCCAATTTTAGCTCATTCATCGCCTTGCACTCATAACGAGAAGTTTCTTTAAGTGTTCTTTCTTTTACTCGATCTAAATGCAAACCACGTCTCAGTTTTATCAGGAATCTGGTATATTATGCTGGTTCCAGCAATCGGGGCGGCATGTACAATTTCGTCTGCCCAGCCCACTGTACTAATAACGGCAGTACCACTGTAATGACTCAAATCTTGTGGGGGAATACTCAGTGGTTCAGCACGATCGTGTAGAGAAAATTAGTTCGTATTGTTAAAAGTTTTTTTTATTATTTTATAGTTTTTTCTTATTTCGATGTTACAGAAATTATGGGTTTTATGGAGGCCGCTCCTGAAGTCGGTGCTATGCCGTCCTGTCTCCAGTCTCAACGGTGGTGGATTGAAAACCCACTTCCACTGGTTTGACTTTGAGAAGCAAGTCCTGGATTGCTATGATTGAAAAACCCAGCGTTCGTAGCCCTGTCTTGAGTCTTAAGTTTCAACGGTGGTGGATTGAAAAACCACTTCCACCGTTCTAACTGTGACGAACAAGTTCTGGTTTACTATAAGAAAGGATTAAAACCCAGTATTCGTAGTAAATGCAGCGCTTGTACGTGTGTGTGCCGTTGGTTCTGATTGCTAATCCGGTGGCGTTTATGCGGCAACGTTTCCTTAGTACTTACTCGCGCGATGTGTAGCAGGAAAAGACTCTCGATGTCTCTGGTGACGCTGTCGGATCTGGTCGTCGAGTTTCTCAATGAAACGGGCCGGTAAAAAGAATTTCAGGAAGTCCCTCCTATATGTATGCCATTCCCGCCACGTTCGATTGTTGTTTTTGAACCACATGAGTGCTCGTTCTCTCAAGAGTTCAGGCATAGGACGCGGGAGGCAATCTTTGTTTATGACGTACACATCTGCAAGTTCTTCCACTCGCTCGATAAAAGCTAATGGGTCACGCCCACTGTCAAAGTTAAGAGACCACTTCAGTACTTGTTCAATAACAGCGGCGTACTGTGCAGACCCGTTGTATTGTTGATCCATTGGTGCAGGTGACACGGAGCGTTGCTGTGGTATTCCCCGTACCTCTGGATTACATGCTGGTAGAGTTGCACGTGCGTATGTGCCTGGCCTGTCCACTTCTAGCGTTTCGCTGGGAACTATGGACATACCATACCATAACATACCAAATATGGAACTTTTAACATACCTGCATTGCAGATTCATCAACCGGTATTGTTGCTCCTGAATCAGTACCGTTTCTGTGAAAATCTCAGAAAGCCGCTATCGGAGGTCATCCACTGTGCCTGTAGCTTCTAAACAGAATTCCTCCGCAAATATCAATAACTCATCTTTCCGTTGCATGTACTTGTTTTCCCCATCCTGTGATTTTCTTGGTTAATGGCGAAGACTATGGGCGTCAGTTGCGTCGAATTTCCTTGTTTTTATAGTCCCTGCTCGGGCGCCACTATAACAGCCCATACAATGCCTAGTAGTTCATTGGTACTTGGTCATTGGTACTGTTTTTTTTTCTTTTCATTGCGTGTTCGTGATACAAAACCGATAGGTTGTATGTTTTGGGAGAGTACTGCACCTATGACGAAATTGGTGGCATCTGTAGTCAGATAAAAGGGTTTCGTGAAATCAGGTTGATAAATTTCTACTTGAGCTTGAAGCGCATTCTTAATTTTGTCTATGGGTTCTAGAGCTGCCTCATCGAATTTAACTTTTGTTGTTACTAATTATGGCATTGTCGCCACATAAGTGAATAGTCAAGGGCTTTATGATTGCCGTAAAATTTTGAATAAACTTCTTTTAATTGTCTTTGGGATAGAATATTCTTTTATTGTTTCAATTTTCTTGGGGTCTACGGTTACTTTATTGTGTTTTATTATAAATATGTAATAGGTTTTCGACTGAGTTCTGGAAGAAATGTGATTTTTCGTTAGAGATTTTCATATTGGCGTTATGCAAAGCGTTTACAATAGTTCTTATATACTCTATATGTTCTTCGGGTGAAGAAGAATATATTAACACGTCATCTATGTATACGTTCCAAATTGTACATATACTGACGGAGAATGCCATCTACGCATCGTTGAAATATTGAGGGTGCATTCTTAAGTCCGAATGGCATCCTGATAAATTCATACTTAGTGCCGTTTAGTGAAAACGGGGTTTTCTCCTTGTCTGATTCTTTTATTAGTATTTGGTGAAATCATGATTCCAAATCTATAGTAGAAAATATGTTTGCATTTCCTAAGTTTTGAATAGTCATACTTACGTCTGGGATGGGATACTGTTTAGTCCAAATAGGATCTTCATTCTTCGCTCTAATTTGGATGTTGCTTGGATAGTTGTGGTAAAAGGTAAGATTTCGCTAATTTCGTCATTTCTCCTCATTATTTCCCAAATATCATCCTCATATTATATATTATTTACTGTGTAATTTATTTTTTCAAAATAAGGGTTAATTTTTTTTTTTTTTTTTTGGTTTCACTTCTCAACTGTTGCAATTTTTTCGTTTGAGAGAACAACTGGCAGTTAATTTCTCTGTTCAACGTTTCATTTATTTTTATAGTTATGCTCTTTGCTTTTGTGATCGAACACGAGTGTAGATGTGTGTTTTGTTTAACAATCAACTTTTTTTCAATTTTAATATTTTTAATTTATTAAAATGCATTCACTTCTTTTTGCATTACTTTTAAACACAGTTTTTGAATTTATCCCCAATTTTGTACCCTATCCCGGACGAGCTCTCCAAATTTTGTAGGGGTATTCTATTTTATAGTAAGATGACTTCAATAAAACACGATTTTGGCTAATTTTTAATATTTTAATTAATGTTTATTTAATTAATGTTTGTTTAATGATGGTAAATCTTATGTCTAGGGTATGATTATATTGTAATTAAACTGGTATTAATTATTATTAGCTTATTCTAAATTTTACAACTTTAATCAACTTTAATCGGCTTTACAACTTTTAGATCAACTTTACTTTACGAGCGTTGCACAGAGACTATCTCGTCTCTCTCTTTGTCCTTTAATATAAGTCTGTCTGTTCTCATTCCATTTGTCACATTGTACTATTTCTAGAGTGTTGTCCGTTGAGTTTAAATAATGGTGTTATTAGACTAAACTAAACTTTTTTTTCATAAATTGCGTCTAGATTTTGAAATGATTGTTTTGCAATATCTCGTTATTTGCAAAGCAGAAAAAGGAGTTATTTAAATATTCAATAATTGCGCTTTTAGCACTCTTTTCCATTTTCCGCCAATCTTCAGTAATTTTCTCTGGCACTTTGCTGTCAACGACTTTCAATACAACAAATTCACTTAAAAGGGCTCGGATAAAATATTTCCATACGGAGCATTTTTTATTAATAATTTCGCTTTTAATTTACTTAATTTATTGCGCGTGATAGAACGTAAACTGGGCCCATAAACTTTTGAAGATTATACTTTTATATTTCTTTATTATAGTAAAAGAAAACACGGTATTTATTTATATTAATTTATTTCGTATTTAACAATTCTTTATTAAATCGTTTCTTTCTTTTGTGTATGATCGAAAATTTCCAAAATCCATAAATTTATATGTGAGAAATGTGACAATTAATGCTTTATATTAAAACTTGTAATATTTATCGCGTTTTATGATGTTTTTATAAATAAATGTGAAATATATTTCAATAATTTTGTTGGCATTAACATTTTTGTTTTATTCAGTAATTTTTTGGTTAACTTTGTGCCGTGAAAGTTGCTATTGTGTGTTTTGCTGCGACAATGGGAATATAAAAGAAATAATTATGGGAAGTTAAATAAAAAACACATGTACACATATATTTATTATTTTATAATTTTGGTTATTTTATTTATATATTTATGTTCATACATAGTGTCAACACACTGTTTCTCCCTATGTTCCGCTTGTTCATGATATACATTGCGTCTCATATTCTTTATTATCTACTGTTCATTCATGTATTTACTTGTATTCATTTTTCTTTATATATTATTCTTGGCTGAGAGAAGAGTCAGTCGTTGATTTGCAATAAAGCCGAAAGGTTATCTTGACATCTGTCTAGTAGTGACAGATATCAGAAGTGGGATCAAAATGGAATTGAATCGTTATACTGTTGCTCAATTAAAAGAAATATTGCAGACGCTTGGATTGGACGCGGGTTGAGAACAAGTGGCTCGAAAGCTGAATTGATGAACAGAATCCAGGAGGTGGACGCAGAGGTAGCCATGCCAATTTTGGACTCGCTGGTGTCATTGGGCGGATGTGGAGCGCAAGGTAATGACCGAAATCATCAAGAGAATGGGGAACCAACGAGGGACGACGCACAAGTGAGGACGCAGCTCGAGTTGCAGGTTAGCGCACTATGTGAGGCAGTGGGATTGCTAACTGCGCAGTTGCAAACTCTACGTCCAATGGGTCCGAATGTTCCAGAACCATGTACAGCCTGCAGCCGTCACAACGCATCAGTGGATGCGACACATATTTCGTCACAGAGCGCAATCACACAAGCGACAGTAGTAAGCTCGCCACAAGCAACTTGGCATGGTCAACCGACGACACAGGCGTCACCAAATTCGTATTCGATTTCGGCGCAACGGAATTTTCCACTTGTTTTGCAGTCGTATGCTTGTGCTTTGCCGACTGCGCAGCTGCCGCTTTCGTCGAATGCTATATTACAATCGTCGTCACCACAGACCGCTCAGCAAGCAGCGCAGCATCAAAATGCTTTTTCATATATGAATCCGGGTATGCTGTCTACACAGACAACTATGCAAGCAACGGATGACAGATGTACAAATATAGCTAGAGGTAAATATACACATACACCAAGTGAAGCAGCAGCAATTCTGCCTGAATTCAACCCGATTGACAGCACGTATTAATCAATGCAGTTCGTTGAAAGAGTTGAGCAGTTGAGAACAATGTATCATTGGTTCGTGATTTTTGCTGTTCTCAGTAGGCTTAGAGGAGTGGCAAAGCAATGGGCGGATGCTCAGCCAGCATTCCGGGAATGGAACGACTTCGTTGTAGCATTTTTGACAGACTTTCCATATGTAAGAAACTCTGCTGATTGTCACATTCGTAGGATGAATACTAAAATAGGTAAAGGAGAGAAACTTATTGAATTTTATTATAAAATGTTGGCAATAGGCCGCAGGGACAATATCGATGACAGGTCAATAATTCAGTATATTGTGAATGGGTTGGCCTACGATAATTTGCGTAAGACTTTAAGTGCAATGAAATTTGCAAAGTGTGGTGATTTGTTACAATCATTGATAAATATATCGACGAATTATGAGAATAGATATAGCAGATTAAATGAAGTGAATCAAAGAAGTGTGCAGCAGGAGTCAAAGGTTTCAGTTGATGCGAAAAAGAGTTCAGCCGGCTTAATTTGTTTTAATTGCAGGGAAAAAGGGGCACATTGCGAAGAACTGTGAAAAACCCAAGAGGAAACCCGAAGTCAAACAAAGTGAACGGGTATATCAAGTAGCTAGCGATGAGGGTGAAGAAAGTGTAGACACTGAAATGACAGTTAACAAGATTGAAAATAAAAATATTTGCAAGGAACTGTGTAAACAAATTACGATCTTGGGTGCGAAGGAAATTAAGTGTAAAGCACTCATCGATTCGGGTAGTAGCAGATCTTTGGTGAAGCAGGCAATTGCAACCGACTGTGGCTTGTGTGTCATCACATGCAAAGAGAAGTTAATTGGTTTTTCTGGTGGTGAAATTATTTGCAACGGAAAGGTAATAGTGCATACGAGGTGTGATCAAAAAATAACCGTTATTGTGTGATCAAAAAATAAAGTATTTATTTATTCATCAACAACTATCTTGTGCCCTTCAAAGTAATTCCCCTCAGATATAATACACTTATGCCAGCGTTTTTTCCAATCCTCGAAACAATTCTGAAACGCTTTTTTTGGTATCGCCAACAGCTCCTGTTTCGATTTTACTTTTATCTCCTCAATCGTAGCAAAACGCTTTCCTTGCATCGGTGTCTTCAGTTTTGGAAAGAGGAAAAAGTCAGCGGGGGCCAACTCCGGTGAATACGGTGGTTGAGGCATGATAACGGTTTTGTTTTTGGCCAAAAACAGCTCCTGAGCGATGTCCGTGCGACGTTGTTTTTGCTCAAAATTTAGCAATTTTGGAACAATCTTCGCTGCCGCACGTTTCATGCCTAAAACATCCGTAAAAATTGCTTGGCATGAGCCGAACGATACCGAACATCATCAGCAACCTCCATGATAGTGATTCGACGATTATCCAAAATCATTTTCTTCACTGCGTCAATGTTTTCATCGGTTGTTGACGTGCTCGGGCGACCAGGACGAGCATCGTCATTGACATCTTCTCGGCCTTGGCCTTAAACCGGTTATACCACAATTGAACTTGTGTTCTGCTTATAGTAGACTCGCCAAAGGCCACAGTCAACATTTCAAATGTCCTTGCGCATTTAATTTCATTTTTTACACAAAACTGAATACAGTTTCTTTGATCCATTTTTTCGAAAAGTACAAAATCGAAGAGCACGCCAAAACACGACTAACCTTTTTATCTGTCAAAAACAAACTGACAATCCAAAATGGTTGGTATTGCCAACATATATAACAGACATGTGTACCAACATAACAGAAAAAAATGCGAACATCGAACATACGTAACTCACGAAATTTTAAAATAACGGTTCTTTTTGGATCACACCTCGTATTGCAAAACAGCGATGGGTAGCCTATATGCCATCACGAAATCAATCAATGCAGCTGCATGCTTTCAGTGAGGGATCTTCGTCAGCCTACGCAGGATGCATTTATCTACGAATTCAAGACAAGGACGAACAAATTCATGTCACGTTATTGACTGCCAAGAAAAGAGTGGCACCCACTAAGCCGCTAACCATTCCTCGTATAGAGCTATGTGGCGCTGTATTAGCCATACGTTGGTAAATTGGATAAAAATAACTTACGTATATTCCATAACGACATTCCCATATTCTATTGGACAGATGCTACGATCGTGCTGCACTGGATTCACGGAGACATCAACCTGTGGAAGATGTTCGTGGCCAATCGTATATGCAAAATTCTGAACAGTAGCCTACCAGACCAATGGGATCATGCACGCACTAGGGACAATCCTGCTGATCGTGCCACGAGAGGCTGTCGCCAGTCCAGTTAGCCAACTCTGAATTATGGTGAACAGGTCCAACATGGCTTAAACAACATCAGTCTACGGGGCCTCAACTCAAATCCAGTACCCGAACATCGATGGCGTTTCCATCGAAGAGAAAACAACACAAATTCAAATGCACATGTCCTTCAAAGATGAATCCATAGTATTAAAGTACTCATCACACAGTCAACTTCTGCGTATAGTCGCACTTATCATGCGTTTTTGTCATAATTCGCGCTCATCCAATCGACTACGCCGTATGGTCGGACCAATTAGTTCTCTTGAATGGCAACTTAGTTTGCTCAAAGTAGTGCGTGTAGTGTAGAGTGAAGCCTTCGGACAGGACATCCATCTAATCCGCTCCAAAGAATCTCTCCCAAATAAAAGTAACCTGAGCAGTTTGACACCTTTCATAGATGACGAAGGGCTTCTGCGAGTGCGAAGCCGACTCAAACTTTCCAATCTGCCTTACCGACAAAAGCATCCAATCATTTTGCCCAGCTCACACCATTTTACGACCTTAATTATTGTTGATGCGCGTCACAATAATCTCCACGGCGGTGTGCAACTAACTCTATCGCAACGGCAGCTATTCTGGATTATAAATGGGAGAAAAACATTTCGACACCATATTAGCAGATGTCTAAAATGTTTTCGCAACCGGACGCAAGTCAAAACTCAACTGATGGGTGATCTGCCTTTCCAGCGCATAAGCCCACCGAATCGTCCATTATTAGCAACAGGCGTCGACTACACTAGTGCTATCGAGATCAAATCTTCTAAATATCGGGGTAATACATTTTCCAAGAAATTTGTCACGACATCTACAGTAACTGTGACACTAATTTCATTGGAGCTGACACTGTATTAAAAATGGATAGGAAAAAGTTTGTAGAAGCAATCGGGCGAGAAATCATCCCAAAGCTGACTGACCAGTGCATCCAGCGGCACTTTAACCCCCCACATTCTCCTAACATTGGAGGATTGTGGGAAGCATATGTTAAATCCGTCAAGTACCACTTAAAGCGTATTACCAGCAGCAATCGACTGACTTATGAGGAACTGTCAACAGTTTTGGCACGCATTGACGCATGTTTGAATTCGAGGCCATTGTGCCCTATAATGTCGGATCCTGATGACCTGTTTGTGCTCACCCCCGGGTATTTTCTAATAGGAGACTCGCTTCTTTCGCCACCAGAGACTGCATCTGAGAACAAAAATATCACCAAAAAACATCTCGAACTGCAGCTGCTAGTTCAGTATTTTTGGTCAAGGTGGTCAACAGATTGGCTATCCCACTTGCAAGCACGACCCAAATGGCGGCGTCAAGAACCCAACCTCCATGTAAATGAACTAGTCCTTTACAAGGACACTCGCTTACCTCCTAACGAGTGGCTATTGGGACGTGTTATTGAACTATATCCAGGAGCTGATCAGTTGGTTCGAGTCGCAACAATCCGTACCAAAACTGGATTATACCATCGGTCCATATCCAAAATTTGTCGACTTCCAATCCAAACTGAAACCAACGAAGTTTCTCTCACTCCAACTAATTCACTATTTCTACATACTTTTCCCAATTTTAGCTCATTCATCGCCTTGCACTCATAACGAGAAGTTTCTTTAAGTGTTCTTTCTTTTACTCGATCTAAATGCAAACCACGTCTCAGTTTTATCAGGAATCTGGTATATTATGCTGGTTCCAGCAATCGGGGCGGCATGTACAATTTCGTCTGCCCATCCCACTGTACTAATAACGCCAGTACCACTGTAATGACTCAAATCTTGTGGGGGAATACTCAGTGGTTCACCACGATCGTGTACAGAAAATTAGTTCGTATTGTTAAAAGTTTTTTTTATTATTTTATAGTTTTTTCTTATTTCGATGTTACAGAAATTATGGGTTTTATGGAGGCCGCTCCTGAAGTCGGTGCTGTGCCGTCCTGTCTCCAGTCTCAACGGTGGTGGATTGAAAACCCACTTCCACCGGTTTGACTTTGAGAAGCAAGTCCTGGATTGCTATGAAGGCGGATTGAAAAACCCAGCGTTCGTAGCCCTGTCTTGAGTCTTAAGTTTCAACGGTGGTGGATTGAAAAACCACTTCCACCGTTCTAACTTTGACGAACAAGTTCTGGTTTACTATAAGAAAGGATTAAAACCCAGTATTCGTAGTAAATGCAGCGCTTGTACGTGTGTGTGCCGTTGGTTCTGATTGCTAATCCGGTGGCGTTTATGCGGCAACGTTTCCTTAGTACTTACTCGCGCGATGTGTAGCAGGAAAAGACTCTCGATGTCTCTGGTGACGCTGTCGGATCTGGTCGTCGAGTTTCTCCATGAAACGGGCCGGTAAAAAGAATTTCAGGAAGTCCCTCCTATATGTATGCCATTCCCGCCACGTTCGATTGTTGTTTTTGAACCACATGAGTGCTCGTTCTCTCAAGAGTTCAGGCATAGGACGCGGGAGGAAATCTTTGTTTATGACGTACACATCTGCAAGTTCTCCCACTCGCTCGATAAAAGCTAATGGGTCACGCCCACTGTCAAAGTTAAGAGACCACTTCAGTACTTGTTCAATAACAGCGGCGTACTGTGCAGACCCGTTGTATTGTTGATCCATTGGTGCAGGTGACACGGAGCGTTGCTGTGGTATTCCCCGTACCTCTGGATTACATGCTGGTAGAGTTGCACGTGCGTATGTGCCTGGCCTGTCCACTTCTAGCGTTTCGCTGGGAACTATGGACATACCATACCATAACATACCAAATATGGAACTTTTAACATACCTGCATTGCAGATTCATCAACCGGTATTGTTGCTCCTGAATCAGTACCGTTTCTGTGAAAATCTCAGAAAGCCGCTATCGGAGGTCATCCACTGTGCCTGTAGCTTCCAAACAGAATTCCTCCGCAAATATCAATAACTCATCTTTCCGTTGCATGTACTTGTTTTCCCCATCCTGTGATTTTCTTGGTTAATGGCGAAGACTATGGGCGTCAGATGCGTCGAATTTCCTTGTTTTTATAGTCCCTGCTCGGGCGCCACTATAACAGCCCATACAATGCCTAGTAGTTCATTGGTACTTGGTCATTAGTACTGTAATTTTGCTTTTCATTGCGTGTTCGTGATACAAAACCGATAGGTTGTATGTTTTGGGAGAGTACTGCACCTATGACGAAATTGGTGGCATCTGTAGTCAGATAAAAGGGTTTCGTGAAATCAGGTTGATAAATTTCTACTTGAGCTTGAAGCGCATTCTTAATTTTGTCTATGGGTTCTAGAGCTGCCTCATCGAATTTAACTTTTGTTGTTACTAATTATGGCATTGTCGCCGCATAAGTGAATAGTCAAGGGCTTTATGATTGCCGTAAAATTTTGAATAAACTTCTTCTAGTAGCTAGCTAGCGTTCTTTTAATGTCTTTGGGATAGAATATTCTTTTATTGTTTCAATTTTCTTGGGGTCTACGGTTACTTTATTGTGTTTTATTATAAATATGTAATAGGTTTTCGACTGAGTTCTGGAAGAAATGTGATTTTTCGTTAGATATTTTCATATTGGCGTTATGCAAAGCGTTTACAATAGTTCTTATATACTCTATATGTTCTTCGGGTGAAGAAGAATATATTAACACGTCATCTATGTATACGTTCCAAATTGTACATATACTGACGGAGAATGCCATCTACGCATCGTTGAAATATTGAGGGTGCATTCTTAAGTCCGAATGGCATCCTGATAAATTCATACTTAGTGCCGTTTAGTGAAAACGGGGTTTTCTCCTTGTCTGATTCTTTTATTAGTATTTGGTGAAATCATGATTCCAAATCTATAGTAGAAAATATGTTTGCATTTCCTAAGTTTTGAATAGTCATACTTACGTCTGGGATGGGATACTGTTTAGTCCAAATAGGATCTTCATTCTTCGCTCTAATTTGGATGTTGCTTGGATAGTTGTGGTAAAAGGTAAGATTTCGCTAATTTCGTCATTTCTCCTCATTATTTCCCTAATATCATCCTCATATTATATATTATTTACTGTGTAATTTATTTTTTGTTCATCTTCTACCTTCACAATTTTCTTTTGATACTTTAAACTGTAGTCGAATAGATTTATTTCTGCTTTTATAGTTCTAAGTCCTTGTTCGCCTAATAGCATAACATAGTCTTGTAACTCATTCAACTAATTTCAAAATATGGCAAATGATGAATGAAGTTATTATTTTTTAAGATTTCAATAGTGAATATCCATTAATAGTTTTTATTTTTATAGGTTTAATAGACACTGACTTACCAATGTTAGAGCAAATATTTATATAATTATTTGTGGATCCTGAGTCGATTAAGTCGGGTGTGCCTGCAAGACCCCAGTTTGTTTGAATGCAGGGCAGCCCGTTCACTCGCCTAAAATAGTACTTCCGCTTTCATACTATTCTTCGAAGTGAGATACGGTAGATTCCGCCTTACTTTGGTTTGCCTGGTTGATTCTCTGCTGCTTGTGTTGATTGAAGTTCTGTGAGGATGGGTTTCTTTCCCTTTTGAAAGGATTCTGGTATCCTTTTTGCTGTCGAGTAGGATGCACAAACTGCCTAGTGTTGTCTACTTCCATAGGTATTGGTTTGTCTAATCGGTCGTGGTGTGGAATAAAATTGCTGCATTGCACCTGTATCCTTGGGATTGTATCTGTGGCGTTCATTTCGTTGAGGAAAGCGTTCTTCTCCTGGCTGATTTCTTGTTTGTTGGACATACCTTGCTTGCGATTCAAATTGTTGGTTATGGTTGTCGTGGTACATCGTGCTGGCAATAGCATACGCATGCTCTAAATCCTTTGGGTTTTGGCTGTACAAGGTTCCACTTGTGTATCTGCTATCTAGTCCCATAATGAATGTAGGAACAGCTTCTTGGTTGGTATATGTCTTCATGGCTTCACTGTTTTGTTCATGTGACATTTCAATTTCTGAAAGTGCAAGATTTAGTGCTTTGTTAATTTCACTATGATATTCGGATAAATTCTGTCTTCCTTTATTAATTGTTTTCATCTCGTCCAATAACACATACAAGGGTCTTTGGTCTGCAAATGTGGAGTCCAATCGACTTATAATAAAAGTTTAATTTCGTGTTGTGATTGCTTATTATGTCAGCTGCCGTTTCTATCACTTTTGTGCGGATGATCCCTACTGGGCTATAGTATTTAGGGTATCCTGTGAACGTTTGTATGTCATCCATAAACTTCCAGACTTGTGATCTTCATGACCGATATGAGTTTTTGTCTGCATGAAACCTGGGTAAAGCTTTGAACAGCATCAACTCGATATCTTTGGCGTCTGTTATTGCAAAAGGGATTTCTTCGTGTTCCGCAATGGTGGTGATATTCTGGAAGGCGGTTTGCTTATACCTTACTGTAGGGTAATTAATTGCAAAGTTTGTTGTTGGAATTGTTGTGTAAGTGCATCAATTTGTGCTCTTAGTTGTGCTGCTTCAGACATATTTGTTTTGTTGTTGTTTCTTTGAAATCCTGAAGAGGAGGAGTGTGATTGGCTGAATTTCCGTCGCCGTGTAATAGAATCGACGGATAGGAACGCTTTTATTCCGCGGGTATCCAGTTTGTTCTGCTTCCTGTGTCTCAAGGATTTCTGCAAAAGTTGTTAGTATTGTTTTTTATAATTAGTGTTTCACTTTTTTAGAAACTTGTTTCGTAAATAATGTTTCCCATTTTCAGAAACTGGTTTTGTCTTTCTTCAAGACCGTGGATTTTTTTTTTCCTGTATTTGAAGGATTTTGGCTTTAGATGACAAAACGTATTGTCATCCCGGTTGCGCCCCCGCTATTCTATTTGCATAGAATTGAATCACAAAACTATCTTTTTTGCTGCACAGTCACGTGCTTGGATTATTCATATAATTTCAAGACTAAAGATAATTTTGTATACTTAATGCTATTTATAATACTAGTTACAAGTTATTTACTTAGGCTTGCCCATTATTTAGGTTATTTATCAGTGCCTGTCTATAATTTAACTTTTATCTCTCTTTGCCTCTGGTTTCTTGGTTTATCCGGATGTGGCGGCGTCGGCGGTGGTGATGTAAACATTCCTTAACTCGCGCATCCGCTAAAATTGCTGACACTATGTCTAGCGCAGCCATGAGAAGAAACATTTGGGCTAGCAGCAACGTTCACAACGGCAGCAGGAACCATTGTGCGAAGGCTTAGTTTTAAGATAATTAATTTTGTTAGTTCACTTAGTTTCTGTTTTTTAAATAATAAGGAAAAAATATATATTTTTTAAGTAATATAGTCCAATCATAATTAACTGGCGCCCAACTGCAAATTATGATTAAATAAAAACCTTCAAGAAGTGTATTAGTCCGACGAGCAATCCCACCTCAGGATACTCCATAGCCTAAAGAAGTCTACGTGTTCCAACCAAGCAGCAGCCTAAAGAAGCCTGCAGCGAAGTTCCTGTTTAGCAACAACACACCTCACAAAGAGTGCGCACCGAAGGACCCTTCAGTAGTGAAACACCAAAAGAGGACCATCCTCAGCGCCTTGGGATGATCTCAAAAATAATGTAAGAATAATGTTAAGTATTGACTAAAATTATAAGTGAAAAATATTAATTAAATTTAAGCAACCAATATAGGCTTATACGTGATCTTAATTATATATTATTTTGTTCATATAAACTACGAGTATATATTTTCTTTTATAAAAATTATATATTTTTTTCATATAAATTATATATTTTTGTGCATTTTGCCCATAAAAATATAAAAACCGAACGGTTTGCAAAGCCTTATATCAATAATAATAAATAAATTCTCCACCGAAATTCTCCAGAGAATATAACAAAAAAAATAAGAACGGCTTGTACAGCCCTATAAAAGCAAAAATAAATGAATTAATAACAAGGACTATTCTCTGCGATTCACCATCGAAAGGGGAACCCTCCAGAGAATATAACAAAAAACAACACTAGCTTTTGTGAATAAAATTCTATACCTGACATAAAAACAATGCTCCGTCCGAGCTTACTAGACAACACCGCAGCACCTAGTGCTCCGGCGCCACATACAGGACCAACACCCTCTTCCATACTAACTAATGCCACACCCAAGATCGAAAATCTTATTAGTGGTATCATAAGAAGACAACTACAAGAAAGTAGTAACCAAGATTGTGTTCTTTGTAGTGCTGTAGACGAGACTATTCGACCTGACCACCAAGGACAACTACAAAACCTAAACGTAGCATAACGGATTTGTATGGAAATCCAAGAGAGTTCGATTCATGGAGGAAAAGTTTAGATTGTGTCCTCAAAATTTACGAAAATACCCGGGGCACACCAAAATATTTCGGTATCCTTAGCATGATTAGAAATAAAATTGTAGGCAATGCTGATGTAACACTCGAAGCTTACAACACCCCTCTTGCCTGGATGGCAATATCGCGCTGTCTCACGCTCCACTATGCAGACAAATGAGACATTACAAAACTCGAATGCCAGCTCACATCACTGGAACAAGGACATAATACTATTCCTAAATACTACCAGGAGGTTTACAATCATCCTCATCCTCAATAAACTTTCAAGCCTAGAGATGGGACAAGAAGCTTTTCATCCACTTACACAAACCTACAGAGATAAATCTCTGGGTACATCTGTCAGAGGACTCAATGGCGACTTCCTTTGACTACTAGGAATGAAGGAAAAATTGGAAATTCAGGGATTCAGAACGCAATATGCTTTTAATCAGAATACACACCCCAGAAGATATCAATATTCACCACAATTGCCTCCTAGAAAACCCCAATTCCCCAAGCAACTATTCTACCCAAAGCTAGCACACTTGCCTCAGGTAGTATCATATCACTGACTTGATGACCAAAATTCGTAAATCAAGCCAATTTCGTAAATCAAGCATACAACCAAAATACCCAACATAATTTTAACAATCCTGAACAATATCAGCCTTTCAACAAAACATTCCAACCACAGAGGCTATCTGCCTCAAAACCGTTCCTAAATCCAGTCCCCATGGACGTAGATGGTTCCCAGTAGATAGTTCCCCTAGACGCATCAACTACATGAATAAGCCAAAGTCAATTCCTTTGCAGGAAAACGCACGCCAGCACGGTAAAATCGATTTAACCACAACATTCCTGAGAAATTCCACCGAATCAATTACATTTCGCAAAGGCAAAAACTACGATAACAATAAATCCAACTATGAAGAGTAAATGAAACAATACAATGATTAGCCCTGGCCTGACAACGACTATGAAAGACAACAACAGGACATCTCCGAAAATAATGCTAACGAATTGTAGACGTTCATTTTTTAGACTAGTCGCCTCAACGCTTCCTTACTTCGAATGTAAGACAAACGATGGGAAGATATTAAAATTCTTGATAGACACCGGATCCAACAAAAATTATATTCAGTGTTCTCTAGCCAAAAGCCCTAAATTACACAAAAATGTCTTCTTCGCAAATTCAATTGGTGGAAAAATTGAAATCTCTCAATACATTGAGCTCAGCCTTTTCGGACTAAAGGAAGAAAAACTAAAATTCTTCGTATTACCAACTCTTAAATCTTTCGATGTTATCATCGATAATGATAGTCTAAAGGAACTAAAAGCAGTGATAAATACATCCGAAAATTATTTGCTTATAAAAAATAAAGTAAAAATTCCCATTAAACAGCAAATATCTAAGTCAGTAAACAAATAAAAGTAAGAAAATAAAAATCCCACATTTAACTAAGGAACAGGAAAAAACAACTAAATCATTAATATTCCAATTAACTACATAATTTGCCGAGCCGAAGAAAAAATTAACATATACCACGAAAGTAGTTAGCGAAATTCCAACAACCACCGATTCCCCACCCAATATACACCAATACTACCCATACCCTATCTCTTTAAAATCTGAAGTTGAGAATCATATTAATCAACTTTATGAAAATGGAATCATCAGACGATCTCGTTACAACTCACCCATTTGGATAGTAGATAAGAAACCAGACTCATTAGGAAACAAGCAACATAGATTAGTAATTGACTACTGGAAACTAAATTCAGTCCCCATTGCAGACCGTTACCCAATACCTGAAATAAATGAAATATTGTCACAGTTAGAACGCAACCAATTTGTTTCTTTTATTGATTTAAAAAGTGTGTTTCATCAGATCCCTCTAAAAAAATCCGACATCGAAAAACTGCATTTTCCGTGAACAATGCAAAATACAAGTTCACTCGACTCCCTTTCGGATTATAAAACTGTCCCTCAATCTTCCAACGCGCCTTAGACGATATATTACGAAATCAAATAGGAAAAATCTGTTACGTACGAGTATACGAGTATATCGACGATATTCTTATATTCTGCAAAACCGAATTAGGTCACGCAAAAGATTTAGCAAAAGTTTTTAACACGCTAGAACAAGGAAGTATGAAGATACAACTGGATAAATGTAAATATTTTGCCCAAGATTTTTAGAATTATTTTTTTTATTATTAAAATATTTTTTTTTTATCAAACGTTATAATTATATGTTCATATATAGCGTTTAAAATATTGCAACTAATTTAGAAACTAACGAGCAATTTGTTTATATATTGAAAATATTCAGCTGGATAAGTCACACCGCATTGGTGCGACTAGTTTGTGAGGTCTCTGGGCTTCGTTCTCTTAAGACGTCATTCCGTTTTGTTTGGTTCGGAGAGTTTCGATGCCTCTTCGTTTATGTGGTGTTGAAGTCGTTCGTAATGCAAGATTGCGGCTTTAGTAATTTCGCTGTGTACCCTCTTCACGCCAAGATCTCTGTGGAGGTCTGGCATTCGTACGTACATTGACTATGTTGCGTAGAACTTTGTTTGAAATTTTTGCATTATTTTAATATTGCTTTAAAAGGTGCATCCCCTTAATTGCATGCCATAACTCCATACGGGTTTCAAGATTTGAAATGTAGAAAGCGTAGATGTTCTGCCAATTAACCAGTAGTTTATTTCGAGTTCCCCTCTTTTCTTTTTCACATGTGCACAGCATCGGAGCTTTACGTCTAGTGTTATACACAAATACTTAGCGATATTTGAGTATGGTACTTCTATTCGGTCTATATATAGCGGGTTATGTCTAACCTTTTTATTCGTAAAATCGATGTGGACCGATTTTGTGTTATTTATTTTAATAAGCCATTTCTTTGTCCAATTAAATATTGAATTTACGGCACGTTGGAGTTTCTCTACTGAAATTTCCTCTGTGCCACCAGTAGCTATGAGTGCCGTATCGTCAGCGAATGTTGCGGTAATATGGTTTTGTTCGATCGGTAAATCGCTTGTGAATAGGAGATAGAGTAGGGGCCCTAGGATGCTGCCTTGAGGAACACCTGTCTTAGTTTCGCGGAGCCCAGAATAGGCATCATCTTGCTTAATTCTGAAATGTCTTTTTTGAAGGTATGATTCAATAATTTCGCAATATTCGACAGGTAGAATCAATTGCAGTTTATGAACCAGACCTTTATGCCAAACTTTATCGAATGCCTGCTCTACATCTAGAAATATCGCAGAACAAATTTTTTCTCTTCAAATGAGTTTTCAATAACTTCGACGATCCTGTGATCTTGATCTATAGTTGAATGTTTTCTTCTGAAACCAAATTGGTGGCTTGGTATGAGTTTATTTTCTTCAATATTTGACTGGAGTTTATTGTGTAGCAGCTTCTCAAAGACTTTCGATAGTATCGGTAACAGAGAGATTGGTCTATATGATGACACTTCTTGTGGTACTTTGCCTGGTTTGGGAAGCATTATTACTTCGGCCACTTTCCAGATGCTTGGGACATGTCGAAGTTTAAATGTGACGTTATACAAAGGTGAAAGATTTTGAATACACATCCGTGGCAGCTGTTTCAAAATTTCTGCTGTTATCAGATCAAAACCTGGACTTTTTTTTAAATTTTAGGTTTTTTATCTCACATTTTACTTCGGAAGGGGTACACCGCAGAGTGCCTGCCTTATTCTCATAGTTGATATTGTGATTCGTATCAGTTTCTACGCCACCATTTGGCGTAAAGTTTGGCCTGCAAAAGTGTGAGGCTTTTCAATGTTGCTTTTGGCCCAGCCACCATTAGCCATTTTAATGAGAGGAATCGGTAATGTGGGCCTTTTTATGATTTTCGTGGCTTTCCACAAAGACTAGTCATTGTTTGGTTGGTGTGACAGGTTTCGTAAGAGCCTGCTAGTCGATTCATTATTGAAAACCTTTATTTCTTGACTTAATTTCTTAGTAGCTTTGTTAAGCGCATGTTTATCATTGGGTGACCTACTTTGGTGCCAGCGACGCCGGAGTTTTCTTTTGTTTGTTATTAGAATTTTTATTTCTTTCGGATAGAAACATCCTTCGGATTTCCTTTTTAAAATTGGCGTGCTAGCCCAAGCAGCATTTTGAATATTTTGCGTTAGTTTTAAAGATTCGTATTCTAGTTGTTCTTCTGTTTTTGGCGGTTCTGTGTGTCGATTGTTTTTACACTTCTTTGAAATAGTGCCAGTCGGTAAACTTGTTGGTTAGTATTTATTTTGCATTTTTTTTAAAATTATATTTTCGCTTACTGATAAGAAAACCGGAGAGTGGTCGGAATTGAGATCAAAACCCTCATGTATTTGCAAGTAGTGCTTTGAAACTTTTTTAATTAAAAATAAATCTATTAAATCAGGTAACTTTCCAGGATCGCTTGGCCAATAAGTTGGCTTACCAATTTAGATGAACTCACAACCAGTCTCTCTGGCAGCTTTAAATAACTCACGCCCTTTTGTTGTGGTTATTGTGGATCAATAGATGTTTTTAGCATTGAAATCTCCTCCTACTATAAATCTGGTTTCGTGCTTATTTATAAATTTAACTTACAATTCACTATTAATTTTGTGTCTCTGGGGACTGTAGAATGCCGTGAGCGCTAGCGGTTGGTGGTTTAAATTTAGGATGATAGTGGTTGCTTGGATATCATAAGTACAGAATTTTTTTAACTCGTAATGTTCTATATTTTTTCTTACGATTATTGCGCTACTCCCACGAATGATTACCGCTGAATTATCTGGATGGGTTTTGTGGTAAGTCTCATAGTTATAAATTTTTATGAACGACTGATTTGTGAAATATGTTTCAGAAATCAGACAAATATCAATTTTTTCTTCGTTGAGTCTGATTTGTAATTCAGGTTGATGTTTGCATTGTGTAGGGTATGTTGATTGCTGGTCACGCAGGATCGGCATTCGATTCAATTGCAGATTCTATACAAAGTATAGATGCAAAAGAGTACTATAAAGAAGAAATGCCTGACACGAAGCGGAAAGACGCCCTCAGTAAAGGTTTTGACCGGCAGAGTGTGCCGTTGGCCATCTATTGTTTGTGCTGTTCTAGGTCTTTCCTGACTTAGAGCACGAGAGATAAAAGAATAAACTAATGCGAGTATCAGTTTCAGTTGTCTTCAGATTAAGTCTGGTTTATTTGGTGGCTCGCTGGCTCTTTTATATCATTTAATTCTTATTGTTTTCTTATTTTAACTAACATAAAACATATCTATCTTATTTCTACTAGTTACAAATCACATTCCCGAAATTAGTCTCAAGTATCGGATTACCGATATTATTCATTGACGAATCATCGTCTTTGTTTATATTAATAATTTTGAGTGCAAGTTCAGGCCTAAAGTCACTGCACTGTCCAATATGCATACGCCGCTGCAATATAGGCAGCGAAAATCCTTGTCTAGCGTATTTGGGTATTGAGTGCAATGCACACGTTGCGCTATTGTCAGTTCGTTCGCATATGTGACTTCTTGCTGTGCTTAGGTCGTCAGTGTACACTTGTGTGGTACACTATACCCTCATCCTTAAGAGAAAAATTAGGGGTGTTAGCGAATAATTTTTCTGGAAATATGGGTTGTGTTGTATTACAATTGTCTTATGTTATGGATTTGTTACATGATTTTCAAATTTTCTAATAATTGGTGTTATTTGTTTATGAATTGTTTCTTATTATTATAATTACATGGTAGCGTTTTTAATTCTATAGTTAAAATTACAAATTATATATTTTTGATATAATTACATATACTTATGATTACTAATTATATTGTTTTGATTACATAGTGTGATAGTTATAATTATAAATCATATTGTTTAAAGTGCATTTTGTGGTTTATAAATTTAAATTACATTATTTTGGTTACCTTATGGTTTTCAATTATATAGTGAGAAAGTGAAGTGAGGAATCCATTTATCCCATTCGTCGTCGTTTGTCGATGTCAGTAGGAATTCGTTCAAAACTCTGTTGTTTCGTGGTGGTACGGTGTCGAAAATTTTTGTTGTATTTTGAACACTGCACATATGTTTGCCATTAACTCCTTTGTAAATTCTGTCCCGTTGTCAGATTTAAGTATTTTAAAGTGTCCGTATTTTAGAATGAATTGTTCAACTAGTGTCTTGGCTGTTGTGTGTGCATATTTTGTTATCATTTGGTGTGCGATTACAAATTTTGTCAGCTCGCACTGCATGGTCAGTTTTCGTTTCAAATTTTAAGTGGTCCTACGGTGTCGGTGAATATTACTTCAAAGCTGTTATTAGGGTTGTCTGTTATTGTAAGTGGTTCTTTTGTGTGTGTTGTTTGTTTGTGTCGTACACATAAGTCATAGTTCGTAATATATTATTTTACCACTTTATTCATATATATATATATATATATATATATATATATATATATATATATATATATATATATATATATATATATATATATATATATATATATATATATATATATATATATATATATATATATATATATATATATATATATATATATATATATATATATATATATATATATATATATCTGTTTTAATTTATAAATTAATTTATTTTTTTATCAGGATTCTTCTAATTGTTAAATGACCTCCATGTGTTGCTTTATGATACTCATCTATCAGTCTATATTCATTTAATTCTCTTTCTGGGGCGGCATATGTCATAATTTTTAATTTGAGAATTTTCATTCATTATTTTTATTTGCGCATTCATTTCTTTAAATTCTTCTTTGGCACATATTTTAAATATTTCATCATTGTTTGCTTTATATATGTCTTTAGCTTATTCATTATCTTTTCTTTCTTCGTTTTGGATATCAATTTCCTCAGAATCGAATCTAGTCTCGCTGATTTATCATTGATTCCTGCATGCTTTATATCTTAATTATTACTTCTTGATATCAGTTACTTCAGTATCGAATCTTGTTTCGCTGATTTATCACTGTATCTTTTATTTATATTTGATGATAGCTTCTTCTGGTTCGAATCTTGATTCGCCGAATTATCACTACATCCCACGTGGATTTCTTTATACCCAATTTTTCTTGTGCACTTTCTTTTCTTTCATTTGCCATTATTAATTCTTTTATTTCCTCTTATATTTGACGTCATTTATAGATGTGCAATCCCAAATTTGAAGTGGATCAGACTTCTGCCGAGATATACAGTTCTCTATTTCCTCTCTTAACTTTTCCGCTTTAGACATGCCCCTTGTAATTATTAGCGATTTTCATCAATATTCATTGGTATCATATTCTTGAGTATGCTGGAGTTTAATTTTATTTTTGATAGCGCGTCTTTGTTCGAATTCATTTTATCCTCTTTTATAGTATGTTAAAATCGAAATGGTATTTTTGTTATTGTTAAAAGTGATACTAATGCTTAGTTGCAACTATAAATTTTTAACCATATACATTGTAAAAATTGCTTTTTAGTTACTGGTTTATCTAAACATATTTTCAATTCAAAACTTAAATATAAAATTGTTGTAAAATTGTTTTTACACTATTTCTTAAAAATTAAGTCTTGATTGTTTCTCAAGTTCTATTTGGTGGAATGAACTGGTCATATCTAGAGTTGAAAACTATTTTGCTCCTCCTAGCTTGTCTAGAATGTCTTCTAGTCCAGTTAGTGGAATTTGTCGTTGATTATCTTGTTGTTCAGTTTTCTAAAGTCCATTACAAATCTCTTTCTCTTTTTGTTATTAGTGTTCTTTTTGGGAACCAAAAGGAGTGGAGCATTGTATGGGCTGACTGAAGGTTCAATGATGTTTTCATGTAGCATTTTCTATACTTGTTCATTTACTATTTCTGTATGAGTTTGTGGTAGTCTATAATTTTTTTTTTATATATAATGGTGTTTTGCCATAAAATTGTTTTTATTTCTTAAAAATGAAGCTCAAGACTAATTCATTTTAATCTGATTTTACAAAAAAAAATTTTTTTTTTGTTATTTACGTCCCCATTATCATTTTTAATCTATTGGAGTTGGAGTTATATTTTTTTTTATAATTTTTAGTTTTCTAACGCTTTTGTTTCATTTCAATACATATATGAATTATTACTAATACATAATATAAGTAATTTTAGCAATAAAATGTTTATATTTTAAAGCAAACATCAATATCAAATTTTATTTCAATTTCTCGTAGTAATCGTACTTTAATATGATTGTTTGTTTTCTCTATTCTTCTTCCTTTTTCTGCAATTATTGTATCACTGCGTCTTATTTTCTCTCTTCGTCTTCTTATCTATCTGTTGCTTCTTCTCTATATGCTTATTTTTATCCTTGACTTCTTCATATTTTTTTCGCCTTTTTTTAAATTCTTTAGTCAAATTGGCTGCGTCAGTTGCTCCTTCTTTTTAATTTGTCGCCTCTTGTACTCTTCGATTGCGGGTCACAGTTGATAATCTTTGAGGGAACATAAGCTGGAAATGCATGGTAGTCGGCACGTATTCTTTTATATGCTGGAATATTGGTCCACCGTTCCTGGACAATTTTCAGGATCTTCTTCAGGCTATTCATCGATTGTGATTGCTCATTCTTTAATATAGGGTTTGATGTTAGTTTGATGTTAGTTGTAGCAGAAACTGTTGCTGGATTTTTGGCTACTTTTCAGTTTAGTTCCAGGTCAGTTGCAGGATCGGTCGCAGGATCTTTGGCTGTTTTTCAGGTCCCAGGTCTTTCCTGACTTAGAGCACGAGAGATAAAAGAATAAACTAATGCGAGTATCAGTTTCAGTTGTCTTCAGATTAACTCTGGTTTATTTGGTGGCTCGCTGGCTCTTTTATATCATTTCATTCTTATTGTTTTCTTATTCTAACTAACATAAAATATATCTATCTTATTTCTACTAGTTACAAATCAAATCCCGGAATTAGTCTCTAGTATCGGATTACCGATATTATTCATTGACGAATCATCGTCTTTGTTTATATTAATAATTTTGAGTGCAAGTTCAGACCTAAAGTCACTGCACTGTCCAATATGCATACGCTGCAATATAGGCAGCGAAAATCCTTGTCTAGCGTATTTGGGTATTGAGTGCAATGCACACGTTGCGCTATTGTCAGTTCGTTCGCATATGTGACTTCTTGCTGTGCTTAGGTCGTCAGTGTACACTTGTGTGGTACACTATACCCTCATCCTTAAGAGAAAAATTAGGGGTGTTAGCGAATAATTTTTCTGGAAATATGGGTTGTTTTGTATTACAATTGTCTTATGTTATGGATTTGTTACATGATTTTCAAATTTTCTAATAATTGGTGTTATTTGTTTATGAATTGTTTCTTATTATTATAATTACATGGTAGCGTTTTTAATTCTATAGTTAAAATTACAAATTATATATTTTTGATATAATTACATATACTTATGATTACTAATTATATTGTTTTGATTACATAGTGTGATAGTTATAATTATAAATCATATTGTTTAAAGTGCATTTTGTGGTTTATAAATTTAAATTACATTATTTTGGTTACCTTATGGTTTTCAATTATATAGTGAGAAAGTGAAGTGAGGAATCCATTTATCCCATTCGTCGTCGTTTGTCGATGTCAGTAGGAATTCGTTCAAAACTCTGTTGTTTCGTGGTGGTACGGTGTCGAAAATTTTTGTTGTATTTTGAACACTGCACATATGTTTGCCATTAACTCCTTTGTAAATTCTGTCCCGTTGTCAGATTTAAGTATTTTAAAGTGTCCGTATTTTAGAATGAATTGTTCAACTAGTGTCTTGGCTGTTGTGTGTGCATATTTTGTTATCATTTGGTGTGCGATTACAAATTTTGTCAGCTCGCACTGCATGGTCAGTTTTCGTTTCAAATTTTAAGTGGTCCTACGGTGTCGGTGAATATTACTTCAAAGCTGTTATTAGGGTTGTCTGTTATTGTAAGTGGTTCTTTTGTGTGTGTTGTTTGTTTGTGTCGTACACATAAGTCATAGTTCGTAATATATTATTTTACCACTTTATTCATATATATATATATATATATATATATATATATATATATATATATATATATATATATATATATATATATATATATATATATATATATATATATATATATATATATATATATATATATATATATATATATATATATATATATATATATATATATATATATATATATATATATATATATATATATATATATATATATATATATATATATATATATATATATATATATATATATATATATATATATATATATATATATATATCTGTTTTAATTTATAAATTAATTTATTTTTTTATCAGGATTCTTCTAATTGTTAAATGACCTCCATGTGTTGCTTTATGATACTCATCTATCAGTCTATATTCATTTAATTCTCTTTCTGGGGCGGCATATGTCATAATTTTTAATTTGAGAATTTTCATTCATTATTTTTATTTGCGCATTCATTTCTTTAAATTCTTCTTTGGCACATATTTTAAATATTTCATCATTGTTTGCTTTATATATGTCTTTAGCTTATTCATTATCTTTTCTTTCTTCGTTTTGGATATCAATTTCCTCAGAATCGAATCTAGTCTCGCTGATTTATCATTGATTCCTGCATGCTTTATATCTTAATTATTACTTCTTGATATCAGTTACTTCAGTATCGAATCTTGTTTCGCTGATTTATCACTGTATCTTTTATTTATATTTGATGATAGCTTCTTCTGGTTCGAATCTTGATTCGCCGAATTATCACTACATCCCACGTGGATTTCTTTATACCCAATTTTTCTTGTGCACTTTCTTTTCTTTCATTTGCCATTATTAATTCTTTTATTTCCTCTTATATTTGACGTCATTTATAGATGTGCAATCCCAAATTTGAAGTGGATCAGACTTCTGCCGAGATATACAGTTCTCTATTTCCTCTCTTAACTTTTCCGCTTTAGACATGCCCCTTGTAATTATTAGCGATTTTCATCAATATTCATTGGTATCATATTCTTGAGTATGCTGGAGTTTAATTTTATTTTTGATAGCGCGTCTTTGTTCGAATTCATTTTATCCTCTTTTATAGTATGTTAAAATCGAAATGGTATTTTTGTTATTGTTAAAAGTGATACTAATGCTTAGTTGCAACTATAAATTTTTAACCATATACATTGTAAAAATTGCTTTTTAGTTACTGGTTTATCTAAACATATTTTCAATTCAAAACTTAAATATAAAATTGTTGTAAAATTGTTTTTACACTATTTCTTAAAAATTAAGTCTTGATTGTTTCTCAAGTTCTATTTGGTGGAATGAACTGGTCATATCTAGAGTTGAAAACTATTTTGCTCCTCCTAGCTTGTCTAGAATGTCTTCTAGTCCAGTTAGTGGAATTTGTCGTTGATTATCTTGTTGTTCAGTTTTCTAAAGTCCATTACAAATCTCTTTCTCTTTTTGTTATTAGTGTTCTTTTTGGGAACCAAAAGGAGTGGAGCATTGTATGGGCTGACTGAAGGTTCAATGATGTTTTCATGTAGCATTTTCTATACTTGTTCATTTACTATTTCTGTATGAGTTTGTGGTAGTCTATAATTTTTTTTTTTATATATAATGGTGTTTTGCCATAAAATTGTTTTTATTTCTTAAAAATGAAGCTCAAGACTAATTCATTTTAATCTGATTTTACAAAAAAAAATTTTTTTTTTGTTATTTACGTCCCCATTATCATTTTTGATCTATTGGAGTTGGAGTTATATTTTTTTTTATAATTTTTAGTTTTCTAACGCTTTTGTTTCATTTCAATACATATATGAATTATTACTAATACATAATATAAGTAATTTTAGCAATAAAATGTTTATATTTTAAAGCAAACATCAATATCAAATTTTATTTCAATTTCTCGTAGTAATCGTACTTTAATATGATTGTTTGTTTTCTCTATTCTTCTTCCTTTTTCTGCAATTATTGTATCACTGCGTCTTATTTTCTCTCTTCGTCTTCTTATCTATCTGTTGCTTCTTCTCTATATGCTTCTTTTTATCCTTGACTTCTTCATATTTTTTTCGCCTTTTTTTAAATTCTTTAGTCAAATTGGCTGCGTCAGTTGCTCCTTCTTTTTAATTTGTCGCCTCTTGTACTCTTCGATTGCGGGTCACAGTTGATAATCTTTGAGGGAACATAAGCTGGAAATGCATGGTAGTCGGCACGTATTCTTTTATATGCTGGAATATTGGTCCACCGTTCCTGGACAATTTTCAGGATCTTCTTCAGGCTATTCATCGATTGTGATTGCTCATTCTTTAATATAGGGTTTGATGTTAGTTTGATGTTAGTTGTAGCAGAAACTGTTGCTGGATTTTTGGCTACTTTTCAGTTTAGTTCCAGGTCAGTTGCAGGATCGGTCGCAGGATCTTTGGCTGTTTTTCAGGTCCCAGGTCTTTCCTGACTTAGAGCACGAGAGATAAAAGAATAAACTAATGCGAGTATCAGTTTCAGTTGTCTTCAGATTAACTCTGGTTTATTTGGTGGCTCGCTGGCTCTTTTATATCATTTAATTCTTATTGTTTTCTTATTCTAACTAACATAAAATATATCTATCTTATTTCTACTAGTTACAAATCAAATCCCGAAATTAGTCTCTAGTATCGGATTACCGATATTATTCATTGACGAATCATCGTCTTTGTTTATATTAATAATTTTGAGTGCAAGTTCAGACCTAAAGTCACTGCACTGTCCAATATGCATACGCCGCAATATAGGCAGCGTGTGTTATTGCACCACCAAAATCCTTGTCTAGTGTATTTGGGTATTGAGTGCAATTGCATACGTTGCGCTATTGTCAGTTCGGTCGCATATGCGACTTGTTGCTGTGCTTAGGTCGTCAGTGTACACTTGTGTGGTACACTACAATTGTTTATGAGGGCAATTTTGTTGCTCGAGCCTTACTAGATGAGTTACTAGGATTTTAATAAATTCTTCTTGTTTCTTTAATGGTTTTAAAATTTGAGACAATATTTCTTCTACAGAATTAGACTTTGTGGCATTCTTGTTTCTCGCTACTTGAGCGTAACTTAGGCTTTGGTCATTATTTTCGTTTACATTGGTCTGCGTAGTTTGCATTGCAGGTGGGTTTACTGTACCTGGCTGAAGATGTTTTTTCTGTTGGGTGCGTCCGTTATGTATTTTTTGTAGTTCTTGCGGTACTATACAACCTCTATAATTTAGGATTCATAGTTACATCAAACGGAATTAAAACAAATCCGAATAAAGTAGGAGCAATAGAGAACTTAGATCATTCTTGGTAATGTATGGTTTTTACAGACGATTAACCAAAGATTATGCTAACTTGGCTAAGCCACTTACTCTCATTTTGAAAGGCGATGAAGGCAGAATGTCCAAACGTCTGTCTGCAGAAAAAGCAATAACATTTAGTAAAGATGCAATAGAAGGTTTAAAAAAAATAAAAAACACACTCACTTCTAATGAAGTAATGTTGCAATATCCCAACTTCGACAGAGAATTTCAACTCACCACGGACGCCTCTAACTACGCGATAGGAGCAATACTAGAACAAGACGGTAAACCAATAATTTTCATATCTAGAACACTTTTAATAGCAGAAGAACATTTCGCAATAATTGAGAAGGAGATGCTAGCGATCGAATGGGCATTGAAAACAATTCGAAGCTACCTCTATGGCTGCGTTGCAGTAAAAATTTTGACAGACCCTCAACAGCTGACGTATGCACTTAGCAATAAAAACACCAATAGTAAACTAAAAAGATGGAACGCCATTTTAGAGGAATATTAATACGAAATCAAATACAAGCAAGGAAGCACCAACGTAGTCGCAGATACGTTATCCAGCAAAATACACAGATAAACTCACTAACAGCTACGAGACCGAGTGACTAGAGTTCTTCTCAAAATTTAATACCATACACCGATGCACCGATAAACGTGTTTAAAAACCAATTATTTTTCTCAATAAACGAAACACCCCCGCAAAAGTGAATGCAAAGACAAAGAAAATTACAAAACAATGTCAAATCTGCCAATAAAATAAATACGAAAGACATCCATTAACACCCATTCTGACAGACACTCGCTTTCCCAATTATCCAGGTCACATAATTCACTTCGATATTTACCACACCAACAATAAAATTATATTTACTGCCATTGATAAATTTTCAAAATACGACCAAGCGAAAATCGTAAAATCAAGAGCAACACAGGATATAAAATAACCCCTGCAAGAGTTACTCACTTCTTTTGGAATACCTGAATATATAGTTATTGACAACGAGAAGTTCAGCTCCGATAATATATATGTTAGAAAATCAATATGGAATCAAAATTTTCAAAACACCACCACCCTATACTAGCTTAGTCAATGGACAAGTCGAGCGTTTTCACTCTGGTCTGACCGAAGTAATGCGCTGCGTAAAAGCCGCAAATTGCCATAGCAGTTTTGATGATTTACTTTACAGATCATTATGCAAGTAGAACTATTCAATTCACTCGACAATCAAGAAGAAACTAATTGGGACAATTTTTTGATAAACTGTAACTAGACAGAAACAGACAAGAAAATATACAGAATATAGTAGACAAACATAGAAAAGATCTTAAATTTCATAACAAAAATAGAACAGACTTCAAGAATTACAATCCTAATGCCACTATTTACTTCAAAATTAACAAACGGATAGGCAACAAACTTACTCCCAGATACAGAAAAGCAACAGTAAATGAATTGTTCACAAAAGTCATATAGAAAACTAAAGAAAGAGGCGGCAAAATTAGAAACAATTAAAACAAAAAGAGGGTTACAAAATCGTAGTAACAAAAGAGAAAAAAACTATAACAATACAACAAGAATTAATAATAATAAAATAAAAGTTTATATTAAAATAGAATAAGAGTCAATAACGAGAAATTGTCTAAACAAAACTAAAATAATACAAATGTTAATAAAAATCGATTAACATGCCATAGTCATACGAAAATTATAAAACATAACAATTTTATTTTTAAATATTAATTTTACAGAATTGCAGAAGTCCAAATCCTCGACTATACTAATTCCCAACTGGTGACACTAAAAGACGATATCACTAGAATACAGGAAGGAACTTTTAAAATCATTCACCTCAAAGACGTAAAAGAATACAACAAACTGACAACAGATATAGAGAACACAATTAGATTTAATATAACACCAACCCAGTCACCTTATTCATGAAATATCCCAACTCCGCTCACTCATATCCAAAATAAGTCCTAAAAGTAAACAAAAAAGATCGTTAGACTTTATAGGCTCCGCATGGAAGTGGATAGCCGGAAACCCCGACCACCACGACCTAGAATTAATTAATGAAATTTAAAGAATTTAAACGAAAATAATAATAACCAGGTAGTGATAAAAAATAATAGAAACAAAGATTGCGCAAAGCTGAGTACAAACATTTTTCGTTCTGCGCATCTATGTCAGAATAGCATGGTTGCAAAGAGAAATGTCAAAAAAATACCTATTCGCATTAGCCTCGTTTTACACGAACGGCGATGATAAATATACACAAAACTACACAAAACTCACAACAACGGCGAAAAGTGTGTATGCTCATACCAAGAGCTTCACACGATCAGACAATCTATGATTGCGGCTGAAAAACAAAACAAAACAAAACAAAAATGCCAAATCAAAATTAAGAATACTGCACAATTCGTACAAATTTAGTTGCCGCGGAAACCTTCAACCGTCCAGCGATTTTGTTGTTTATTTTGACAATTCTGCTTGCATCTTTTTCGTTTTTTTTCTAGTTTCTGGGGAAAAAAATAGACGAGACAGACCTTTTTTAATTTTTTTGGAAAATTGATTTTTTGGCACTTGCAGAAGAAATTTGTATACCTACTTACTTACATATGAGACTGCATAAAATTAAAATTGAATTATTATTGCCTTAATGCAAAGGGTGTGTACGTATATCTACGCTCCATTGTATAAGATATTCAATTAAAACATAAAACACAAAAAAGAGCGGAGGAGACAGTTTCTGGGGAAAAATGATTTTGTCGCACTTGGTGACTAATTTCATATAGAGTCGGATTGCGGCACTTTAAATTTAAATATTGTTTTGGTTTAGGGACTTTGTTGTGCAGTTTTGTATATATTTATCATCGCCGTGGCGCACCGTTGCTGTTTGTGTGAAACGAGGCTTATGTAGTTTTTGCTATGTTGACGTCACAGCCCAGCGACGAAATGTCAAACTCAGAAAGAAAATTATAACGGACCTGCGCAATGCGTAATCTTAATCTCTATCATTCTTGAACTATTAGTGTAAGCTTAAAATATCATAAAATAATAATAAAGAATCATTGAATTTAGAACATAGAACGCCAAAAAACCCCCGAGTCGGATTTAGGCTCGACATTTATATTAATCACATACATTTTGGTGGCCCATGGGGGGAACTAAGATGGAACAATGTATACAGTAAAAAAATAAATATATACGAGTATACATATGCATAAGTTTGAATTCTGATTGAATGTAATTAATAAATTTAAAGTCTAAGTAAACGTGATTGACGACACACACACATTATAACCAGTCGGCAGCGCAGTTCGGACTTTACCTCACCTATTCGCACCTACAAGCAGCAGGCATTGGAATTCTGCCGTTATGGGTAACTTCACTGTAGGCTGCTCTGCGATATTGCTTTCGCTCACGTCTCTGCTTTGATATAGGACACTGCGTTTGCACCGACATACGCTGCGACGCCTACTGTCTACTCTGTTTCTCACACGGCAGTTGTTTGTGCGAAGTCAATAAATGTTGGGTCAATTATATAGCTGAATTAAATCAACGGCAGATCAACATATCGCTAAAATTTTCGCTTTCTACTCTTCATCCAGCGGTTCTTGCATTTGGACAACGGGAACCGCCGAAGGTTACCATCTACAACCCAGTGAGAACTTTGGTACAGCTGTCAATAGCATTAGTAATCATCCAGTAACAATTGCAAGTGCAAAATCAGGTAAGTGTGTACAAAATAATTTAGTGAGTGGGAATTATGAGTGAGAAGGGTGAGAACAAAATGCAGTTAATTGAATCAATTATTAAACTTCAATTAGATAGGTGTGGTGCATTGACGAAAACCCTTGACAAATTCAAGAAAGACCCCGTCTCGCGCAAAACGAAGCCATATTTCTCGCAGCGTTTGCAGAGAATCGACAAGCTTCTTGAAAGTTTTCTAAAAGACCACGAAGCTCTAATTTGTGTGGATATTAGCAGTGATCACAACTACCTCAAAAAAGATTTTGCCAATGCATTCGACGACTTATATTTAGATGCGTATTACGCCTTCACTCAACGGTTTAACGCGATGTTTCCAGTAGAATCTATCCTTCAGGAGCAGCCCGTGCCGGCGTCAACACAGCAAGAACAACGAAGTACTCCATCGATAAAATTTCCACAATTAAAAATGCCGTCTTTTCAAGAAAATTCATTGATTGGCCAAGCTTCCATGATGCCTTTAAGAGCCTCATAGAATTCGGGCAATTTTTCCTGAACGCGATGCGGACATACAGCAAATGCTTTTGACACTTTTGACAGAAGCCACTTATGCAACAGCATGGAAGATGTTGGTTAAGCGGTACAACTACCCACGCATCTTGTTCATGCATCATATGAATGCACTTTAGTTTCCCAGTACTCACAAGGGAGCGGTCTGACGACATCAACTGACTCCTGAATACCGCAAATGTTTGCATAAATGAATTTTAACGTTTGCAAGTTCCTATCAATCAGTGTAATCATTGGATGGAGCACTACCTCTCAACTAAACTCCCCAAGAAAACTCACGAGGCCTGGGAACGACACCTGTGTGATCAACCTGAAATCCCCACATTCTCGGATTTGGTAGCTTTCCTAATTATTCGGTTGTTTACCGTTGACGCAATCGAAAATCGCACCATTGTACACGCGACAACGCTTTTAACGCTGCGGTTAGCAAGCCCAACAATGCGCAAACAAGCGTTTTTCAAACAACGCAACTCCCCATGAAGCGAATAGCTTCTACACGACCACACAACCTAAATCTCCCATGCGCGATTCCTGCGCACTCTGTGGTAACGCACATAACATTCGCCGATGTCCAATCTTCCTTTCCAAGTCTCGCTACGAAAGGAAAGACGTAGTTGATAAATCCAAACTCTGCCAAAATTGTCTGAGTAAGTCTCATGCACTTTCTCAGTGCACCAGCACTAGAAACTGCCTACAATGTGGCCAACGGCATAATATATTGCTTCATTTCCCTACTATTTCAAACCTACTCACACAAGTGCGGACACACAACTATCAACTCAACCTAATGTTTCGTTTTCAGGAAACAGGAACCAAATGGCACCGCCCCTTTACGGGCCGTCCTCATCAGCTCTTGCTTATCCAACGAACAACGCTCTCAACGCGCATGCGACATCATTTTCCAACATGATACAACTTCTTGCCGGCGTCAACGCGGGGAGCACATCGCGTAAAATTCTTCTGGCAACAGCCATGTTGGAGTTGATCAATAACGAATCTGGCCAATCAATATGCATTGATGCGCTCATAACTACCATCATCTCGGAACATGTTGTACAGATTCTGAGACTAAAGCGCAAATCCACCTCAAAGCAAATTTGTGGAGTGAGCAACAACGCAGTCAACGAATCCAAGTGTACCATCAACTGCACCTTACGATCTTGCTCCAATCCGGATCTCTCCACCCACATCGATATTGCGCACGTACTGAAAGCTCTCACCACTCGTTTGCCGTGTCAGCCAATAGAATCCACACACTGGTCTCACATCCGTGGTCTCACATCCTTGGTCTCACATCCGTGGTCTCACATCCGTGGTCTACATTTAGCAGACCCTAAGCCCAAGAAGATTGATTTGATCTTAGGCGCTGACATGCTCGCACACATCATCTTACCACAAACTATAATTGGCGAACCGGATCAGCCCGTTGCCCAAAACACACATCTTGGCTGGATCTTATCCGGTCGGACTGGCTCTACGACAAGCTACTTCCATAACTGTGCGCTGCTATCACAGCACTGTTGAACTAGAAGCCCTCGTCCTTAAGTTCTACGATCTGGAACAGGTGCCTGAAGAAGTGGCGTTATCGGTTGAAGACCAATGGTGCGAGGATTTCTTCATGAAAACACACATCTGATAATCAAATGGTAAATACTTGGTTCGTTTGCCTCTCAAAAGCTTGTACGACCCCTCTCAAACCTTAGGTAAGTCGCAATAGATAATCTTGAATCGTTTCTACCAATTACACAGCGAAATCCGCACCTACGAGATCGATACACAGACGGCATCGTAGACTATTTTCTTTTGAACCAAATTACTCCAGTCAAAACCAACGACGATCAACATTGTGTTATCACTGCATCAAATCGTCCCACTGTCACATCCTGTGTCTTGCCGCACCATGCTGTAATGAAGGAGGACGGCACCACCACAAAGGTGCGAATCGTTTATGATGCCTCGTCCAAAACGTCCAACTATCGATCCCTTATGCATCGGACCTCCACTTCTCAACGACTTGTCAAGCGTGCTTCTGAACTGGAGAACACACAAATATGTATTTACTGCTGACATCCAAAAGATGTACCGGTGTATTGACATGCATCCGGCTGACGCGAAATATCAACGGATTTTATGGAGAGATAAAAGTGGAATTTTACAAGAGTATTGCCTTACGATCGCCACTTTCGGCACCGCCTCGGCCCAATACACTGCTATACGAGTCCTGCATCAAGATGAGAAACATCGCTTTCCATATGCAGCGCCCATTCTTCAACACGGCATGTATGTAGATAATGTATTAACCGGCAGCCATACCATAACAGACGCGACACAAATGCGCGATCGACTCATTCTTGCGCTATGTACAGCTGGCATGGAATTACGAAAATGGTCTAGTAACTCTGAGGCTTACCCGGTACAGCACCAATCATCAAGTACCATGCTTTGCTTGAACAGTCAGGATGCAATCAAAACTCTTGGTATGTACTGGCAGCCTCGCCGTGATATCTTCACTTTCAAGGCTAACTTCCAAATTCATACCACTATCACGAAGCGCACCGTTCTCTCAACAATTTCTCGCCTGTTCGATCCATTGGGGCTGATGGCTCCCATTGTTGTTGTTGCTAAGATCCTGCTGAAGAGCATTTGGACTGCAAAAGTTTTTCGTGCCGATCAAACATCGACTTCCTTGAATTGGGACGAACGTCTGCCGAAACCAATCTCCACCCAATGGCATCACTTCATTACAGAGTTGCCTAAAATTGAAGATATTGCAATACAGCGATGGGTAGCCTATATGCCATCACGAAATCTATCAATGCAGCTGCATGCTTTCAGTGAGGGATCGTCGTCAGCCTACGCAGCATGCATTTATCTACGAATTCAAGACAAGGACGAACAAATTCATGTCACGTTATTGACTGCCAAGAAAAGAGTGGCACCCACTAAGCCGCTAACCATTCCTCGTATAGAGCTATGTGGCGCTGTATTAGCCATACGTTGGTAAATTGGATAAAAATAACTTACGTATATTCCATAACGACATTCCCATATTCTATTGGACAGATGCTACGATCGTGCTGCACTGGATTCACGGAGACATCAACCTGTGGAAGATGTTCGTGGCCAATCGTATATGCAAAATTCTGAACAGTAGCCTACCAGACCAATGGGATCATGCACGCACTAGGGACAATCCTGCTGATTGTGCCACGAGAGGCTGTCGCCAGTCCAGTTAGCCAACTCTGAATTATGGTGAACAGGTCCTACATGGCTTAAACAACATCAGTCTACGGGGCCTCAACTCAAATCCAGTACCCGAACATCGATGGCGTTTCCATCGAAGAGAAAACAACACAAATTCAAATGCACATGTCCTTCAAAGGTGAATCCATAGTATTAAAGTACTCATCACACAGTCAACTTCTGCGTATAGTCGCACTTATCATGCGTTTTTGTCATAATTCGCGCTCATCCAATCGACTACGCCGTATGGTCGGACCAATTAGTTCTCTTGAATGGCAACTTAGTTTGCTCAAAGTAGTACGTGTAGTGTAGAGTGAAGCCTTCGGACAGGACATCCATCTAATCCGCTCCAAAGAATCTCTCCCAAATAAAAGTAACCTGAGCAGTTTGACACCTTTCATAGATGACGAAGGGCTTCTGCGAGTGCGAAGCCGACTCAAACTTTCCAATCTGCCTTACCGACAAAAGCATCCAATCATTTTGCCCAGCTCACACCATTTTACGACCTTAATTATTGTTGATGCGCGTCACAATACTCTCCACGGCGGTGTGCAACTAACTCTATCGCAACGGCAGCGATTCTGGATTATAAATGGGAGAAAAACTTTTCGACACCATATTAGCAGATGTCTAAAATGTTTTCGCAACCGGACGCAAGTCAAAACTCAACTGATGGGTGATGTGCCTTTCCAGCGCATAAGCCCACCGAATCGTCCATTATTAGCAACAGGCGTCGACTACACTAGTGTAAATATCGGGGTAATACATTTTCCAAGAAATTTGTCACGACATCTACAGTAACTGTGACACTAATTTCATTGGAGCTGACACTGTATTAAAAATGGATAGGAAAAAATTTGTAGAAGCAATCGGGCGAGAAATCATCCCAAAGCTGACTGACCAGTGCATCCAGTCGCACTTTAACCCCCCACATTCTCCTAACATTGGAGGATTGTGGGAAGCATATGTTAAATCCGTCAAGTACCACTTAAAGCGTATTACCAGCAGCAATCGACTGACTTGTGAGGAACTGTCAACAGTTTTGGCACGCATTGACGCATGCTTGAATTCGAGGCCATTGTGCCCTATAATGTCGGATCCTGATGACCTGTTTGTGCTCACCCCCGGGTATTTTCTAATAGGAGACTCGCTTCTTTCGCCACCAGAGACTGCATCTGAGAACAAAAAAAAACACCAAAAAACATCTCGAACTGCAGCTGATAGTTCAGCATTTTTGGTCAAGGTGGACAACAGATTGGCTATCCCACTTGCAAGCACGACCCAAATGGCGGCGTCAAGAACCCAACCTCCATGTAAATGAACTAGTCCTTGACAAGGACAATCAGTTACCTCCTAACGAGTAACGCGTTATTGAACTACATCCAAGAGCTGATCAGCTGGTTCGAGTCGCCACAATCCGCACCAAAACTGGATTATATAAGCGGTCCATAACCAAAATTTGTCGACTTCCAATGCAAACTGACTTCCAATCTCTCACTCGAACTAATTCACTATTTCTACATACTTTTCCCAATTTTAGCTCATTCATCGCCTTGCACTCATAACGAGAAGTTTCTTTAAGTGTTCTTTCTTTTACTCGATCTAAATGCAAACCACGTCTCAGTTTTATCAGGAATCTTGTCTATTATGCTGGTTCCAGCAATCGGGGCGGCATGTACAATTTCGTCTGCCCAGCCCACTGTACTAATAACGGCAGTGCCACTGTAATGACTCAAATCTTGTGGGGGAATACTCAGTGGTTCGCCAGGGTCGTGTACAGAAAATGACTTCGTATTGTTAAAAATTTTCTTTATTATTTTATAGTTCTTTCTTATTTCGATGTTTAAATGCTATTACAGAAATTATGGGTGATATGGAGGCAGCTCCTGAAGTCGGTGCTGTGCTGTCCTGTCTCCAGTCTCAACGGTGATGGATTGAAAACCCACTTCCACCGGTTTGAATTTGAGAAGCAAGTCCTGGTTTGCTATGAAGGCGGATTGGAAAACCCAGCGTTCGTAGCCCGTGTCTTGAGTCTTTAGTTTCAACGGTGGTGGATTGACAAACCACTTCCACCGTTCTAACTTTGACGAACAAGTTCTGGTTTACTATGAGAGTGGATTAAAACCCAGCATTCGTTGTAAATGCAGCGCTTGTATGTGTGTGTGCCGTTGGTTCTGATTGCTAATCCGGTGGCGTCTATGCGGCAACGTTTCCTTAGTACTTACTCGCGCGATGTGTAGCAGGAAAAGAGCACATACTACTTGAACGACTCTCGATGTCTCTGGTAACGCTGTCAGATCTGGTCGTCGAGTTTCGCCATGAAACGGGCCGGTAAAAAGAATTTCAGGAAGTCCCTCGTATATGTGCTCGATTGTTGTTTCTGTACCACATGAGTGCTCGTTCTCTCAAGAGTTCAGGCATAGTACGCGGGAGGAAATTTTTGTTTATGACGTACACATCTACATGTTCTTCCACTCGCTCGATAAAAGCTAATGGGTCACGGCCACTGTCAAAGTTAAGAGACCACTTCAGTACTTGATCAATAACAGCGGCGTACTGTGCAGACCCGTTGTATTGTTGATCCATTGGTGCAGGTGAAACGGAGCGTTGCTGTGGTATTCCCAGTACCTCTGGATTACATGCTGGTAGAGCTGCACCTGCGTATGTGCCTGGCCTGTCCACTTCTAGCGTTTCGCTGGGAACTATGGACATACCATTCCATAACATACCATATATGGAACTTTTAACATACCTGTGAAAATCTCAGAAAGTCGCTTTCGGAGGTCATCCCACTGTGCCTGTAGCTTCCAAACAGAATTCCTCCGCAAATATCAATAACTCATCTTTCCGTAGCAAGTACTAGTTTTCCCCATCTTGTGATTTTCTTGGTTAATGGCGAAGACTATGGGCGTCAGATGCGTCGAATTTCCTTGTTTTTATAGTCCCTGCTCGGGCGCCACTATAACAGCCCATACAATGCCTAGTAGTTCTTTTTCATTGGTACTGTAATTTTGCTTTTCTTTGAGTGTTCGTGATACAAAACCGACAGGTTGTATGTTTTGGGAGAGTACTGCACCTATGGCGAAATTGGTGGCATCTGTAGTCAGATAAAAGGGTTTCATGAAATCAGGTTGATAAATTTCTACTTGAGCTTGAAGCGCATTCTTAATTTTTTCTATGGCTTCTAGAGCTGCCTCATCGAATTTAACTTCCACTTTCGCACTTTTGTTGTTACTAATTATGGCATTGTCGCCGCGTAAGTGTATAGTCAAGGGCTTTATGATTGCCGTAAAATTCTGAATAAACCTCTTCTAGTAGCTAGCTAGCCCTAGCAAGGATTTGCGTTCTTTTAATGTCTTTGGGATAGAATATTCTTTTATTGTTTCAATTTTCTTGGGGTCTACGGTTACTTTATTGTGTTTTATTATAAATATGTAATAGGTTTTCGACTGAGTTCTGGAAGAAATGTGATTTTTCGTTAGATATTTTCATATTGGCGTTATGCAAAGCGTTTACAATAGTTCTTATATACTCTATATGTTCTTCGGGTGAAGAAGAATATATTAACACGTCATCTATGTATACGTTCCAAATTGTACATATACTGACGGAGAATGCCATCTACGCATCGTTGAAATATTGAGGGTGCATTCTTAAGTCCGAATGGCATCCTGATAAATTCATACTTAGTGCCGTTTAGTGAAAACGCGGTTTTCTCCTTGTCTGATTCTTTTATTAGTATTTGGTGAAATCATGATTCCAAATCTATAGTAGAAAATATGTTTGTATTTCCTAAGTTTTGAATAGTCATACTTACATCTGGGATGGGATACTGTTTAGTCCAAATAGGATCTTCATTCTTCGCTCTAATTTGGATGTTGCTTGGATAGTTGTGGTAAAAGGTAAGATTTCGCTAATTTCGTCATTTCTCCTCATTATTTCCCTAATATCATCCTCATATTATACATTATTTTCTGTGTAATTTATTTGTTGTTCACCTTCTACCTTCACAATTTTCTTTTGATACTTTAAACTGTAGTCGAATAGATTTATTTCTGCTTTTATAGTTCTAAGTCCATGTTCGCCTAATAGCATAACAAAGTCTTGTAACTCATTCAACTAATTTCAAAATATGGCAAATGATGACTAAACGAAGTTATTATTTTTTAAGATTTCAATAGTGAATATCCATTAATAGTTTTTATTTTTATAGGTTTAATAGACACTGACTTACCAATGTTAGAGCAAATATTTATATAATTATTTGTGGATCCTGAGTCGATTAAGTCGGGTGTGCCTGTAAGACCCCAGTTTGTCTGAATGCAGGGCAGCCCGTTCACTCGCCTAAAATAGTACTTCCGCTTTCATACTATTCTTCGAAATGAGATACGGTAGATTCCGCTTTACTTTGGTTTGCCTGGTTGATTCTCTGCTGCTTGTGTTGATTGAAGTTCTGTGAGGATGGGTTTCTTTCCCTTTTGAAAGGATTCTGGTATCCTTTTTGCTGTCGAGTAGGATGCACAAACTGCCTAGTGTTGTCTACTTCCATAGGTATTGGTTTGTCTAATCGGTCGTGGTGTGGAATAAAATTGCTGCATTGCGCCTGTATCCCTGGGATTGTATCTGTGGCGTTCATTTCGTTGAGGAAAGCGTTCTTCTCCTGGGTGATTTCTTGTTTGTTGGACATACGAGGGTGGATTGATATTGAAGCTACGTAAGTAGGAAAAAAACATTTTTTTTTCAAAAACCATTTATTTCTCAACATAGTCTCCTTTTACTTCGACACACTTAGTAAGACGATATTCCAACTTTTTTATACCATCTGAATAATACGATTTCGGGAACCCCTCAAAATACGCGTAAGTTTCGGTAATCACTTCTTCGTTTGAGATGAATCTTTTTCCTGCGAGCCATTTTTTCAAGTTTGGAAACAGGAAATAGTCACTAGGAGCTAAATCTGGACTATAAGGTGGATGATTAACCAATGCGAAGTGTATTGCACGTAATTTTAGCATCGTATCTAATGATGTGTGAACCGGTGCGTTGTCTTGAAGAAAGAGCATTTTTTTCTTCTTTAAATGTGGTCGTTTGTCCTTGATTGCATCAATCAATTGATCCAATAATGCACGATAATACTTTCCTGTGATTGTGGATCCTTTTTGAAGATAATCGATGAGCAATATTCCGTGTGCATCCCAAAATACAGTGGCCATAACCTTGCCAGCCGATTTCACTGCCTTCGCCTTCTTCGGAGCACTTCCACCAGCTTCCACCCATTGTTTCGATTGATTTTTGGTTTCAGGTGTGTAGTGGTGGACCCACGTTTCATCAACAGTTATTAATCGACGCCAAAAATCAACAGGATTACGCTTTATCATGTCCAAACACCGCTGTGAAGTGGTCTGTCGAACTCGTTTTTGTTCGGCACTGTATGCATATATAAATATGCATATGCAAATATTCATGCAAAATGTTGAACACACGTTCATATGATAGTTTACCATTTCAACAATCTCAAGAAACTTGACTCGGCGATCATTCATAACGATATCGAGGATTTTCTTGATAATTTCTTCAGAAACCACCTCTTTTGGCATTGCTGTTGATGGTATTGTTGCAGTGCTTGTTCGGCCGCGTTTAATTTCAGCAATCCAATATTTTACCATGTAATCTGACGGAGCAGACTCACCGTAATGTTTATCGAGCTTTTCTATTGTCTCTTTCGCCGTTTTCCCTTTCAAATAATAGTGTGTAATCACTGCACGAAATTAGCTTTTTTCCATTTTTCAAGAAACACAAAAGTTGCTTACTTCAAACGAATACAACGAATAAACTAATAGCTGAATTTGAATGAAATTTTAACAGCTGACGTTTGACAGTTCGCAATTTCTAAAAAAAAAAGTTTTTGTTATCAATCCGCCCTCGTACCTTGCTTGCGTTTCAAATTGTTGGTTATGGTTGTCGTGGTAGATCGTGCTGGCAATAGCATACGCATGCTCTAAATCCTTTGGGTTTTGGCTGTACAAGGTTCCACTTGTGTATCTGCTATCTAGTCCCATAATGAATGTAGGAACAGCTTCTTGGTTGGTATATGTCTTCATGGCTTCACTGTTTTGTTCATGTGACATTTCAATTTCGGAAAGTGCAAGATTTAGTGCTTTATTAATTTCACTATGATATTCGGATAAATTCTTTCTTCCTTTATTAATTGTTTTCATCTCGTCCAATAACACATACAAGGGTCTTTGGTCCGCAGATGTGTAGTCCAATCGACTTATAATAAACGTTTAATTTCGTGTTGTGATTGCTGAGTATGTCAGCTGCCGTTCCTATCACTTTTGTGCGGATGATTCCTACTGGGCTATAGTATTTAGGGTATCCTGTGAACGTTTGGATGTCATCCATAAACTTCCAAATTTGTGATCTCCATGACCGATATGAGTTTTTGTCTGCACGAAACCTGGGGAAAGCTTTGAACAGCTCCAACTCGATATCTTTGGCGTCTGTTATTGCAAAAGGGATTTCTTCGTGTTCCGTAATGGTGGTGATATTCTGGAAGGCGGTTTGCTTATACCTTACTGTAGGATAATTAATTGCAAAGTTTGTTGTTGGAATTGTTGTGTAAGCGCATCAATTTGTGCTCTTAGTTGTGCTGCTTCAGACATATTTGTTGTGTTGTTGTTTCTTTGAAATCCTGAAGAGGAGGAGTGTGATTGGCTGAATTTCCGTCGCCGTGTGATAGAATCGACGGATAGGAACGCTTTTATTCCGCGGGTATCCAGTTTGTTCTGCTTCCTGTGTCTCAAGGATTTCTGCAAAAGTTGTTAGTATTGTTTTTTATAATTAGTGTTTCACTTTTTTAGAAACTTGTTTCGTAAATAATGTTTCCCATTTTCAGAAACTGGTTTTGTCTTTCTTCAAGACCGTGGATTTTTTATTTTCCTGTATTTGAAGGATTTTGGCTTTAGATGACAAAACGTATTGTCATCCCGGTTGAGCCCCCCGCTATTCTATTTGCATAGAATTGAATCACAAAACTATCTTTTTTGCTGCACAGTCACGTGCTTGGATTATTCATATAATTTCAAGACTAAAGATCATTTTGTATACTTAATGCTATTTATAATACTAGTTACAAGTTATTTACTTAGGCTTGCCCATTATTTAGGTTATTTATCAGTGCCTGTCTATAATTTAACTTTTATCTCTCTTTGCCTCTGGTTTCTTGGTTTATCCGGATGTGGCGGCGTCGGCGGTGGTGTTGTAAACATTCCTTAACTCGCGCATCCGCTAAAATTGCTGACACTATGTCTAGCGCAGCCATGAGAAGAAACATTTGGGCTAGCAGCAACGTTCACAACGGCAGCAGGAATCATTGTGCGAAGGCTTAATTTTAAATAATAAGGAAAAAATATATATTTTTTAAAGTAATATAGTCCAATCATAATTAACTGGCGCCCAACAGCAAATTATGATTAAATAAAAACCTTCAAGAAGTGTATTAGTCCGACGAGCAATCCCACCTCAGGATACTCCATAGCCTAAAGAAGTCTACGTGTTCCAACCAAGCAGCAGCCTAAAGAAGCCTGCAGCGAAGTTCCTGTTTAGCAACAACACACCTCACAAAGAGTGCGCACCGAAGGACCCTTCAGTAGTGAAACACCAAAAGCGGACCATCCTCAGCGCCTTGGGATGATCTTAAAAATAATGTAAGAATAATGTTAAGTATTGACTAAAATTATAAGTGAAAAATATTAATTAAATTTAAGCAACCAACATAGGCTTATTCGTGATCTTAATTATATATTATTTTGTTCATATAAACTACGAGTATATATTTTCTTTTATAAAAATTATATATTTTTTTCATATAAATTATATATTTTTGTGCATTTTGCCCATAAAAATATAAAAACCGAACGGCTTGCAAAGCCTTATATCAATAATAATAAATAAATTCTCCACCGAAATTCTCCAGAGAATATAACAAAAAAAAAAAGAAGAACGGCTTGTACAGCCCTATAAAAGCTAAAATAAATAAATTAATAACAAGGACTATTCTCTGCGATTCACCATCCAGAGAATATAACAAAAAACAACACTAGCTTGTAGTGATTAACAAACAGTTAATTGAAAAAATAAATAAATTAAGTTCAAGAAATAAAAAAATATTAAAATTGGTTAAAAATAACACAAATATTAAATTAGAAATAAGTTTGAGAATAAAACATCAATTGCAACTAATAAAAGAAGAACTATGAAATATTGGGGTGCCAAGAGGGGTAGGTTCGCATTAGGGTTTCCTGCTACTAACGGCTCATGTCTCTTAAATCTTCCTATTCTTACCTCCACGTGATGCTCCCTGCTAAACTGAGCAACCTAGGTGAAGATGTGGTAACCAACCCATGTGGGATCCTTGGTCAGGGCCAACGAGAGAGGGAGCACTCTGACATATTCGGTATAAGGATTCATCAAAGTGTGCGAGGCCAGGTGGGGTCTCGCTTGTATAAACGGTGGCGGAGAAGTACTATAGGTACCAACGGCAGCGCCCATACCCCCGAAGTGGGTTACCACCAAACAAAAAAAAAATCCCTAGCTTAGGGTTGTGCGCTGTGCTTGGAACCCGCCACATAAAAAAAAACTACTCCAGTGAATATAAAATTGAAGCCTCGGATGAAATACCCCACAACTGTTGACGACAACCCCCGCAAACATTATAAGGAACACGATTTAAGGATATGCATCTGGAATGTCCGGACCCTTAATAGGGAAGGTGCCTCTATCCAGCTGGTTGACGTCCTCGAAAAATATAAAGCTGACATCACCGCACTCCAGGAGATGCGATGGACGGGACATGGACGCTCAAAAAAAGCTACATGTGACATCTACTACAGCTTCCATGCGACGAAGCGCAGACTCGGTGTAGGTTTTGTGGTAAGCAAACGACAGCGAGATGAAGTCCTTGGATTTACCCCAGTCGACGACAGGCTTGCCACACTCCGCATTAAGGCGAAATACTTTAACATCAGCCTAATCTGCGCACATGCTCCGACGGATGAGAGAGACGAAAACACCAAGGATGCCTTCTACGATCAACTAGAAAAAATCTTCGATCGATGCCCCCGCCACGATGTAAAAATTGTGCTAGGTAACTTCAACGCCAAGGTGGGCAAAGAAAGCATTTTTGAACCAACCGTCGGTAAGTTCAGCCTCCACGAGCAGTCATCAGAAAACGGTTTGAGGCTGATCGACTTCGCCGCAGCGCGGAACATGGTAGTTAGTAGTACTAGATTCCAGCATCCCGATATTCATAAAGCCACCTGGCAGTCCCCTGATCATAAACCAAATTGATCACGTTGTGATCGACGGCAGGCATGCATCCAGCGTGTTAGACGTATGTACAATCCGAGGTGCTAACATTGATTCGGACCACTACCTTGTTGTACCTAAGGTTCGCACTCGCCTCAGTGCGGCAAAAAACATACGCTCTAATTCACAGAGGAAGCTTGACGTCGGAAAGCTACAATCGCAACAGACAGCTACCGCATTTGCTTCTCGGCTCTCGATTATGCTGACGGATTCTCCCCCTGATCTCAATATTTGCGCGCAGTGGTCGCTTATTTCCCACTCCATGCGCAAGGCCGCTGAAGAGGTGATTGGCTATCACCGCCCGAAGAAAAACAGATGGTATGACGAAGAATGTCGCAACACCGCTGCAGAGAAAGACGCAGCATACCAACTCACCCTGCGATCGGCTGCAACGCGAGCTGCTAAGGAGCGATATCGAGAGAAGAGAAGGGAAGAGATGCGTGTTTTTAGGCGCAAGAAAGAAGAAGCCGAAAAGAGAGAATGCGAGGAAATCGAGATGTTTGGCAGCAGGAATATGGCTCGAAGGTTTTAAGACCGGAGCCAATTCCTGCAAAGACGAAAACGGGAATTTAGTGACGGATGTCCAGAGCATACTCACGTTATGAAGGGACCACTTCTCGAAGCTGATGAATGGCGACAGCGCTAATGATAACAATGAAGATGAACCCGACCCCACGGTTGCTGACGACGAACATGAAGTAGCGCCCCCCGACTATGACGAAGTCTTGCTAGCTATTAGGTGGCTCAAAAACAACAAAGCCGCCGGAGCTGATGGTATACCAGCGGAGCTACTCAAAGGCTGGCGGCTATGAGCTCACGAAACGCATGCACCAGCTCATCTGCAAAATATGGTCGGAGGAATGCATTGTTGTGAGTTAGAATCAAGCTACTTACGCGTAGTTGACTCACAGCACCGGCTTCCATTAAATTCATTAAGAACGCACATATTTTTAGGGTGCAAATATTGGAAATGAACAGTATTTATGCACTAATTATGATGTAAACTTTTAGGGTGTCACAGTTCCGCAGTCAAGCTGACGAGGGGCATTTAGAATGCACCGACGACACTTTTACTTTTGAAGTAGGTCGGTTGGCTTGAGCAACTGACAAATAACAATTGCGAAACTGGAACACCAGAAAAGTCAAGACGTAGGCGGTATTGTTCATTTGTAAATAGTATATAAGAACTAGCATTTTAAGAATAAAGCTCTCTTGTGTTTTAAAACTGAAAGGTGAAAAGTGTTTATAATTTACGTTAGGGTTTTGATTTTGCAGCCACGCGCCCGGAAGAACTACGACAGGACGTCGCCTGCCAAGCAAGGACACGAGGACCCCAACATTTTGGCGCAGCCGGTAGGATCCAACGTCGAGTGCCAGGAAAAGAGCACTCCTACGCGGGAATCCACCAAGAAGAAGATATCAGGATAACCATCCCAAAGGAGAGCAATGGAGGAAACGAAAATGGTGAGTATGTCGATGGTAGGACATTCTAGTATCTAAGTGAATTTTGTCGACGATTCTTCGGTGACCGTGTGGGCGCTTTTGCGCCGGTCATGCAGAAGAAGCAGCATTGGGGCTGATCAGCCGCTGCGGTTAGGTGACAATAGGTCGATTCAAAAGAAGAATTTTCTACTTACGGTCAGGTTGCATAGGGTTGTTTCACTGAGATCAGGTTCATTCTTTTACAATAACCATTCATTTCAGCATTCTCGGGGGGCGTGAAACATATGAAGTTTTGTCTAAAGGAAACAAAGTTCCTTTCTAATCCCTGTTGTGTTGCGAACTCGTGCACACCGGTTGGTTTGGTTCGGACAGAACGTGCCACGGTATAGAGCTTACGCATTCAAAATAGTGGTTGGGGCTTCATATGTTCATTCGTGGGATTAATGTTTGACTTTTCTGTCCGTGTCAAGTACCGGAATGAAGTTAAGGTTTACTTTTTGGGGCATCGCGTGTATTTTGTTTGGCAGCGTGTTTCGCGGCTGCGTTTAGGGTAATTCTAATCTCAAGTCATTTAGTAAAACTGGCTATTTATTTTCTTTGAATAGCAGGAAATAAAGGATCAGGGTACCAAAGACGTAACGGGTGCAGAAGGTCGGAGGATTGAGCTAAGGCCAATTGCAGAAGTGCCGCGGACGCATCCCTATTGGCATACACGTGGTGGAAAAGCAGCACGGGAGAGAAAGCGGCTGGCTTTTCTAAGGAAGTTTCTGGCAGAACAAGCAAACCTGGAAGTGCCTCTGCCTTGGAGCGAAGCTAACAGACTATGGCAGGAAAGATTCAGACTGGAAGAGGCGAACACTGGATTCTATAATTAGCTGTAGGAATTGTCGTAAATTAAACCGAAGTGTTATTTATATTTTTGTTAGCGAGAACTTGCAAATTTAAGTTAAGTTAATAAATAAATTGTGGAACAATTCAAATGGTTGCTTTAGATTGTTGACATTTGGGGTAGGATAAGTAAGAATATTTAGAGAAGTGCCATCTACATATGTTGTCACATCATAGCTTGTGTAGTCTCGAAACTACAATTTGCGCAGCTAAAATGCACCAATGTTACGCACGGAAAAGCGAAACAGCTTAACCGAGCGACGTTCAGAAATAGATATGGGTAAAGTTCTGCGGTAAAATGCTGTTTGAATACGAAGATTTTCTGGTAGTACTTTTGTGAAATAAAGTAAATGCGATTGCGGATAAATTAAAATTTGGAGTAGTCACGTTGGATCTTCTAATGGAATTTTCAAGTGAGTTTTAAGAATTAGGTACGGTAAAACTTGGTTTTTGGAGTTTGGGGTAAAAGTAGAGATTAATTCGGTCTATGGAAACGCCAAGAGAAGCGATAAAATTGCTGGAAGCTCAAAAGCTACAGAGCGAGGCAATTCAGAAGAGGATCAGAAATTGTAGGAAGGATAGCAAAGCAAGGAAAAACAGCGCGTACTACCGCAAGCGCATAACGGAGTTAGAAGCCTTGTTGACTGTGTTTAATAGCAACAACAAGGAGTTGCTAAAATTTAAGGACTGTTGTGGTGATAAGGATTACTTCACCAAGGATTACGCATTACACGTCAACGGTTTGACACGAGACTGGTTGACTAAATTCAAATTGGATTTAGAAGAGTTGGAAGCACAAGAGGAAAGTCCTAGTTCGCAGGAGGACAGGGCTCGAGACAAGCTTAGGTCTCTGCAAACTGAGGTGGAATTGTTCGCAGAGAAATTGTTTGAACAATTGGAAGCGGCAACAAGCAAGAGTGAAGCCCAGGTACTCTGGAGATTAGCGAGAGACGGTGGAAACCTGTCAACTCTGGAAGCAGCGGACCAAGCGTTAGCTACTATTCAGAGTCGGACGGAGGAGAAGTTTTTCCAAGTCTTCAAAGATACTGAGGAATTGAAGATAAGCACGGAGTTCCTTGAAAATAAGACTAGAGTACTTTCTAGGCAACTCCGGGAAACTGAGGAAGCCGCATCGCATCTGGAGAAGGAAAACTTGGAGCTCAAAGCAATCGGGGCAACCACTAAGCCCGCAAGAGTGAGATCGGCTTCAACTTCTCAAATTCAAACGCAGACAGTGTTAGCTCTGCCACCAGAAGTTCGCTGGCCGGAGTATTTAACTCCGGAAGGGATAGGTCGTGTGGTAAAGCCTACATTAAACTTGACTGGAGAGAGTGAAGCGGAGTTTTTATTTGACGCGTCGGAAAACGGTGTCGAGCCATTTACTCCAGGAAGTCCGATTAATAATAGAAATCGGGGTTATCCACCAAACGATCCAGAAGCAATAACGGTGCAGCAAAGTCCCAATACAGTGGACGATATTTCGCCTGTACGGGCAAACGGTCGAAGACTCATAAGTTTGAGTCCGTCACTGGTTAAGTACCTCTCAGATACGGGAGAAGAAAATCTGGAAACCCCCACAGAGGTTAACGCTAATTTATCACCAAAACTTAAGCAAGCAAATAGAAGTAAAATGGGCATTCTGGAAGTAGCTCATGCAGTGGAGAAGCTGGTGCCCATGTTCTCAGGGGTCGAGTTGTATGATCTGAGAACTGAGATACGGCGCTTCAAAGAAGGTTGTGAGTTGGCGCAACAGAGTCTTCCGGAAGCAGAAGGGGAACACTTGATAAGATGTATTAGGCAAAGAACCACGGGTGATGCGTTTGATTTATTAGCGCATAGCTCAGTAAGCACCCTGCCGGAGTTGTACGCACTTCTAGATCGAACATATTTGAAACAAAAGTCGTACGACTGTCTTGTACGGGAAATACAGGAATCAACTCAGAAACCAGGGGAGGAATTGAGAGCCTGGGGACGAAGGATCCAGTCTCTGGGGAACGCTGCTGAGACAGAAGCTAACAGGCAGTTTCCAGGAAATGTCGCAGCATATAAGGCTCAAGTAGAGCGAGCCATGATTTCTGTGTTTAAGGCAGGTCTGATAAATAGGGACTTGGCGAATTATACTCTTAATCTCACGCAGAGGAGTATGGCAGAATTAGTCGAAGCGGTTTCTTCCGCAGAAGAATCAATCCAACAGCGAGCGACAACAGGTGGAATCTGTTGGAATAATGCTCCTGCAGAGGTAGGACCGGTAAAACAGCGGAACCCAAGGGGAATCGGCAGATTTTCCCTCCCGCAACAAAGAGAACAAGGTTGCCTAGTCGAGAGTTTCCAGCCGAGGAAACCCATTTGTTCATTCTGCCATAAGTCAGGCCATACAAGAGACGAATGCATTACACGCAAGAATACGCCCTATTGTATGGATTGCCAAACATATGGTCATGAGGCAAGTAGGCAGTGTCAATTAGACAATAAATGGGATCAAAGTAGAAGGCAGCCAGCTACGAGGCGCCCAGATCCAACCTTAAGGGACAACAGGGGTAGTGGTCCTCCAGTCGGCTCAACGGAAGGGATTAACCAAGGAAGAAATCCTTTCAGCACTGGTAATGGTCAGCAGCGACCAGATTGGAATTCTAGAGGTGGACAAAGGTTAGGCAACACCCAACAGGGGTTGAAATGCTTCTCATGTGGACGGATGGGACATCGAGCTGCGGAATGCAGGGATAGACAGTTCCAACAGAGAAACCAGGGAAACTTCCAGCGGCCCAGTCGAGGCCAATAGACTGGAAAGCCAAAAGTAAGGAAGTAACAGTTAGGCCGAAGGTACGTGTGACTGGTAATGTAGGAAGTACAGTCCAGGAAAAGGAGGAGCAAGAGGCTCTCCAATACCACGCACCAAGAATTGTAAGAACAATGGTTCAAGTGACGGATGAGCAAGAGTCTCTCCGGGAGAAAATTTTTGATTGCGTATTGATTTGGGTAACCGTGATGATTCTAGCACTTAGATTAAGTTTCAATAAGATTAGAGAGTATAGGCCAATCGCCGCGTACGTAGTACGAGGATGTATAGTTAAGGTTTTAGCGGTAATTTTGAGAGAGTGTAGGATTGTAAGGGATAACTGTGGTGCTTGGAGGAGAAAATTGGAAGAGCTAGGAAGTAGATACGCGTCCATTTTGGAGTCAAAAGGGCGTTGTTTCGTTGTGAGCAGGGTAGGAGATGCTTTCATCGAGATACCTTGCAAGGAGGCAGTTAGTGGAAAGCTAGTGCTTTTGGTAGATTCAGGGGCGGATACTAGCCTCGTAAAATCTAGTGTTTTACGGAAAGGACTAGTTATTAACCCAAAAGATGTAAGAACGCTTAATGGAGCGTTCGGAGGTTGCATCAGAACACTGGGGTCACTTAAAATAGGGCACAGTAAAGTTAAGGAAATGAGTTTTAGAGTGCACGCAGTTGAATTGGATAGGGAAGGTATCCCGGCCGATGGGATAATTGGCCGCGATAATCTCTGGGGCCGCACCATACTGGATGCGCTGGAGAAACAGTTATCATTTTATGATGATAATAAGAATAGAATCCTTACTCTCCCATTGAAGTCATGGCAGGAAGGAACCGTGAATAGGGTTAAGAATTGTAGGGAGGTAGTGAACGCAAGGTCAACCAGAGTAGTTACTATGCGTGTAAACACGAAACTCAGGACTGTTGTTTTGCACAAGCAGCAGCTAGCGGAGGGTGTGTATATGGGAGAGACCATAACGCACGTTGACAAGGGTAAAGTGTACGCTTGTGTACTAAATGCGTCAGAGGAGGACTACTATATGGATAAGGATTTTAGGCCTAAGTTCACTAGTTATGATAGTTTTAAGGAACCGAACTATGGAACAGTTAATCAGATTAAGCAGATAGATGTAAGGAAAAGAATGGAGAGAGTGCTAGAATCACTAAAGTTAGACCCAAGCGTAAATTCAGAAGAGAAGGCATCAATAGAAGCCATTTGTATTTCATTCCATGACATATTTTTGCTGGAAGGAGACCAGTTAACGTATACACCAGAGGTAGAGCATGAAATACCTACTAGAGTGGATCAAGCGCCAATTAACCAGAAGCAATACAGATTGCCGCAAGCTCACAAAGATGAGGTAAATAGGCAAGTGGAAGGAATGTTAAAGGATAACATTATTTCACCGAGTATCTCGCCTTGGAACTCACCAATAATTTTGGTACCAAAGAAGGGAGGTGCGCAGGGTCAGAAGAAGTGGAGAATGGTCGTCGATTTTAGGAAATTGAACGACGCCACTATCAAGCAGGTGTTCCCGATACCAAGGATAGAAGAGATTCTGGATCAATTGGGACACAGTAGATATTTTTCTACACTTGATTTAGCGAGTGGCTACCACCAAGTTCTGGTGGATACCCAAGATAAGCAGAAAACCGCGTTCAGCACCGGTTTAGGCCATTACGAGTTCAATAGAATGCCGTTTGGATTAACAGGAGCACCGGCTACCTTCCAACGGCTAATGAACCATGTGCTAACAGGCTTACAAGGGTTAGATTGTTTTGTGTATCTCGATGATATTGTAATTTATGGGAAGAACTTGCAGCAGCATTCGCAACGCTTGCGCAAGGTGCTCCAGAAATTACGAGAACACAACTTGAAATTGAACACGGAGAAGTGTCAATTTTTGCGAAGAGAGGTGGTTTATTTAGGCCATCGTTGCTCAGAGGCAGGAGCACTGCCTGACCCGCAGAAGGTGGAATGCGTTAGAAATTTAGCGGTTCCAAGAAACAGAAAAGAAGTGCAAGCATTCCTAGGACTAGTGAACTATTATAGAAAGTTCGTGGAAGGACTAGCCGGAATTGCGTTGCCAATTAACAAGTTGCTACGAAAAGAAGCAAAGTTCGAATGGACAGAGAGATGTCAGCAAGCATTCGAGAGGCTAAAGGAGATAATTAGCTCGCCACCAATTTTGGCATACCCCGACTTTGAGCAAACTTTTTTGTTGACCACTGATGCTAGCAATGAAGCGTTAGGGGCAGTATTGTCACAAGGGGAAGTCGGGAATGACCGACCAATAGCATTCGCAAGCAGAGCGCTTAGCGACACGGAGAAGAGATACTCCACAATAGAAAAGGAGTTTCTAGCCATAGTATGGGCTACGAAGAATTTTAGAGCATATTTGCTAGGACGCCCATTTAGGATATATACTGATCACCAGCCGTTAAGAGGCATAGCCAATTTGAAAGACCAAACGTCTAGGCTAGCCAGGTTCAGACACAAATTGTCTGAGTATGATTTTGAAATCATATACAAACCTGGGAAAAAGAATCTGAATGCCGATGCACTCAGCAGAGTACCGCAGGCACAGAAAGTATCCGTAGTGCAAACAAGGTCCAAGGCACGGTCGGATAAGGAGAAGGCCGAGGGGATGCAGAAGGACAAAGTTGATGCTACAAGAGATGTTAGCAATGCGGGTTTCGATCCCAATGAGCAAGCAGCCAGTAATGTAGAATGGCTGGAGGATACAAAGGATATCCAGGCTGTGTTAAAGGGTTTCCATGATTCACCTCTGGGTGGCCACCAGGGATTCTGGAAAACCCATGACAGAATTAGGCGAGTATACGGATGGAAGGGTATGCTCAAGGACATTAAGAAATATATAAAGAGTTGTCCAAAATGCCAGGCCAACAAAAGCTCAAGGCTGACGAAGATGCCAATGGTGTTAACTGACACACCTAAACAGCCATTTGATAAAGTTCATATGGATATTGTAGGTATTTTACCTGAGACTGTTTCGGGGAATAAATATATTTTGACGTTCCAAGACGATTTCTCAAAGTATATGGCGTGCGTGGCTATACCCGATGCTGAAGCAAGCACGGTGGCCAAAGCATTCTTTGATGAAATAGTAGCACGATACAACATACCTAAGGTTTTGATAACCGACAATGGTTCAAATTTCGTATCGAAATTATTCTCAGAAACATGTAAAATGCTGGGAATTAAGAAGTTGCATATAACACCATATCATCCACAGGCGAATGGCTCATTGGAACGTAGTCATCGACCTCTGGCCGAGTACTTGCGCAGTTTCGCCAAGGAAGACGGCTCGAATTGGGATCAATGGTTAACCACTGCGATGCATGTACACAACAATACTGTGCATGTATCAACGAAACAAACTCCGTTTAGAACACTCTACGGGTTTGATTTCAACATGCCTGCGAATTTGAAGCGCAAATGTGCGCCTGTATACAATGCTGATGACCCGAATAAAGTGCAGAAGTATCAGTTACAGCGAGCGCACGAATTGGTCAGAGAAAACCAGGAATGTGCTAAACGAGTGGCCAGGGAAGCCTATAACAAGGTACTAAACCCAGTAGTTTTTCATGTGGGTGATCAAGTACTAATGAAGAATCAGGCTAGGAGAAACAAATTCTCACCTGTGTGGATAGGTCCCTATGTAGTAGCAGAGATCAAAAGCCCAGTTACAACGGTCGTAACGATTAAGGGCAAAAATAAAAAACTACATAATAATTTGTTGAAATTATTCCACATTAGACCACACAAATAAAGACATGTGTTAGCAGTGTCTTACAAGTGTAAACACAAAAATAACAACGTAAACATGTACGTGTGTGTATCAAATAACACACACAGCTCCGATTCTCAAAGTCAAAGCCAGTAGAAGTGTGCCACTTAAAATCGAGCGAGTAAAGCTGACGCAATAAAATGTGATTATTATGCATTATGGCCGAACGAAGCGCAGCAGGGAAAAATGCATTGTTGTTTTCTTTTTAGAACGTTGAACTCACTTTTTAAAAAAAAAATTTTTTATACAAAATAAAGAATAAAGTAAAATAAAAAAGGTAAATCAAGAGTAAGTAATATAAAACTTGCTTTAAAATGTACACATAATTTAGCTGAACATAGAGTATATACACACATATATACAGCTATTAGTGAGGAGCGATATAATGTATAAGCAGTAACACTGTTGGTGAAATGAGTATATACGTATATATGTGTATAATGTACAGAATGGATGTGCTAACGTATATTTGTGCGTAACTCAACCGTAGCGGAATATGAAGAATGATTAATTAATAACATATGAAGTGAAAGAAAGACAATAATTAGTGGATGAGGAAAAGAAGGGGTATATGTTAGGAGAAAGGTCATACATGGAGGTTGTAGAAGATGCATTAGAAGAATTGAATCCTTGGGAGGATTAGCATTAATCTCGGGGATACTTACGATGTGGCTGAAAAATTTTATAAAGAATAACTCAAGATTTTTTTTTATGGATAATATATCTTTTATTTCTTATTTTCAATAATACTTAATTACTAGTTTGGGGTTTACATTGGGAAACCCCGGCACCGTCAGCTCATGAAGGCGATGGAGCAGCACAGACAAGCGCCCTAGTGCCTGCTCCACTGCAGAGCTCTCCGGTCTTACCATCATGGTAAAGGCTAGTCTCCAAGCCAGTAGTACCTCCATTGGATAGTCCCACTGGGTGGACACCTCTTGGAGGCAGTTCAGCAGGTCCTTAACCCATTGTGCTTCGTTGTCCCAGGATCTTTCCAGAAGTTGGTCCAACTCGTGCTGTTCCAGGGCCATCGCTGCTGGGTGCAATAGAGGTGACGCCTCTTCTGTTAGTGTCCGCAACACCTGGGTGTGGCTAAGAGCACAGCGCCCTAGCTTGGCAATGGCGTTTAGAATATTGCTACTTCCTGTCATGTTGTACTGAAACGATTTACTGTAAATAATACGCTACGAAAGCGTGGTTTTATAGCACAACGATCGGAACGTTTTACCAAGATTGTGCCAACACAGGGAAAAGCATTGAGTAGTATGGGGTTTCTGACAAGGCAAATTTAAGCAATAAGTGTCGAAACAAGAGAAAATAGCTGACCATTTCAACCAGCGATACAGTAATCAGGTCATTCGATATCAAATGACTGCTGACATTTAAAAAAAAAAAAGATACGCTACCTCCGTTTTTTCGGTCGATATAAGCCGATGATACGGTTGGATATGAATATATATACTAACGTATATTGGGAAAGAAAGAAAAGTAAGTATATAGAGTTATATAAAAAAAAAAAAAAAAAAAAAAAACAAATAATAATAATGATAGATTGACTGGGAAAAAGAGCAATTAATTCTATGTAATTTAAAGTGCCTTGAATGTATGTATGTTACCATGTACGATCTAGGAAGAGACAATCGTTAATGGATACATACATATCAGGCTAGAAATAAATTTAAATAAGAAGTAATTGTATGCAATGAAAGGTATAGTCATGCAATGGACAAAGTTTTGACGAAAATGGGACTATTTTTTATAATCTTATTTTGTCGGAGGATCAATATTTTGGTTCGAAACTATAGTAAGTGTTACCTCACGTATTAAAAAGAGCATTGAAAATTAGTCAAACCGGAACTAATGCACTATATGGCAATAAGGTAAAATAGTCCAGTCCTTTTTTCCTCTGGGATGCGGTAGCAAATCCGAGAATGTAAGGGGAGAAGACGAGTGGACGGAGAATTGAATGATATAGCATTCAAATGTAGGTTAAGCAATTTATGAAGAGAATATTGTATTCTTAAGCTGAGATATGTTATCTAGTGTAAAATTTTATCATTTTATAGATTATGTTAGTACTGTTGTTGGCGGTTAGCGACAGGATACATGCGGGGGTGCGGTTGGATAAGCTACCGGAGACAGATGTATTAATGGAAAAAACAGGAGATGTATGGTTCGCCAAGGATTTTTGGGTGGTTGTAACAGAGTTTCCACGAACGGAGTTGAAAATTATCGTTGAGCAGTTCAAAGGAATACAGGAGACAACCAGAAGGTTGTGTGAGAGACATGTGGTGGCCAGCGGGACCGAGCTGAAACGAAGATGCGACTCTTCTATTGTTGAGATAGAAGCTATATCAAAAAGATTCTTGGAAAAGGAGAAGACATTGTCTCTGAAAGGAAGGAAACGCCGGTCTCTGATAGATGTTGGCGGTGAAGTGCTCAAATGGGCAATCGGTACGATGGATCACCAAGATTCAGATCGAATTTATGGTCACTTACAGGACCTGGAGAAGAAGCAGTCAAAAACGTTGTCATTGCTGGGAAAAGAGGTAACTGTGATGAGAACAGGTTACCAGGATCTTCACGAAGCAGTGAATAAGACTTTCCAAGAACTGGAAGAGATGCACTTGGCGTTGGAAGGCATTGGAAAAAGACAAGAGGAAGCAGAGGTGAACTTGGCGGAATCTTTCATTTTGGGAAAAGTTGTTTCTGAAGAAATGATGAGGTTCCAGGATCAACAGCAAACGGAGATAGTGGTGCTCGATGATTTATTACATGGCCAGCTACACCCGTTGTTCCTGACGTCTGATGAATTGCTCAAGGCAGCACCAACGTCAATGAAAGGAATTTCATGGTACAGAGAGGCACCGGAGCGGTTCTATGAACTAGCCGAGGTTCGCACAGAAGAGGCGGAGAACGGGTTAAAAGTAGTCATAAAGATTCCTGTGCCGTTATTGGAGGTATTTACAATGCACAAAGTGTACCCAATACCCAAGAGACTAAACCCAGATTGGTGCGTGCTACCGAAGACAAGATATGACTACATAGCGGCAAGTCAAACTCAAGAACACTACATTGGCCTATCAATAGAGGACGAAGGGAAATGTCGAGAGGTGGGCACAACAAAGCGTTTATGCTATCATCCCGGAAAATTAATTACGCGAGCAAGCGATTACTGCGAGATAGAAGTATTGAAGCATGAGCAAGACCAATGCGATCACGTAGCCATTCCAGCCACGGGAGGAATTCTGGTAGCCACCCGAGCCATAAACAGATGGCTCTACCATTTTGACGACCAGGCGATTTTCACGGCGGTGTGCTCAGACGAAACCACACGGTTGGAATTAATAAACACCGGGTTTATGACCATTGAATCTGGTTGCAGAGTGGTTGGCAAAGGAATAATACTGGTCCATAAAAGTCAGGAAGAATCACAGTATAAATTCTCAACGTCAGTCATGGGAACAAACCGTTTACGGACGAAACTACAGGAGCTGCTGGAAAGTCGCAAACGAAATGACTCCGGCCATACGCTTGCAACACCGAACACCGTCTCACTCATGCATTTCAAGGATCTACGGAAAACTCTTACAACAAACAGCAGAGCAATCAACGAGTTGGTAAAGGAGGCAGAAGATGTGGAAAGGGTGTCACACCTCACCAATTCCTGTGAGATAGTGCACACCTGGATGAAGGGAGGGGTAGTCAGTATAGCTGGCCTCGTCCTGGTGGCAGTGATGGTGACGACGCTCATTTCGAAGAAATGGTGCAGGATAGTAGCGGCCCTTCAAAGACTCGAATCAACCACTCCAACGGCGCAACACAACAACCACCCCGACAACGGCAGTCGTCAACTGGACCAGCAGGTAGCAGAGGGCGCAGTATAATGTAAGGTTTTATGCATAGAATAGAATTGTGTTATTGTTTAGGTATTTGTATATACGCCAATGAGAAAAGAGTCAATGAAAGACCAAATTATAAAAAGGGGAATATAAAAAAAAATAATGATAAAAAAAAAAAAAAAAAAAAAAAACAAAAACAAAACAAAAACAAAATAAAGAAAAAATAAAAATAAAAAATAAAAGAAAGAAAACTACAAAAGAAAATAAAATCAAAAAAAAAAAAAAATATATATATATATATGGAAAAGAAAAGAATAAAAAAGGAAGAAAAAACCGTGATAGAACCCAAACAAGGCGATTTCATGGAAAAAATAAAACAAATTATATATATGTACTATAGAGTTAAATAGATGCACATAATTGTTTGCAGTGCAAGAAAAATATTGCAGAGATTTATTGGAAGTTAGTTGCACTAACTTCTTTTAGAAAGAGGGGAGGGATGTTGTGAGTTAGAATCAAGCTACTTACGCGTAGTTGACTCACAGCACCGGCTTCCATTAAATTCATTAAGAACGCACATATTTTTAGGGTGCAAATATTGGAAATGAACAGTATTTATGCACTAATTATGATGTAAACTTTTAGGGTGTCACAGTTCCGCAGTCAAGCTGACGAGGGGCATTTAGAATGCACCGACGACACTTTTACTTTTGAAGTAGGTCGGTTGGCTTGAGCAACTGACAAATAACAATTGCGAAACTGGAACACCAGAAAAGTCAAGACGTAGGCGGTATTGTTCATTTGTAAATAGTATATAAGAACTAGCATTTTAAGAATAAAGCTCTCTTGTGTTTTAAAACTGAAAGGTGAAAAGTGTTTATAATTTACGTTAGGGTTTTGATTTTGCAGCCACGCGCCCGGAAGAACTACGACAGGACGTCGCCTGCCAAGCAAGGACACGAGGACCCCAACAGCATGCCCAGCAACTGGAACTTAAGTGTGCTCTGCCCAATCCACAAGAAGGGTGATCCGGTAATCTGTGCCAACTACCGCGGGATCAGCCTTCTGAACATCGCATATAAGGTCCTGTCGAGCGTACTCTGTGAAAGGCTGAAGCCCATCGCCAATGAACTGATTGGGCCTTATCAGTGTGGCTTCAGACCTGATAAGGGCACCATTGACCAAATGTTCACACTACGCCAAATCCTGGAGAAATCCCTAGAGAAACAGATCGACTTACACCACCTATTCGTCGATTTCAAAGCCGCATTCGACGCCGCTATATCTGAATTTGGTGTCCCTGCTAAGCTAATTCGGCTCTGCAAAATGACGCTGAGCACCACCACTGGCTCAGTTAAAATCGGTAATGACTTGTCCGAGCCGTTTGTTACTGAGCGAGGATTCAGACAAGGTGACTCCTTATCGTGTGTTTTCTTCAATCTAATGTTGGAAAAAATCGTACGCGCAACAGATAAATCGCACAGGCACTATCTTCCACAAGAATGTCATGTTACTGGCATACGCTGATGATATAGACATCATTGGCCATAACACCCGCGCCGTGAGTGCTGCATTTTCCGGCTTGGAGAGAGAAGCGAGGCGACTGGGTTTAGCGGTAAACGAGGGCAAAACTTAGTACTTGGTGTCAACACACAAAGAGTTACAGCGTCTTTGACACCACGTCACTGTTGGCGACTACAACTTTGAAGTTATGAAGGACTTCGTTTATTTGGGAACCAGCATCAACACCACGAACGATGTCAGCAAGGAGATCAAGCGAAGAATCACACGTGCCAACAGGTATTACTTTGTGCTCAGTAGGCAATTGAAAAGCAGAGCCCTCTCTCGACGAACAAAAATTACGCTCTACAAAGCCCTCATCCTTCCCGTCCTGCTGTATGGTGCCCAAACCTGGACGATGACAAACAACGATGAGCGAGCTTTGGGGGCGTTCGAGAGAAAAATTCTTCGAAGGATCTATGGTCCTATATGCGTCTACGGAGAGTATCGAATCAGATGGAACAACGAGCTGTATGAGCTGTACGCCGACATTGATATAGTTCAGCGCATTAATACACAGCGGCTGCGCTGGCTGGGACATGTTGTGCGAATGGATGAAAGTGCTCCTGCGAAAAAAGTATTTGAATCCGTTGAGCCGGGTGGCGGACGCAGGAGGGGGAGACCACCACTTCGTTGGAAGGACCAGGTTCAAGAGGACCTGGCTGCACTTGGTGTTTCCAATTGGCGCCAGTGTGCACGAAGCAGGGACGACTGGCGAAGGCTAATAACTCGGCAATGATCAGAAATGGTTGTACGCCAATTATGATGATGATGATTAAATATTGAATACGCCTTACATTGGGCAAAATCTAGCATCGTAAATTCATTTATATTATCCAAAGTAGAAATGGACAATCAAAAATAATGTCACAAAATGAAAAAATACCATATATAAATATTGAAGAAGTATTAGAATTTACGGATATAAACATAGCCGCAAATGGAACAATGCTTATTTATATTTTATCTACAACAAAAAAAGATCTATGTGAAGCTCTCATATTTAGATCTGTTAAAACTAATAACAAAGTAAATAAGATTGACTTTGAAAAAATTATGAAATGTAATACAAAAATATTTGGAATAATATCCGAATGCAAAAAATATAATGGTAAAGCTATTTGTAACGAAAAAAATCTAGTAGAATTAAGTAATAATCAATGTATAACTAAACTTTTAAGAAGCCAATTGCCGAATTGCACACGCACCAATGCCTACCACGTAAGTGATTTCGAAGAACTACATCCTTAATGACTTCTACTAATGACAGCAACTGCGGTGCGCAACTTGTCTTGTCAATAAATTCGCTGAGAAATAATGTTAATTTTTACTGAATTGACGACTACTGACTAACTCAAATTTTCAGACGGAATACGGATAAAAGATGATATCTATGTCTACTGACGAATATTCACAAGAAATTGTAAGCTTTATAGAATATATCCTAATAAGTTAGTTTTGATCAGGCTTACTTAGCCTGTCCACTAAAAAAGTATTGTATTATGACACCACTAAAATGTAATAAAATAAAAGGAGAGACCTAACGGAACAAATGAGGGGTAATAATAAGACAGTAGTTTAGAGTGTGGTGGAATGAGACAGTAGATGGACAGAATTTGATCACTCAGTTCACCACCTGCAGTTAGCGTAGTTGTCTGATGGACAGGTGACAACAGCTGAAGGACCAGGTTCGATTCCACGGAGGTTTCATAGTTGGTGTGCTGTTGATTTCTGAGACATAATAAATGCTTGGGGAAAAATTGCCTTTCATTGAAAGATCTCTGATGAGGACAAGTGGCGTGTCCGAAATAGCTATAAGATCTGCCAAAATGTTTCAATAATTATCCTTCTGAAAATTATTAAGGTAACATAACCACGAATACACAAATACAACTGCGGTGTGCAACTTGTCTTGTCAATAAATTCGCTGAGAAATAATCTTAATCTGAACTTAATTTTCACTTATTATTTTCGCATATTTCCATTCCTGTAATTTAATTCTTCCGCAGGCTAACAAACAACCTGCCGAATCAAATTGCACACAAAAACTAATCGTAAGAAAATTTAAATTTGCTTTAAAAGTTTCATTAAACAATGGCTGCATTCTGGCACCCCATCGGATACCCAACCGATCAGAATTCTCCGAATTTTTTGCAATCAGCTGATTGAGCGGACGCAATTTCTTTGAGCGGAAATTTTCTTCGCTACCATACTCAACATTTAATACAGCTGTTTGTAGAACTCTGTTTAGTTAATGAAACAGAAAAGAAAGAGGACAAAAACTTAAACTTCTCTATCTATCTATCTTTCTAACTGTCTTTTCTAGTATGTATTAAGTGAAAAATTTTTAAATCAAATTACGACGTTGTTGGCTGCTGATTAAAAAAAATGGAGTTTTTTGAATTAAAATATATCATCGGTAATATGGAATACACCATTTTAGATACCATGGAGGTCCATATTAAATTAAAAGAAGGTAAGTGAAATAATTTGCAAGTTAAGCCAAATACGATATATAGAGAATATGCGACAACCTTCCAGTTAGTACAAAATCTTGAAATGTTGCTGTCAAATATGGCAAGCAACTTTTTTAAAATGTGTCTTGTGGGAATTAGCTTCTTAGTGGATTTTAATTCCTTCTTTGCTTTGACTTCTTTACTTTGATTATTATTATCTTGATCTTCTTATTTTTTATCATTTGTTGTGCTTTATATTGATATCATATGGTATTAAAGCAATTAAAGCGCAATTTTATACGTACACACATATGTTTATTATTTACATATGTACATTGTACACCTGCATCTTATACACTTATTCGATTGGATTTATATCATGGTACATACATATATTAATATGATTGTGAATACATATCATGAATTGAAATGCTTAATATTTGATTTTTTCATACTTTTAAAGAAATTTGGAAAATTTTATAAAAACATATTTTTGAAACATTCACATATAAATACAATTTATATTTATATATGTACATATATAATTTATCATTTATAATTTATATTCAAAAATCATTGTATATGTCGTAAAGTATCTGTTTTTGGTAATCAATAATTAAAATCATTGAATATTAATTTTAATATTAGATCATAATATATATAACATATATTATATAAGGAAATTTATTTATGTATAATACAAAAAAATACACTAAATCTTATATAAATAAATTCAATAAAAACTTTCTAAAAAATTTATACCAAAAATATCTTTTTTTATTTTGGGAATATAAATGGAATAAATTTTGTTGGTAAATTTTCTAATACATGAAACTTTATACCGCACACGGGGATGTTGTCTTAATATTGAAAAAGAATCAAATTGAAAAGATTCAATTTGTATATTATTGTGTGTGACCGCCATTTCAGACCAGACGTTGTTGGTAAGCGTAAGCTTAAAAAAAATTCCGTGCCTGAACTGAATCTGGGTAAGTTTTTTAAATATTGTATTATTAATACTGCAGTAGACAAAAGTGAGGATAGAAATAATACAGTGGTTTAAATGTGATGTATTGCAACAATATATTTTCAATTGTTTGTTTTGAATGTAGAAAAGTTACTATTTCAATTAAAGTTAAAATCAATATCTTAATTTACAAAACGAAATTACTCCAGCCTTAATATTTTAAAAGATGGTTTTTGACATTTTAACTACAAGAAACAAACCGCTCTTTCAAAATTTTAATTTCATTCAAAATATTTCGATCATTATTCAAATTTCATTTGTTTATATCATCTTAATACAATGCGAAGAATATCAATATGCTTATTTGTTTTATACATACACACACGTATATTTCTTGCGATTAGTTTCTACTTTCAATTGAAATTTACCTGAAGCTGCTTTCGATTTCTGTTCCTGTGGTATGAGCGGTGAACTTACTCAATGTGAATTTTTTCATTTTATTATATTTATTTATATTAATTATTACTATACTGCAACAAAACTTATGCAGTTTTAATAATTTAATTTAATTTTATTTCTATATTTGAGTTCTATAATATAAATTTTTTTACAATTATGTCATTATGGCACTGTGTAAGATTATATATTTGTTATAACGTATGTCTCAATTTACAGAGTATAAAGGTATAAAGTGTGTGCTATCTATTATTGCAGCATTGGTCGAATTGAGTGTCTGTTGCTTGCGGTCATTGTGATAGCATTATACCACTACATTTTAACCACTGTATATTTATTTATATACAAATGTGTTCCATTCATTATAAATTAAACCTATTTATATAGGTCCAGTGACGACTACGAAAAACTACAAAAGAGTAGTGAAGTCAACAGGATTACCAGTTGAAGTGACAGATCTAGTCACGACTGAAGCACCTGGATTACGAGATGGAATTGAAAATTGCGAAGCATCAAGAAACATAAATGAAGATGATGCCGATATAACTCTGGAAGAGTTCGAATTATATTCCGATATGGAATGTAAAAGGAAATACTGCGAAGTGAAGGATAAAATATATTTCCTTTTTGATTATTGCCATCTTTTTAAGTCATTGAGAAATATGATACTTAGAAATGATGTGCTAACAGCTAACGGAATAGTTAGCAAAAAAGTGCTAGAACGGATATACGAGGAAGATAAGAAAAACTTCATATTCAAACTTTGCCCAAAGCTGACTAGTCGTCATTTGTATCCTACAAATTTCGAAAAGATGAATGTACGACTAGCAGTGCAACTTTTGAGTCGAACAGTTGCAACAGCAATCGAATTTTGTGATAGTTTGATGCTGTTTACAGATAGTTACACGAAGAAGTGTGTAAAAGCAACTGCACTGTTTATAGAAAAATCAAATGATGTATTTGATGTACTAAACAGTAAAAATTTAAATAATAAAAATCCACTGTCTAGAGGATATAAACGCGTAGGAAAGAAAGAACGCGATATCCTAAATTCATATATTGAATTATTGAAATCGATTGTGTTACCGAAAAGCAGGCAATGTAAAATGCATCGATGGCACTATTGTGACTATTAAGGCAATGATGATGCTATCAGAAGAAATATTTGAAGAACTCCCAAGCATCCAATTCATTTTATTGGGAAAAATGAATCAGGATGCATTGGAAAATACTTTCTTTCGCATAAGATCAGCAAGTTGCTTAAATACACATCCGTCGATATCAGAATTCCAATATATTTTGGCAAAGCTGATATCGATGAAGATAACTACCTTCGAGTACCAGAAGCAGTTAGGAAACTGCGAATCTGATGAAGGTACATACCTGGAATGGCATGCGGCCACCGTAGAAGGTATGCAGTATCAATTGGACAGATCAGAGATTAATGTGGAGGAGGAAGCTAGAAACTTGAGTGACGAACAGGCAGTATTGGATGTAACACCAAGTACTAGCTCCGCCATTACCACAAATGTCCAACGATATTTTGCAGGGTATGGATTATATAAAACCCTCAAAAATAATATGCAATGCGAGAAATGCAACTTGTTGTTAGTAAAAGCTGCGAATGCACTGGCACAGATTACAGAATTGTGGATTAACAAGAAGAATTATAAATCTGAGTTGAATATAATGCATTTAATGAATCCCTCAGATAGCTTCTTTAATCTATGTGTGCAGCACTACACATGGTACACTGAACTGTTTAAGAAAATATCTCACAAAAAAGGAATAAAACAACACATTATTGAGATAATAAAATTAAAAACAGCTTCCTTACCCGAATACAAGAACTGGTTTAGTCTGCAAGATGACTGCTACCTGCACAATGTACAAATATTGGAGTTTTACATAAGAGTTCTCCTATACAAAAACTCAAAATGGCTGTTATCTTTCTATAATGAAAACAAAAAAGAAACCACCCGCAAAAAGGCTGAAAAGCTGAAAAAGTTAACGAAATGAGCACTGTTAACAGAGATTTCGATAAATAGAAAGACATTAAAAATTACAAGATTCACAGCAATTGCCAAATCCTCTTACCCGCAGAAAGCAATTTTAAATCTGGAAGCAGTTTCTATAAAAAAAAAATTTGGCTCGATTACATCAGATAAGTCTGTCCTATCCTCAATAGAGTGGCGAATCGAATGCGGCTGTAGTATATTAATAAATTTTTTTTCAAGTCATATAAAAAACTTAGTTTTAAACACTGGACTCACCATCAGCTCCATAATTTTATTATTGGACTAGAATAAGTTACTTTAAATAATTTTAAGTAAAGTAAGACATCGTTGGACCTATCACCAGTTCCACAAATTGATTGGTGGACTATACTAAGTGAATTTAAGTATTAGATAATTTGTTATTTAATTAAAAATTTACAGTTGACCCTCGAGAATGCAGTATGGTCGGGTATGGTGCACTGCTGTATATAATCTTGGAGTTATCATCAGTTCCAACATTCAATAGTTGGACTAATTTAAGTTAGATTTAAGTCCAAATCGACGGCAGTAACCTTGTCGTGGTGATTTGGCTTATCCCATATTATAAATAATATACTATAATATGGAAACAAATAACTGCCTTTATTTTTAATTTAAATTTATATTCACCAAAAAAGTAATCAAGTAATAATGAAAGATTTACTTTTATAATCATCTAATTCTTTTCCAGAAATACTTGAAAATATTTTCCAGAAAAGATGAAAAAATTTATATCAACTCGGAGCAAAATGTAAGTACATAATTAATTTTACTTTACAATATTGATTAATAAACTCCTTTACAGAAAAAGTCCCAAAAAATGAAGCTTGAATGGAAGCGCTGCAGCACAGAAAGTTATATGTGAGTTTTCATTTATATTAAAAAATAACATATTTACATACATATATATATATATATGTACATATTGCTGATCTTTGAAACGTCTTACAAAACATTAAAACATATGATCTAAACGGCATAAGAATGTTTGACCTACATTCGCGTTAAATACATGTGTACTTTGTCTCATATATATGTACATACATATGAATTATTTATTCAAAAGCATACACACATTTACAATACCGAAGACGAAGTTTATTTGATTTCAGTATTGTGTGCTTATTGTGTATGCTTTAGCGCTCACAAGTGCATTTTTACATATTCGCATTCTTCCATTCTTCTCGTGTTCTTTATTTTATACGGAAGGACGCACAACCAAATATAATGTTTGGCACAACTTTCCGCATCAAAGAACAACGAAAGACTGATAACAACAAGAACAGAAATTCGTTCCACTACACCAAATTGCCCTGCAACATTTTTTTTTGACCAAAATGTTGATCGCCATCTGCCAGCAACATAATTTAGTACTGAAGAGTCAGTTGTCGCATATTCTTTATAGAGAGTATTTGGTTAAGCTTGCGAATAGTGCCTTTTGTACTTGCGGTCTAGTTACACTGAAATGAAAGCCTGTTACAGTAATTATTTCTTCCATTAATTGTACTTCCTAATTGAATTTTAGATACTAAATTTTTGGAGAGCTATGTATGTAAAAGAAAACCACGGTTGCCTTGATTTGCAGATCAGCCGTAATGATGTACAAACAGCGCCAACCGAGACGAGTAATAAATTAACAAATACAAAACGATTGAATATCTTTCTTAATTGATTTTATTTCATTTTTAAAATAGTTACATGTGAAAAACAATACAATTGGACAGATAAAAATATCAAATTGCTGCTAAATCTTTACTTGGAAAGAAAAGATAAGTTTAGGGATCCTAAGACCAGAAAGAGAACTCTTTGGCAAGAAATAGCTGCTAGTATGAAAAATGCTGGGTACGATACAACGGAAGAAACTGTTGATCGAAAGTGGCGCAATTTAAAAAAAACCTACAGCACAATTAAAGACAACAATAGAAACAGTTCTACAGGTAGAGGAAGAATAAAGTGGCAATATTTTTAAATTTTTGAGGAATGATCAGATGATCGCACAATTAATTTTGGTCAAACAATTTCATCCATGGCGTCATCAACAGATTCCCCGACCACTTCAGCACAATCATCATATGCACCAAAATCATTTTTACCGACTTCGATTCCTTCAGCTAACTTATCTTCAACATATCCCCATCACCTTCACTAGTACGTGTACCACATCAGTTGTCCATAGAACGATCTTCTTCACCAATATCACCAAATACTTCAGCTAATGCAGCTTGTTCGAACTGCATTTTCAACTTTTCTGCAGATGAATCAAATTTGTCTGAAATTTCCATTAATCTCGAAACTACACGCAAGCGTAAAGCAAGAACAGAAAACAAAAATGAACGAAAACAATATATAACAACATTACAAAAATTAAATAGCAATATAGAGCAAACCAATAAAATTATGCAAGAACGAAACAATATTTTGAAAGAATATGTTAATAAATTATAATGAAAACTATACAGCCCTATTATCAATGTCAACTGTTTACATACCCGTGTCATTTTATGCAATAATAATAGTTAAAATTTTTAATTTTCTTTTATATTTTATTATGGTTTGTTTTCACTAAAAAATTAATTTATCATTTTTTAGAAATATTATTAAGAATAAACATGTTTTTATTTTTATGAATATATTCATAGGCATTAATGGAACAAGTACAAAAGCAGAAACTATTATAATAAAGTTGATATAATTATTCACAAACTACTTGCTATGTTGTTTCTCTTTTGTGTTGCTTCTTCAGAATCAATATGATTTGTAGAAATATTCTCTGCCGCCGAAGCAGTTCCACTGTCGTCTTGTAATCCTCCATCCAGATCATCTTCTATATCTTCGTTTTCAATTATGAAGTTGTGTAGCATGCATGCTGCAGCTATCATATGATTTCCGAAAGTAGGATCACTTATATCCATATACTGTAGACGTCTAAATTTTGCTTTCAACCGTCCAAAAGCTCTTTCAATAACTGAACGAATTGAACTTAGCCGTTTGTTGTATCGCACCTTAGATGTCTCAAGATGCCCATTGTCTCGAAATAGTGTCATCAAATTAATCAGAAATGGATATGCACAGTCCCCAATAAGGTGTTGTCCTTCTCGTAGAAGTGGATTTTGTTGGTCTTTTAGTTTAGTAAAAATCTCACTATGCCTGAATACACGTGCCTCGTGCATCCTTCCTGGCATTCCAATAAAGACATCTATAAATCGAGTACGATGGTCACATACTCTTATAAAAAAAAGTGTAAAATATTTTTCCAATATTATTAAAATCACCAATACCTTGCAAAATTATAGAATGAAACTGTTTCCTGTTGAAGTAGTCATTAGCGTTTCCAATTGGTTGTTTGATGGGAATATGACATCCATCTATTGCCCCAACTACTCCATATATTCCGTGAGAGCGTGGAAAAAATATCTTCAAATAAAAAAAAAGAAAATCTTGCCTGAGACGACGAAACAGTTCGATCAGAGGTTGGCCAATTGACACAAAATATTTAAATATATTGTGTGCAGAACTATTGGCAATATTAAATCTATCTCCAGCTGCTAGGAAAGATTCTGGCTTACTCAATAACCAAATTGTAAGCAGAACTTTATTTTCCAGGCTCATGTTCTAGTTAATTACTTTTGAGCCACTCAAATGATGACCTAATACATTTAATAGAGACCCAAATGTAGTTTTGGTCATCCTGAAGTGCGCGTAAAATTGGTCGAAATTATAATTTGGGATTGTTATCTCAAAATATTCTTTATTCCGCTCTTTAGTCTCTTCCCTCATTTTCAAAAATTCACTTGAAATTTGACACATTTCAATTGTATCCGGAATCAACTGCAATGTAGTTGCGGTCACTTCTTCATCATTCAAAAATTCTAATATGATATTATGCGCGTCCATTTTATGCCTTTAATTTAAAATTGCGAATGATTCTAAAAAACAGACAGTGTTGAAATTATTAGCATTAACTGACAATCAGTTGCGAACAGCTGTTCTTTCAATAAAAAATGTAGCGGAACATTCACAAACAAAGTACGCTGTTTCACTCACCCGATAGGCAACCGATAGGTCGCCAGAATGCAGCCAATGTGTGGAGATATTTTTCATAAACATTCGATTCTTATCAAATACAGTAAATAAAGAATATGCGACCTCGAGAATGAAGCAATATTTTAAGGTTTTGTACTAAACCGGGGAATGTCGCATATTCTCTATTTACTGTATTTGAACCAAATACGATATATTAGGAATATGCGACAATCATCCCTCCGATACTAAAACGTGATGCTAGAAACTAGTAACAGCATGTTTATAAGAATCAAATGTTTATGAAAAATATCCCTACACATTGTTCTTGTGGATTGCGACTTTTAAAGCAAAATTAAATTTTCTTTAAAATTAGTTTTTCTGATTATGATTAGTTTTTCTGTGTAATTTGATTCGGCAGGTTGTTTATTATCCTGCGGATGAATAAAATTACACAAATGGAATAATGCGAAAATGACAAAATATTAAGTGATATTCAGATATTTTATAAGTATATAGTCACTAGGCTGTTTATCTAATTCTAATTTATTATATTTATTTACTGTGTTCTCAATTGGAAAATCAATTCCGGCAACTTCCGGACAAACTCCGTACTCTCATTCGGGATTTTAAATTGAACACATTCATTACTATCAGTCAGGAAAATCTCCGTACACTTATTCGTGATTTTAAATTGAACACATTCCTTACAATCAGGACAAACTCTGTACTCGCATTCGGGATTCTAAATTGAATACATTGATTTTCTACTACAGCTTTAGAATTTATCATATTGGTCTCATCAATAATAACATCTCTAGCTATTACAAATTTTCTAGATTCCATATCCCATACCTAAAAACCATTCGACTCATACCCAAAAAGTATACATTTTCATGATTTTTGATCAAACTTTCTTTTTCTTGTGTTGTCATGAACGTATATTGTTGAACCGAAAATATACTTAAATGCTTAAGATTTGGCTTTTCACTGTGTCACATTTCATATGGTGTTTTCATATTTTCTTTTAATACAACACTAGGATTTCTGTTAATTAATTATGTTGCTGTTAATACAACTTCACCCCAAAAGGTTTTCCGTAATTTTGCCCCATTAATCATTGCACGAGCCTTTTCCGTAATATTTCTAATCATTCTTTCATTCTTCTCCATTTAACTGTGGAGTATGTGGAACAGTTTAGTGATAAGTAATGCCTTTCTGAACTCAGTACCCTCTCATCTCATTGGACAATAATTCCCTACCATTGTCAATACACAAATTAACAATTTTTATATTAAAATGTGCTTAACTTTTTGCTACAAAATCTTTCAAGACTGCAAAAAAATCAGACTAGTATGTAACCAAATATGTTGCAAAATACTGAGTATATTGGTCAATAAAAACCACATAATAATTTTTACCAACTATAGTAGTAGGTGACCACAGACATCAGAATAAACAACAAATAAAGGTATTTTTATATCATCTTTATTTTTAAAGTTTTCGAAACGAAGTCTAGCCTGCTTCACATTTATGCATGCTTCACATAACTCATTGTTAGCGTGTACATTCTTAAGAAAATTGGTGTCATCAAACATGGTCTTCCCTTATTTCCAAAAATTTCCCTTTCCTAATATGCCCTAGTCTTTCATGCTATTATTGATATTCATTAATCCTACTGACACTTTATATACGAGTATATGCCTGGCACAATTGTATGTATACCACAATAAATTCAATATTTGGAGCATTGTTTTTGTATTTACCATCCATAATTACTTGATAGCTCTTACTTATGTTTACAGTTCCTGGATGAAATTCAATTGACATCCAGCATCCTGCATCCTCTTTACTGAAAGTAAATTTTCTGGAATATCTGTGCAAAACAGATCATCTTCCAGAGTAATATCATGCAATAAATTGTTGAGGAGTCTCACTATGCCCTTCTTGTTTGCATAAATATATTCGCCGCATTTTGCTACAACTATCTGAATAGGCGGCTCCAGCTTTACAAACTTAGTAAACAGGCTTTCGCCGTTAATGAGATGATCTGAAGCTCCTGAATCCAAGGAAGAAAAGGAACACTGCTCTCCCTTTTGCAAGTTGCCTTATTTCTCACCATAAATGCAAAGCCTCCTTTGGGTTGAACTATTGCCATTTGTGCCTGTTTATCTTTTTCTTTCTTTTATTGTTTGAAATTCTTTTATATGCAGAATAGTACTTTTTAATGTGTCCAGCTTTGCTGCAGTAATAACATTTCGTTTGCATATTTGATTTATGTGGTTTATATAATTTATATTTGTTTTTATTTTTGAAATTATTGAGTTTGTTTTTATTCTCGTTTTGATTGTTGTTATTACTTACAGCTTTGCAAAACTTTCGAACTAGTATCTTTACTGGCGCTTTCCAATTATATTTCATTATCAAGCAATCGATTTTTGACAAATGCTAATGTCAAATTGTTTCCCGACAAAGTTTGTATGACAGTAATCACTCCATCATAACAAGTAAACAATAAGTGCGACACTTTATACATCTCATCCATTTTTCCTTCTGCAGCCAGTAACTCAGTAATCAAATCGTCTAAAATATTGTAATGAGTTAAGGGTGGAGATTCTCCTTTCAATTTTAAGGTGAACAATTTTTTTAGGATTATCAACTGCGATACTAAACTTTTTCTTTCATAAATTGCGTCTAGATTTTGAAATGATTGTTTTGCAATATCTCGTTATTTGCAAAGCAGAAAAAGGAGTTATTTAAATATTCAATAATTGCGCTTTTAGCACTCTTTTCCATTTTCCGCCAATCTTCAGTAATTTTCTCTGGCACATTGCTGTCAATGACTTTCAATACAACAAATTCACTTAAAAGGGCTCGGATAAAATATTTCCATACGGAGCATTTTTTATTAATAATTTCGCTTTTAATTTACTTAATTTATTGCGCGTGATAGAACGTAAACTGGGCCCATAAACTTTTGAAGATTATACTTTTATATTTCTTTATTATAGTAAAAGAAAACACGGTATTTTTTTATATTAATTTATTTCGTATTTAACAATTCTTTATTAAATCGTTTCTTTCTTTTGTGTACGATCGAAAATTTCCAAAATCCATAAATTTATATGTGAGAAATGTGGCAATTAATGCTTTATATTAAAACTTGTAATATTTATCGCGTTTTATGATAATGTTTTTATAAATAAATGTGAAATATATTTCAATAATTTTGCTGGCATTAACATTTTTGTTTTATTCAGTAATTTTTTGGTTAACTTTGTGCCGTGAAAGTTGCTATTGTGTGTTTTGCTGCGACAATGGGAATATAAAAGAAATAATTATGGGAAGTTAAATAAAAAACACATGTACACATATATTTATTATTTTATAATTTTGGTTATTTTATTTATATATTTATGTTCATACATAGTGTCAACACACTGTTTCTCCCTATGTTCCGCTTGTTCATGATATACATTGCGTCTCATATCTACTGTTGCGTCTCATATATCTGTCTTTATTATCTACTGTTCATTCATGTATTTACTTGTATTCATTTTTCTTTATATATTATTCTTGGCTGAGAGAAGAGTCAGTCGTTGATTTGCAATAAAGCCGAAAGGTTATCTTGACATCTGTCTAGTAGTGACAGATATCAGAAGTGGGATCAAAAAGGAATTGAATCGTTATACTGTTGCTCAATTAAAAGAAATATTGCAGACGCTTGGATTGGACGCGGGTTGAGAACAAGTGGCTCGAAAGCTGAATTGATGAACAGAATCCAGGAGGTGGACGCAGAGGTAGTCATGCCAATTTTGGACTCGCTGGTGTCATTGGGCGCATGTGGAGCGCAAGGTAATGACCGAAATCATCAAGAGAATGGGGAACCAACGAGGGACGATGCACAAGTGAGGACGCAGCTCGAGTTGCAGGTAAGCGCACTATGTGAGGCAGTGGGATTGCTAACTGCGCAGTTGCAAACTCTACGTCCAATGGGTCCGAATGTTCCAGAACCATGTACAGCCTGCAGCCGTCACAACGCATCAGTGGATGCGACACATATTTCGTCACAGAACGCAATCACACAAGCCACAGTAGTAAGCTCGCCACAAGCAACTTGGCATGGTCAACCGACGACACAGGCGTCACCAAATTCGTATTCGATTTCGGCGCAACGGAATTTTCCACTTGTTTTGCAGTCGTATGCGTGTGCTTTGCCGACTGCGCAGCTGCCGCTTTCGTCGAATGCTATATTACAATCGTCGTCACCACAGACCGCTCAGCAAGCAGCGCAGCATCAAAATGCTTTTTCATATATGAATCCGGGTATGCTGTCTACACAGACAACTATGCAAGCAACGGATGACAGATGTACAAATATAGCTAGAGGTAAATATACACATACACCAAGTGAAGCAGCAGCAATTCTGCCTGAATTCAACCCGATTGACAGCACGTATTAATCAATGCAGTTCGTTGAAAGAGTTGAGCAGTTGAGAACAATGTATCATTGGGAAGATACGTTCGTGATTTTTGCTGTTCTCAGTAGGCTGAGAGGAGTGCTAAAGCAATGGGCGGATGCTCAGCCAGCATTCCGGGAATGGAACGACTTCGTTGTAGCATTTTTGACAGACTTTCCATATGTAAGAAACTCTGCTGATTGTCACATTCGTATGATGAATACTAAAATAGGTAAAGGAGAGAAACTTATTGAATTTTATTATAAAATGTTGGCAATAGGCCGCAGGGACAATATCGATGACAGGTCAATAATTCAGTATATTGTGAATGGGTTGGCCTACGATAATTTGCGTAAGACTTTAAGTGCAATGAAATTTGCAAAGTGTGGTGATTTGTTACAATCATTGATAAATATATCGACGAATTATGAGAATAGATATAGCAGATTAAATGAAGTGAATCAAAGAAGTGTGCAGCAGGAGTCAAAGGTTTCAGTTGATGCGAAAAAGAGTTCAGCCGGCTTAATTTGTTTTAATTGCAGGGAAAAGGGGCACATTGCGAAGAACTGTGAAAAACCCAAGAGGAAACCCGAAGTAAAACAAAGTGAACGGGTATATCAAGTAGCTAGCGATGAGGGTGAAGAAAGTGTAGACACTGAAATGACAGTTAACAAGATTGAAAATAAAAATATTTGCAAGGAACTGTGTAAACAAATTACGATCTTGGGTGCGAAAGAAATTAAGTGTAAAATTCGGGTAGTAGCAGATCTTTGGTGAAGCAGGCAATTGCAACCGAGTGTGGCTTGTGTGTCATCACATGCAAAGAGAAGTTAATTGGTTTTGCTGGTGGTGAAATTATTTGCAACGGAAAGGTAATAGTGCCTATACTCGTAAGATTTGATGAAGTTGTACGTGTGGTTGAATTAGTGATTGTTAATGATTGTGTGATGGGACACGACGCACTTGTTGGAATTGACGTGCTCTGAAAAGGTAAAGTAGTCATTGAGGGTGGCACATGCAGGGTAATTAGGGCAATTAGCAGTCGTGAGTTAGACATAGGCAGTGAGCTACGAAATGATGCGCTAGTTGATTTAGTGAACAGATATGCAATTTGTTATCTGAGTTACCTGAGCAGGGAATGTCAAGGCAATTTAAGATGGATATAAGGTCAACGTCACAGAGACCAATAGCAAAGAAACCGTACAGTATTCCAATTCCGAAGCAACGAGTTGTGGAAGAAATAGTCGAAGAGCTGCTGCAGTTAGGTATTATTCGAAGATCAACATCCTTATATGCATCTCCTAACGTTCTTGTACGAAACCAAAATGGTGAAGACAGACTATGCGTTGATTTTCGCGAACTTAACGCTATAACAGAAAAGCAGCCGTGGCTAATGCCCACATTGATGGTGTTTTAGCAACATTATCAGGTAAAAGGTACTTCACTACGCTAGACCTTAGGTCGGGTTATTATCAAATTGAATTAGAGGAAGAGGCGAATGAGTTTACCGCATTTGTTACGCACAATGGACACTTTGAGTTCAATAGAATGCTCCATGCTCCTTTCAAAGGATGATGTCGCAATTAGTGGCACCCTTGAATGAAGTCGTAATTAGTTATGTAGATGAAGTGGTTATAGCGGCAGATACTGAGGAGGATAATTTATTTTACTTGGAAGAATTTTTGAAAATAATCCAAAAAGAGGGGTTGACGTTAAGATTATCTAAGTGTATGTTTTTAAGGCGTAATGTAACATTCTTAGGGCATCAGGTGGACATGAATGGAATACGACCAGGAGTTTTTAAAACAGTAGCCATAGAGAAATGTCCGACACCACATAATCAGCTAGAGATCAGACGTTTCTTGGGGTTGACTGGGTTCTTCCGCAAGTTCGTTCCCGGATATGCATTAATCGTTAAACCACTCACTCAGCTGACGAAGAAGAACGCAGAATTTTCTTGGGACTCCAAATGCGAGGAAGCATACCAGCAGTTGATTAAAATTATTACTAATGCTCCAGTTCTGGCAATTTACGATGTTTCCAAGGAACATGAACTGCACGCTGACGCATCAAGTGTGGGTATAGCTGCAATTCTGTTGCAATGAGAGGCAACTTACCTGAAACCGATTGCGGACTATAGTCGAGCATGTACGCCACAGGAGAAGAATTACCATGCATACGAGCTGGAAGTGCTTGCTGTCGTTGAAGCATGCGAACTTTTTAAAATGTTTCTGATGGGTAAGAGTTTTACAATCGTTACCGATTGTCAAGTGATAACCACGGCGAAAATGTCAAAACCAATGGTTCCAAGGGTAGCGCGTTGCCTTCTTAGATTGTTGGAGTACGAAAGCACCATAGTTCATCGTGCTGGGTTATCGATGGGCCATGTCGACGCCATGAGTCGCGCCCCGGTTGAAGGAGAAGAGCAAGTTGAAGATATTAGTGCAAGATATTGACGTTATCAGTTGACTGGATAGGATCAATGCAACTACAGGACAATAAAATAAAAGAAATTGTAAACAATTTGCTAAGCAGCGGTGACACTGGACGGCGAACCGAAATCAGCTCCGAATATTGTTTGAAGAATAATCGATTATTTCGAAAAGGTGAAAACGATCGTCGATTATTAGTCATTCCGAAAGGTATGCGATGGCGTATATTTAAGCTATGATGTAGGTCATCCTGGGGTCGATGGAACCATTAAGAGAGTTCTGCTCAACTTTTGGTTCCCACGTTTAAGAAACTTTGTTAAGGGTTTCATTAAATCCTGCATCGAGTGCTGTTATAATCGAGAGCCGAAGCGTAAGCAGTGTGAGCTCTACGGGATGGACATCCCACAGGTTCCATTTCAAACGCTGCATGCAGATCATCTGGGGCCATTTGTCAAAAGTCGATGTGATTACGAATACGTTTTTGTCATTGTGGACGCGCTCACAAGGTATACCGTGGTGGTACCAACTCGATCAACGAAAACTAAACCGGTAGTAGATGCACTAAATCGGTTGACTCTTAGTTTTGGGCTGCCTCAACGCATAGTAACGGATCGCGGAACAGCGTTCACGTCAGCGGCTTTTAGTACCTACTGCGAATCAAATAGCATTCAGCATATAAAGGTAGCAGTGCGAACACCTCGCTCAAATGGTTTAGCAGAGCGAATAAACCAGGCTATTTTGGCGTTCTTGCGGACATCATCTAACAATGCGAAAGTTTGGGATACACATATTCGCCTGTTACAGTGGTCATTGAATGCGACAACAAAGTTTTCACCGATCGACCTGATTTACGACTTCCCACTTCGCGATTTGAGCGGAAATAAGATGTTAGCAGCGCTCCAATATGATGACGACCAACTATATATGAATGGACGGCGAGGGGAAGCTATCCGAAACATTGAGGCAGCAAGGGCCAAATGGAAGACCAAGTTCGATGCCCGCTACAGTAAACCAGTGCCTTATGAAGAGGGGTCACTAGTTCTATTAGAAGCACCACCCACAAGCACAGGCGAGTCCACGAAACTACAACCCAAGTACAAGGGCCCATACATCGTGAAGAAGGCGGTAAGATTCGAACGATACGTTATCGAAGATGTTGACGGCGCGCAACGTTCTCAGCGACGATACAGTACAATCGCCACGGTTGATAAGATGAAACCGTGGTGTGCCTTGTTCCCCGAAGTAAACGACGATGATGGTGTTGAAGATGACTTAGATCCAAGATAACTCGGGACGAGTTGATGTCAGGAGAGGGCGAGCTGTCAACACACTGTTTCTCCCTATGGCAACTCCGCTTGTTCATGATATACATTGCGTCTCATATTCTTTATTATCTACTCTTCATTCATGTATTTACTTGTATTCATTTTCCTTTATACTCGTATATTATTCTTGGCTGAGAGAAGAGTCAGTCGTTGACTTGCAATAAAGACGAAATGTTATCTGTCTAGTAGTGACAATAGTTCTACATACAGATATGCATGCATATAGTTACGTTTGCAAGGTGGACCGAAAAATAGAACAACGCATCTTTTCATATTGGAAGTCAAAAAAAAACTGAACTTTATTCTTAACGAAAGCTTCTTCTTATTTTTACAATAATACATAGATACATAACATGGCAAAAGTAATCGGTAATCGAGAAGAGATCATAAGGTTATTATCAGGGTTGATTAGTTATGTAGGAGTAATAAGTTAGGATAAGGTTACATATGTGACTATATACATATAAGTAATTATAAATACAAAGGCTTAAGCTAAACAAAATTTGTTAAGTTATGATATTTACAATAGATAAATAAAATATTAAACTTGTCTCCTGTAGAAGTGAAGCAACCACTTTTTTTTATAATTGAGCCTTTGCAGCCGCATCAGTCGAACTTGCGCTAAAATAACTTCTCGTTCTAAATCCTATAATTAATTTTTATACCCTTTACCTTTAACAAAGGTAAATAGGGTATACTAATTTGGTGCTTTTGAAAGGAGTTGCAATTTCAAGAAGGAGGTGTGGTAGGTATGGACATGTATATACAGATATGATCAGAATCAACCAATTTTTATTTTGTTCATCCGTCTGTCCGTATGTGGCCACTTTTTTTCTACACCGTCAGAGCTATCTTAATGAAAGTTTGCAAAAGTTGGATAAAGATACAGAACCAGATTGCTATATGGGCCGATTTGGACAAAGACCACGCCTACCACCCATATAAGGAAGTTTTTTCACCTTTTTTAAAATGACTATAACTTCGGTCCGTTCGATGGAATCGTGACGCAATTTGGCAGTTTTGGAGATGTGGGTCCTACTCTGGTCTGGTAGAGATTTACGGACGAAATTTTACTTGAAGAAACATGTGGACATTATAAAGCTATCTGCAACAAATGGGGCTGATCAGGGAAAAGACACGTTCACTTTTGATATAAAGAAGTGTCGGGTCTAAAATTAAAGTTTGCCTACCCATGCTCGTATTGATGTCAGCGAAATAAAAATTTGCAGAAACATACATGGGTTCCATAATAGTGTGTGTGCAGAATAGGAGATCATAATACTACTGCCACGTCCACATTTAACCAAAAATCCTTACTAGGTTCCAACTAAAGATTTATCAACGAAACTTCACAGGAATATTGCGGGAAAGAACCGTAAACCACACACAAAATGGGCGTGTTATTTTTACAGCCACGCCCACTATTGACATATTATTATAACTTACGACCTATACAATATTTTTGGACGAAATTATATTAGTACGTATATGGACCCTACATATGCAAGAATTAGGGTCGATCAGATGAAGGAAACGCCTCCCTCCCATATAATGAACTTTGGGGACCCCACTTAAAAACAATTACCCTATCTAGTGATGATATATGAATACAAATTAGTAGCTGTATACATTGCATCTGTTCTAGGATACATTGCAAATATGGGCAGATTATTACTACTGCCACGTCCACAATCAACCAAAAACCATTACTAAGTTCCATTTGAATATTTATCAACGAAATTTCACAGAAAGGTTGCGGGTACCAACATTAAACACCACCCTTATTGACATATTTTTATAACTTGCTTCTTATACAATATTTTTGGGCGAAATTGGTAGCAGTAAGTATTAGTTCCGAAAAAGGATGCATGCAAAATATTGGCACATTATTCCTACTGCCACGCCCACAATTACTCATTTTTGGAGCCTTATGCAAGGCTCGTCAACGAAACTTCGTATGAAGCTACAGAGTGATAGTATAAAACACAAAACAAAATGAAGAATTATGAGCCCTGTATAGATAGGATCTTAAAATTTTAGACCTATACAAAATTTTTAAAAAACATTTGTTGACTTTATAAAGTCATACAAAACAAATGAGGTGGTCTAGATAAAAGACGGCTTTTCGGTTTTTTTAAAAATTTGTTTAAGCACGCGTCATTTATTCTTATGAATAATCTTCTGATGGCATTCAAAGTATAGTGAAGTTGGTAATGTTTACAAAATGGCGGATTAGAACATGAAAACAGTCGCAAAACATTCACTTTTGAAAATTTTTTTTAAACACGCGTCAATTATTCTTATGAATAATCTTTTGATGTAATTGAAACTATAGTAAATTTGGGAATGTTTAGAAAATAGCAACATATGAAATCCGTGGCAAAACATTTCTTTTTTACTTATTTTAAAGGCGTGCATCATCAAAGGCAAGCGTCATTAAAGGCATGCATCATTAAAGGCAAACGTCATTAAAGGCATGCATCATTAAAAGCTAGCGTCATTAAAGGCATATATTGTTTATTTTTCTGAATAATCTTCCGATGTTTACAAAATGGTGGATTATGAATTATACAGAAAACGTTCCTTTTATTTGAAACAATTTTCATTGATTCAGATCAACATTACATTTTGAAGTGAGTGGTTCTATTCAATTTGATAGCTCCTCAAAAAAAATTGAGTGATTTTATGAACAACTATTTTTATTATAATATATACAAAAAAAATTTTTTTAAAATTGTTAATGAAAAAAGAAAGAGGGACGATATATTCTTTATTGTATTTTTCAATATTTAAAGAAAGTGAAGTCCTTAAAAAAAAAACTTTTTCAAATTTAATTAATGAATGGTCATTTTTAAATCTACGGTTAAAAAAATGTTTCATTGCTAACTATTAAACTAATTAACTATGCAGCTAAAGAGTGCTTATAACAGCACAAGGGGATCCGCTTGCAGTGTTTCCAGTTCCAGGATCGTATAAAAAGTGTAATTAAAGAAATATTATTTTTAGTCGCTCCAAAAAAGAAAATCTTAAATCAACGTTAGAAAATAATCCAGAAATATATCATCATACCATCGGAAGGATATATAAAAAAAATTTTAATTGTCAGGCAAGTAGGTAGGTAGGTAGGTAGGAGTGGCCGCCCAGTTTGCCAAAAGCACACTTGAGCACACATAATGGCCCATTGTGATACCACGGTGTGGCGCCGTTCAAGCACTGACTAAAAAGGTTCCCATACTTGGGATGGAGATAGTCAGCGCAAGGACAGCGCCTGGAAAGGCACGACTCCCCCGTCATGTTTCAGGAAACCATCCTGATACTTTGATGAACCTGGCTATGTCCCTAATATTAATGGATGACAGCTCTGTCAGGCTTGTAAGAAATGGGGCACCAAAGGTGCGAATTCTTCTTCTGCTCAAGGATGAGCAGTGGCATAAGAGTTGGAAAACCGTCTCATCCTCCTCCTCGAAGCCACAGCCTCGGCAAAAGTCATTTGAGGGTAGGCCCAGTCTTTCTGCGTGCTGTCCCATTATGCAGTGGCCGGTCAAAACCGACACAGTTGTCGACAGTGTTATGCGATCAAGTCGAAGAAGTTGATTGGTTCTGTTTTTGTCCATGCTTGCCCAAGTTAGTCTAGCCGTGTGGCAGGATTCCTCGTTAGCCCAGGATTTGTAGGCGTCAGCCAGATATTTCCGTTTGATTTCGAGCTTGGCTGTTGCCAGTGGAATGCCGATGTTTACAGAGGGGTGAATGTCGTGCATTAGCGTGCCTGCCTTGGCAAGCTCGTCCGTCTCGCAGTTTCCCGGGATTTCGCTGTGTCCGGGAACCCAGACTAGGTGCACCCGAGAGTAACTTCCGAGCTCATTTAAATATGTTCGACATTCATGAACTAGTCTTGATGTGGCCGTGGAGCCAAAAAGAGATTTAATGGCGGCCTGGCTGTCTGATAAGATAGATACGTCAACTGCGCCGATATCACTACTCAGCATCCATTTGGCTGCGTGGTAAATGGCCATGACCTCAGCCTGAAAAACGCTGTAATGGTCGGGGAGATGTAGGGAGATGTTTAAGTCCAGTTTGTCGGAAAAGATACCGCTGCCGACTCTACCTCCAAGCTTGGAACCGTCGGTGTAGATTTCGACTGTTTCACCGACGATTCGGTTTTCTGAGGTCCAGTCGCTTCGACTTGGAATAGTGAGGTCGAATTCCCTGTTCAAATCGGGATAAACCGACATATAATCGATAAAGTTGGGGACAGGTGGATCCTGATTCAGAATTGAAGCATGGCCTGTCAGGGTTATGCGCCAGTGCGAAAGAGCGTTAAGTCTAATCGCTGTCAGCTTGGCTTGTTGCTTAACCAGGATCCCCGAGGGGAGCCAGTGCAGCATGGCATAAAAGGCTTTCGTAGGTGTGCTTCGAAGAACGCCAGTGATCAGTAGAGCAATGGATCTTCTGATTTTATCAAGGGGTTTGATATTACAGGCTTTTTCAAGAGCTTGCCACCAGAAGACCGACCCGTATAACAGGTTTGGTTCAACGATGGCCGTGTAGAGCCAGAGCACGACTCGAGGACGAAGTCCCCATCGTGCACCAACTGCTCTTTTACAGCAGTATATAGCGCATGTTGCCTTACGTGCCCTCTCAGCTAGATTGGCTTTCCAATTAAGCTTTGGGTCGAGAATCAGGCCTAAGTACTTAACGTGTGTGCTCAAAGAGAGCGGAGTGCCGTTTAGACTAGGCATTGTAAACTTTGGAATTTTGTACTTCCTAGTGAAAAGCATAGTCTCGGTTTTGGATGGGTTAACCCCAAGTTCGAATTCGCGACACCAGTTCGACACAATAGTAAGTGAATAGTTCAGTTTTTCGGAAAGTGTTTGGGGGAATTTGCCGGATGCCGCGATTGCTATGTCGTCTGCATAGGCTATCACTTTGCATCCAGTAGATTCCAATCTCACCAGTAGTGTGTTAACTGCCAGGTTCCAGAGGAGGGGTGATAAAACAACCCCTTGTGGCGTGCCCCTGTTAACCACCCTCCTGGATTGGGCACTGCCGATCGTGGAAGTGATGATCCTAGATTTTAGTAGAAGCTCTATAATTTTAAGAAGACCTGAATTCAGGTTAAGATTATAGAGTGCGGAGATGACAGCGTTGGGGCATACATTGTTGAATGCTCCCTCGATGTCCAGAAATATGGCAAGTGTCAATTCCTTGTACGCCAAGGATTTGTCAACTTGAGAAATGAGGGAATGAAGTACTGTTTCAACCGATTTGCCTTTAGAGTAAGCGTCTTGAGATACAGAGAGAAGAGAAGGGTTGATCGATGTCCTGATATGTAGGTCAAGAGCTCTTTCTAGAACCTTAAGAAGAAAGGATGTTAGACTTATGGGTCTGTAATCCTTAGGTTTGGTGTGCGAGGCCTTCCCAACTTTTGGTATGAAGACGACCCGAGCCGTACGCCAGCGTAAGGGAATATATTGCAATCTGAGGCTTGCATTATATATTTGTAGCAGCCATGGAAGGTTAATCTCTTCCCCATTTTGGATATCGGCAGGAATGATGCCGTCCGGTCCGGGGGACTTGTATGGCTTAAAGGTTTGAATGGACCACTCAAGGTGACTTTTTGTCACTTGGAATGTGGGGAGGCTATCATGGGAAACCTGCTCCACCTGGTAGAGTGCTTGATCCTCTGAGGCTAAACTCCCTGGGAAATGGGTGTCTAGCAGGATATCAAGGGTTTCGGCGCTTGAGTGAGTCCAGCTGCCATCGGCAAGTAATTATTAACAAACTATTATTATTTTTATTAAGTTAGTGCAGTTCATTATATTTTTTACTATTATATATTTACATCTATTACATATACATATTCTATTTTTTGACTATTATAAATTTACATATATTACATAAACATATTGCTAATATATATGTAGGGGTATTCTATTTTATAGTAAGATGACTTCAATAAAACACGATTTTGGCTAATGTTTAATATTTTAATTAATGTTTATTTAATTAATGTTTGTTTAATGATGGTAAATCTTATGTCTAGGGTATGATTATATTGTAATTAAACTGATATTAATTATTATTAGCTTATTCTAAATTTCACAACTTTAATCAACTTTAATCGGCTTTACAACATTTGGATCAACTTTACTTTACGAGCGTTGCACAGATACTATCTCGTCTCTCTCTTTTCCTTTAATATAAGTCTGTCTGTTCTCATTCCATTTGTCATATTGTACTATTTCTAGAGTGTTGTCCGTTGAGTTTAAATTATGGTGTTATTAGACTATATGGGCATTTCCCACAATTCGGCCTTTCTGACCAGTATTCGACCCGAATATCTCTGACCATCTTTTCATATTCTCGGCAACAGTGTTAGTCTTGATAGGACCCTCCTGATGTCCAACCTTTTCGACCTCGTATCTACCGTTATGTAGTCTCTTCGTGACTTTATATGGACCTAAAAACTTTCCTCTCAACTTCATTCCAGTACCGAACTGGGTCCGCTTAATGGCAACTAAGTTCCCTACTTCGTACTCTTCTTCAGGCTTCCTCTTTTTATTGAAAGATTTGCAATTTTCCCATTGCATCTACTATAACGAGTATATGGTTGTACGCTTTGTGAGTGGCTTCCATTGGTCCTACGTGATCAATATGATACGTCACCAATGGCCTGTCTTCTTTACTTATGGTTAAATTATTAATAAACTTTCTGAAATAGGACGTAAGTCCTACAAACTTGAGAACCGCTTGGCGATCCTTGGGAACTGAATAGTTCCTTACAGCTTCCGTCTTTTCCTCAATTGGTTTAATCGAACCATTTTCAATGTCGTATCCTAAAAACTTGACCTTTCTTTGTAAACACTGACACTTTTTCCCACTTTGTTTGAAGTCCCTTTTTAGCAGCTTGTTCTAAAACTAATTTTAGCTTCTCTACACCCTCCTTTTCGTCTTTCGATGGAATTGTTATATCATCCAAATACACAATTATTATACCGTCATTTGTTAATTTTCTGAAAACAGCTCGGATGTACCTAGTAAAAACGGCTGGCGAATTAGAAATTCCGAACGGTACAAAATTAAACTCAAACTGGCCTTTACTGGTTACGAAAGAAGTGTATTTACGCGAATTTTCTTCGATGGGAACATGGAAAAATCCATTAACCAGATCTAAAGTGGTATAAACTATAGCTCCTTGCAGATTATCAATTGCCTCGTCCATTAAAGGCATTGGGAAATTATCCCGAATTATTTTCGCATTTATCTTTCTATAGTCGCTACACAATCTTTTAGTTCCATCTTTCTTTCCAACTAATACAACAGGGGAAGAATAATCAGAAATGCTGGGCCTAACAGTACCAGCATTCAACCAATCATCAACTTGTTGGTCTACTATCACCTGATCTGCGTAAGGTAACCGTCTTGGTCTTTGAACGACAGGTATTTCGTCCTTCAGAACGATTTTCATTTCGACTGGACTTGTAACCTTTTGTGCGTAACCCTGAAGTAAATCCATTATCTCGCTTTGTATTTCCGGTTCTAAATGTTTTAAATCGATCTTTTCATCTTCTTGAAATTCCTTGACTGACATACAGATTTTATCGAATTCTGTAAACAAGTCACTTTCAACCTTCTTTTGAATGTCCACTATGTGTATTGGGTCACTACTGACGATGGGATTTTCATCAATTACTCTTTGGTCTAAACTTTCAACATTTGGGGATTTAAAATATACTTCACCATTTTTCATGAGAATCTCAGCTCTGACTAGTAAACTATTTCCTATCATAATTGAATGATTTATGTCCCTCTCCGGAACAACATAAAAATTAGCCTCCTATTGAATACCATCAATTTCGACTTTTGTATTAAAACGACCTGTAGTTTCAATTCTGGCTTGACCTATTCCCAATAGGTTAACCCTTTCATCAATCACGTCAAAGCCTCCTAACGTGATAACCATATCTCTACGCATCAAGCACACATCACATCCGGTATCTATCAACGCTGTAACGGCTTTGTTTCCAAATTTTATTTCTTTAAAAATAAGTTTCGAACCACCGTTTACCATATTCGCTTGATCTGTTTCAGGTTTTATGACTTTTTTGGCCGAATTCTTACATTGATATGAGCGATGGCCAAATCCATTGCACTTAAAGCATTTATCTTGTTTTTCTGGGCAATCCCTGGCAAAATGATTCTTGTTACCACATTTAAAACAATTTTTCTTAACCTTTACTCCTTCTTGTTGCTTTATCATTGCTTTTTGCATATACGACAGCTTCTTTTTCCCTATAATTTGGTTTGATAAATATTCTAACTTTTTCATAAATTTGAATTTGTTCTTTCATATCTGAAATGGTTTTCGCCTGATATAATACACTTTTGTTCATTCGTGAATCTGGGATACCTTCGACAAAATATTCAAGTAAACTACGATCATCTAACTTAATCTGTTTCCCAATTTCCATTAGGGTGTATAAATATTCGCGAAAACTTTCATCTGCCTTCTTGCGTCGATTTCGTAAAAGTTTGTGAACTTCTGCTGTCGACAAATTTTCACCAAATTCAGAAGTCAATGCGCCCTTCAAAGAATGACAATCTTTAAGACCTGTCTGAGTACGAACAAATAATTTTGCGGCACCTTTCAACAATTGCTTGCCATAAATAAATTTTTGTATCGAATTCCAACCTACAGTTTCTGCGTTTTCCTCAAAATCATTTACCCAGTGTCGAACATCAAGGGAATCAGTACCACTACACACACTCAGACTATCAACTACATATTTTAAAGTAAACACGGGATGATTGATCTGTCCGAAACCTGCTTGAACATCTTCATATTGAGATCGAATCGACTCATTATCATCATCTACGGCTTCATGGCCGTAGTGCTGTAATAGCCTATTCTGTAAAAGAGCCTTTAACCCCTTAGTCTCTAAACTCAACTCACGTAATTTGTCACGTAATTCATTACAATTTAAAAGTTTAATTGTCTCAGCTTCCATCTTAAATAGTCAATAGTGCAACAACTTTACAAAAAACTATATTAATTTTTTAAAATTAATTCTTGAATCAATAAAATTTTAAAAATAATTGTTAATTTGCAGCCGCTTAATTTTTATAAATATTTTAGCATTTAATGACGTAAGAATATTTAGAACATTACATAAAAAATATAAAATATTTTTAATCTTTCCTCTTCTTTACTTTTGTAAATCTTTCTTTCATACCTTCTGAACAATTTTTATTATACGTTAACTTCTTCTATATAAAATATTATTCTTTCTTATTTTATATTAACTCCTTCTATTAAAATAATATTCTCTTTTATTTTATGTTAACTGCTTCTATTAAAATAATATTCGCTTTTATTCTTGCTTGAATAATCTTTAAATGTTCAATCTTAACAGCATTAATTTCAACTTTAATACTTTAATTTTTTATTTGACAATCTTTCAACTTTAATTTAAATTTTTATTTGACAATCTTTCAACTTAACACCTTTAAATTTATATCACAACTTTACAACTTTACTCCTTAAATTTTTTAATTGACAACTTTACTCCTTAAAATATATATTTCATAAAAAAAATATCTTCTTTGACATTTCTGCATTCATTTACCTTCACCTCAGCTCTTTGGTGTCATGTACCGCTTTGCAACTTCTTCGTTTGTTTCGTCTACTGACGTCACTAGGCAATTTTTCAACATTCACTTTATCTTCTGTTAACGATTTAACGAAGCACGAATCTGAAAAAAACATGATTCTCTTCGTCGTTTGCATCGTAGGCGGGATCTGGAATATCACAGACTCGAACAAGACAAAAATATATTGGAACACACAAGCCGACGCGAAAATCCGCTTTATCGGGAATCCGAACAAACATACGATACTGTTCGACGTTCCAATCGTAGACGGGACCTGGAATTCCGCAGACTCCAACAAGACAAAAATACATTGGAACACACAAGCCGCCGCGAAAATCTGGTTTATTGGGAAACTGAACAAACACGCGATACTGTTCGACGGTCGAATCGTAGACGGGACCTGGAATTTCACAGACTCGAGCAAGACAAAAATACATTGGAACACACAAGCCGCTGCGAAAATTCAGTTTATAGAGAGCATGAACAAGTAAGGAATACTGTCGTACACGCAGTTCGCGGATTATGCGATTTAGTAATGATGAACCTATATCGCCTTATCCGCGTCATCAGAAATGACAGGAGCATTGGGGAAACTTTGAACGAAGATGTGGTTGAAGGTTTTTTGCAGCCACAAAGTAAAATACGTATAAACATAGGTGAAGAAATTGATCAACGAGAACGTAGTAGTCATAAATATCATAAATATAATAAAGCTATTAAAGAAGGTCTCACAATAATAAGCACTTGCTGTGGAGGTCTTTGGTTTCCTCAACAAATTTCACATTTTAATAGAAGCGTTATTGAAAGCAGTAATAGCTATACAAATGAGGTATTCTCTTTGGCAGAAAAATTTCCCTCAGTATCCAATATATATCCTTTTTGTATAACATGTTCCCGTATTATCAAAAAGAATCATAAGCCTAGTATATGCTTAGCAAACGGTTTGGCCTTTCGTGAAATTCCAGAATGCCTTAAGCGATTGACTCCAGTAAAAGAGAGGTTAATAAATGCTGTCATTGTGATTGTGATTTCATACCGTGCGGAAGTGTTTTTAAAACATTCCACATAGTTTCATAAAAAAAAGGGAAACATAAAAATTAAAATAATAAAAATAATACAAATCTAAAGTGATCACGCAAATCGCCGAGATAGTGACTCTACCACTGGTTTGAGATTGCAGCTTTGTTTAAATTAATGTGTAAAGCAAAAATCAAAATTAATAATAGGCAAAAGTCCAAATAGTGGTAATAACCAAACAACAAACAAAAACAAATTATACATGAGCATTTTGCGCTCTCCACCTCTAGCAAGAGATCGATGTCTCACCCCCGCGCGTCCTTCTGCAACACCAATAAGCAGTTAACCAAAAACTTCACTGAAACCAACGGAGTTGTTCTATCATGAGTTAACTGCGCATGCGCATTTAAGCATACCAACTCAGCAAACGTTAGCAGCAGGAGCCCCTGCAGAAAACACGGAACAACAAACTGCTCAAATAGAGCAAACGACACCTATGATAAATCAGACGGAAAGTGAACAAAACTCTCTCAATGATAATTACGCGCAAGAAGCTAAAGAATTATGAGTAGAAAGCAGCCACTTTCGCACCTACCCAAACACACAAATGCATTCTCATGCAAATACAGCTAACACACACTTGCTAAGCTCAATATCGTCTGATAAACATTAAAACACAACAAATATAACAAATAAAACAATTTCCGCTCAGTCTGCAACTATACAAACAGGCATGGATCGGTATATTCAAATTAAACGGAAACTAAGCCCCCCAAAAAATAATAAATCAACAAAAATATATTAAAGAAATGAAACTCAATGTACAACAAAAGATTTGCCGCACTTAATGATGATGAAGCCAACCAAAGAAAAAGAAATAATTTCAAGTAAAATAAATTCATTTGAAAAAATCAGTAAACCGCCGCCAATCTACTTGCGTGAAAAAAATTCAAACGTTCTGGTTGAAAATATTGCTCGCCTAGTAGGCAAGAATAATTTTCATATAATCTCGCTCAAAAAAGGTAACATACAAGAGACTAAAATCCAAATATATAACGAACAAAATTATCGCTCTATTGCTAATTACCTCGACGATAACAAAAAAAACTATTACACGTACCAATTGAAAAGTAGCCAAGGCCTAACTTTTGTAATAAAAGGAATAGAACCAGAAGTTGAACCAGATGAAATAATGGAAGCGCTGGCAGACGCCGGATTCAATGTAAAAATAATATTTAACATAAAAAACAGGGATAAAATACCTCAACCATTATTTAAGGTGGAGCTCGTTCTAGAGACGAGAAATCTGAAAAAAATTAAACCCACCCTGTTTATAGCCTACGTTACTTAATATATCGTAGAATTTCAATTGAGGAGCCCCACAAGCGCAATGGTCCGGTACAATGCTCAAATTGTCAGGAATATGGGCACACGAAATCGTACTGCACTCTACGCACAATATGTGTCGCTTGCGGCGATTTTCACTCCTCCGTTGAATGTAAATTTGACAAATTTGATAAAAATCTAAAAAAAAAAATGCAGCAGCTGCGGTGGTAACTACACGGCCAACTATAGAAGGTGTCCAGTTTACACAGACCTGAAGATGAAGGCGCGTACAACACAAAAGCTAGTTCCCTATGAACATAGCAATATTGCACCTAACTATCCTAGCATTAATCCAACCAATGCTGCGCCCTCGTCCTCGTCAATGACGTACGAAAACGTATTGAAAAAAGCACCTACTGAAAGTCTAGCTAGTTCTGCACCCGTCAAAAAGTGTAGAGGCAATGATTTGTAACCTAACGCATTGTATGTCCCAATTTATGTCAACCATGAAAACAATGATTCATGAACTTCTACAAAATCAGAATCTACAGGTGAAAACACTGCTCTCTCAAAAATAATAATTAATTAATATATATGAACTAGTAGGACCCAAATAGCTCCAAGCAATAGGCAAAGAGCATATTGAATACATTCGTTTTAAGATTTGATAACTTATTGTTAGTTTCCAATGGAGTAAGATACAATAACAAATAAATGGTTTAATAAAAAAAATAAATAAATAAATTTATGATAATAATTGCATTAGGTTTTGAAAGACAAAGTGATATAAGAGAAGCTGCCGTAAATGTACCAATTAGTGTGAACAGAACTTGCTTACTTCCCTATCTCGAACCTTTGATGACGCCCATGTAATTCAATTGCATTTAAAACGACGCAGGGAATACAACCACGACTATATAACTGAATCCATACGACCAGCTAGGATACCTGCAGCAGTAAAACTTTTAGTAACGACCGAATTATATTTAAAGCATGGTATTGCAGTTGATGAACGCTGGATATCTTCTTTTCCTGATCAAAATGGGGTACCATTTATCGCAACTACTGATGACAGTGCTATTATAAATGAGGTTTTTCACAACCATATAAAATTAATTAATCCTTTATCTAATCAACTAGTAGATACGGAAAATTATGAATCTATTAACGAAATATTAAATCCGGGCGGCCTCGAAACCTTACTCCAAAATATTCCCATTGAAAATGTTCCTTTCGAACGTGTGACTCTGGCTCCTGGTGAAGGTCAGAATCCAAGAGATATGATTTCAGATAAAGATTCGGAAGAATTAGCCTTTGTCACAATATACGGGGGATATAAGAGACAATGTACCGAAACATACATTAAAATTGTCCGTTCCGAATTAAGAAACTATGATAAAAGAGGTTGTAGAATAGATAAACTTTTACTACAAAAAATTTGAATTCATAAATATTAAAAATAGTACATCTATTTGCCTGCGGATGCATTCAACCTCCAATACTATTACAGCTTTGATTGCTTTAAATGAAGCAATCATCAATCATCTCGTTCAACATGATGACGGCTACCGTATTTTGAAAGGAATCAGGTCGTCTCCTGCTCATTGGGAAAAGGTTATAGCTATGGTCAGACAATTCGGTATTTCTGTATTTTTTATTACATTTTCTGCAGCTGAGACTAGATTGACTGAACTTTTAGTAATATTATCTAAAACCATTGATGACAAAACCATTTCAGAGGAAGAAGCTGCAAATCTACCTTTTACTGAAAAAGCTAGACTTATACGAACTGACTCTGTGACTTGCGCTAGGTATTTTGATTTTCGCTTTCGGAACCTATTTTCTCTGCTTAAAATGGAGGGGGGTGTTTTTGAACAACACTACGTTGAATTTCAGCAGAGAGGTTCACCCTACGTTCATGGTATGTTTTGGCTGAAAAACCACCAATTGATTAATATTAACGATGACTCCACCCTAGCGCATGCTATACATTTTATTGATAAATTCATATCAACGGATGGTTCTATTGAAAACCTGCAAGAGTTCATTACTTATCAAAAGCATAAGCACGGTCGCTCATGCACGAGGGCGGTTAGAGGGAATAAAACATGTCGCTATGGTATGCCTTATCCCCCGATGCCACAAACAGAAACTTTTAAACCACTCTCTGAAGATTTTGAAAATGTTGATTTTCGTAAGAAGAATTATGAAAAAATACAAAAACTGTTGAATGCTAATTTAACTCAAACTACAATTGCAAGCTTGAATGATTTCGAAGTTTTTCTATCTCACGATCATATTCATGTAAATTATTAAGAATATAAATTAGCATTAAGGTCCAATTTGAGGAAAAGAAATATATATTTACGGAGGAAATTCCAAGATAGAATGCTTAACGCATATAAATGTAAATACTGGTGATGGCTTGGTTAATGGTGCAACTGGACAACTGCTGCAAATTGATTTTGAAATGCAAGAATCTATTCGACAACCAACTACTTTATGGATAAAATTTGCAGATAAATCAGGAGGATCGTGTGCACGAGCAAAAAATCCACATAATCAGGAAGCCTTCGGGACTGCTTTAGATAAAATAATTAGGTCATTTCAGTATGAGAAAAACGAACAAGTTAATGTAGATAGAAAACAGTTTCCTGTAGTACCTGCAGAGGCAATCACTATTCATAAAAGTCTGGGAGCATCGTATACCCAATTAGCTGTCCATACACGTACCAAAATGAACCGTGCCTCTCTTTATGTTGCCTGCAGTAGAGCTACAAATGCTTCTGGACTATATATAATCGGAAAATTCACACCTCCTAAACCGTGTTCCGGTACTGATTCCGTCCAAATTGAGATTAAAAAACTCCAAACTGAGAAAAAATTAATTTCTCATTACGATTTCATGCTTAATACGAATCAATTCCTTCAAATAATGTACCACAATATATAAAGCTTACATGCTCATATAAACGACGTCCGATATGATAAACTAATGTTAAAGTCGCATATATTGTTTTTCGTTGAGACTTGGACTATGGATTATGAATCTTACGACATTTCTGGGTATAGCGTTTTGAGCCAATTGCGACTGGACAGCAACGAAAATAGTAACAACATAGGAACTAAGCGGAGTATTATTATATATGTCAAAAATGAACTAGCAGATTCAGTTCAGTTATATAGCAAGAAATTACATGAAGGTAAATTCACTTTTGAAATCATTGTATATAAATATAGAGATATTCATTTAATAGTACTTTATAGAAACAAATCTTTTCCGTCAGGATTACTAGAAATAGAACTACAAAATATTTTAAGTACCGATTGTTCTGTCAATAAGAGAATTTTTCTATTAGGAGATTTTAATATATGTCGTGGCAGTGACTGTGACCAAGTAGAAGACATACTAACGGAAAAGGGCTTAATATCTCTTCTATGTAGAGATAAGAGTACCACTTCAGGAAATACTCACATAGACGACTGGGCTTTCTCTAATATGGACAGAAATTCAATCAAGGCGAAAACTTACGAAACGATTTACAGTTACCATGATGCAGTTTGGGTTACAATTTCATCATAATAGGGTTCATTAGTTTTGCTGCATTCTTTATTTATTTAATGTATGCTAACTTAGTTGATTTAGGTGTAGAAATAGGTACAATTAATTAGGTTCCTCGGGGCAGCTTCAAACTCCTAGAGGAAGCGTCCCCAGGTGGCGGTTAGGGGAAAGGCTCTCATATCTTGGAGGTAGGAGCTGTATCAACTACCTCCCGTGGACCAACAAGCAGTATATTCATACCTTCAAACCTTTTCTATCAAAAATGTTAAACTAATTTTGTGCGTTGAGCTCTTTTTTATAAATACCATAATTGCCGTAACAGGTAGGGATATGTTCATATGGAAATGTGAAGTATAACTACAGTACAAGTTAGGTTATGTATATAACTCGAAATCTCTACAAAATATATCAACAAATGTCTCTATAGCATTATAAAATTCAACTATGAAATTTAGTGATCATTATAGGTGTAACATTTCAACCGACATGGAGAAAAAATTGTGTTGATCCCATATCGCCATGGTTTAACTCTCACGTACAACCTAATTGTATGAGCTTGGTTTTCTAAACTATAAATGTAAAGGGTATTTCGTAGTCGGTCTAACCCGACTTCAGACTTCTTTCCTCGTTTTTAAATTGATTTAATTTGTCAAAAAAAAATTACTTAGCTATTCCAACCTGCAAATTCTTTTCTATGAACTCTTCATCAAAATGTCGCCAAGTATTTCGATTAAATGCTTTATTTTGCTTTCAAATATTCACCCACATATTTAATATATTATTTTCCTTTGGAAAACAGAAAAGACTTATTTTGGATTTTATTGTTCCGCTCATTATTACAATTCCAAACTGAGAATCTATTTTTTTATAATACAATATTTATTAAATCACTACACATTCACTATTTCTTTCTTGGTATCCGTTATGATTAATTACCTTTTATTGAAAGAGTTTTTCAATAGTTTGTACTCGTTTACTTGTATTTGTTAACTTATATATAATTCAAAATAATTAAAATCGTTTTCATATCACAAAATATTTTTAAGTACCAAGTGACGTCACAGCTAATAAGCTGTCCTGTGTTTTTGTCGAGAGAGGAATAGCAGACCTGCGAATGGCGTAATCAAAGAAGAAAAGACATTCAATTCGCACGTTATTTATTTCAAGTTTCGACAATTTTTTTTTTGGTCACACATATAGTGTAAGTGAATTTATTGCGTTTGTTGTACACATATTCCATATACCTGTATTGAAAATTATAGACAGTCTTCAAAATATACCAGTAAATTGAATAGTAAAAAATCAAGTGGTTAATTTACTAGTTCAAAACTTTTCTATAAGTTAACCTGTTGCTCACTTCTGCGGCGCTTCATTGCCGTGTATTATAAATTTTTAAAATTATATGTTCCTTTCTTGTCATTTGATGAAAAGAGAAGTAAAGACAAACATTAGAATTTGAAGAAATGTTTATAATTTCATTCGCTTTATGTAATTCCTCATTTTAGAGATAAATGTTCAAGTAACCGCGTGTTTTAAAATATCCGCAAAGTGTCCGCAAAGAAAAGTGGAAATGCGGCATCATGAATTAATAAGTAAAAAGTTACAAGCATTTAAATGTTGCAAACTTTGATAGGTATAGGACGCTCCGTATAGAAGTTAGGGCCATTTGAAGTTTTAGCAGTGTTTGATTTGGGACTCAAGGGTAGCATAGCTATGAGCGATAGCTTAAATTGATAAGAGGCACGAGTACTTTATTGTCACAAAATTTTACGGTTTTATGACGCTCCAGTAAAAAGTTACAAGCATTGGATTGTTGCAATTTTTGATAGGTATAGGACGCACCGTATAGAAGTTAGGGCCATTTAAAGTTTTAGTAGTGTTTGATTTGGGACTCAAGGGTAGCATAGCTATGAGCGATAACTTAAATTGATAAAAGGCACGAGTACTTTATTGTCACAAAATTTCAAGGTTTTATGACGCTTCAGTAAAAAGTTACAAGCATTTGATTAACATACACCTCATTTATGCACAAAAATTATTATCCATGTACAAGTACACATTATTTTATTATGTAGTACATGTACATGCATATAATTGAATTTTACTAGTATTTTAACTACTTCGATTCACTGCTGAAACTAAACTTTTAGGGGGTCACTTCATTTGTATTCTAAAACTAACTACGAAACTTCTAAAAAAAAGGTGATAATTAGTCCAAAAAAATTATAATATATAATTTGGAGTTGAAAGCTCAAATGTTAACAAGTTCATTTAATATATTATAACTATTCTTAATACAAAATCGGATCCAATTACTTTCCAGTTTCACTTTTTTTCACTATAAACGCAACATGGTAACCATAAGCTATAGGAAAATAATTGTTTGGTTTTATAGCATAATATTAATTTATATTAATATCTGAGTACCCGAGCAATACCCCTCTGCGTGCATATTTAACTATCGTCATTGTCGAATGAAGGAGCATAGGGAAACGAAACTTAAGAAATTGCCGGTCAAAAGAGAACTAAACCTTTTTGCAGTATGTCCCAAATAACAACATTTTCAATAATCTCAGAAAAATCTCCAAAATAGGTCAAAAATGCAGCTAATCGAACCAAGTTAACGTCTTTATGTTTTTAATTAAACCGAGGTAGGGTTTCTTTCTTTAATAATAATGAAAAGAAATATTTTAGCTTGTCGAATTAATTTTTTTACTTTAACGCAACTGCAACTTGTGGACTGACAATGAGAAATTATCAACCAAATTTTGCGTTTCCAGTTATTTGAGGAATTACGATGGCTAGAGTTGGGGCACTGTATTTTTACCACACATACATCAATTTTAAAACATTCTCATACTAGCTGAACTTGCACTAAACCATTCATATCAAGTGTCTTTTCAGTTTGTTCTTTGGCGTAAACTTATTGTCTCTTAATCTTGTATTAAACGTATGCAAATTATTTTTCACTCGGCCGAAGTCGAATTTTAAAAAATCTTTATTCGTTCTCCGCTTAACACTAAACTTAAATTAGTTTTACACTCGTACTTATAGCTAATCTGGAGCAGTGAAAATGCCACAGTCAGCTTCCAGCCCAGGATAATGCTTCAGTTATTAATTCATTATTGGATTATTGGAGATAACTGTTTATCCCCAAGATATTTGTTGTTATAACAAAGGCAATGCTTATTGCATCCGGATTAAGGCGCAAAAAGATGATGCAGTTGATGATGCAATTGTGAAAGTGGATTTTTGCTGACTCCACAATGGATAGAAGTAAATCCAAATTGGAGTGCCGTTATATGGGGTAATAGGGTGTTAACTCCCCCCCTCTTAAATATGTCGTCCCGACATGCCATATTCACTTATTTTCAGGCTAATTTCCAGGAATGCTTTTTCCTGTATTTTCTTTAAATAATTTGAAATTATTTTTCTTGTTTTAAGGTATATTAATATTAACAAAATCAAAGTCGATAGAATCAAAAAGGTATAAATTATATAAGTTTCGACTGGAGTTTCTTGAATTTCCAGTAAATCAATATTATCAAATCTTAATGCATCATCTTCAGCTTCATAATATTTTGTAACTTTAAAATCGTTTACATTTATCGATCTTATATATTCATTAATTACTTCTTTTACACTTTCGTATTTTATATCATCAATTATTACATCTTTTTCAAAGGTAACTAAATAAGTTCCATTTAAAGTTTTATTATTTACATCATGTATTCCGTTGCTCCGTCATCAATTATATTTATATTTTTATTCTTTTCCATAATTTTGGAACATTCTGTAACATTTTTTGTATTCAATAAGTTAGATAACTAAGTATTATTTTTTTGAATCTTACAATAATACATATTGATTTCCAATTTACATTTTTCAATATTAACATATTGATTATTGCATTTTGCAATTCTATCATTTATTATTAATTATCCATCAGATTGGGCTATTGAAATTGCGTTATATAATTCACAAATTTCTTTTACAAGTGGATATTTGATGTATATTATTATACAATCTTTATTTTGAGCTATCATAAACTTTGAGACATCAATTAAGTCTGTAAAAGAAATATTTTTTATTTCATGTCCAATAATTTCTCTAATTTCTTCGTAATTTAAAATTCCTGCATTTAACAGTCCAATGAGTAAGTCACAGTTTCCAACAAATCTTGTAGTTCTTTAAGTATTAATTTATTTCTGTATAACGTAGCAACAACTGTTGAATAAAAGCTGTTTATCAATTACAATATGCATGTTGATCTGGTAACGTTGTGACACGTCATCTTTGACGTTTTACAACATATATATATATACCTTTTTCTTTTCTTTCTATCTCTTCTTCCGGTGGACGGCCTTCTTTGATAGTTTAACTTTAAAGTGCTTGTTAAATAAAATCTATAAAAAGTTTGCGCAATCTTAACAGGTTATGGGCCCAGATGCGCCAAATTTAATAATTGAATAGTTTTTAAATTTGTAATGAGCGATATTGAAGAGATCAGTGAAGTTTTTGACGCAAAATTTGATCGGGAAAAATTTCAGCACGAGTGACAATTTTTCAAAGAAAATGGCAGCAAACTCCGTATCTAGTTCCTCGCGAATCGAATTATTATCGAAAGATAATTACGATACATGGAGTCTGCAGGTCGAGGCGCTGCTAATCAAAAATGATCTTTGGGAGTTCGTCAGCGGCGGCTTTGTAATGCCAGTAGAGGATGTCGCAAGAAGCGCTTGGGTAAAACAGGATAAGAAAGCCAAAGCGGATCTAATCTTATCAATACAGCCTTCGGAGCTAAAACAAATACGTGGATGTGAGACTTCACGTGAAGTTTTGCTTAAGCTTGAGAGAATTTATGCTTCAAAGGGGCCTGCGCGTAAAGCGACATTGTTGAAGCAACTTATGCTGCAGAAGCTGGATGAAGGTGGCGATGTAAAAGACCACATCGCACGTTTCATGGATGTAGTTGATAAGTTAGAAAGCATGAGCATTGAGGTAAATGGCGATTTACTAACCATTATGTTGCTGTATAGCCTTCCATCAAGTTTTGAAAACTTTCGTTGCGCAATCGAATCTCGTGATGAACTACCTACTGCCGAGGTTTTGAAAGTCAAAATTATAGAAGAGAGCACGATTGCAAGCTTCTGGAAGTGTGATAGCAATGGTTGCTGGTGGTCGCACACGTGATCGTAAGTCTAATTTGGAACATGGGAAAATGGCTACGAAAGACATTAGATGTTTCAAGTGCGGTGCGATTGGACACAAGGCGAATGCTTGTTCTGCAAAGAAAAACAATAATGCAAAAGGTTACAAGCAGTCTCATCATGTTGACGAAACATACGCCGTATGCCATTCTGTAACTACTGGAATGACTGTTTCAACAAACACTAATCGTGCTTGGATTCTCGATAGTGGTTGCACAGCGCATTTATGTGGAGATGAAAGTATTTTTAATTCAATATCCAAATCTCCAAAAGTTAAGTTAAATCAAGCCAAGCCTGTGCTGAGGTTCAAGGCACTGGCGTGGTGGAGCTGACAGTGGCTGGCGATAGTGGTAATCGCTGCATTCAATTTAAAAATAATCTTCGAACTAATCTCATATCGGTAGCAAAAATTGCGGACAAAGGTCATACTGTTACATTTTCGAAAGATAGTGCGTATGTTTGCGATGTGAATGGCAGAAAATCGCTTATAGCCGATCGTAGAGGCGATTTGTTTTATCTACGCGAGAGTAGCGAATGCGCTGCTATCCAATCGAAGTGCTCCGAACTGTTGAAGTGGCATTGTCGATTGGGTCACTTAAACGCGAAGGATATGATTAGATTAATTAAGATCGGTACTTTGCCTAAAGTTGATATTGATGACCTCAAATTAATCGCGACATGTGAGGTGTGCTTAAAGGGTAAGATGACCGCATTGCCGTTTACCAATTCCCACAATCCATGCGGTGAGATGTTGAAGATAATACACTCAGATGTGGTTGGTCCTTTTCGTACGGAATCTACAGAACCAGCCAGGTATTTTGTTACGTTCATAGACGACAGCTCTAGATGGTGTGAGGTATATTTCTTACGAGAGAAAAGCGGTGTTTTCGAAGCTTTTAAAATGTATCAGCGATTTGTGGAAAATCAAACTGGGCAAAGAATAAAATGCTTGCAGTCAGACAATGGGCGTGAGTATTCTAATAACGATTTTAATAAATATCTTTCAGATCATGGCATTTTGCGGAGACTGTCTATTCCTCGGACTCCAGAACAAAACGGAGTCGCAGAGCGTCATAATCGTACGCTATTAGATATGGCAAGGTGTCTTTTGCTCCAATCAGGATTGAGTCAGACGTTTTGGTCATCGGCCGTGTCGACGGCATGTTATATACGCAATAGATGTCCAACAAGCAGTTTAAAATAGAAAATACCTTACGAAATTTTTATTAAAGAAAAGGGCAAACTCGACTACTTGAAGTCATTTGGATCCAAAGTAATGGTTCTCGATAAGGATCCCGGCAAAAATAAGTTTGCACCGAGAGCAATCGAGGGAATATTTGTGGGGTATCCACACGACAAAATGGGATATCGCATATGGATGCTAAGCTCACATAAAATAATATGTGCGCGTGATGTTAAATTCGTCGATGAGATTTGTGGGCAGCAAAGCATTTCAAACAAACTCTCTGAATCCCTGCTATCATGTAGTCCCACTGCATCAAGCGATAGAAGTCTCGTTGAATTCTCTCCTCGTCCACCGAGAAACAACATGATTGCTGACAACAGAACTCCAGTGGTAGCAGTGAACAGCCAAGAAGATGAAGGTAGAGCTCCTGGTCGGCCAAAGATGTTGCGCACAGGGCGTAGAGGACGACCTCGAAAACTTTTTCGCGCTCGCACGTTGACTTCAGAAGAAAAACCTCCAGAGGAGCCTAAAGTTGAATCAGATGAGCTGGAGGACGATGTTTTTGCTGGCGTAGCCGAAATTAGTATACGAAGTGCAATGAACGGGCCTGCGTGCGAAGAATGGATGGATGCCATCGAGTCAGAAGTGGTGAGTCTTATTGAAAATGATACATGGGAGCTTGTAAAATCGCCTATTGCACGAAATGTTGTTGGCTGTCGTTTCGTACTTACAAACAAATGTGGATTAGATGGCAATATTGAACGACGAAAGGCACGACTAGTAGCAAAAGGCTATAGCCAAAAACATGGTGTAGATTATCACCAAACATTCGCACCAGTGGCCAGACTGGAAACTTTGCGACTAATGCTTGCTTTATCCGTACAGTTTGGACTCGCGATCTGGCAATTTGACGTTGTGACTGCTTATTTAAATGGTACATTAGAAGAAAATATATTTATGAAAGTACCAGACATGCTGAGTGAGATGCTGGAGCGTATTGTTTTAAGACAAGGTAGAAGCACTGATATTGGTATACGAGCGAATAAAATGTTAAACGATTTTCGTGATGGTGGTAATGTTTGTGCACTTAAAAAGGCTCTGTACGGGCTCAAACAAGCAGGTCGTCAATGGTATAAGAAGTTGAAAGCCAAACTTGTAAGTATTGGGTTTAAGCCAATTATGAATGAACCATGCTTATTTTATTGTCACGTAAATAACGAACTCACATTACTGTTGGTGTACGTCGACGATATTCTTATTGCATCACAAAATAGAAAAGCTGTAAGAAAATTTAAAGATCAACTTTTGAAGGACTTTGCAATCAAGGATCTCGGTTTGGCAAATGTCTGCCTTGGTTTGGAAATAATCCAAAATGACGCCGTTATAAAATTAAAGCAATCAGGATATATAAAAGAATTGCTCAGAAGTTATGGCATGTCTGATTGCAATGCCGTGGCCACGCCTGCAGACATAAACACTCAATTTGATAATGCATTAAGCAAACCATGCGAAGGATGTCCCTACCGAGAGCTAATTGGTGCTTTGATGTATCTATCAGTGGCAACGAGGCCTGATATTGCGAATATCATATCAAGATTGGCGCAGTTTTTGAATAACCCTCTTGATTGCCATTGGCAGGCTGCTAAAAGAGTTTAGCGGTATTTGGCTGGTTCGGCAAATAAAGGCTTAGAATATAAAAGGACGAATAATCCACTGCTTGCCTACACCGATGCTGATTGGGGTGGATGCGTTGTGGACCGTCGCTCTTATACAGGCTACGTGTTTATTCTCAGTGGAGCTGCTATAACCTGGAAATCGCAGAAGCAACGTACCGTAGCACTTTCTTCTACCGAAGCCGAGTACGTCAGTTTAGCTGAAGCAGCGAAAGAGGCATTATTTGCGAAGTTTCTTAAATGAGCTTCACTTAAGTGATCTCGCTAGAATTACAATTTTTGTGGATAATCGAGGAGCACAGTGTTTGGCGAGTGATTCTGTATTTCATGCTCGCACGAAACATATAGATATGAGACATCATTTTGTTCGAGAGTCGGTTGCCGCTAAGATATTTGTATTGAAACATGTACCAACACAACAAATGATTGCCGATATAATGACTAAATCACTGCCGAGAGCAACTCATGAGAGATGTCTAACAGGACTTGGTTTCTGCACTTAAGACAACCTGCATATTGAGAGGGAGTGTTGAATAAAAGCTGTTTATCAATTACAATATGCATGTTGATCTGGTAACGTTGTGACACGTCATCTTTGACGTTTTACAACATATATATATATATATACCTTTTTCTTTTCTTTCTATCTCTTCTTCCGGTGGACGGCCTTCTTTGATAGTTTAACTTTAAGGTGCTTGCTAAATAAAATCTATAAAAAGTTTGCGCAATCTTAATTTTGAATCAGTTTGAAAATATTGGATTCTTTCTCCAATATCTTGTATCGCATTAAACATTTTTGAATTTGTAACAAACTGTCTGTTATTATTCTGTACTAATTCTTTTAATTTGGTTTCTATTTTTACCACATCGTCATGCTCAGGTGTGCCCGTTATCCACTTTAAAATTGTTCCTAGTTCATTAATTCCTCTCTTTTTCCTATGATCATTTTTCAATTTCTCTAAATAATTGTCAATTGTTTCAATTTCTAATTCTATCTCTGCTAGCCCTTGTAAATCTAAATTTGAATGAATCTTATCAAAACCTATTCCTTTTTCAATAGGGTAGGATACAAATTCAATTTTTCCTTCAAATAATTTGTTTGTCTCTTTTGACAAATATTCGTAATGTGTCAAATTAGTTATGTGATAAATCTCACCATGTGTCTCATACAAGACTACTTGTCCGTTTTTGGTAAAAGCATAATCTTCTCTTGTATAGTCCACAATATCTGTCAGGACCGCTACAATTTTGATGGCAATCAACATCAGAAGAAACATTCTACAAAATTAAGTAAATGTTAAATTTGCATCTTTATGTGTGCTTTATATTATCTTTATGTACTATTCTATTTCTACGAAAGATTTTTACATTTCTATTAAAGTTTTCTTTAACTTGTTGTTTTTTATAACGATGCTTTAATTTATTTCTTTCAACAATATTTTTCTCGAAAATAACATCTCCATGTTTATATATTTTTTCGTTCCTTTTTTTATTCAATTTATTTAAAACGTTTGTTTGCGTTTTTCTTAATAATTCAGGCATTTCATCGTGCCTAATTTTGCTAAATAAGACCTCAAATGATCTCTTCTTTGTGACTGAATGAATGGTACGGTTATATTCTTTTACCGCCCTATATATTAGTTCTAAGTCATTTAAGAGGTTAAATTCCTCTTTAATACATCGTGTAATTTCGATTAATGTTGAATGGACTCTTTCCATCTGTCCATTAGTTGTACTGTGTTTTGGATCACAGTAAAATATTTTAATGCCATATCTTTCAATTGAAATGAACTAAATCCTGGTTCATTATCCATTATAATAAGTTCTACTTCGGGGTATCCCTGAAGAATTTCTAAAACTTTTACTCCTAGGTTCATTTTGTCATCAATTATTTTGACTGTTAAATATTTTGAAGATGCGTCTATTATTGTTAAAAATTTTAGATTTTGCACATAGAAAATGTCCATGTGTAATTGTTTACCTTCGCTTGTTGGAATAGGCACTTCTCCAATTGGACTTGTCCTTATATGTCTTTCATATTTATTATTATTGCAAATGTCGCAATTTCTTACATGTTCTTTAAATTGTTTAGCCATTTTTGGCCAGTAGTATTTATCACGAATTTGTTCGATATTTTCTCTAAAATTTCTATGAGTTCTCTCATGAGTTTGTTCAATTATTATTCTTTGATCTTCTTTATTTGCAATGTCAATTGGAAATAGATTTGTAATAAGAAACTTTATATTGAATGTCCTTAATAATTCTTCTTTTATCTCGTACAGGTCTTCTGGTGTACAATAAATTCCTGTTGTTATGTTAGGTCTTAAGAATTCTTTCAATATTGGTACTAAATTTGGTACCGTATCATATTCTATTATATGTCGTGTTTTACCAAAAATTTCTATTTTTTCATGAATTGTAAACCTATTTTTTCCCAATAATATATGTTGTTTGAATTGGTTTAAAGGTTTTTTAGTTTCTTTTATCTCGTTATCATCGCTAGATTCCATTGAATGCTGAGAGTCAGATTCAGATGTTTCACTTGTTTCATCCTCTAAGTTATTTAAAAGTTGAGAGCGCGTCCGCAACGAGATTAGTTTTTTTCCTGTTTATATACCATTTTAGGACTAAACTCTTCTATGAAAGTTCTCCATCTTTTTATTGTAGTATTTGGGTTTTTATTTCAAACACAGAAAGTTAAAGGTTTATGGTCTGTATGTATTAGTATATCTTTTGCTCCATACAGATAATTTCTTATTGATTTTAAAGACCATACTATTGCATATAGTTCTTTTTCATTAGTTGCATAATTTTTCTCTGTTGAATTCAAAGTTTTGGAAATAAATGTAATAGGTTTGCCTTCTTGCGATAGAACTGCTCCTATTGCGACGTTTGATGCGTCTGTTGTTAAAATGAATTTTCTTTTATAATCAGGTTGTGAGAGTTCGACCTGTTCAGTCAATAAAACTTTTAATTTTTCAAAAGATTGAATTCCCGCTGTATCTAAGTCAACATTTATTTAGCTTGACCTGTTTTTTGAAATTTGTCGATTTTCCCTTGATAGGTACTTGGTAAGTGGTTTTGCAATTTTTGCGTATTCTTTAACAAATTTTCTATAATAACCCGTCATTACCAAAAAAACTTCTTAACTGCCTTAGTGTTTTTGGCATCGAAAAATTGGAAATAGTCTAAATCTTTTTAGGGTATGATTGAATTGTTTTATGGGATACCACGTATCCGAGAAATTCTACTTTTGTTTCAAAGAAATTGGATTTTTCCAATGAAATTTTCATATTGGCCCCCTGTAAAATTCTAATCACATCGTTTAAATGTTTTAAATGATCGTCCAAATTGTTCGAAAATACAATGATATCGTCCATATACACATGACAAGTCTTTCCTATAAAATCTCTTAGAATGTCATCCATTGCTCTCTGAAAAATACTAGGAGCGATTTTAGGCCAAAGGGTAGAGGTAAAATTCGTATTTACCATTATTGACAAAATGCTGTATTTTCTATATCATTAGAATTTGATGAAATCCCGACTCCAAGTCAAGAGTAGAAAAAAATTTTGCTTGTCCTAGATTGGACAAAATGACTTCCATATCCGTTATTGGATATCTATCTGAAATTGTTTGTTCATTTAGTTTTTTAAAGTCTATAACAAGTCTTTGTTTTGGGGATCCGTCTGGATTTAATCCTTTTTGTACAATCCATATTGGAGAATTGTATATGCTCTTGCTTTTTCTCATAATCCCTTTTTGTAACAAGCCATTAATTTCCTTGTTTACAAAATCATTTATGGGTAAGGGTATTGTTTGCTCCATATAGGAGTTTCAGAAACTGTACGAATTTCTGCACGAACATCAGTTCTAAATGGAATATCAAGATTGATTTTTCCTTCATCCTTTTCAATTTTGGATATTATTTGTTTTCTAACTTTATTAATGTTCTGGCATTTTGTACCCGAATCAGTTAAAAAATAATTTTTAGTTCAGTGGAATTTTTATTTTCCGTAATATTTTTTCTTAGCACTGTAGGATTTTTACCCACAAAATTTACTATATTTTTTTCATTTCGCGTTATATATGGCACTGTTAGATTTTTTCCCACAAAATTATCTCTTTCATTTTTCTCATTATAGGCATTTATTTCTTCGTCAATGCCTCCTTGGATTAATATTTATCTTCCGAGATCCAGTGAAACATTTGCTCTTTTTAACAAATTATATCCCACTAATAAATCACTTTCTAAACCATTTATTTCATAAAATCACTGTGATAAAAATTATTAACTCTGAAAAATGTGTTATAATTGTGAAACCATTCAGTGTTTTCACTCTTTTCTTTATTACGAGTTCCTGTCTATCAGCAAGAACATTTGGGCTACAATAGCAATTTGTTGCGCCCGTGTCAATCAATATTTTAAGTCTTTTGCACGTGATGTTGCTCCTCCTCCAAATGTACGGGAGCATGGGCGATTTTCTAAAAAAGCTTCCTTATTTAAATTGTTCATTCTATCTTTTCTTAATTGATTTTGTGCAATATGGTATAAAGTTTGTCTTTGTCCATTTTGGCGAAACTGCGCTGAGGATGGATTGGCTCTCCATTGGCTCTGGTTTAGGAAAATTTTGGTTTTGTTGCTTACTTGGAAATCTCAAAAATTGGTTTTGTTCTGGCTCGCGGAATTTAAATTAACCATTGTGAGCTTGATTTGTATAGAAATTTTGAGGTCTATAGTTTTGATTAGTCCTCGGTTTAAATATTTGTCTGTTATTACTTGTAGCCGGACATCCGTCTGTCTGAGGATTATTTTTAATTTTTTGTTTATTAACTGAAAAATGAGATTTGTTCTCATAAAATTGATGCGCGAATTTTGCTCGTAAGTTATTTGATTCTAGCTCTTGTGCTTTGGCTAAAGCACTTGGCAAATTTTTGGGTGAAATTGAAAATAGTTATGAAAATTCTTAATGCATTTTGTCGGTTTATTTCATTTAAGTGATTTGTTATATCCCTTTCGTTACCATATGTAATTATGGTTTTATTGACTAACAATGTTAGTTTTTTATTTACTGCATTATAAAATTCGATCAAAGAAGATCTACCGTGTCTCAGAACACTCAATTCTTGTTCTATAATGTTTACTGGTCGTTTGTCTGAATAGGCAAAGTCCAATCTGCTAATTATAGCATCGAAATTCAATTTTGTTCCTTGAGCTGTCAAAATGTCGTTTGCTTCCTTAATGATTTTATTTCTCAATATAGTCAGATCCGCAAAATATCTCTGGATACCTTTAATGTATAGTGGCATAGAGTTCTGCGCTGCTTCGCGCCAACTGACAAAAGAAGTAATTCCTCCCGTAAACTCTGGTAAAGACTTAATTATATCGAATGTTTCATCACACCGAATAGTACAATCTACCGTTTGAGCCTGATAGTCTATTATATCTGTTTTGTCTGTCAAATTACCTAGCTGTCTTTTCAAAGTTTCTATTTCTGTCCGAAATGTGACAATATGGGCTGCTACTAGCCTAGCAATTAGGTCTGAGTTTAATGAATGCTCTTCGAGAGACATCTTTTTAAAATTTTTGATCAAACAATCCACTTTAAAAAAAATTTTCACAAAATTCTTAAAAAATTCGTCAGATAATTCATAAATATTTTTTTTTTTTAAATTATTTCAAAAAATTATTCATAATATATTATTATTTCATAAAATATTTCTTAAGAATTTCTTACTTTGAATAGATGGTTTGTGCAGCTGGTAAAAGTCTTTTTTCTTCTTGCTCCCTTCTTTATTGTGTTCACTTAAGTCGTCTTTCGCTATTTTGCTGGTTGTTTAATTTTTCCTTTCCTTTTCACAAGATTTTTGCTGCTTTTGCGTTGTTTGCACAATTTTTTTAAATTTGTTTCATATTTTTTATGTATAAGTTAAATACTTCGTTAGGAGCCTGTTTGGTTCGGTATACAGATGTACCGTATGCGCCGCTTTTCGGTGATCGGACGATAACCGATGTATTCAACGTGGTATGGTCGTTGGCAATTATAGTTGGTCAGCTAGAACGCAGCAGCAATACAGCAACTGGTGATCGGAAGAGCAGCAACTGGTGATCGGGAGAGCAGCAACTGGTGATCGGGAGAGCAGCAACTGGTGATCGGGATAGCAGCAACAATAAATGACATATAGAAAGTACAGGCAAAGAAGACAAAGAAAAGACATTCAATTCCCTCCAAATTTATTTACCGTTCCGACCATTTTTTTTTGTCACACGTATAGTGTATGTGAATTTATTGTGTTTGTTGTAAAAATATTCCATATCCCTGTAGTGAAAATTATAGGCAGTCTTCAAAATGTACTACTAAATTTAATAGTAAAAAATCAAGTGGTTAATTTACTAGTTCAAAACTTATTTATAAGTTAACCAGTTACTGACTTTTGCGGCACTTCATTGCCGTGTATACTAAATTTTTCCTTTCTTGTCAATTTAATTAAAAAGGAAGTAAAGGCAAACATTGGAATTTGAAGAAAAACAGTTATTTTTATAATTTCAAGCACTTTTTGTAATTCCTCAATTTAGAGATAAATCTTCAAGTTAACGCGTGTTTTAAAATATCTTCAAGTGTTCGCAAAGAAAAGTAGAAATGCGACACAATGAATTAACATGCTGAATTAATGTCGAGTACACATTATTATATTATGTACATACATACATATATATGAATTTTACATATAATTATGAGTTTTTCTAGTATTTTACATGTCGAGTACACATTATTATAATATGTATATATGAATTTTATATATTATATGAGTTTTACTAGTACTTTAACTAGTTGGTTTCCCTGCTGGGGTGTTGTCTAAAATAGCGAATATTCGGAGAAAAAGATCAGAAAAAATCGAAAATTGAACGAATGAAAGTGCACAGGGGACAGTAAAAATATTAGAATTTGGAACAGAAGGAGACAAAAATTAAGAAATTGACGGTCAAAAGAGAATTCTACATTTCTACAGTATTCTCACAAATAACAACAGTTTCAATAGTCTCAGAAAAATCTTCAAAATAGGTGAAAAATGCACCTAAACGAATTAAGTCAACGGCTGTATGCTTTTAATTAAACAGAGGTAGTGTTTCTTTCTTTAATAATGTAGAAAAAATTTTTTTATTTTGTCGAATTAATTTTTTTACTTAAACGTAACTGGATTTTTTCGACTTGTGGATCTTGAGGGTTCATTGCTAATGAGAAATTATCAAATAAATTGTATGTTTTCAGTTATTTTGAGAAGTTAAGTGAATTGAGGAATGACGATAGTTAGAGTTAAGGGGGCTGCACTGTATTTTTACCACTACATACATCAATTTTAAAAACTCCTCTCAGTAGCAGAGCTCGCACAAATTCATTCAAATTAAGTGTCTAATCTTGTATGTTCTTTGGTACAGGTTCTTGTATTTCTTTTTATTTCTCAGTTTAATAGTTTAAATAGTTAAATACAAACAGTTTTCTTAATGACACAATATGCGCGTAAGTTTTCAGTTAATAAAGAGAGCCACCATTCGACTTCACAATTTGTTTTTGAATGAATCTTGCAATGTAGTCGCTTAGGTGGTTGGTACTGAACTGATTTATTAAATCACTTAACTTAACACAGCACCTTAACCTGTTCTTATACCGTAAAGAGTACTTAACATGTATGTAAATAACTTAATACTTAACAACTCTCTCCCTAAGCTGTATACAATTTTAAGAAATATCTACGAACTTATCTCTATATCAAATACCAATAAAGAAAATAAAATTTGTATTACATGGTTATACTCGTATATAAAGAAATTCATATAAATAAAATGCAATGAGTATTTCGAAGGTTATTGTTTATAATTAATTTTTACTCGACGTTCTCGCAAAAGTCTTGGCGTTTTCGGCGAGGTCTCCGGCACATCTGAGCCCCCACCATTCTCCACAGCTGACGTGTCCTGATTTGGACCAATGCTGGTTTCAGTTGCTTTGACTTCGTTTTCCGATATACAATTCGATTCTTCAATAGGATGACCGGCGTTTGGATCGTTTACAATATTATAGTCCGGAATCATTTGATCGAGGTGCCTCTTAATAATTCTGTTAGTGTGGGCGATCGCGCAATTGTAAGTGCGCGGATCCAATTGCTCCCTGACTGTGGCCTGTCGCCACGTCTTTTTATTTGTATCTGAATAGTCCCTTATAAAAACGGGAGAACCTTCCTCAAATAGCTTCTCTCTAGTGCCTCTATGATATTTTACATTACCTAACTGCTTCTTTATTATCATATCTTTCACCATAGGAGGTTTTAAGAGGCTGAAGCGATTCTTTAACTCTCTTCCTAACAAAACCTTAGCTGGCGATTCCCCAGTTGTGCAATGCTCCGCTGATCGATAATCGAACAAAAACCTGCTAATGATTGTGTGTATGTCTTCTCCTGGGTTGGCGCTCAGGCTTGCCTCTAACGATTTTTTAAATGTCTTTACAAAATTTTCCGCCTGCCCGTTCGTAGCTGGAAACCCTGGTGGTGTGAGTACATGCCTAATACCATTCAACTCTAAAAACTGTTTGATCTCACTGGCTGTAAATTGTTGGCCGTTGTCACTAACCAAAGTATCGACCAACCCAAACCTTCTGAACACCTCCCTCAATTTGGAAATTGTGAAAATTATCGTAATTTGCTTCGTTTTAAAGACTTCCACCCACTTTGAATGCGCATCTATAATGATTAAGAAATAAAAACTTTTCTTGGGCCAGGCAAAATCTATATGAATACGCGACCAAGGCGTTTCTGGTGGCACCCAAGGGATTAATCTACTTTTGTTTGGGCTTTCTTGTATAATTTTACAAGGAAAACATCTCACAACCAATGCTTCAATATCACTATCCATTTTAGGCTACCATACGTATGATCTAGCTAAAGCTTTAAATTTTACTATGCCCAAGTGAGATCTGTGAAGCTCCCTAAGAACACTCGTTGGGGTATCACTGTCCGATAACCCCACAAAATACATCCGTATTCCACAGATAATTCCGACTTTTTATCTTTATAACCTTTAAAAGCGTCCCCTTCCAGAGTATGCACGGCACCCCTGTGAACAGCTTCTTTTAACTTCGCCAGAATAGGGTCCCGAGATGTTTCTTTAACAATCGCTTTGAAATCTAACTTCATTGCGTTATTTTCTGAAATAAAATTCACATAATTTTTCCCTATGCTCTCCTGTCTTACCGCTTTTTGGGGCAAGCGCGACAAATTGTCGGTGAAATTGTGGGAACCTTTAACATGCCGGATTGTATAATTGAACCCTGACAAAGTGAGGGCCCAGCGCTGTATTCTGGCTACTGCCATGACAGGCAAGCCCTTATTTTCCCCAAAAATTGACAGAAGTGGCTTATGGTCAGTCTGTAATACCAACTTGCTGCTCAGTAAATAGTGCCTAAGCTTAGTCACGCTAAAAACTATTGCTAAGGCTTCTTTTTGAACCGCACTATAATTTCTCTCAGCAGCAGTGAGTGCTCGAGAGTTAAAAGCAATGGGTTTAACACTCCCGTTAGGATACACATGTGAAAGAGTTCCAGCCACTGCCACATTTGAAGCATCCGTTTCCAATATTATTGGATGGCTAGGTTCAAAGGGCGCCAGAAACCTATCAGATCTGATCTCTTTCTTTAAAGTTTTATAGGCTTCCTGGCTTGCTTTTGTCCAACTGAATTTTCAATTCTTATGAATGAATGAACATAGAGTAATAGTTTACCAATCCCACAAAAGCTCTCACTTCAGATACATTCTTAGGGACAGGTGCCTCAACTACCGATAGAATTCTTTCTCTATTCTTCGGTAATCCTTCTGGAGTTATATCAAAACCTAAGTATGAAATTTTTTTTTCAAAGAAAACGCATTTACTCTCGTTCAACCGTAAACCGACTTCTTCCAACCTGCTAAGTACCTTTCTAATGTGCTCTTGTGCTCCTCGAAGGTCGCCCCAGATATGACTATATCGTCCAAATAATTTACTACGTTGGAAATCCCTCGCAAAATATTCTCAACTGTCCTCTGGAATAATTGCAGCTGCCAGCTTTACCCCAAAAGGTAATCGATTTACTTTAAAAATGCCGATATGCGTACTCCACGCACACAAAAGCTGCGACGACTCGTCTAATTCCAATTGGTTGTACGCATTTGACAAATCCAATTTCGAAAAATAAGGCCCTTTTACAGACGCAAATATCTCGTCTATCCTTGGCAATGGATACTTAACATCCATTAAATTATTATTTATTGTTGACTTGTAGTCACCGCAAATTCGCAAGTTTCCATTTGCCTTTAGGACCGGTACCAAAGGCGTACACCAATCGGAATTATCGACCGGTACTAACACAACTTTCGCCACCAATTCGTTAATCTGATCTTCTACCTTTACTTTCCAGGCCAACGGCACTGATCTAGGCTTGCAAAATACCGGCTTAGCTTTTTCCTCCAACTCTAGCTTAACTTTACTCCCGGTATATCTACCTAAACCCCCTTTGAAACCAGAATTAAATTTGTTTTTAAAACTATTTACAATATTAACTGAACCGTTAACTGCATTTATCCCCATTCCGAATTTTGACATAAAATCCCTACCGAAAATTGGTGGGCTCCGCGTTTCACTCACTATTAGCCTAATTGTATGCGACTGACCACGACACTTCATTTTAGCACTAAACTCACCCAAAGTTGCAATATCGCTGCCGCTGTAGGTGAAAAAATTGTCGTTGCACACCTCGAGCCTTTCTTGTGCGAAATATTTATCAAAATCCAGCTTCAATAGGAGTGAACACGCTGCACCTGAATCCAACATGAAGTCCAACTCAACACCATTGACCTCTGCAGCTACCATAAATGGGGTGGATGAAGAAAATGCTGGGGACCGAGATGTACCAGAGACACTAAAAATTGAGAAATAAATTAAACTATTTTCTTCACATATCACATTAACATCTGCATAACAGACGCTAGCTAAATGCCCACTTCTTCTGCATTTATTACACGTCTTATTCCTATACTTGCAGTTTGCGCTCGTGTGATTTCTCCAACCGCAATGCCTGCACTTTTCCTGTACTCTTCTTTTGTTGCTACTGCTGTTGTAATTGTATTCTTTGCTGCTACTCTCTCCGCTTTTGCCCTTGTCCCGGCCTTGACCTCGTTTGCCTTTGGATGTTCTAGCTTCGTTGAGCTATTGCATTGACCGCTAAATCTCCTTCTACCAGTTGCAGTTGTTGTTGCTGTTGCTGTGCAGCGACTTTCACCTCCACAATCATAGCGATCTTGAGTGCTTTCTCCATTGTTAGCGATTCGTCCTCTTCGCATAACCTTTCGAATGACCTTCCCTCCAGTCCGGTTACAAATTTATTTAAGACGAATTCATTTAGCAGGCTGCAAAATTTGCAATTCCTGGCTAACCTCTTTAACTTGGCGTACCATACCGAAACTGCTTCGCTCCTATTTCGCAATGCTGTAAAAAACGCTTTGCGCTCCCTAAACACAATCACCATTTTCGAATAATGTAATTCCAGAAGCGCACTCAGCTGGTCATATGTCTTGCTTGCGGGCAAATCAGGGTCACACAAATCCCTTAATAACCCGTAGGCCTCCATACCGATGGCTTTCAATAAAACTGATCGCTTCACTTGGTATTCTTGACACGAAATTTCGATAAAAATGGGAGTCCAATACCTCCATCCAGTTCCTCCAGCCGTCAAGATGCGGACGAAGTTCGCGCACACTCGTGGTTGTTGCTGTGGTTGCGACCACCACGCTTTCATTTACCGTAGCCATTATAAATTGTTTGTGTTTTACACTAATTACTTTTTAATTTGTATTTTTTATGCTCGTCGCCACAGCAATGTATTCGCTTAGGTGGTTGGTACTGAACTGATTTACATATTAAATCACTTAACTTAACACAACACGTTAACCTGTTCTTATACCGTAAAGAGTACTTAAAATGTATGTAAATAACTTAATACTTAACAAATCTAAATTTTAGTTTACATGTATTTATATCTTAAAATATCCCTACTTTAGAACTGAATTTCATGAGAAATGAAGCAAGCATGTTTTTAATGCGAATTCAAATTAATATGAATTTAAAGATTTGCATAAGAATTGAACTCAACATGATTGGATCATTTTCATGGGAATTCAAGTAAACATTAATTTGAAGATTTTCATGAGAATTGAAATATAATATAATTTAATTAATAAGAATTAAAATTTGCTTCTGTTCAATGATTGGAATTTGATGTTGGATGGCGTGTTGTACTTCCTTAGTATGTTGTACTTATTGTTGTTGGGTTAAGTGGTTGCGTTTGGCCGACACGTGTGTGTCGCTAACTTATATATACCACAGTAAATTGATTGACAATTTAACACGAACACGAATGTTTTTGCTTTTTGAGGATTATTTTCGCTTTACTCACTTTAATCACGAATGAAATTCTTATTCGCCTTTTTCTTGAGAATATTTTTCCCGTTTTCACTTATTTTTCACTTTTAAAAAAATTTTATTAAAACTGTAGATTTTTTATTTTTCAAGTCTTGTGACTTTACTTTTTTGCACTTTAATTAAAATTTCTATTTTAAAAAATTTCGTATTTACTTTCAAGTCTTGTGACTTTACTCGTTTAATTTTTTTCAAGTCTATGTGACTTTACTTTTTAATTTTATTTTCAAGTCTATGCGACTTTACTTTTTAATATTCTTTTCAAGCCTATACGAGTATGACTATATTTGTTTTATAGTGAGTCCCAAGCAGATAGAATAACCTTGCTCTGCTACCAATTATTTTTCATTCGGCCGAAGTCGAATTTTAAAAAATCTTAATTCGTTCTCCGCTTAAGACTAAACTTAAATTAGTTTTACACTCGTACTTATAGCTAATCTGGAGCAGTGAAAATGCCACAGTCAGCTTCCAGCCCTGGATAATGTTTATCCAATCAGAACAAAGGCAATGCCGCTTCAGTTATTAATTCATTATTGGATTATTGGAAGATAATTGTTTATCCCCAAGATATTTGTTGTTATATCAAAGGCAATGCTTATTGCATCCGGCTTAAGGCGCAAAAATATGATGCAGTTGATGAGGCAATTGTGAAATTGGATTTTTGCTGACTCCACTATGGATAGAAGTACATCCAGATTGGAGTGCCGTTATATGGGGTAATAGAGTGTTACCTTGCAAGCGAATGCTCACGTTTGCATGGAAAGCAGGTTTGCCGATTTCATCCAAATGTCGGAATTTTTGCTCCACTTTTGAGATGATTCGCGAAGAATGGGGTACATGTCAAACGAAAGGACATTAATGTAATCAGAAGTCTCATCAAAAACATGATAAAAATATTTTATTTTCTCTTTGGAGTTACGAGTTAAATGGGCGACTCTACAAATCATGGTAACTACAGAATCATGAAAACTATAGAATTTTGAATTTTGTTGTGAATTGTACACACATACATATGTATGTTTGTATGGTGAAATGCAAAACTAAAACAAAGAAGAGTGTTGCGATCGTTGTTTTGGCGTCTACTGTCTGTATGTTTGTTTTGTTTCTCTCCTTCTTTTGTTCCTTCCACTTGTCCGCTTTGCTGGTGAATGCGGCCAGGCTGAAACCTACCAGATTCTGAGGTACAGATGGCGCTGCCTCAGAATAGTGGAAATTCTAAAAAAAGGTGACTGACCGCCTCGACCGCTGGAGCGGTCACTGATGGAATAGCGGAAGAGGCCGAGAAAATTAAGATTAGTTTTTAGTTCGTGTCGGTTTTTTTGGATGGACAGTCTCTCGTCTCGTCCGTGGTCCTGTTTTTTTATCCGGTGTTAGTTTAGTTTAAAGATTTGGCGTTAGAAAGTTTACCTTGATTATTGAGTGTGCTGACTAGATCCATAACCGCTTGTTTCCGGCCCATCCCATAAGAGGGATAACTTATTGTTCCGGCCCACCCCATTCGAGCATCGGAGGAAAAGGAGGCTGCCGCCCGCCCCTAGAGATAAGTACATATTTGTTAAGTATACGCGTGTATACATAGGTATTATTAAGTATTCACGTGTATGTAGATATTATTAAGTATACGCGTATATATATATGTTATTTATTTAAGTACCAGTAGGATGTTTATTGTGTTTAATTTTATGTAGAAAATGTTAGGCTAAGGCGGACAATATGGGGCGGGCTCGCTTGTCGTCGTAGAGGATGATGTTAGAAAACATGGTGAGTTGAAGTTTTTTTTTGTAGTGTTGTCCCACCCGATGCAGTGTGGCGGGTTAAGGACCACGACCATTGCGGTGAGCTAGCCGTGGCCACCACACTGCATCATTCTAGTGGTGAGGTAACAAGAGAGAAGCACGTGTCTACTCGTATGTACAAACATTTATACATATATAATTCTGGCAGGTAGTAACATCTCAAGGGTGCGAAACTCGAAATAAAATAAAAGAAGACTTTTTTCGAATGCACGTATCAATTTGAAAATTAAGAAAAATTTGATAATAAGAAGTGTATTGCTGTTTTCGATTTCTGTTCGTCTGGTATGATTGGCCAACATACTCAATAGAAAGAAAACTATTTTATTTATATACATAAAAGTAAAAATTGGAGTACTTTAATATAGAAATAGATTATGTGTGTATGCTTTTTCCGATTTGTATTGTATGAAATAGTTGCCAAAGAGTACTAACAAATTTTTTAAATGCGAATCCATATATCCATATGGTATAATTCCTAATTCAGGGTGTTATGAGGGTGTACAAGGAAATAATAAATTATTGTTTCTTATAATCGTCATCAAATTTTTTGGAGAACAAATAAAAATAAAAATTCCACGGCAATAAAAGAGCCGTTCCGCGATTTAAGCCCAGGTCCGTATGCAGCAAGATTAGCGTTCTTACCAGCACTACCAAAGAAGGTATAAATCCTCTTGCTGGTTTATAAGCAGATTAACTAAAGGAACTAGTGCATATAGATTTTTTGACATCTCAAGAGAAATCTGGAAAATTGAATAGTTTGAGTTTATAAATTTTTATTATTTTGAAGATTGACAATTTTTGAGAAATTGCCTTATTTCATTTCAAAAACACATACTATTTTATTAAATCGAATACACTCACAATTTCATACGTACATACAAGAACGAATCAGTATCGATCATGAAATTTAAAATTTCTTTGATTTCATAAAATTTACTTATTTTTGTAAAAATGGTATTATTGGTACTCCAATTTTTCCTGCCTTTGAAGTTTTTGTTGTAATAATAATATAATAATAAAACAGTTTTCTTTCTATTGAGTATGTTGGCCGATCATACCAGACGAACAGAAACCGAAAACAGCAACACTCTTCACATTATAAATTGATTTAACTTCAAATTGATACGTAAATTTAAAAAGTCTTCTTTCATTCTATTTCGCGTTTCCCACCCTTCAGAAGTCACTACCAGTCAGAATCATATACAGTAATCCCTCGATTTACGTCATGATTGGTACCGGAAAATGGCGACGTAAATCGAAACGACGTAAATCGTATTTTAAATTCTCCATACTTTGAGCAAGTTCAATTTATTAACATATTTAAAAAAAACAGACAATTCAACAAAATGAAAAAAAGAAAAGACAATTCATATGTACATACATATATTAAAAAGTAAATATAAATAATTAAAGATAATATAATAAATTAAGAAAAGTTATAAAAATTCATACATACTTCATATTAATATGTTCATATTAATTATCAGAATTATTGGATGAACATACAATTTCAGAAATCATCATTTCGATATCTTCGTCTGAAGAAGAGCGCTGTGCCTGTTCCTGGCGCAATGCAGGCGTTTCCGAAGAAACTTATTTGAAAAATGAGTCAATTCGCTTCTGAGGCAAGGACAACTTTTTCTGTTCGTACAGATCTCTGTAATATTTTAGACTCGTGTTCATTGATATTTTTGTTGTCTCAATTCTGTCTTCGTCTTTATCGAATTCTTCAAAAATTTCCATAGCCTTATTAATGCAGTCAACGGCCTCCTTTAATTTCTTCAGTGGTATTTCTGAATTCTCCGTGCAAGTTTCGACATTAGAGCCCATTTCATCACTATAACGTTGATTTGATAGATTTGTCAATGAAAATAGCTCCGAGTTTGTTAATGGTTCATCCCCTTGGTTCAAAACATCAACAATATCGGATTCATCTATTTCTGAAAATCCCAAACTTTGGGCCAGGTTTACAATTTCTGTGTTTATCTCGTTCAAGTTAAAGTCATTGCCGCCATCAGTTGTGCATTCAGGCCATACGTTTTTCCATCAATTTTTCATTGTTGATGCAGAAACTTCTTCCCAGCTTTTTTTTATATTGTCCACTGCTTGCAAGATATCATAATTTTTCCAAAATTGTCTAATGATGTTGATATTTTGATCAGTTTGGCCTCCTGGTGTGTCAATTGCGTCAATAATGCTTCTAAAACTTCGTCGTAAATAGTATTTCTTAAATGCGGCTATAATGCCCTGATCCATAAGTTGGATAAGGGATGTAGTATTTGGAGGTAAAAATACAATTTTCACGTCATCGCTAATGTCATCCAAACTGATGGAGTGGCCAGGTGCTTTATCGATTAGTAGCTGTGCATTATGCGACATATTATTTTGTTCACAATATTTTTTAACTTCAAGACAAAAGTGCTCCTTAAACCACTCGTCAAATAACTTAGCAGTGATCCAAGCTTTTTTGTTCGACTTCCAAATCACTGGGAGATTTTGTTTGCAAATATTCTTCATAGCCCTTGGAGATTCAGATTTATAAACTAACAAAGGCTTAACCTTAAAGTCCCCGGCAGCATTACCTCCAAGGAGAAGCGTAAGCCTATCCTTCGAAACTTTTGGCCCTGCTGCAAATCTTTCCTCTTTCGATATAAAGGTTCTTCCTGGCATTCGCTTCCAGAATAGGCCAGTCTCGTCTACATTGAACACTTGCTGAGGTGCGTATCCTCCTTCAGCAATTATTTGCTTTAGCTTTTCCGGAAAACTTTTGGCTGCTTCATGGTCTGCGCTTGCAGATTCACCAACGACTTTTATGTTATGAAGTCTTGCTCTTTTCCTAAATTTCTCTTTATCTTCTCTCCCCAGAAATAAAAAAAGCGAAAAAAATGCAAGCAGAATTGTCAAACTAAACAACAAAATCGCTGGACGGTTGAAAGTTTCCGCCGGCAACTATGCGAATTGTGCAGTATTCTTTATTTTGATTTGGCATTTTTGTTTTGTTTTATTTTTCAGCCGCAATCATAGATTGTCTGCTCGTGTGAAGTTCTTGGTATGAGCATACACGCTTTTCGCCGTTGTTGTGAGTTTTGTGTAGTTTTGTGTATATTTATCATCGCCGTTCGTGTAAAACGAGGCTAATGCGAGTAGGTATTTTTTTGACTTTTCTCTTTGCAACCATGCTATTGTGACATAAATGCGCAGAACGAAAAATTTTTGTACTCAGCTTTGCGCAGTCTTTGTTTCTATTATTTTTATATATATATATTATATTTTATATATATATATATATATATATATATATATATATATATATATATATATATATATATATATATATATATATGTATATATGTATATATTATATATATATATATATATTATATATATATTATATATATATATTTAGAATGGTATTACCTTTATTATTATATATTTCTATGACCTTATACATACTTTGTGTGATGTGAATCATGTACGTAATGTGAATGATACTACCGAAATTCCTGCTGATATTCAAGTGTGGTAAGAAAAATATCATTTTTTTTTTTTGTATGAGTACAAATACATTCGTGGCCAACTGCATGTAAAAAATAAAGTAAAATTCAAGCATTTTTAATTAGTTGAAAATGTGTATATTATTAACAAAACTTTCACATCAGATGTGTTGATGCTATCATATCTCCGGATACGGCTGTTGGGAAAGTCGTAAAAGCAGCAAATTATTCGTTGCACTAAACAATTTTCAAATTATAACCAAAGACAATATACCATAAATATATTACATCGTTCTCTTCACTCAGCGAAATGAGTTAAAATTGCGTGGCTGCCTATGGAGAAACTATTAACTCAAAACACGAAGTGTCCCATATGCAAAAGAAGTGATTCGATTCTCCATCTTCTCTGCTCATACGGACTATGCACGCGTAGTCGTATTCCAGTATTCTGAATTAGGTAGTGAAGGTGTTATTTTAAATACTAAATAATATGAATATAGGAAAATTGGTAAATATATTACTCTAAGAAATAATATTGTAAATAAATTAAGAAAAGTTAAATTATGTATATTCTGTGCACGGAGGTCGATATTATTGAAACATTTCGAAATAGCCACCACCTATACTGAAACCATCATATTTACTCCATCAGCATTCACCATATACGCCATTATAGTACAATTATTTTGTAAGTAAATTCACCATGAAATGCCGTAAATGAGGGTATACTTTCAGTTAAGTAATGCCACGGTTAACACGACGCACACAACGAAACCAGTGCGCAAAGAAACAGAGAAGTGGCTGATGAAAATCCACGTAGTCAGTCTATTCTTGAGTGTAACGACTTTGCGTAAACAACTTCAGAGCGGAGTATTTTTGTTTCATCGCGCATGCGCAAACGAATTGATGACGATACCAATATTACAAACGATATAAAATGCTATAAGAATTTATCAATTAAAGAAGGATAGAATAAGTGCAAGTGAAAGTGAAATCAAGTCGGTATCTATTTATTCAATTGCTGATAATAGCAGGTTTTTTAAATGTACGTACGCGATTTTAATACACAACTTAGCTGAAGAAAAATATGTGCTAAAAGAAGGAATTCATTTCCGCCATATTTGTTTTGCATTAACGAAGCAATAACTAAAATGACGAGAGCCCCTTTTGTGATTTAAGAATTTGAGAAGTTTGTTTATCCAAAGATGTTTTTTTATGTGCATATGAATCCCTCTCCATGCATTACACTTTTTAAAAACAAGTGAAATTAAATAAGTACATCTAGTATACGTCCATATGTATGTATGCAGATAAAAATTTCGACGAATTTTTGGCAGGGTATTGTGTAAAATTCGTTCATAATTAATTAAAAAATTTGCCTGGAGCATAGTGCCAAAAATAGTACAACTATTTTAAAGACAATCTTAAAAAGATTGTATATGCATATAGTACTTGTGTTCGAATATCAGTTTAAGAGAATTCTTAAGAAATAATTCGAAAAGGAGCAATATACAAAACTGAAAAAACCAGAAAATCCACTTTGTCAACTTCTGCTGTGGCCATATCTTCTATGCGCATATTTAGTGTTTTGTTTGCTTCTTCGTTTTACTGTGTTTCTTGATTCGTAGGTATACAAGAACATCGTACATACAATCGTAACTTAGGCAATCGTAATTACTTTTGCACCACCAGCTCTCCTTAACGGTTTACCCAAGCCTATTATAGCGATGGGCGACTCTACCCCAATTTGTCGTTGCCGTGTCCTGTATCTTGGCAGTGCAGTGCCCCGTCAGAGTAAGGATGGTTTGCAAGGCATACAAGAACCTCTGCGCAGTCTGTATCCATCGGAAGGGGCGGTTGGTGCCAAAGGTATAGATTCTTGGCTTAGCGTTTGGTCTAATGGAATTTTATTGGAAAATGTTGATGAAAATTTAAAACAAATCACTCGATTTTTTCCAATTGAATCGCTACACTACTGTGCAGCTGTGCGTCAAGTGTTGTTACCTGAACGGGGTAACTCTAATCCGGAGCCTAAATTTTTACCTCTCGATTCGCCTTTCGCTCGTATGCCACGTGCCCAACATCCCCCCATATTCGCCGCCATTCTGCGTCGCACTACCGGTATAAAAGTTCTAGAATGTCATGTGTTTATTTGCAAGCGGGAAGCAGCCGCTAATGCTCTAGTCAGATGCTGCTTTCATGCATATGCGGATAATTCGTACGCTCGTCAATTGGAAACAGGAAGCACAGGTGGCGCCGGCAGCAGCGTCTATGGAACACTAAAGAGTGCTGTAGTCAACAAATCCAATGGCGATTTAACCAGCGTGGGGCTCTCGAATGGAAATCACCATCATCTTGCGAATACTTCTAGCCAGAGTGGTTGGCGTTCTCGTGCAGGAAGCACAACAACATTGAATAGTGTTGGTCGGCAATCTAATGGACATGCAATGAACGGTACAGGTGGTCAGAGCGTCAACGGTGGCAGCAACAGCAGTGCAGCAGAAGGATATATTTCGGTGAAAAATTGTAAGTAATTACACAAATTTGTTTGTAACTCATTTAAAAATTATTACTAATCTATTACACAGTGCAACACTAAAATGTACTCATAAAAATCTTTTAATAGGGGTGAGATGGTTTCTAGCGAGGAATGATACATTTTCAGAATCTACATGGATTATATTAAATCTAGAAGAAAGTCATATTCACTTTTGTCCAGCACACTAAGTTATTTTTTTTAAAAATCATTGCAATTTTTTACTTTCTAACAAAATATGTGTAATTTTTTATTCATGATCATCCCAACCTTAGCATTTTGAATGTTTATCGTACAGTTAACTTACAATCTCTTTTTTAAACGGAGAAGCAATCCATTTACAAACTCAGTGTACTTTAAAAAACTAAAATTCCCCTAATTGCTGTTGAAATTCCCCTAATTATTAGGGGAATAATATAATTAATAAAATTAAGATTTGTTGCTCTTTGTTATATTTACATATGTAAATGTTTGTAAATTTACTCCATATCTGCTTTTTTAATGCTGGTTTAAACATTTTACAAATTCGTCAGTATTAAATTAAGCTTTGCTTTTATTTTAATCCAAATAACGTTAAAAATGTATTTAAATAAGCAATTTTTGTTGAATTGTTATTGTACTCGTACTTACATATTAATTTTATGAAAGTATTTGTAGAATCATATTCATACATTGTTGCAGGTAACATGAAAAAATCTTTCAGATACTTTTTTGATTTGTAACTTTTGTGTTCTTACTCTTGGCCGACATTAAGGCCAATTTATTATACAATGAACATTCTATAATAAAAATAATAGAGTCAATTATAAAAAAAACACTGCTAAGGTAAGTGGCCATAATTACGGACCACTAAGGCGAAAATATCTTTGAAGAATTATTATTAATTAGTCACTACAATTTTTATATAGAAAACTAATTTAAATGAAAATATGTACATATTGCCGAAGTGCTGTGACTAGTTCCGGTCTAAAAATTTCGATGAAAATCTAATTCCCTATTTACGTATTTGTTGTATGAAGATTTATTTCTTCACACTGAAATATATTTAATGAAAAACAATTCTTGAATATTGCAAAATATATTTTTGTCCATAAAAAAATGTGATCGTTAATTTTATTGAGAAAAAAAGTTATAAACTCATTGTAAAAAGAGTCGGAAACTTATTTTGTATAGATTGATGGCTAACAACAGCGGGGGTATTCTTATCAGGGGTTCTAGATTCAGGTTGATTTTTCGATGGGGTGAGAGGGTTTCTAGCGAAGAATGATACATTTTCAGAATCAGCATGGATTATATTTAATCTTGGGAGCTATTTTTTATTTGAGTAGTGCTTTGAGCATTGTCCGACACAGGATCATTTGTTGGAATGACCGGTATAGTCAGTTGAATTGCTAATGAAATTTGTATATTAGTGGTTGGAGTTGAATGGATCAATGTACCATATACCCCAATCTAAACTGATATATGTGAGATCTGCTTTGTCATATCCATTTTCTAGGAAAGTGCTAATACCTACCCCTTTCAATGAATCAGTAACGGTGATAATATCAAATCAGTTGTATAACTTTTCCAAAAATAGTGTAAGTTCTCATCTATTAAACGAACAAAAATTACACTATTATAACCGATATTTGTTGATTTAATTATTATTTATTTAGTGTTTTAAAATTGTTGTAAACATTAATGATTTTCTGATTATATAAAGAATTACATTTCTAGAAGTATTAATGACACTTTATTGCAAACAAAAGTTTTGTTGGTTAACTCGTATCTAAAATATTATTATTATTATTATATCTTGCACCACAATTTTAGTTATGAGTGCAAGGTATTGGAATGAGTACGTGCTACAGAGGCCTTTGACTCGAAGAGAAAAGGATTTTATAGAGAAAAGCATTTTGGAGACCAAGCCCGTTGCAGGATTTGAACCTGCTACCTTCTGGGTTGTGAGTCTAGCATGCTTACCACTAGACCACAGATGGCGGCTATATGTAAAATAAAATACATATGTGTAAAGGAAATATAAATATTTTTTTCAGTTAAGGGTCGCTGTCAGCTTAGCAATTCACTTTACTTTTTGAAAAATGTTTCTATTTTAACCGCTGATCTACTCATATTTAAACATTGAATAGTAGAGGTTCAGTATAGAAGACTGGTTTCGGGTTACAGCGACTAATTAACAATATTGAACCCTAAAATAATTGAATTATTATTACTGGGTTTATTACGAATTTTAATAAACATAAAAACGAAAAAAAAAATCGTGGCGCTGGTAATTCTGAGAAAATCCATTGGATATAAAATCAAAATCAATTTAATCCGTCTTTTTATTCGATACCCTATTTGTATACCCTGTACCTTTAAAAAAGGTAAAGGTAAGTTTGTGCGGTTGTGCGGTTTGGATAGTTTGAAAATGTGTAGGCTGGACAAAGATACGTTACCAGATTTCTATATCAGCCGATTTGGAGAAAACCATGCCTACCTGTCACATATGCAACTTTTTTCACCTTTTTTAAAATTACTAACTTCTGTCCAATTGATGGAATTGTGACGCCATTTGGTAGTTATGCATATGTGACTCCTACTAAACACTATGCAAAATGTGGGAGGTGTATACTAATTGCCACGCCCACTGTTAATAAATATTCAAAAATTAAGATCTATTAAGAGATTTATGGACGAAATTATGAGAATCGGCAAAGAAAGAACACGCTCAATGCCAATATAAGGAACTTTCGGGTCTAAATTTAAATATATGGTAGTATTGCTTCTATGGGAGTACAAATTAGTAGTAATGTACTTCGGGTCCATAATAGTGTGTGTGTGCAAAATAAGAGAATTATACTACTACTACCACGCCCTCAACCAAAAATCTTATATTTGAATACAAATTGATAGCAGTATGGATTAGGTCTGTACTAGCACGCATTCCAAATATGGGCAAATTATTACGACTGCCACGCCCACAATTAATTAAAATTCATTACTAGGTTTTTATAGAAGATTCATCAACGAAATTTCACAGGAAGGTTTCGCTTACTAACATTGACTACCGCACCAAAAATGGGTGGGCTAATTTTCACAACCACGCCAACTATTGACATATTTTTATAACTTAGGACCTATACAATATTTTTGGGCGAAATTTTATATTAAAACGTTTATTGACCGTACACGTGAAATGGAGTCGATAATATAAAGGCCACTCTTCCCAATATATAATCATTTCAAGGTACCCTACCGTACCTTGACATTACCGTAGGCATGCTCCTAATGATGATTTATGAAGCAAACATCCCCATTGTTGAACTCGCACGCTCAAGGAATATTTTCGGTAAATTATATATTAGTTCGGATATTGAGGCTAAAAAGCCATACACAAGAAATTGAGTCGATCAGACAAAGGATACGCCTCCCTTCTATACATATAATGAACTTTGGGGACCCCACTTTAAAAAAATGACCCTATTTATGCTCCTATTGATGATAAAGAAATACATATGAATACAAATTGGTAGCAGTATATTTTAGGTCCGTGAAATCATGCATGCAAAATATGGGCAAAAAATTATTATTATTATTATTAATATTACATGATAATTAAAATTATAATGTAATAAAAAAGGAGCACGAGCTACAAAGGCTATCAGCTCGGGCAAATATTTATATTGGTTAATGTACACAATTAACCAATATTAATATTTTTGGCCCTATGCAAGATTCATCAAAGAAACTTTATACGAAGGTTCAGAGTGTTAGTAAAACACACAAAACAAAAAATGGGCAGAAAAATTTGAGAGCAACGCTCTTATTGATACAAGCTTAAATCTTAGGAATAGAACCTTTGGGTATTTTTTGGACAAATTTTTTTATGAATCAGTATATTTACCACTGCAAACCTATTCACAAGAAATGGAGACGATCATATAAAGACCTCGCCTCCCTCTATTGTAATCAACTCAGAATACCCCACCAAAAAATTACCAGTAGTTAAGCTCCTTATGATGAGTTATGAATAAAATATCTCCTTTGTTTAACTCGCATGCACAGGAAAAGGAGGTAAAGGGTATTTCGCTGTCGTTCTAACCCAGACTTTTTTACTGGTTTTAATTTTTTTTTTTTAGACAGCTCAAAAAAGATTTTATAAAAAAAATTAAACGAACCGATTTCAAGTAAGCATATGTATGAAAGTGGGTGAGGCATAAATGTTACCTCTTACATATATCGAGTTTAACCTCTAACTGTAGATATATGTATATATTACACCAAGAATTTAATTTTTTTTACCAAATAAACCAGGCATGCGTTGCTGCATATCGATGAATATTACTATTTTTAAAATAAATGTATACATTCGCTCTTTAGGATTCCTTTTTTTAAATGATGTTCGGTATGTTTCCGAATATACATACATATATACAAATAATTAGACTTAATTTAACATTATTATTATTATTATTATTTTTTTTTTTTAAGCAATTCATATTTATTGTAACAACTCTCATGGAGACTAACAATAAGTAAATATATCTTAAAACTAGACAACAATGTATCACTGCTCCTTACCACTGTATGGAGAAGATATTAGTGAACACTTATTATTTTAGAAAAACAATAAAAAATAAAATTAAAAGTAATAATTAAAAGTAAAAATTATAGAAATTAGTAATGATGGCTTATTAAATAATAGTTTACAATGGTGATAAGTCTGCGCTCTTCAAGCGGGTCGTGGGCTTGTTTGTAGTAAATTCCTAGCTAGTATATTGGGGTGGTTCGATAATTTTAGTTGGTACTTCTTTTTGACATCTGAATGCCTCTGACCTATTAGAGGCACACCTAGATCTCGGTGAATGTTTAGGTTTTTCATGAACCACGGTGCACCAGTAATCGTGCGTAGTATTTTAGACTGGGTCCTTTGCAACAGTTCGGTGTTTGATGTTTTTGCTTCTCCCCACAGCTGAATTCCATATGTCCAGATGGGTACTATTATGGCTTTTTATAAGAGTACTTTGTAGTCAAGGCTTAGTTTTGAGTTTGAATTTAAAAGCCAGTTAAGACTTGCAGCTTTTAGTTTGATGTGCGCTCTTTTCTTTTCTATGTGTGTTCTCCAGGTAAGGCGTCTGTCGAGGTGAATGCCTAAATATTTCACTTCCGTCTCCTGTGGGATAGTTTTGTTGTTGAGTATGATTGGAGGACACGTGTGTGTGTTGAGTGTAAATGTTATGTGTGTACTTTTTTGTTCATTTACTGCGATGCGCCAGTTCAAAAGCCAATTTTCAACCACGTGTAAATGTTCGTTGAGATCACGCGATGCTATTTGACGGTGCTTGTGGCAAGATAAAATCGCAGTGTCATCGGCAAAAGTTGAGGTGAGCAGATATTTGTTTGTTGGTAAGTCTGAGGTGTATAGTGTGTACAGTATCGGTCCCACAACACTTTCTTGAGGTACTCCAGCCAATATATCCATTTCTGGTGAAAGGTAATCCTCACATTTGACTTGAAATCGCCTACCCTTTAAGTATGATTCCAGGATACTATGGATATTTGGATATTTTGTAGACGAGGCCCTCGTGCCACACTTTGTCAAAGGCTTGTGCGATATCGAGGAACACTGCAGAGCAGTATTGTTTCTCCTCGAACGCCTTTCTGATTTGGGACACTAGTTGGTGTACTTGTTCAATAGTGCCATGATTTTTTCGAAAGCCAAACTGGTGGTTAGGTATTACTTTATTCTGTACCAGATATGGGGCTAATTTTGATAGCAATAATTTCTCGAATAGTTTCGAGACGACGGTAACAGGCTTATTGGTCTGTATGACGGGACTTGCGTTGGAGCTTTGCCAGGTTTGGGTATCATGATTACGTGGAACAGTTTCCAAACTTGAGGAAAGTAACTTTGTCTAAGAATTGTGTTAAATAATGTTGTTAAATGCTTTACTGCAAGCGGAGGTAGCTCCATCAGCATCTTTGTGGTTATCAGATCGTGGCCTGCCGCTTTCTTTTTATCTAAATGAGTTGAGAAAAAATGCCACACTTCTTTCGGCCTCAACCGTAGGTCCATCTGGGGAATTAGGTTGTTTAATGTTGGTATTTTATAGTTGTTACTAGGAGGATTTGGTTGGAATGTGATTTTAAGATGTGAGCAAAAGCTTGCCCCTTCTCCTCATTGCTTCTTGCCCATCTTCCGTCTATAAGTCTTATAGGCGAGTCCGATTCTTTTGGTTTATTCGTGTTTTTGACTGCCTTCCATAAAGAGTAGTTTGTGGATTCAAGGGGGTTCAGGTGCGAAATGTAGGCCTGTATACCTCTTTCAGTTTCGTCGCGCAATGCGTTTCGCAGTTTGTTTTTGGCTGTTGTGAATTTTTGCTTTAGCGCTGGTGACCTGTGCTTTTGCCACAGTCGTCTGAGCCGTCTCTTTGCCGTTATCAGTCTTTCAATTTCGAATGATGTTGAGCATATTGATTTGCGTGGGATTTGGCCGTTTGGGGGTGTAGCGTGGATTGCTGCTGATACCAGTGTGCAGTTGAATGATTGTACTGCGGAATCTAATTCATCCGGGCTCTTAAGACTACATTTTTCAGGAAGGTGACTGCAAATATATTTACGGAATTTTAACCAATTTGTTTTACCTGTTACTAATCGAAAAAGTTGGTTTATGTCTTCTGGGTATTTCCTTAGGTGCATTATAACTGGGGAATGATCTGAACTCAGCTCAAAGCATGATTCCGTAGACAGAAGTTTTTGGTGGAGTCCTTTCGTTATTGCAAAATCTAGTAAGTCCGGGATCTTCCGTTGATCCGTAGGCCAGTAAGTGGGTTTACCAGAAGGCACGTAGTCAATTTTGTTACGCCGATTCGTCAAGGCGTAATATAACTGTTTACCCTTGGGATTTATAAGGCGTGAACCCCAATGCGTACGTTTAGCGTTGTAATCACCGGCTGCTATAAATTTTTCTCCCAACGAGTTGAAAAAAATTTCAAACTGAACTGTTGTGACAGTGTGTCTAGGTGGGCAATAAACAGATGATACCGTTATGTTAGCGTCCCAACATTGCAGGCAGATGGAGGTCGCTTGGAGATATTCCTTGTCGTGGTTTTCTAGTGAGTGGTGTTTTCTGTGGTCTTTTATGAGTATGCTTGTCCCACCTCGAGCTTTGCCATCCGGATGCAACGTTTTGTAGAACTTAAAACCGTTTATTTTAAAATTGTGATTCAGAGTAAGATGAGTTTCAGAAATGAGTAGTATGTCTATTTTGCTGTTAATAAGGAAATTTTGCACTTGAAGTTCCAATGACAAATTTTTAGCGTATTCATTTGTTTGAAAGTATGGATTTCAAAAGTTGATTTTGATTATTTATTAGTTCTTGCATCATTGATTGCATTGAGGACATGAACTGTGTCATACATTGCGTTAAGGTTAAGAGCACTGCCTCTAGATTTTGCGATTGTTTATTGGTATTTGAATTTTCAGCTAAATTTGATTTAACATTATGTGAAAAATATCTTAGCTGATAGGAAGATAATACAAAAAATTATTCGCTTTTCATAGTAATTAAAATAAAATATATGTATTATTGTACATTAATGAATCAAAATTACTTATCAATTAGTTTTGTCTCTTTAATAGAAACTTCTATCCAAAAATATAATAAGTTTTTAATCGATTCTCGACCTCCGGTTGAAATTTAATTAATTTGTTTTTGTAACGAGCCTTGAACTCGTTACAAAAACAAGTTAAAAAAATATAATATAATTTTTTACAGTAAATATAATTTACTAAAAATGTGCACTTTGCAATTGAACATTGGTCCAAAGGTGTGTCGTCCTCAAACAAACACATATACATATTGAGACGATATTATGTCATTAATAAGTTGGATATAGTTACCCCCATATTGTTCAGATAATCTTCTGTTCAGAAAGGCATAACTACGATCGGCTCTGCGTGATACGTCTCCATTATATGCAAACACTTAAAATACCTTTTTGTTAAATATAGGGTGTAAAATAGTGCACATGCAAGTACACCATGTCAAAATGTGAAGACAAATATGCGGAATAACTACTTGCTATTCAAATTTTTGTGTGCCAGGTGGACAAACGAACTGGCAATTGAATATTTTATTTCTGAACAAAATTGCCAGTTATTCAAACATCGCTGACTGGCTGATAGTATGTTGCAATGGCTGTTATGTATATGGGTAACATGGAAACACCAGATATGGGTAACATGGAAACACCAGTAAATTAAATCATATAAGAATTTGAGAGCACAACAATTAATACATACATATCGTATAATAATGATAATAATAATAATTTTACGACATAACCAGCCAGGAGTCCTTAAAAGCAGCTCTGATCGAAGTATGGCACCAAATTCCTCTGGAAGTGACAGCCAACTTAATGACTAAATGCAGCCAGGGCATAATTTTAACTTACATTTAATTTCAGACTTTTATTTTATCAGTTATTTGCAACTGTATACTTTTTTACGCGTGAATTTGTGAGTTTTTACCATTTTATTTGGTGAAATGTTTTAATAACAATTTCTTATGAAATGTTTACAAGCAATAATTTCGTATGAAATGTTTTTGTGACAATTTATTATGAATATGTAATATGTTCTATATTCTAAAATAATTGCAAGCCCAACGTGCTAACTTTACAACCCCCTACTTAAGCTCAGACGTCCCCAGTTGCTCTGGAGGGCGCCCCCTGTTCTCTATTTCACCAATTTATTATTACCTGAAGAATTATCATGGGTTTCCTTTCCTTATTTCTTTTATTTCTACAAAGCGTCAATACTCCTACAATTATTACTAGGACCCCTGCCAATATCAAAATCCCTGCTATCCCCCCCATTCCCTGAAGAGTTTTCAGGTGCACCTCGCGTTGCATTGCCTCTATGTGGTCCAAGTTTATAACATATAGATCCTTCAAGTAAGGGAGCGACAGCATTGGGATAGTCAGAAAAATTTACCGAGTGAATTGGCGGTATCATAGGCGATAAGGATGGGGTTGACCTGGGATTCTTAAATATGGAATCATTGACGTGTGCTTCCTAATGGAAGTTATCCTTGTGAAGAATCCGGCCGTTGATGAGGACTTTTAATCCAAGGTCCTGGCTGACTACCCCCTGCGTATAGACCTTGGACAATTTGCTGCCCAATCTCTGATTCTTTAAAGGTATTTTACTGTACTTGAGTTCAAAGACCTCTCATTATCACAAACCACTGTTCGGGTGTCTTTGAAAAGGCTTAGAGCTTCCAATAAAGGACCTTTAAGATGGCCCTGGACTTTATTAATTTCACGACAGAAAACTTCAAGAACTTGTCTAGGCACGTAAGGAAATGGATACCCGATGTAGAATAGATATCAATGTGCAGTATCGCTCCAGGATGGGGGCCCTATCTTCTCCTTTCGAGGACGCCTATTATACTTATCCGCCTTGCAAACATTACAAGTGGATCCTATTTCCTTAAACCTCCTCCGCATGTTTGGGAAATATGGTTTACGAGGAACCTACGATGTGTGGATTCGCTTGGTCCCTGATAGGCTCTGTTGTGTACCAAATACAGAAGTTCTAATTGCTCGTCGTTCGTCGAGGTCGAAGACATCCCGCACCTTCCCTTTGCAGAACCGGAATTTCTCTAACGGTAAGAGATCTGCTAGAATGTTTCGCACCTCCTGGAGCGTCGGTTAATCGCAGAGCACTCCGTTCGTGACATTAACGTTCACTGACTCGTTCAACAACCTTGACAGATTTCCCGTAGCAAATTGATTTCGGAAGCAGTTGATCATGTTGTGAACAGTAGCCATTAGTGACCCTGGAGAGGTTCCACGTTGTTCTATACTTCGTATGGATGTTC